>CM051653.1:2309961-2909961 GCA_028020825.1 Podargus strigoides
CTTTTTCAAAGAAGAAAATATTTTTTCTTCAAAGAAGAAAAGTCAGACCTATAATCTTAGTGTTTTATCTCTCCCATTTGCTCTGATTATACTTATTGCCTTTTCCTGTTCTTTTGAAAATATAGTATTATAGTTTATAAATTAATGGTTGAGTACGGAATTGCAGGAATTCTTCTCTTGGAGAAGTGTAAAATACTTTGAAGAAATGTTACATGGTACTTCATTAAGCTTTTAAGTGGGGAATAAAATGCTAAAACAGCCTTGTCAACTGAGGAACATATGTAAATAACGAAGTCCCAGCATTTGGATGTATAAAAATACCCCTCCATAAAAAAATGAAACAAAAAAGTTTAAAAGCAAGAGTAAAGGAAAGGCCAAACTATCTTTTTATTGTCCTATCTGAACCTGATATGTAATTATTTTTGAATGGTGCTTAGGGACAGGGGTGGTGCTTAGGGACATATAGTTTAGTGGTGGACTTGGCCAGTGCTAAGTTAAGGGTTGGACTTGATGATCTTAAAGGTCTTTTCCAAACAAAACAATTCAGTGATTCTATGAAAAAAAAGATATGGTAATACCTTTAATGTCCTTTGAAATTCCATTTCACACGGTTCAAACAAAATAATGTAATGGGCTCAAGTCCACCAGATCAAAAGATAGGGTAACACCCAAATGGCCATTCATGGGAACAACACCTTCAGCAAAGATGGAAAAGTAAGTGTAGAGCTCTTGTGTCTGTGAACCCACCATTTTTCACCTTTTCTTCATCATAACAGGACAGGTCGAAGGTCTTTTGCAAAATCTGTGTACAGATCCACATTTTTCTCAAAGCTGTGGTAATGTCTGACCTGAATGGCCCATTTAGCTATATAGTTCAGACCATCTGAATGTACTTGGTGTGCTCTTTTAAGTTAGGGCACTGCTGACCAGTCAGTCCCTGTCTAGACCAGTGCTGCAACCTGTGTAGCACACCAGCAAGATAAATACAGAGCTGGCATCCTGTTATCTTCTTGAGGAAAACCAAATGTATTCTTCTTCCCCAGAGACTTCACAGTGATTGGAGGGAACAAATGGGAGGAGATGCTCACGGCTTTGAGTTGTCACAGGGAACGTGTGCTGTCTCCTGCTGCTCTTGTACTTGAAGGGACAAATGCACTTTTCAAATGGTTAACCGAGATTCTAAGTTCTTCAGGGAATAAACATGCTTTTGTGAACAATTTATGGGTCTGCGTGCACTTGCAATGCCATGTAAGCATTTACCCGAGATCAAGGACTGCATAGTAAATCTGGTGACAGACTTCCCCTTCCTCCACACAGAGTAACAGAAACTGCAGTCTGTTGCATCCTTTCAGATGGTTTTATAGTATGCTATTTCAGTCAACATTTGGCTGCAGACGTCTTGTTAAAATAAAGCAATAAAGCATAGCAATCATAAAACAAGAAAGCTTGATTAAAAAAAAAAAAAGGCTTTGGATAGCTGAGGTGCAGAATGATTGACATCAAATGCAAGGGTTTTTTTAGGCTGGTGCTTGAAATTCATCCACAGTCTCCATTTGAAATTTATTCCTTTACTAAGTGCTCTCTTTTCCACTGCTCTCCTATCACAAACCCTAGTAATATAAAGAGGGGAAAAAAGGCAGGAAAAAGTAGATTGCTTTTCAGTGGAAATCTACACATAATTTTCATGCAAATGTACCTTCTCTGTGCATATTTAATGAGTTATTTCGCTCACAAAAGATTTTTCCATTAATTGTTGTATCTGCCACTTTTATAAAATGTTTGCTAAATTACAAAGCCTTCACTGTGGGTGTACTGCCAGCCACTTCTTTCACAAAAGATCTTTAGTCTAATTGTTTTATCTGCTGCTTGCTAAATCTGCGTGCTGAATTATACCTTTCACTGAACTTACACCAAAACCTTTTCAGGAAGCCATTAGTAGTTACTGACATACAGAACAGCTTATACATCCTGAATTGCATGAGGTGATCTGAAAGATGGGTGTACAGTGTGTCAGCCAGGAAGACTGCACTAAAACCACACTGTGGGGTTTTGTAGGGAAAATATTGTAACTGGTCAAATATTTGTTTTAGAGAAATGTATTTGGTGTTCCTTAAGAATGATAGGACCTTACTTGGCATGAAATTTCTGCCAGGACAGGTTCTGGCACCTTTGCTCATACCTGCCATGTCTCACTGCTATTACCACTGCTCAGATTGTGATCCTATCAGAAAAATGCAGCTCTGCAAGGATAAATCTGGGCAATGTGTCACTCAAAGATTGATCTGTGGTTTTATGTTGAAAAAACAAAATTAAAGCCTTTGATGAGATGAGGAAAATTTTAGTGGCCACATTTTAAAAGCTGTAGTGCTGCCATAAGTCTTCTTTTACTCAATGGGCAACGGACTTGAGCCACTGCTAGGAGAACCAGAACTCGATTGCTCTCTGTTCACTGAGGTCTGTCCTCATCACAGAGCTCAGGCAATGGATGCTTGCATCCTGCCGCAAGGCTGCACTGCCTGTTTGGACCATCCAGTTTATCCTTAGGGAATACTTGGTAAATATCTCCTGGGCTTTTGTCTTCCTTCATTTTCTAGACTGAATTCACTCATAGCAAATAATAACTCTTGATAGTTAAAACTAAAGAGTGCCTACCCTGTCTGCAAAACTCCCTTTATTTAGATCCTTGCACTGAAGTTGCACTGTGTATTTAATTTTGTTTTCAGAATAGACTTTTTGGGATTTGAAAAGACAAATTTTTAGACCATCATTGTTGCAATAATGCTAATCATGGAATAATTTAGGTTTGAGAAGACCTTTAAGATCATCAAGTTCAACCATTAACCTCGCACTGCCAAGTCCACAACTCAGTCATGTTCCTAAGTGGCAAATCTATGCATCTTTTAGATGCTTCCAGAGATGGGCACTCCACCACTGCCCTGGGCAGCCTGTTTCAGTTCTTGACAACCCCCACTTCACTACATCCTCCTTTCAGGTAGTTGTAGAGAGCAACAAGTTCTTCTCTGAGCCTCCTTTTCTCCAGACTAAACAACCCCAGTTCTCTCAGCCGCTCCTCGTAAGACTTGTGCTCCAGAGCCTTCATAAAATGCTGCAGAGGGCAGCTTTCAGAAGAGCATCTTGCAAACAAACACAAAGCTGACATCTCTCACTTCTAGGGGGGAGTTTTAATACTTCAACAAAGAAAATATTTATATGGGTGAGTATGTGTGGAGAAAGATGAAGGTAGCAGTACATTAACACCAGACACTACTTAGCATATCAGGCGAGCTCAAATAACTGATAAATTCTTTTTTTCTTTTGTTTTAATGGGAAATGGAACATATAATTCGTGTAGCACCATAAAATATAAATGTATGTTGAGGAGGCAGAGCGAAGAATCATAGAAGCAGAGGGAGGAAAACACAGTGCTGGTGGTTATAGTGAAATGATCTTTTTTTGTGTGTATTCGTAAATTATTCATTGCAGGCATGTCTTAAACTTCCATCTTGGTATACAGGTTTCAGTCTGCAAATCTGGACCACAGAATGTCTGATTTTAAGACATTTCAGTTCTTCTGGAACACTTATTTTGGAATTAGTAACTGCTTCGGGGAGAAAAACAGTTAACCAAAAGGTACATGGAAAGGACACAAATGATGGAGTACTTAAATAGCAAGGATTATGGCAATGTTGGATCAATAGAAGATTAAGTTTTTCAGGTATTTCTAAAAATGCATTTCATCTGGTATAAATATTATTGTCTAAATCTACCCTTTATTTTCAAAAAAAATGCATCAGCTGCTACACACACAGAGTATCAGCAACCCTGACTGCTTAGAGCACTAATTTCATCTCAGTCATATGAATCTCATCAGACTAAATTGACTCTAATTCTTCAGTGAGTTTTCTTTGTCTATTGTTATTTTGCAGTCTTTTGTTCTAGGTGATATCTGTGTTTTATTTATTTTAAGGGGATTTTTTTGTTTGTTTGTTCTTAAGTGTGTGAGAACTCTTGTGAATGGAATTCCATTCCTTGTATGCAGATTTTGCCATTGCTTCTTCTGACCCTACTTAAGATTCATCTCTGATGGGATTCAACAGTGTTCTTTTTCTGCATCCTGTGAGGGCAGGGAGTAGGTTTCTTGTCCGTACTAAATTCACAGTCCTAGTTCAAGTTTTATAATTATGAAGTGCGCTGTTGCCAGCTGGGGTTAAACCATGACAGAAGTAACTAATATAACCAGTCTTGCAAGTTAAAAATTAAAACATTCTGATATTTTTTTCTTTTTATCATCTGCAATTGATGGCTAACAAAGCAAGTGTGTTTTTTAGACAAGGGGAAAAACAGGAGAAAGAACTAAATATGTCTCTTCATCTTGAGCAGCTCTGTAGTAACGAGGCACTGTCTGTAATATAGGATTTAAGAGAACTTGGATCCTGTGCTTTGCTGTTTTTACTTACCTAGAGTATATGGATCAGGATTCCCTTGTACCATGCATTGTAAAACTAAAGAACTTAAATTTCCAGAATATGTGATAAATGTGATACTCTTATTTTAACTTTTCAAGTCATATTAATGTCCTGTAACCTCTGTGGTAAAAAAATATTGTTCTTTTGAAGAAAGAAGATGTTAGATATTGTTTTAAATGTTTGTTAAGTAATGCATGAAATTAAATTTCCTGCTAAAATTTTTAATTTTTCAGTATCGATAGACCACAAGCATGAACGTTTTAGACACGAAACAAAGTGCTGAGACCAAACAAAAGCTGAAGTGTGGTGAAAGGAAGGAGACCTGTTCTTTGCTCATGTCTCAAAAGACTTTTTTTTTAGGAAATTTAACAGTTGTTTAAAGCAACAGCAAAACCAAACTTAGGATGTTTGTTAAGTAGGCTTTTACACACAGGTCTGCTAGTGTGGGTCAGTTCTCACCTGTGATGATCTGCCTTGTAATCTTTTGCCAGCTGTGCCACAGAGGATAGAGATTGCTGATAGAGTAAAAAAATATTGATAGGGACTAGTCTGAAGAGACTGATTAATTTTTTTAAGAACATTTGCTTTCTCTTTCTTCCTTCTAGCCACCTTCCCAATCACCTTTTTAAAGCCCTGGTACCACTGTCTTGCCTCAGTATGAACATAAACCCCTGTAGATGGATCTCATTTTGGGTTTTGTTTTCCCTTCACCCAGGGCACTTAGTACAACATTCACTCTCAGGAACAGCTATCAGATAAATCCTTGTGCCTGACAGAGTGCCAAATCACCAACTCAACAGTTTCATTACGGATGCAACAATGTCAGTGATTTCCCTTTCCTGTCAGAAGAGCGTTGCTGTTGTAACCGCAGTGTAAGCAGGAAGGCTCTGGCAGCAGTGGGTGCTATGAGTGCTGATTGCTTTTGGCCCCTGTCGAAAGGACTCTTGCACCCTTCTAAAAGAGGAGGTAGTGTGGAAGCATTGTGCTACCTTTATCAGGCCAGAGATCAATTAAAAATTGAAAATAATTTTATTTATTTGCATGTTTTCCTTCATAGACATAAACTTGGTTTATGTATATTTCGCTGTGATATTAAATGTGACTGCAAAAACATAGTGAAATTTATACACAGTTTCTTCCAGATGGTTTTATTTAATCATCCTTCCAATTGCTACTAACATAATTCAAACATTGTGAGTGGAGGGAAAAGGTGAGATTGTGTGATGTATATATTTTCTATACACTGTGAAAAGGGATGGTTATTATCCTCCAATTAAATACGCAGCAATTCTATGTTATAACTGCTTTTAAACTTTACTCTGGTGAGATAAGAACGTGCAGTGGTTAAAACCTTCTTTGGTCTTGGAAATTGCTCTTAGCTTTGAGTCTGTGGTTTGACCGTGGTCAAGTACCTTTTGTGTGCAAAGGGGGGTTTCTGCTGCTGCCCTTCTGCTGTGTCTAGGAGCCCAGCCTGGGATCTTCTCAGAGCTTCTCTGCACCACCAGTGCTGATGTGAGTGTCACTGAAGGGAGTGTGCAACTGGGGGGTCAAGCATGATACTGGTTGTGTATATATTTGCATATATTTCATTATTGTTCTCATTATTATTATTATCTTTGTATTGTTGTTGTTTCATTAAAGCTGTTTTAGTTTTTTTTCCAACCTATAAGTCTCTCTCCCTTTTCTTCTTTTTCTCCCCCTGTCCAGGAAGTCTTCTTCAAAAATGTACTCCTGTTCAAAAATGTAGCCAGATAATATGAAGAGTATTTTCGTTCAGATCATTTCTTAGGGGTTTCAACTCTCAGTGAGGATGTAACTCACCTTCATTTTCTTTTTATCCATGTTTCCCACTTTCAAGGGAGGAGAAGATTCCAGGGAATGATTCTAATATTTGCTCTAAAGTCTTTTTATGTATTTTATTTATTGCAAAGTATGTTCCAAGTCTTTAGAGTGGGTGCTGAAATACAGACTCTCCTCCAAAAGATGTAGAATCAGATTCTCTTCTTTCTTTTATTCAGTGGTCTCTTGGTCTTTGATTCTCCTCTTCTGCAAAATTTAGCAAGTTCAGCAGGAATCCCAGAACAGCCTCCTGATGGAAAACCAGGACAATCTTCCACTAATGTGGAGGTCAGGGCTGAAACCCAGGAGAAGGAGCAGAGCCTTGGTTTCCCAACATTGACACAAGTGCTGTGATCACTAGGTTAGCTCATTCCCTCCTCCACAACTCTTCTTATGCTGTTGCCTCTTTTCTAAGTGCTTTAAAAGAAAAATAAAAGTTCATCACTAATGATTCTTTATAAATTAGCTATAGTTAAGCTTTTATTCCATGTATCATCAGCTAAGTGCTTAACTAGTGAAGGCTGTGAATGCATTGCTGTGGTCAAAATATTGGTTGAATGAAGGCAATCTGCAAAATGGAGTTAATCTCCTTACCTCACGAAGTCAAGAACAAATGCACCAAAAGGTGTGATATATTCACAAAGCATCACAGAAAGGATATATTATTATTTAAAACCAAGTGGATTTTTGGAATAATTGCTATTGTACTTATTTGTGTTTTGTTTTGAATTAAGGGGTTCAGCACTTGGATTCAATAGTGTGCAGAAAACCTGTGGCATCACACTTACACTTGAAATGGGGAAATAAAATGAGATTTTCTGCCTTTGTCTTAAGAAAACTGAACTAAAGATTTTTGTACTGTAGCTAGCACTTGTGATTTCACTGCAAGTTCCACAAGATTTGCTATTTTTCTAAAAATACAAGCTCTTAAAGCCCCAGTTGCATCAGCTATTTATAAATAGATATAAAATGAGAAAACCAGAGAATTGCTATGTGAAAAAGCATTTACATGAAGGCCTTCAGTTGTATCTCCTAGAATGTAGTGGTTGCATAGTAATTATCAGGGACAGACACTTGGGAAGCATTCTTTAATCAAAGAATTTTGATTAGTCTAATCAGTCCTCTACAATGACTGTGCAAATGTTAATTCTGGAGGTGTTTTTTAATTTGAAACTATAGGTTTCCTTATTAAGGAACACAAAAAAGTTAGTGGTGTTAATAATGCTGTTGTGGCTATGGCATGAAATCTACAAAACAAAAATGAAGGGAGTATAAAATAGCAAAACACTTCCAGAATAAAAATGTGATTCCAGACATTTGGCCAAAGATGAAATGTATTTTCCATTGCTAGCAGATGCTTGAAAAAAGCCATTACTGGTTTGATTTTCTATTCTAGGAGAAATGAGTCTTTTTATAGACTAATCACTTACAGTTGTTTTGGAGGAAAAAGTATTTTCTGTGTGCAGCCATACCAATTTAAGATGCTTTTAATAGAAGTCCGTGTCAGCAAAATTATTTTTCTTAATGATTTTTCTATCACATTTCTACTTGAATTACTGTTGATTAGGCAAGTTTGAAGTCACAGCTTAATACTTGGAAGTATGTGTATAGCCATAGATGTGCATTCAGGGTTCACAGTGTAAGGCCTTAAGGACTGTTAAGACATATTCTTGTACAGCAAGAGCTGCTTTCCTTTTTTATAGGACTCCTTTCAGGAGCAGAGACTTCCAGCCTCAGGGTTTTTCTTCCACACTGAGATTTTGTCACACATACTGTCCCTGAAAGAAAACAGAACTGAAAGATCTTAGTATGTCTCAAACATTGGCATTTGCACCTTTTCTTGGCATTAAAAAAAAGAGATAAAAGTATAGGAACAATATAGCATGTTCCTAGGGGATATGCCTGAGTGTATTAAGAATACCAGTTAAGCTTCGCAGAGTCACCATTTTGGAAGCAATTTTGTTCTTATGCAAGAGGATATTTGCAGATTTGCTTGACGTATTAATTAGGGGAAAGATGTTTGTACACACAAGTTTGCAGGATCGGGGTTTGTATGACAAATTTTCTTAATGTGGTTATGATAGATGTTATTACAATATTCAACAAAAACAAGTAATCTTGATGCATAGAAATTATTCATAGAAGAGGTGAAACAAATGAGGCATATTTGATAATGTCAGTTTCACTCGATATTTGTCTTCAGTTCTTAATAAAACATTAAAATATTTTTCAAACATGTAGTATGTAACATGTAATTTTTAAAAAAAATTGTATTTGAACTTACATCCATGCATTATGTGTAGTTCTTTACCATAGCTGAAATTCAGATGTCCCGTACTCAATGACACATACATAAGGAACACCCCAGATATTCTCCATAAGTTCAAGCGTTTCCCATGATGCAGTGACCTCGTCAACCAAAGAGGACCAAGTATGCCATGGTAAGATGATTTAACAGTCAGTTGGCACAGAAGGTGGAAGGGCATGAGGTATGTCTGTGGCTAGGATTAATGTTGAGCAGACCTAAATGAAATATGTGGTTTTGATTTATTTCAAATGAAAGGAGATCTTCAACTGAAAATAGTAAGTTTTAGTTCTGCATTGATGAGGACTGCAGGGCTGGCAGTGTACCTCTTCTATTTTCCTGTATTTTTCTGAGCATACTTAGCTTAGATGTTCTCTTCGTGCCTTTTCAGGCCTGGAAGTGGAATCTTGCTTCCTTTTTTCTCATTTCTTACTGATTTATAACAATTGGCTCCCACTATTAAAATACTTTATTTCTTATATATATTTTTTCCTTATATTTTGATATCTAGCTATTTTGATTTGTTATCTAAATATCTTCCAGATATTTAAGCACCTAAATCATAAAAATAAGCTAAATTTTTTCAAAGAGAATGAACTTCTGTAAATCCCTGAATTTACTGAATCTTTGAGTATTTTGTTTTCTTAGTTGTTTACATGTTTATAAGATTTTTCATTTTGTCTTCTGTATGGGGTTTTCTTTGTGAATTTCTGAAGATATATCTTCTGTTTCTTTTAAAGGATTACTCTTCAAAGTTTGTGTGGCATACAGGGTCTTGGGCTTTGGGGGATTTTGTGGTTATTTTTCTAGTTAGGTTTTTTTGTTGTTTTTTTTTTTTTTTCTCTAAGGTATAAGACAGCTAGAATAAAACTTCAGTACTATTCCAAGCTAGAATAATTTTTATTAGAAATACTTATGCATGCACTTGTTTTTACTTAAAATGGCAGCTCCAGAGATAAGCAGTTATACTTTCACTGTCCAAATGACTGCAATGCAAGTCTACTTCGTGTTAATGTTTTTCAAAACACTCTGTACTTTCAGTTATCGTCAATATTTTGCCTCCTCACAGAAATACAAAGACCAACGATCAAGTGTTATCCTATGTCTGCTACTCCTTGCTGCACGTTTATTTTTCAGGACAATTACAGAAAGCCATTACTTCTACATTCTTACAGACTATGCTCTGATAACTTTTTTTATGCCTTCTGGGTCTTAGAAATCACAAATAAGATATTAGAAAAATTTGACAGTGAGTACATGACACAGTCATATCAGAGGAAATGAATAAGAGATCCATACACCAGGCAGAGTGGTAGTTTTGGTACAGAAATGCAGCCAACTCTCATTATGCGTGGGTATCTTATCTGGGTTGCAAATTACCAGGGCTGTGGATGCAGAGACAGGGAGGTGGTTCCATGGAGATCCTCGAGTGAGGCAGGATTTATTAATGTAACTGCAGCACCATGCAGGTATAATTACACTTTTTCCAAGAGCTACTCAGTAATACAAACACTCTTTAAGCAGCACCACAAGCTGATAAGCTCTGAGCTCATTTCCTGCTTTTCCCCAGACTAACATCATACAAACACTTTATAAACTTACTTTCTATGGTAAAAATTGTTAATAATATTAGAACAAAAGTCATTCACTTTTTAATCATAATATGAGAACAAAAAAATCCTCTGAAGTACTTTAAATGGACATTTTTTATCATCTCTGGCTCAGTAGTAGGTCTGCCAGGGTGGGATTCATTACATAAATTCCTGAGCCTAAGCAGTAACTGTGGATATCTTTTTAGTATCAATGAGGAGGAGTAGAAACCTGTGGTAGAAATAGCAGATTAGCATATTGTCAATATCTGCTTATCTGTGCAAACTACCTGGCTTGAGCCATGGCTGCAGAGGCAACTTGCACTAACAGGTATCAAGGCAAATGGTATCGTAGTCTGGAGATTTTTAAGAAGGCAAGGGCAAAACTGTTCAAGTTGTTGCTTTAGCTCTGTCTAAAATTAAATGCAGATAAAATGAAATCGTTTGAGTGGGAATTAAGAAGATATTAGACTGGATATTAGGAAGAACTTCACAGAGTGGATTGTGGGACATTGGAATGGGCTGCCAAGGGCAGTGGTGGAGTCCCCACCCCTGGAGGTGTTTGAGAGTCGTATCGGCACAGTGCTCAGGGATGTGGTGTAGTTGAGGACTGTCAGTGTTAGGCTGATGGTTGGACTCGATGATCTTAAAGGGCTTTTCCAACCTAGGCAATTCTGTGATTCTGTAGTAACTGGCAAGCCTGTAGATCTCCTGAGAACCATCGAGTGGTGCCAAATCCTAGCGAGCTTGAACTAGTTCAGATAGCATTAGGACTTGTACGCCGACAGAACTTTTCCATACATCATGTGTGTGCTAACCATGAACACAGCTGATTCTCCACAAAGAAGCCATCATCAGGGGTGGTAAAGCTCTACGTTCTCAAGTCCAAAGGTACCTACACAATACAGTGAGGTCTGACCACTAGGATTTTTCACCTCATTGGCAGTCACCACTGCTAGTGGAGCACCACTTCCAGTGGAGCAAGTTTCAAAATGAAAAAGTCTGCAGTATAATGTAGTTAAATGGATTCCCTTATATACTGTCATAAGTAGCCATGACACTTATATTTAGTATCTATATATTTTGTGTAACCAGTGTAGGGTTTTTTCTACCTGTGTGGCTTATGATGCATGCAAGTAAGAGAAAAGTTTCATCTGTTCAAAAATATTCACTATGCTGAACTCAGCAGTTCCTTTGCTGAAATGATGCTAACTGAGAAGCCTTATGCAAAAAGCAGTGAATGACAGGACCAATACTGAAATACATTGGAATGCTGTTTTCTTGCAAATTGAGGTTAAAGGGAAGAACAAATCAAAATCAATTTTCCTCATTTTTTCTCATATAGTTTTTGTCTTGCTGAAGTAATGTGTAACAGTCTCAAATTTAAGAGCAATATTTTGAGGCTTTGACCAGAATTAATACTACGTAGCAGAACTGAATTCCACGTTGGAACAGTTGCCACTAGAGCAGGCAGGTGAGGGTTTTATAGATCACATCTAGAAGTCACTGATGTGGAAATGTAACTGTGGATGAGCTAAGGAACAATTGTAAAAATAGGGATCTGATTCTGTTTTCATTTATACTGGTGTAACTTTGGGTCAGCTTGTTGAAGTTACACCAGGGTGAGTATTTAGCTTAAGGTATTCAGTCAGGTGCTTTACTCATTTTAATGTTGCTGTACTTTCAGGCTTATGCTGAAGTGAATCATGGGACCTCTGTAGAATTTGAATCAGATCTACTGTATTAAATAACTGCTGGGAATTTGTTTATGGAAATTCATTTCAAATATTATGCAGAAAAAACATACATATTAATTGTGACTCGTGCATGAAGATTTGGCTGAATAACTCCCATTAACAATAATAAGAGTTGCAGAATTAGTTTCCTCCTAGGCCTTGCTAAAAATTCACCCAAGGACATTTTCTGCACCTCCAGATGCAGTTCTTCTTTATATTTGCAATTAGAAATCTCCTTACGCAATCATTGCTGGAAAAGTCAATCCTGCAGTAGTTTATTTTAAAAATTATTATTAAATTATAGCTGCATTGGCAGGTTTTGGTTTATTGCTTATTTTTTTTCAAATCTCCATTTGATTTTAGTTGCAATAACTGAGAATAGTTTATGGGAGTTATGTGGGATAAGTAGTAAAAATATTTATGTACACTTGTCAATATCAAACAAATATTTCTTTATTATTACACAATTTTACCAGAAGATTGGAAGAAGAGAGGGAATTTTCCAGAATCACATTTAAGTTAAAATCACTGTTATGCAAAGGGCATTTGTACACTGAGTACCTGACGCAGTCTGATTGCAATGTAAATACACTTAAGCTCAGTGGTTTTCTCTTACACAGTATTAGACAAAACTGCCCCACTACCACTTGCTTTATAATGCTTTGTTTGTTTCTGGAAAGAAACGGTATTTTTACTTTATTTCTGAGATCAGACTTCATAGGTCTCTAAAACTGCTATAATTTTTGTTCAATTAGGGTGCAGTCCATACATAATTTTGGATAAGATGGTAAAGTAGCCATTATTGTGGCACAGATCTGATTTTTTGTTAGTTCACCTGCACAAAACCCTGCACTTCTTAGAAGATCTCTCAAATTGTCCACAAATATGATGAGCTGCAGGGACAGTTGTGACTGTAAATTAATGCAGTTAGCCTAGCCAAGCTAACCTGTAGCACAACAGCCTGCTTGTACAGATCAGTAGGCACTGGGGTGTAACATGCCTATTTGCCATTTGCCCATTAGCTAATTAATTGGTTGATTGAAATTCAAAATCTAATGCTCTAGAACTCTGTGGATAAGTACCTAAAGCACACTGGGTTCATAAACCTACAGGTGGATTACTAAAACAAAAGGAATGCCTTCATGTCCTTTCTCTGGTGATAGGGAAACTCTTGGTCTAGTGTTAAACATTTTACATAAAAGGAAAATGTACCAAATTGTTACAGAGGCCAGTGTGCTGATGTTTCAAAATACACAGTCTTTAAGTATGGAAAAGAGATGGACTGTTCACAAACTGAAAACTAATGCTGTCATAATTTCAGTCTTCTGGTGTGAGTTTAATGGACAGAAGTTTTCTAATTGATTTACAGCACATGGTGAGTATTATGGAATGGGAACTGCTTGTGGGAAGTATGAGATGAAGCAGCAGCTTCTTGTTGCATATCATGATGGAAATGAAAAGAGAAATGTTTCAGGATTAGGGACTTATCAAGATGAGGTTGGCTCTCTGAGTGAAAATTCACCACTGACTTCACACATGAGCACACTCAGGCACTGGCATGGGTGCAGCTACATTTGCCCTCATGTGAGGTCCTTATTTATGCTCAAGGGTAACCCTCAAAAGCCATACTAATTTTTCTCTTCCTAGAGACTGTTTCCTATTTTTTGAAAGTCCTTACCTCCTCATATGAGTGATGATGTTCCTTGGATTTTGCAAGGGATAGAGCTAACTTCAGATTCTTTTTGTGGTTGTGGGAATTGATGTAGGTGAGTGGCTTTGAAGAGTCTGCCAACTGTTTCCAGTGTCTTCAGCAGAGTTGGCATCTTGTCCATTATCATCATCATGTAGCATATGGGGAATAATTCAAAGTCCTGTTATGGCAGAGCATTCTTCATCAAGCTCTGCTGAGAAGAATAACCTCAGAGATCCTGTTGGCATGCCAGGTCTGAAAATTAGATGTTGCTGTGAGAAGCACGTGGAAATGTATGCATTCTTTGAAAGTCAGAGGTTCAAAGTCAGCTTGTGTTCTGATATCAGCTTTATAATGTAAAGTGCTAAATTCTAGATGTCAGAAACCTGTGCTGGGACATCAGGTAATAAAGCTAGACAGATTAAATTAGTTACAACAGAAAGAATAGATCCTTCGTATTGAGCTGCTTAGTTAACATCACTGCAAGGGACTGGTGCTTTCAAAATGGACTCTCCAGTGGAGGTAATTTAAAATATTCACATGCTGTTCCTCGTTCTGAACTTCAGTCCTAAGGGGAATTCCCTTTTGCCTTTTACTGGGAAACAGAACTGAAATAGACAGATTTTAGAAACTGCAATTTTGTGCATTGTGAATCACATGGTCCAGCCTCACACAGAGAGTGGAATTAGATATTCTGATTCTGAGGAGGTCTGTGATGGCTCACCTGGACAAGGGTTACAGCTGAGCATTTTCTAATCAATTATCTGATTATTTCATCAGGCTCTGCCAACGAAAAATGAAAAAATATGCTTTGATTTGGTAAAAATCTCTCTCTTGTAATAACGAAATTGGAAACTAAAAAATACCTAAAATATTGTAATAGAAAATGTACATTTTTTCCAACAAAGTAGGAAAACTTAAGGTATAGCTTTGGCATTGTCACAGGAGAATTGTCCTAATCTTTTGGTCTGTATTTCAGTTTCAATAAATAGGAAGATATTATCCTTATCCCCTATTACCTGTGTTCGAAATGACTGATTTATTTGCAAAGTTGTTACTTCAGAAGTTGCTAGAAGGCTCTTTGTAGAAAGAGGAAACCACGTTTATGGGATGGCTGTCACAGTTCAAATGTGCTCTTTTCAGTAAATGAATAAATGTCATAATACAACACTAGTGAATGATACCTTGTTAGTGGATCTGCTTGCCTAACTTGGATTTGGTTTTGCTGAATCTTGTTAAACCAAAGCCTGAAAATGACAAGTGAAAGTAGCTAAAGTACAGTGAAGTCTTCACCAATTTTGTGAGTGCAGCCCAGCTAATAAGAAAATGATTAAACAGCTGTATTTAGTGAAGGTTCAGCTTATTCGGTGTTGTTTGCAAACAAAAAGAAAAGCAACAACTAGCCTTATTTAACCACATGACTTCTCTTCATTAGCTTGGCTCCTTTTAACCATGTGATATTTTAGAGTGCCTCAATAAGCAATTGTTCAGCAAACACTTAAAAGATAATCCCAGTGCTACATATGTCAACATCTATACTCCTATGCAGTTTACACTGCTATTCTGCAGAGGCTCAGAGCTCAAATCAAAGGGATATTTACTGCTTACAACTTCCCCCATCCCTTCCTCTTTCTGAAACAGGAGGCATATGAGTTGAACGTAATTTGCTTTAAAGGTGATGCTGAAAAAATTAGTACCTGACAAAGAAAGCCATCTTTTACAGTCCAGGAGTGAAAAACCAAGGATAAATTTGAAGTAAAATCAGGTGAGTTTAAGTTTCTGTAACTGCAGTATACTTCAAAGCATGTAAGGAATATATTCCTTAAGAATAAGTTTATTTAATTCCTTGTAAAAATGCTGTTCATGGGCTTTGGTAAAAACTGTTCCTGTCAAATATATTTTCAACCTAAGTGTTAGCAAAATTGGAAAATAGCAGGCCTGAAGCCCACAGATCAAATCTCAGTGGTTCAGCCAAATTAATTTCCAAAATTAGCATGGCAAATTGATTGGTTGTACTACTCAAGGGAAAAAAAATTGCCACTGCTTATCCAGGGGTTCAATTCTTGTGCTGTCATTTTTGACGATTAGAGGTTAATTTTATTTCCAACCTTTTTTTTATAAAGAAGCATGGAATCAGAACTCACCCAAAATGAACATACATTTTGAAACAGTTTTTAAAAATGTAGTAAAGATGTAACATGTCAGTGGAGTTCCTGAATTCATGCGAGCTTAAATGTGACATTAACTGATATCTAAATGAAATAAGGAGTCTTTTGACAGAGAACATATGAGGGGACAGACTTTTTTCTGCACTTTTTCATAAACACTTTGGGGTGGTAGGCAAGGCTCTAGGGGCATTAAAAGACCTACCTCAACCTGCTTAAGATGCTTAAGAATCAGCTTTTGCTGGGTTTTCAGTGCATTGCTTTGTCATCCCTTTCCAAAACAGATTATATCTATCACATAAATTTTGATATATATTTGCCTGAATAACAGGAAGATGTCAAACACTTCACTGGACTAAATATATTTATCCATTGATGTGCCAAGTGGGTTCTGTTTTACATTGTTCAAGTAAAATTTTACTGTGTTATAATCAGGTATGCTGATGACTTGGTGGCCATCAGCCATTTTACCTCCTACTTCACTGTGGTTCCTAGGGAATTCATGAACTGTTGAAGACATATGGGCATCCTGAGGTATAGGCTCATCTTCCTATGTGTACCTGAGCTAATCAGGTATAGAATACCTAGTTGTCTACAGTTAGCCAGTACTCAGGGCTAAACCATAGCAGTTAGTATATCACCCAAGACTCCCTCCCCAGATGGGAAGGAGAATTGGGGAAAAAAAGGAAAAGGCCTGTGAGCTGAAGTATAGACAGATTTAATAGAATGACAAAACAGAAAACAACAATCAACACAAAACATAAAGGGTTCTACTCAGCCTGGTTCTCAATGCTGATGGCAGGAACAGAGAACCATCAACAAGGAACCTCAGGAACGCCACCCTCCCTGAGCTCCCTCCTTTTATAATGAGCATGATGAGGTGGTGTGGGATACACCCGTGAGTGAGCTGCCCTGATTGGATCTCCCAGCTGACTTGGGGCTACTCATGGCTGCCTGCATGGCTGGCCCATGGGACTGTGCCTGGGGAACCAGGACAGTAGTTAAACTTCAGACATATAAATACAGATGGTTGTTTTCAAAGAACTGTGAAAAGGTCTGTTAATGCTGATCAAAAGTCAGGTCAAAAAGCTTTGAAGGCATAACAGTTGTCCTAATTACTTTCCTAAAATAGTTTTTTTCATGTTTACAGAGTATTAAAATGCATCTGGAGATATTGTTTCTAATAGATTTCCAATGTTGAGTTTTGGGTTTTTTTTGTGTTTTGTGTTGTTTTGCCCTCACCCCCCCCCGGCCCCCAGCTGCTAAGATCCTGCATCTAAAACACTTGTATTTTGTTTCTATTCTAATACAAACATGTTTAATATTTCTGCATTTATACTTCTATTAGCATTGGAATAGACTTATGTTCTCTATTCTTGTATAGAAAACATTTGCAAACATCACTTCTAGCCCAGTGCATTTTCTATTTATGATTCTAAAGAGCCATGTAGAAAACAGCTGAGTCTAAAAGACCACCTGCTCAAGTGTGAGTGTGAAATTGCAGCATAAGGTTAGCAGTTATCTTCCCCGTAAGAATAGATCAGCTGTTTGTGGTTAAACACTTGTTTTTCTGCTAAAAGTTCTACTCTTGATCTCAGAAACCTGCTTGATAATAATTTAGTTGAACAGATAAATTTCTTGAAAGGTTTCCATTTGGGTAAATGGACATTTTTGGTATCAGTTGAACATCCTAGACTAATCTACAGTATATTGAAAGCAGCTCACTTTCAGAAATTAATCAAGGATTTGTGTTAAGAAAAATTTTTGGTTACAGAGCTTGAATCTTCTCAGTAGATTTCTCTCCATATTCACAATATAATAGGTTACTAGAAACTTCATCTCTTTACTTAGAGGGCTTTGTTGAACTAATTTGATTTTATTAACTTTAGTAGCTTAGTGGTTGATTATTTCTATTTTCTGCAATAATGGAAGCTGATATCTATAATTTTAATACGGAAGAAGTCTATAGGGATAGTTAGCTAAAGGTTTATCTGTGTTTTCAGTGAATACTTAAAACATTAATTCCAGTTTCACAGCTGCTTAAAGTTTTAGAGATACTGTCTTGCTATGGAGAATACAGGTACAAGCAGCTGTCAATCTGCAACTGCAATTAATTTTTATTATATTTTCCCAGGACTTGTCTGTACGTTGCTATCCTCTTTATTTTTTAACTCTTTAAAGAAGACTTTGAAAAATGCTTTTTATTTGCTTTTTAAAAAATTACTTGAACCTTTCCTACTGCTTACTTGTGAATATTTTTGCAGTTTTCACTGCAGAAGTAAACAAAGAAGTGGTTGCTTTTTGGTGATTACTCTAAAGTATTTTTCCCAAGCTGTCTTTGTGATGAGTCCCTGTTTCTCTTGTGGAATTGCTGTGAGAGACAAACTTTTGCCAAAGTGATCTGCAATCATTCATCCAACAAACTGTCCGTAACAGCTAGAACAGTGAGTAACTTGGCACATCCTTGGTACGTATAGTAAAACTATAGGTTCCATAGCATCATGTCAAATCTCCTGCCCATTTAAGGGGATATGGAAGCATATTTTGGAGGGGTTTATTTACTTTTACTGGAAACAACAGTACCTTTCTTAGGGGCCTTGCTGGAGTTTCTGTTGTCCCTTACCACATGTTTCAGCTGACTGCAGTCCTTCCTGTCATACTGGTTTTCAATCAAAGCTACTGGAGAAGAGACAAGGGAGCAGTACTGTGCAGAGGTGCTGCCAGAAGCTCAGCTGTTTGGGCAGCAGAAGTACCCAGAGCAAGTGCAGAAAGATGGAGTTGAGAAAGAAGTGTCCTGTGTTGAAACAGGAAGAACCATTGGATCAATACATGGCTCTGAGCCTGGTGTCACCAGCAGGACTTTGGGTTGTTTGGTCATGGGTCAGTTTACATGACACCAGGCCTGCTGGCAACAGATGGGGTACACCTGCCTCAAAGGGGGGAAAGGATTTTTGCGTAGGAGTTAACAGGGCTCATTGAAAGGTCTTTAATCTATGTTTGAAGGGAGAAAGGGATAAAAACAGTCTTTCTGGAGACAAGCATGTGGGCGTCACACCAACGTTTGAGGGACGGCATGCTAGGGAGGTCCTTCAGTAGAGGAAGGGGATGGAGTGCCACAAGACAGCAAAGACACAAGGGACATTGACAGGCTAGAAATCATGGAATTGCCTGAGAATAGTAAGGTAGGAATTAGGGCTTCTCACCTCAAAAAGGAGGCAGAATAAATAGCCCAACTGTAGTGCATCAACACTGTTGCACAAAGCACTGGCAACCACTGGAAGCTGGAAGCCACTGTACAGCAGGAAAACTATGATACAGTTTCCATCACAGAAATGTGGTGGGATGACTCGCACAACTGGAGTGCTGCAATAGATGGTTATGAACCCTTCAGAAGGGATAGGCAGGGAAGGAGAGGAGATGGAGTGGCCCTGTATGTTAGGTAGTGGTTTTTTTATATTGCCTAGAGTTGGATGGTGGTGAAGATAGGGTTGAGTGTCTATGGGCTAGAATCAGTGGGAAGGCCAATAAGGCAGACATCATGGTGGGAGATGTGGGAGATAGACCACCCAAAGAGGATGAGGAGGCAGATAAATATTCTGTAAGCAGATGCTGCACAATCACTAACACTTGTTCTCGTGAAGGACTTCAACTTACCAGATGTGTGCTGGAAATACAATACAGCAGAGAGGAAACAGTCCTGGAGGTTCCTGAAGTGTGTGGAAGATAACTTCCTGACACAGCTAGTGAGTGAGGCAACTAGGGAAGGTGCCCCACTGGACCTGTTGTTTGTGAACAGAGAAGGAATAGTGGGTGCTGTCACAGCTGGAGACCATCTTGGGCATAGCGATTATGAAATGATAAGAATTTTCACTTCTTGGAGAAGTAAGCAAGGGGGTTAGTAGAACTCCCACCTCGGACTTCTGGAGGGTTGACTTTGGCGTGTTTAGGAGACTGGTGGACAGTGTCCCTTGGGAAGCAGTCCTGAAGGGCAAAGGAAGGCTGGACATTCCTCAAGAAGGGAATCTTTAAGGCACAGGAGCAGGCCATCCCCATGTGCTGAAAGATGAGCCGGTGGAGAAGACCAGCCTGGTTAAACAGAGAGCTTTGGCTGGAAATCGGGAACAAAAGGAGAATTTTTGATCTCTGGAAGAAGGAGAAAGTAACTCAGGAGGACTACAAAGATGCTGTGAGGCTATGCAGGAAGAAAATTAGAAGGGCCAAAGCCCAACTAAAACTTAATCTCACTACTGCCATAAAAGGCAATAAAAAAGGTTTCTGTAAATACATTAGGAACAAATGGAGGACTAAAGAGAATCTCCATCCTTTATTGGATGTGGGGGGAAACATAGTAACAAAGGACAAGGAAAAGACTGAGGTACTTACTGCTTTCTTTGCCTGTCAGTCTGACCTTAGTGCTGGTGGAGGTTATGGAGCAGATCATCTTGAGTGCCATCTGTGGCATGTACAAGACACCCAGGCATTCAGGCCCAGACAGCATGGGTTTATGAAAGGCAGGACCTGCTTGACTAGTCTGATCTTCTTCTATGACAAGGTGACCCACTTAGTGGATGAGGGAAAGGCTATGGATGTTTTCTATCCAGACTTTAGTAAAGCCTTTGACACTGTTTCGCACTGTATTCTCCTGAAGAAATTGGCTGCTCATGGTTTGGATGAGTGTATGCTTTACTGGGTAAAAAAATGGCTGGATGGCCAGGCTCAAACAGGTGTGGTGAATAGAGTTAAATCCCACAAAGCTGGGGAAGGGTCAAGAGAACAAGTCTTATGAAGAGCGGCTGAGGGAACTGGGGTTGTGTAGTCTGGAGAAAAAGAGGCTGAGGGGAGACGTGAGGTTTTAGTGAGGTGGGGATTGGTCTCTTCTCCCAAGTATCAAGAGACAGAATGATAGGAAATGGCCTCAAGTTGTGCCATGGGAGTTATAGATTGGATATTAGGAAACATTTCTTCACTTAGAATTTTGTCAATCATTGAAACAGGCTGCCCAAGGAAGTGGTGGAGTCACCATCCTTGGAGGCATTTAAAAGAAGTGTAGATGTGATGCTTAGGGACATGGTTTAGTAGTGGACTTAGCAGTGCTAGGTTAATGTTTGGACTTGATGATCTTAAAGGTGTTTTCCAACCAAAACAATTCTATGATTCTATTTTCAAAGCTACTTTTCCTAAAATCCAATTAGATGCAAATCTGCTTGTATGAGTGAAACCCAATGTTGATTTCAAGGCAAACAACAGGACCAAGTTTTATGTGGACTGCTGGGCAGCAGTGGGTGCCTTTCAGAGCATTCAGGTGAGTAAATGTTGCTCTGGTCCCTGTTCTGGTGTGCTGCTTGTCTGCACTTTGGTGGTGATGTTTTTATTTTGTATCAGGAATAACTTTGGCTTAATTCAAACCACGACTTAGAAAGGACTTTAATTTATCACACAAATACCACTTAATAGTGTGCTTTTGTGTGCCTATCTATCTTTTTCTGGATTAATTAATAGAAAAAACTTTTTAAGATATGGGTGATGCTCAACAATGAATACCTTATGAGATAAGGAAGTAAAAAGATATTAAATCAAAAAGAAAGACAACTATTTAAAGTTCTTTTAAAGTCTGGAGTAACTTCTGTAGGACAAAGGTGTGACAATTCATGGGGAATGATTTGGGGCTGTTTCTGGGGAACGTGTAGGTGAAAGATGTGTATATTTGTTAATTATTCCGTTGTCAGGATCTTAATGAAGATGAATTGAGGGAAAAGTTGAGACAGTATTAAACACCTAGAAAATAAGTGTTTAAAGGTGTCATTATCCTATAGTTACTATCACTTTCTATGAAGGAGAGAGGCACTAGGTTTGGTTTTTTGTTGTCCTTTTGTTGTAGAGTATCTGATTTCTTCATGGGTTATAACTCTTGTTTCAGGCCATTTCAAAAATTCTTTCTCGTGTCCCATGTGTCACAGACCCAGCACAACAGTCTTTTGGTGACCATCTGCAGTGGGACTATAATTATTTTTTTCTCTCTTTTTGTATGCAATGTTCTGCAGCATATTTCTTAATCTAGTCCTCTACAGACTGTATCGTGAGAGGATTTCAAGGGCAAAAGTGAATTATATTTTGATCACCATTTTAGTAACATCCATAATAATGTGAACTGTTATTAGTGAATATAGTAAGGCCACAGACAGTTATTTAGGAGGATATCACTTGAAAATCAGTGTTTCAGACCCAAATTATGCTTTTAAATTCCCCTGCAGCTTTTTGTGGATATAGGATAAAAATTGTGGTTTCCATATCTTAATAGCATGCCTCTACAGGAATTATTACATTGTAATAAGGAGAATATGCAATGTAATTGAGGAGAAAGTGATACTAATAAATATAAAATGCATTAAAGAGGAACCCACCATTAAACCTTGACAAAGCAATACATAGATTTGATACTACAGCTTGGTTTACATATCTGTAGTATACTGGGATAGAGTTATTACATTATTAAGGAAAGGTATGTAGCTTCTTTTGTCCTATAGTCACAAGCCACTTAAATGGGTCTGTTTGCTGGTCTGGATGCTGTTACAATGTAGTAAAAGCCAGTGGTACGTACAGCAGAATTCCTCTGGACGAGCAGAGGGACAGTCCTACCCACTCCCACATCTTCTTTTGCCTTCCTTCACACCTGTGAGAAGAACAGTGACTATTTTAATAGTTTGGGATTGGTTTGATTCTCATCAGTTGGATTTATTGTGTCTGGCTCAGGTGGAGAGTGTGACTGAAGTGAAAGTAACTGAATTAATGATCCAAATGAACTAAAAATTTGGGATTTCTGCATAAAGCAAGCCCCATACTCCTTTCTTTTACCATGACTTTAAAGCACATTCTTCCCACCCAGAGATTACTACATCTTAATTACAGCTGACAGTGATGCAGGCATCTTTTTTGCCTCCATTGCCAGTGTTTTGCACCCTCATTTCAGTTTATTCCCTTTACTACACATTACCATAGGACTCTGATCCTTGTCATATCTGGGAACTCCAGCCATGCTCTTACTTCCTGGAAAATTACCATAATTTCCCATGTTCCTCATCAGTTTGTCTGTAGGTAGCTCTTAGCAAATAGCTAAAGCAAAACTCTCTTTAGTTTAAGGCAATAATGCCAAGTTAAGTCTATTCCATTAATTTTGTGGAGGTCACTGTAAAGAACTCTGACAGACATAAGGTGAATGTTATTGTTCCTGGTAATGAGTAATTATGCCACTGCTTTTCATATTCATTTAATTTAAATTCTGCAAAAGGCTAGTATATTGTCTTAATACAACTAGAGCTATAAAAATGAGTGGAAAAAAATGACTTTTTCAGTCCTTAATTCAGAGTAGTGCACATCCACGCTCACACATATACATAAGTGTTCTGCCTCAATCTTTCTGTAAAAACCTACTCCATTTAGTAGTTTTACTGAATACTGAAACAAAGGAAAGCTTCCAACATTTGTGCACTGCTGCCTTATAATCTGTTAACATTTCCCAGTTCTGTCCAATTACGTTATTTTAGAAAAATAATTTCAAATGTTGGAATTTCATTTGAAAATAAAAGCAAGCTGAACTATTAGTGTCAAGGAATAAAAATATTAGCCTATATTTCCTCTAGCTCAGCTGCAAATTTATGCATCAGAACCATCTGCACCTATAGCTGCTGTCATCTATCCCCTTGTATGTTAAGAGTTTGCAAGCAATTCAAGAATCACGGAATTGTGATTCTTTTAAAACACTGGTTTAAAACCCCACCACCTCAAATAGTAGATTTTTGTAATTAAAAATTAATACAAGAAGAAGAAGTAAAAATGTCCATCCTCTGAACATGTGCAACCTGTAAAAATATGTATTGGTCAATAATATCCCCTTTTGGATGAAAGGAAGTGATTTATATCCCTTCTGGGTTTTTGGGTTTGGGTTTATTTGTTAGTTTGTTTGGGTTTTTTTCTCAGAAACATTAAAAAAAATCTACATTCAAAACATACAAGAGCTGAATTTACTTAAAGTAGTTTGTCAAAGAGTTACTCTTCATTGAAATTTTTTAGATATCTCCAAATATTGTGGAGTTGTTTTATCAGGCTTAAGACTGCAGGTGACTAGGTTTCAGGGACTTAAAAGCATCAGAAGTTAACACGTACTTTTTTAGAGAAAAATCTTATGCTTGAATCTAAGAAAAGGAAATTAAGGTCTTTACAATTCTCTATTCAAAATATAATGGAACAGGTGAGGCAGAACACAGGGCACAAGGATGAATACAAATCGTTCTGCAAGGGACTGTTGTGGAGGGATGGAAATACAAGAAGATTAGAGTACAATTAATGGATGGCACAAGCATTTTGATATGAGGATCTTAGAAATAATTTCAAGCCCATTATAGAACAAAGAATCATAGAACAGCCTTGGTTGGGAAAGACCTCTATGATCAAGTCCAACCATTAACCTGACACTGCCAAGTCACCACTAAACCATATGTACGTACCTTTGTATGTATGAAGTAGCACTTGTGCAAATATCTTTAGATATTGTAAGCTCAGAAATGAAAGCATATATATATGGACATAAAGTAATAAACGTACACATTTTAATATTATCAATTCATGCACTGGTAATCTCAGACATGCTAGTATTTGTACAGGCATGCAATAGCACACGTTACATATCTGTTTATGTATCAGATCATAAAGTTACTCAGATCTGAGATTTTATATAAAAATGCAAGTGTAACAGAGGCCCTGGAAAATTCTCCACCTGCCCACTGGAGCACGCTTGAGCAGCTGCATATACAGCATCCTCAGACAGCTAGGCTAGCTGAATGTAACCCCTCTAGTTTTCAGACAGATGAGGAGGGCCATAGGCAAGCAGATATACGTGCGTGTAGGAGCGGAAGTGAGCCATGAAAGAGCGCAGGAATAATCCTGGGGGAGGGTGAAGGGTGTGTGGAGCACCCAGAAGGAGCAATGCAAGAGCCAGATGGGTTTGCATGAGAAGGGTGGCATCACTGGAGGGTGAGGAGTGGATGCAAAAGCTTTGTTATTAGCTGGGCAGCAGTGGTGAACTCCTGAACATTTTCCAGTTGATGTGGGTGTATAAAAAATTGGTTGAATAATACTAACTCAATTATGGCTATGGTGCATTTCAGTTTGCTACACTATTGAAAAAAGAACAATGAGGGAAAAGAAAGAGGAAGGAATAAGTGGAGAATAGTTTGAAACACTAACAAACCTTAGGATATCATAAATATTTAATTGTATGAACTAAGATATGACTGTTGTCTATAAGGTGTAATTAACTACATGAACATGGCTGATTAATTTCTGCACAGACAAGTATCCTCATAAGTGTGAGGTAAGCTGAACCTTTGCAGTCTTTGTGATACATATGTGCTGAGCTTTGCAGGCTGCTCCAGGACTTCTCTAAATGCCTGGCTCTCAACTGGACAGACATGAAGTCTTTAAGTGTGGTCCTGGGCATTGCTGGAGTTCGTTACTGCCCCTAAGGTGACATGAGCATGAAGATGCACAGGGACTTGGTATGTCATCAGGAAAGGCTTAAAGAGCCTGTGTATATCACATCTTAATGTTCTTGTGCTGCCTGGCCAGTCAATTTGGTGTAGCCATCATCTTTGAAAGCATCTATTTCAGGCAGTTTACTTTTTACTCGTATCGCTTCTATGCAGAATTTTCATTAGTGTCCGAGTTGTATGACTCTTGAAACATTGTACACCTGTGTAAACTGACCATATATATCTACACATTTCTAATCTTAATTTCAGACAAGCATGTTTCTGTTATTTCTGTATCAATTAATCCTATACTATCCAGCATTTACATCTAAATCTTCTCAGGATTTGCTAGTGAAAAAAGGGTCGCCAAAACAGAAAGCCAATGAAATTATGTACCTTGGCCTAGACTGAGTTAATGATTTTTAAGGCTATTCATAGAGCTATTCATAGAGCATTCTACTCATTAAACAACAGAATCAAGAACTCCAGCTTAAAGCTGCAACAGTCAAGCCACACATATTTTCGATCAAAATAAGACTGGGAAGAACAAAATGCAATAAAGACACTGTGTTTGCCTACAATGGTGCAAGTCTGGAGCAAACATGTGAGTCAAATCCATTCCTCTGTCACCTCTCTGCTGTAATTGGAATTAACTCTTTATTTGGAAGAGGCCATGCAAAAAACCTGTACATCTTTATGTTAATACCAAATTGCTTTAGTCAGATTCTTAGGCTGAAAATAATGAGATGTAAGTGATGGTCACAGATCTTGAAGATGGCGAAGAGCTTGTTTTCTTCTGTCTATGTCCAGACATCAGAAACTCTATTCTTAGTCAGTCTGCTTGTGTCCCAAGGAAACTACTGTAGCATGCAAAGTTCTCGGGGGTTCAGAGGCAGAATTGATGTAATACTTGCCAACTGAAGGAGAAAAGAGGAACTGCTATCAGATTCTCTCACTTCTGTATAGGCTACAAGCATGTGCCTTTTAAGGTGTAGTTTCATTGTTCATTGATGAACAAACACCTCAATTTACCTATCTCAAAAATCTTGACATTCCAGAGGGAAAAATGTATTGTTTCTCACCTTACCAAATATTTCTGTTTCAGCAGAGGGCACTAACTCTGCCCCCATGACTATGGGAAAAGGAAGGCTTTTTCTGTGAAAAGTTTAGTTTATAATAAAACTTGTTTCATTCTCCTACTGTTCCGCAGACCCACTTGAACTGATTCCTTACCCTTTGTGTTTCTGTTTCTTCCATGTGCACAAGACTGTCTTCATCTTGCTGCCCAAGGACAACAAAGATAACTGTGGGTTATGGGGTGGCAGTTGTTACAGTAATGGGGACCATCTACTGCACTATGCACTATGAGAACCTATGCACTACATCAGGCATAGGTTGAAATACTAGTGCTTTTTTTAACGTATTTTCAAACATATCTGCTCTGCAGATCTGTCCTACAATAACAGATATAGATATAATAGGTACCAACAGTTTGTCTAAAAGCCTATCAGCAGAGCAAGAACAGTCCTCAGGACTAGCTATGCCTGCTTATCCCCGGTTACAGAAATCTTGCAGTAATTTTTTTCATTGTTGTTTTAGCATTAAAAAAAATCAAAGCAAAAACCATCTGCTCTATGATACTGCTTCCAGTTTTACTGCCATTGACATTGACATCTTCATTACTAGTGCAGAAATTAGTTCATGGGTACTGATTCTGTTCTGCTTTGAGTTACAGAAACACTGCTACTGGTATCATTAGCTTTGTTTCTGCCTCTTGTTTACTCCCCTTAACACTTTTATAGCTTAACAGATTGGCTATTTCCTAAAGAAGAAATAAACAAATTAAATTATTATACAACATTTAAACAAGAAATAAAGATTATAAAATACCGCCTGTGAGAACAAACAGACTGAGCTGCTTTACCAAACTGAATGTTTTGTCCTACTTCAGAAGGAGAGTTTGCAAATATAGACAGTGGTCTGCAGGAAAAGCAATGCTTCTGACTGTGTTGCTGTTTTCTAGCTCTATCCATTCTGGGTTTGAATAGTGCTGAGAACTGCATGCATAAAAACAGAGCAGCACATCTTGGTGGTAATGATCCAGCCTATCTTACCCTCCATATGCACTGAAACTTGAGAATTTCCAGTGTCTGGGCACTGCCTAGCCAGCAGTGAGTATCATCTTAGTCTCTACCTTTTTCAGTTGGCAAGTCCATTCCGTGCAGGAATAAATTGCTTTTCTGACTGTGACTGAAACTTCCCCATACACACTTTACTGCTTATATGTTTTTCTGGTCCTCACTGATTTAAAAACAATGGAAAGTGCAAGGTACACGAAAAGTTGGTGTACTGTACATTCAGAATGTAGCTAAAAAGAAAGAGAACTATGACTTTAATTCAGTGAGATATGTAAACATGTGTATAACAGTCAAAACTTGACTAGTCCCTTTGATACCTTTAAATTGTAGTAGTGGCTCTTGTCCTACTCATTTTAGGAGCTTTGAGCATGTGTTCAAGTCTTCTTTTATGAGATTTCTTATAGTGCTGTATGAATGTCACTTGGAGGAGGAGTAAAGATATTTCAAGAGTCTCTTGTATTTTTCTAGTGTAACATTAAGCGTATAAGATGCTCATAAAAATGCAATCAACTATCAAGTGCACAGACTCTGGAAATGTCAGCCGCTTATACTGATCATTGAAAGAGCTGGAATTTTGGCGTTGGTATTAATCACTATAACGATTCTGTTGACAGGAAGTGTTCACCTGTGTTACACTAGCTACAGAGTACAAGGAAATCCAGTAATGCTGTGCAGATTGATAAAGATAAGAAAAAACTCTGGGTTATCTTCACTTTTGAAATGTACTACTTGATTGGCCTCTCATGGAGGTTAGAAATACGGGCATTGTGTACTGAAAATAGGCTTGGACCTTTCACGTGCCAAGTGTGTTTTCTCAGGTCCTTGCTGTGTAGCTTGATGCAAATACAATTTCAAATATAGTTTTCTTTTTCAGAAAGTGGAGATCACATCTATTTAAACAATAAATGTTTGAAGAGGACCGGTATGGTCATCTGTCATATTTTATGACGTGTGGTGCAGCTTTTCTGTGAGCAACATTACCACATGGAAGAACATGAAATTGTCTTTTTAAATTCTTCCTCTTTCATTGTTATGTTAACAAATAGGCGTCATCTTTGGAAACTTCTCTAATGCTACCTAGCTTTACTTTCAAATAATACTTTCTCATAAAAAGTTAAGAATACTTAGAAAAAATATCAATAGAAAAATATCTGTTTTAAGTTTTGTACAGAACATGAGTTCTGAAAGTAGCTTTTTACGAATGAAAAGTTTTGGTGTTTTTATTAAATCGCATAAAATCATATAACTTGATGATAGTACCATAACAAGAATGCTTGCAAATACTTCATTTTGCACTATCATTTTGATTCATTTGATTGTCCTTGTATTTCATTGACACTTTCCTCAATGTAAGTGGAAAAAGTAATGCATAATGAAATCATGCGATGCAAGAATTGCTGCCCAAAACTAATGAGAGTGTAGGAAAAAGGTCTTTCTAATCAACCTGGTAAATCCCATTTCTTTATCACAATAGCAAGAGGAAGGATTGCATTGTGTCTGATCCACTTGACTAAGATCTTAAGACAAAAATGATTATTCAAGAATTTTGTTTAACAGAAGGTTACCGTAATGGGAATTTGTCTTTTCATATGCATTTTATATGCAATGGTTTTTTCCCCAGTGATTGAAACTAGAAGATGAAGTACAAATAAGTTAAAGTCAGTTTGTTATATTTCATTTCACTTAGAACAATATATAGTTCACATATTGAGAATTTTATTTCAGTAAGTGTTCATTGACACGATTTCTCACCAGTGCCAAGAGACAAGTAAGAAACATAGAAGCCTTCTACAACACAAGTTTGAAATTGCCAGTGTGGGTTAATTCTGTTTGTATCTTGATGCAAATTTTCGTATCTTCATTCTATGTTTGTATAGCCTTTCTAGTGATGGCACAAGGTAGAATTGATCTATTCATATACGGTCACTTCCACTTCAGTGAAACTTGGTTACAGTCTTGCACTGAGATTTGTGTGCTGCTCTTTTTTTTTTTTTTCCCCTTCAGCATTGCAGTTAATGTTTGTGAGTGCCTGCAAAGAAGGCAGTAATGCCAAAAAGGGGACTGGATGCGACGTGCTCCACTTGGTCAGTGCACACTGCAGCTAGATTTGTCCCAGGACGTGGAGGCTGCCTTCAGTCGCCTGAGCTCCACACGCCCAAGGGAGCTTCTTGTTTTCCAGATGCGAGCTGAAATCTCTGCTACTCTCTTACATCAATTAGGTGACCTCATAAAATTAATGAGACATGTTTTTACAACCTTCTCTCAGATAAGGCAATAGTAATCACTTTATTTTATATAACAGAACGTTTAAACTGTCAGCGTGGAAAAAAATCATACAAATCCAGTGTAAATGCTTCAAGTCTCATAAAGCAATTATTAATCTTAAAAAGCATAAAATATGCACAGTTAGCTAATAAATGACAAATGAATAATTTATTCACCATAAAAGAGGAAGGGAGGTATTAACATTTTACCCACAGTTACTCTTTTTCTTTGATGAGCTGTTACTGAACTGCTAGATTTTTAGTTTTTCCGTGTTTATTCAAAGCCTTGCAGCAATATGGAGATGTGCAATGATTCTGAAGGACATATGTGAATGTGTTATTGTCTGTATATGGATGTCTCGTATAAACATTATATATAGAGAGGAGGACTTTTTTACTACTTGTTTTGAATCATTCACACAGTAGTTGGAAGAGGTTAGTGGGGTTGTAAACTAACACGTAGTTGATTTAAAAAAATATATAAAAAATATTTGCAAAGCTACTACATTTTTTTACCTCAAAATTCCACGATCCTTGTGCATTCACACAAGCTAGTCACTTGTGAGATAGTTTATATTTCTGAGAAAGTTTCAACAAACTTGAAAAGATCTTGATGTAGTTCCTCAAATAGTGTTTCACTTTTTGGAGCTCAGACAGCTCAGTTCACAATAAATAATGAACCCTTAGTATTATCTGTAAGATAAAGTTAAATGATTGTGAGAACATATATTAACCAACCATGAATATAATTTGTCAGTAATCCAGAGCTGCCAATGCCTAAAATTCAAAACTCATGCATCAGTCCTCAAGAAAAAAAAAAAAAAAAAAAGTAAAAAAAAAAAAATTCAAATTAGATAAGATTATTTTTTAAGGATTAAGTATAGATTCTTTGTATCTGCCTTCTGCTTTTCAGCCTATAGTTTCATTCTCTTCTTTGCAACCCAGAGGAACAGAAAATAATGAAATCTAAAATTCTTGTATTATCTTGTGACCTCGGGGAACTGAAGTTTCAAGAAAAATACCAATTATAATGAGTCTTGTGGCAAAGCCGCTGCAACAGTGCATTGCATAGTTTTCTTTGTCCTAGTTGTTAAAATATTTTCACTTTTATTTTTCTTCCTCATTTTTTAATATTATGTTTGATACCATGTTTCCCTTAAGAAGCCCTTAGGTAGGGATTCATTGGGAAGCACACTCATGTTCATTTTGGGTTCTCTTAAATATGTACTCTTAAAATAACAGCTGTTTAAAAATGTATCTCCTAGGCAGGTGAAATGTTTCGTCAATTCTCTTTGAATGAGTAGATTTTAAGATGGAAGGACTGGTTGACATCTTCAAGACATAGGAATTTCACCCTTGTTCTTTTTACAGAAGTAAAATGGCAGCCTTCACCTGAAAAATAACTGTCTTTTTCTTTTCCTCTCCCATGCATGAGGTGATTAGAGACACAAAAAGAGCTCATTAGGACTAGAAATGCTGAATGATTTTTTAAAATTACCTGCATATATATGCAAGAAGAAAGAAAAATATCACTAGTACAGAGGAACTAAGAAAAAGTATATAATTACTTCTTTCCTTTTTATTCAAGGAAAAAAGGGCAAGTACTTCTGAGATCAACTTGGAGATGACAGGAGAACCCATATTCTTACTGAATGAACTGTTCTAATGAAAAAGAAAAAAATCCAGAAAAAGGAAGCTTAGGTATTGTGAATATCATATTCTTCAGCCTAGCTTCATTTTAAGTAAAATTAGGAAGTAATGCAATGTTTTTATCCTTTGTGGCCTCTCCCTGCATTTTGGAAATGGAAATGTGTCCTTTGCTTTAACTTGTGAACCTTTAGTAAAAGATTTCTGTATCTATATTTTTTTGGTTTTTCCTGCTTGAAGCTTTGAACTTATTTCAATATTTCTTTCACGAGAAGAGCATGAACATCATGCCAAGCTTGACTACCTTGAGATCAAATAGAACAGTGTTGAAAACATTCAAATTTGTCAGTTGTACTATTGATTATTTCTGGGCGCAATTAAAAAAAATCCTGATGCAAGACATTGCCAAGAAAAATATTGTGCATTGTATTTTCAGAATCAGAACAGTCCATAGGAAATAAGAAAACCAATACATTGATGTGTAACCCTTTTTCTGTTGTAACTTAATATCCTTTTTATGTCTGAAAGACTTATAAGCAGGACTTCAAGATCTTTGAAACAGGAACCATCATTTCATAGCTACACAGACTCTGGATGTTACTGGGGTCCTAAATACCAGTATAGTAAGGAAGTTTATTAGGAAGAATTTCTTCACACAACATGTTGTTAGACATTGGGATGGGCTGCCCAGGGCAGCGGTGGAGTCCCCATACCTGGAGTCCTTTAAGAGTTGTGTTGACATAACGCTCAGGGATATGGTGTAGTTGAGGACTGTCAGTGTTAGGTTGATGCTTGGACTCGATGATCTTCAAGGTCTTTTCCAACCTGGATGATCCTGTGATTCTGTGAAATAGTTGAAACAAATCAAGAGCGCAATTAACGTTTCTGTTTCATTCCTAAATGACAAACTAAACAAAAAGTACAGGTTAATAAACTCTTAGAGGTTTTTCTACTGGGGTGATGGAAAAGTGTCTATGGACATTTCAGTGATATGAGCTGTACAAAAGTTTTCTAAGCACAACATAGAAAAACACATAGTCACTTTAGCCTTTAATTTGGACAGCATGTGTAAGGAATGTATTCTGTACACCTTATCTGTGTTCATAAAACATACTATTTACATGTCTATAAAGGCATTGTAAAATTGTCAGATACTTTAGTATATCTGACATAGGAACACAGCAGTCAGCATAGTTTCAGATGGACTGACAGGTTCAAAAACCTCAGACAAAACCAGGTTGCATTTAACAACCTGAGCTCTCTTCAGAGTGATGTTTGTTGCTGAAGTCAAGTTTGTACCTCAAATCTGTTCCATCTTACTACACCACTGCTTTGTTTTATCTTTGCAATGGTATTTATGATCTGAAGTGTGCCAAAGCAAGCCAGTTCTCCCATTAAAATCTTCTGCCTTTTAGGTACTGGCAGAGATGGATTTAAAAAAATACCAAAAATATTTCCTTACCCTTCTCCACTGATAACTGAGGAATGATTTTGAAACCTGTGCAGAAGTGATTTATAGACACAAAAAGTTGGAACAACTTTCTTTCAATATCATCAGTAAATCCTCAAGATGCTACTGATGCTGTTTAGACCAAATCTGAGCCATGTGACTACAAAATGGAATAAATAAGCACTTATGGATGCAAGTTGAATTAATGACAGGCTGTGTATCCCAGAGTGTGATAAATTATAGTCTGCTGCTGGCAGCAGGAGCTATTCAACAAATATTTCTGCATTATGACAATTTCTTAAGGCTCTTATAGAGTTCATGTGTAATAGGAGAATTTCCTACAGGGAAGATTATCAGGAAACTTAGAAAAAGATTTTCATTTTGTGATTTCAGCAATGTTTGTAATTATCAACATAGTCTATCATTTACTAAGTGGTTAGTTGTACATATGAGACCTTTATCTTGTACTGTAATTACAGTATATAGAAACAATATACTTGTTATGGGTGACTGCACGTAAGTGGGTGGTTAAATGTCATTAACGTTGTTTTAGAATATATCTATTTATGAATAATTATTTTCATTTTTCCTTTTAGAAAATTTTACTGAATACCCTTATAAACAAATGCCAAATAAGAAATTTCTGTATAACAGCGATATTAGCTTAAAGCATGTCTAGCTAAGCATGTTAGGAACCCTACTGATAAGGAAGTTTAAACTTGACCATAGATGAATCCTGTATTTATCACTATCTTTTATAACACCTCTCTTTCAAAGCCCCTTTTTGCTCATTGTATTTTATTATTATCTATTACCCTTATATTTTCTTTTTGTCTGTTTGAATTTGGAGAGCTGTTTGGGTTTGTTTACACTACTTGCTTATTGTTAGGAAAGTACTACAAATATTATTCTAATATTAATGTGGACAATCCTAGGACTTTAACTGAATTCCTGTCAACTCAATATTTTGACTTAGGGAGAGCATCAAGATTATCCTTTAGAACTTGATAGGAAAGGCCTGGAAATTTAAAATTAAACTTTGATTTGATTGGGAGATTGAATTACCAGAAAATTATGCAAGCAGCCTCCATGCAAAAAGAGGGCATTTAATTACTGCCACTCCTGATCTTCAAATAGTGATGCAATATTACCGCAGAGCTTTGATTAAAATTGCCAGTATGGATCTGCCAAGACATTCCCATGTCAGGCTTTGCAAACAGACAAGACAAACCTACTGCTACTTTAAAATATGATAATTAATAGCAGATAGCATAGATCAGAGAAACTTCTCTGAAATAATACACTTGATATAATTATCTCTTACTCAGATCTTTTATGTTTATGTTTTATTTATTTGTTACATTATAGGTATAATAGCATCTTTTATTATTCAGTATAACTGTTTTTCTTCATACAGATAGAGGATTTTAATAACAAAGATCATGGTTTGTCCCCATTTCTTCTTCTCCCTGATGTCCTCTATGCATGGAAAGATGATGTCCTTTATATGGGGGAAGGGGAAGGCAGCTAACAGCCTGTGGCTCCTTTGCCCCTACCAGCTTTACATCTGGATCTGTTTATCAGCTGAAAGAGCAGACTGGCTCTCTGCTGGACAGCTGCAACCAGGGTATAAATATTTTAAGCATTTCATGTAAATATTTTAAGTATTTCATGTTGTCTCAGTAGTGCTAAGCGGCCAGAGTAAACTAATGAATCTAGTCAGTACTTTTTTTCAAGGAGCGAATTATGAATAGGTTTATTTTTCTTAAATGAATATTTATTTGCTTGATCTAGTGTAGTATTCCAAGTTTGCTGCAGATGATGTCTGATACCCTTCCCCACAGTGATTAGTGAAATGTTCCCACAGTGATTAACGTTACATGGAGAAATGGATTGTTGGTGTGAGTAAAATGGCTGAATCCAACTTTCTGTTTCCTGAGTGGTCTGCAAGAGGATATAAAACTCACTAAGACAGCAGATGTAGCTTATTAAGTAGATAGATTTAAAAAACAAACAAACAAACAAAGGTTTACCCCATGGTTGTTTTATTTTTCTAAAGAAAGTATCTCTATATAAGCTTGACTATTTCTAGTACTTAATTTCATTACAATTTAGCCAGCTGTTCACCAGGAGTGTCAACTCTAGTGTTTACTTACAGACTATGAAGAAAAGGGAAGGCTCATTCTCCTAACCAATTATCAGTATCTATTTGCAAGTGTATAAATACATGCATTTCTGTGTGTGTGTGTGTATACATACACAAAGATGTTGAAAATAGGTATGTCTGTATAAAGGTAAAAAAAACAGTTGGCTATAAAGTGAACAGCTGTTCTTGCCTTCCCTGCATATCAGAATGCAATGTTGAGAGATAATTACACAAGGAACACATCAAGAATTTTGTAAACATTCAGTGTACATAAATGTCACTTTTGTTCAAGCATTACTAGCTTTGTGTTTGGCAGGCATAAGCTGAGAAAGAAAATACCACTTGCTTTTCTTCTTTTTTCTTTTTTTCTTTTTTTCTTTTTTTCTTTTTTTCTTTTTTTCTTTATTTCTTTATTTCTTTTTTTCTTTTTTTCTTTATTTCTTTTTTTCTTTTTTTTTTCTTTTTTTTTTTTTTTTTAGTGTTCATAAATTTCATAAAAGAACAATCTGGAAAAGCTCCACAGTTGCCACAGCAAAACTAGCTGTCACTCATGCTATTGGGCAGGCTGGCATACCCAGCTTGCATTCCTCTTAGCTAATTCTGGTGGACAACTTTCTCCAGAAAAAATGATTTACTCACCTTTAGTAACATTCACATAAATAATAAAAAGAAACAAAAGGTATATACTGTACCCAGTAGTTAGATATGCCCTGAAGATATTGAAAAGATGCTTTAAGCCATATCTATATTAAAAAAAAAGTGATTGTGGGAGACAGTAATATATATGCCCATGTAGTTCTAGTTTTGCTTGGCTTCTAAAAACAATACAGCTCTGTACAGAATCTGATAAGCTTTTCTTGCCTGGCAGATGGATGAACTGTAAGTGCAGCATCTCATGGATGCAGCTGTGACCTCCTGCAGCATATCAAAGATACCTGTGGTATCTCTATAACATGCCACATTTTGTAGCTGCTAATGTGACTATTCTGAAGAACTTTGTAAAGGGATCACTATGGAGTGGAGCAGATGGTAAGTAATTCATTATTTAATGGGAGGTATCAATTATGTAATTTATTAGAGGTATGCAGAGTAATTCAGTATTTGATCATAGGTAGCAGTGACCAAAAAAAGGAAAATCTCACCCAAGCCCAGGGCTTGTACACAAGTTCTGGTCTACTTAGCTTATGTAAGAATACATTTTAGTGGTCTCATATTGAGAATTTGAGATTTTTTAATTTAAGTTTATGAAACATATTTCTAAGTCAAAGTTTTTTACAGTCCATTAGAAAAAAACTCCCCAAATTTCAAAGGTTTTGTCTGTAGTACACTATTTTTAAAGATGGTAAGTTAGAAGTTAGGAAAAAAGAAGTTATAAACACATTAAGTTATCCAGAGTGATTCAGGTATTTAAGGAACTTGATTTTTTTCTTTTTTTTCCCTAAAAAATGAGATTTGTGAGAGATGGCTATACTTGTAGCATAGTTTGTGCTGCTACATAGAGCAAAAGCATCTGTTCTGTGCTGAAAACTGTCACCCCCAGTCATGAGGGTTAAGCATGAATGAATTCAGATTTTCTTGATATTTATTTTGATGTTTGTGGTTGATCAGTGTTATTACTATTATTAACTGGAGGTGGACTGTAGCTGCAGCAAAGATTTTGGATAACAGAGAACAATTTGTTACAGTTTATTGTTATGCTGAACCCGTTTCTTGAACAACACTATGCTTGTCTTTGTGAGTACCTGGAAAACAAGTAAAGAAAATGCAAACACAGATCTTTACTGTTACAAAAATACAGTTTGCCACGATATGGGACTCAACTTTGAAGCGATATTCTCATTTTATGAGAAAGGTGTCAGAAGACACAGGCACTCGACCATTTTTAGCCTTTCAATTAATGAAGAAAAACAGATTGAAAGAAGAATAAATTTATTTATTATGCTTTATCATTGTGCAGACGAATAATATTTCTCTCACTTTCATTTTCTAAACCTTCAGTAAGCTTAATGTATTATTTTTCCAACAGTCTTCACGTAGCTATTCAGAAGTTCATTGTGAATTCGACTGTTTCTTTCCTTTTAATTAATAAGTTGCCCCCCAGATACTTAGCTATTCCCAGATTGGCTGTGTTATCTGCTTTGGGCTGCAGCGGCAGGAGGGGGAGAACAGGATGGAAAGAACAAACTCAGGGCCATCCCCAAAGTGCAGGTGATGCCCAACATTGCGTATGCTACCCCACTCCCCAGTGGGTGACAAGGGCAAGGCTTCCCCTGGCCCCCAGTCCTACCTGCACAGTGCCCCTCAGAGCCTAGGAAGCAATGCACGTAGAGAACTGGCAGGTAGTGATGCTCCTGGGGGCACTTACTACTGCAAGAACAATGGTCTCCACCAGGCAGAGGAAGGCCAAACTGGATGTGGGAACCCAGACAGAGCTCCCACGAAAGGATGCAGTTGTGCAGGCAGCAGGCTGCAGGGAATGCATCTCCCTGGTAACAGGGAGCTGTGTGTGCTGTGAGCAGGTAGATGAGCAGGTAGATGAGCAGGTAGATGATCTGCTCAGCCGAGCAGCACAACTGCAAGATCAGGTTGAAAGGCTTCAAGCCGAAGCAGAAAGGCTCAGGAGCATCAGGGAGGCTGAAATGGAGATAGGCTGATGGAGCCAGGCTCTGCCCTCCCTGCAACAGAAATAGGAGCACTGGCCAGAAAACACCCAGGATCGAGGGGCTCCTGTACTCTGCCCCTCTCAGGAGGATGACAAAATCTGAAATGAAAGGGGTGAGTGGAGGCAAGTTCATGGCCGTGGCAGAAGGCAAGCACCCTCCTTGCCCACCTCACCCCCCCAGGTGCCTCTGAGAAATAGATATAAGGCCCTGGGTGAATACAGCCACACTGATGGGGATGTGGTGGACAGGCAACCTGCATCAGAGGTCTCACCACAGACAGGAAAACCTAACAGCCATATAACAACCTCTAGCTGTTGGAGACTTGCTCCTAAAGAGAACTGAGGGCCCCATATGCAGAGCTGACCTCATCACAGGGAGGTCTGCAGTCTGCCTGGAGCCCAAATCAGCGATAGCACCTGGAAACTCCCCAACCTGGTACAGTCAACAGACTGCTACCCGCTATGATCTTCCAGACAGGAGGGGAGGAAGCTGCATCCCGTAGTCTGACAGGGATGAAGAAAGACTTCAAGGCCTTGGGATGGTTGGTGAAAGTCTGGGGCACAGGTTATTTTCTCCTCCCTCCTTCCATTTTCAGGTGATGCCATGGGACAGAATAGGAGGAATCATTCCATAAATGCCTGGCTATGAGACTGGTGCTACAGGCAGGGCTTTGGGTTCTTTGATAATGGCTGGTTTTATAAGAGACCTGACGGTAATACCTGGGGAAGGTTTATCTCACAGGGGCAAAAGGGCCCTGGGACAGGTATTAGCAGGGCTCATTCGGAGAGCTTTAAACCAGATTCAAAGGGGGATGGGGTTGTAGCTGGCCTTGCACCACTGGGGCAGTGCTCTGGTATTGATGAAGACCAGGAAGCCTCCCACCCCCTAGGGTGAAATCGGCGCGCTCGGCTCGCTCTCTGAAATGCCTGTACCCCACTGCACACAGCATGGGGAATGAACAGGAGGAGTCAGACATCCGTGTTCAGTCAGCGGGTTCTGATCTAGTGACAATCACAGAGACCTGGTGGGACAGCTCACATGACTGGAGTGTGGTCATGGATGGCTGTGTCCTTTTCAGGGAAGACAGGCCAGCCAGGCGAGGTGGTGGAGTTGTTCTTTATGTGAGTGAGCAACTGGGGTGTGTTGAGTTCTGTCCAGGGGTGGATCAGGAGCGAGTTGAGAGCCTGTGGGTGCGCATTAAGGGGCAGGCTGGCATGGGTGACACTGTTGTGGGGGTCTATCACAGGCCACCAGATCAGGGTGAGGAGGTTGATGAGGCTTTCTACAGGCAGCTGACAGCGGTCTCGCAAATGCAGGCCCTGGTTGTCTTGGGGGACTTTAACTGCCCTGATATTTGCTGGGAGGCCTCCTCAGCCAGCCAGCCACAGTCCAGGAGGTTCCTTCAGTGCATTGATGACAACTTCCTGATGCAAATGGTGGATGAGCCAACTAGGAGAGGAGCGCTGCTGATCTTATTCTCATGAACAAGGAGGGTCTGGTTGAAACGCTGAAGGTTGAGGGCAGCCTTGGCTGCAGTGACCATGAGATGGTGGAGTTCAGGATCTCATGTGGCAGGAACAGAATACCTAGCAGAACTACAACCCTGGACTTCAGTAGGGCCAACTCTGGCCTTTTCAAGCAGTGAGGGTGACAGAGCACTGGCACAGGCTGCCCAGAGAGGTTGTGGAGTCTCCTCTGAAGACATTCAAAACCTGTCTGGACATGTTTCTGTGTGACCTGACCTAGGTGTTCCTGCTCTGGCAGGGGGATTGGACTGGATGATCTTTTGAGGTCCCTTCCAATCCCTAACATTCTGTGATTCTGTGATTTTCTCAGGTTCAGGCAATCTGCAGATCAGGGAAAATCTTCAGTGAAGTGGAAAAGGAAGATTGTTATAGGCTTGTAGGATATTTCTCAGTGGGATGAATGGTCTCAGTTTTGTTTTAAGTTGTTTTCCATAAAAAATTGGTATTTACTGAGGCATGGACAAGGATCACTTCCATGACATGCCTCCAACACCACATCTCTACAAGGCATCTTGGTGACCTGGTTTTGACTTACGGAGTATTCAACTTGAAAGCTGCAATAAAAGGGGACTGAGACTGTCCCATGCTCTGAAATCTGAGTATGCCCTCTAGGAAGAGGATGTTTTGTGTAAACCGTAGATTTCAGTCTTCTCAAACAGATGGCAGCTGAAACTTGGATCTTCCATACACTTGGTAAACTGATCCAATTTGTGTGGTATTACAGAAAACGGGATGTAAAAATGAGGTTACCGGTGAATTCTCCTCGGTTTGCATTTTTGAAAAAACAGCCTTTCATTTTCTTTGTTTTTTTGACAAATGTTTGAAAATGAAAGTTTGTTATCTTGGGTGAAAAAGGAGTACTAGTTTGGTGAACAATGGAAAAGAAACTTTTAAACTTTTTAATTTTTAATTGAAAAATTAGCGAAGCATACTCGGTTCATTACTATCTTCTAAAAATCCCTTCAATAGCTAGTTACTCATTCTTAAAATAATGTGAAAGCAAGGATTCTTTCTGAGGTTACTAAACTTCCTGAAACATAAAATAGGACTGTGGATTTTGAAATTTTTTACATTTTCTCTTTCAACTTCAGTGTTTTGTGGTTTTGCTTGCTGGCCAGTACCTTTCTTCCCACAGCTTAGTGAGGCTGTAAACTGTGTGCAAGGGAAAGGCAGGGCAATCAACATACAGAATATTGAAAAGGTTGAGGTAATAAAGCATCTGTCACAGACTGTGTGATATTAAAATTCTGATACTTAATTTCAGTGACCCTGGTTTCAAAGGAAAGAGGACAATGGTACATTACAGACTTAGTCTCATGAAAACTATTACAGTGAGAACAGATGTGGTAGAAACTTGAATGATTCTTACTGCAATTTGAAATTGGTAATTTCATGGTTTTCAGAGGGATTTTAGTGCTATATAAAGGAAAAGCAGGCAAAGAGAATGCAAAATTCAGTTCACTAAAATATGTGTGGAGTAAGATAAAACCATTATAGCTTTCTCAATACATAAGGTTATAGTCTCTCCTTACTCCCCAGAAAGAGATAAGGTGAAAGAAGTAATTCACATCACCAGTGTGAATAAGTCTTATTGCCTTTGTTGTTCCAAAGTGTGTGAGCTCTGAATAAAGCCTTTTCTGAGATTTAGCTACTTGTAATGTCACTCTTCTTGGTGATCCTCTGGACTCTAATAAAGTTGAGCTTGTTATTCAGCACCATGCCCAGTGTGCTCTCCTTTTCCTACCTGGCTGTCTGTTTTCACAACCTTTGTAGAAACAAAAAAAAAATTATAATTCAGCCAAGATGGAATTAGCTAGCAAGTTGAAAATGTAGTGATGTGCATAGGCACAGAAATGGATTGCATATGTCCTACTGGAGGAGGAGACTCAGTGGAAAGACAGAATGATGGAAACTTCAGGGAGAAAAGAAAGATAGAAAGTAAGTACATAACTAGGTGAAAGAATAAAGTAGGTCAAGAAGATTTGTCAAGGTAATGAGCATAACAGTGTTTGACATGTCAGAAAGAAGGAAAATTCTTGCATTCAACAATATCTTTTGTGCATGCATATTTCTGAATTTGCAATAGATTGCACACTTCTCTGTAGCAGATGCTTACACTTTCCACACACGTGTTGATTTCCACCTCTGAATTCTAATTCTTCTAAAAAGCAATTCCTATTCCACCACATACTTTCACCAAATGGAATATATATATATATTTTAAAACTTTTCTTATGTTTGTTTTTCATTTTTCAAGGGAGGATACACTTTGGACTGAGGATACCCTAGGAAAAGTATAAAAAAGGGAAAATGTACAAAAGAAATGTATAAAGAGAAACCCAGTTGGACCCCAGGACTGTCGAGGAAGAGACCGCAATACCACCATGGCAACCCTCTTAGTGAGACCTGGGGACATTGGTGACTCACTGTGGCAGCCCCAAACTCTCATTCTGATACCCAGAGGGGTTTGGGGAGGGGAAGCATAACATCAGCGGAAAGGGTTAAACTTTCCTAAGTTCTCTTGTGTAACATTTTAAAATGTATTATTAGTTATGCTTTCTTGTATTCATTTGAACTCCTACATTTTAATGACAATTTTTAGTCCAGTTAAATTAGATTTATTATTAAGATTTTTAAAAGGTTGCCAAAAAATTCTTATCTACATGTCTATCACGAGTTCCCTTTTTTCCCTCAACAAGATACTAAAAGGAACTGTATGAAGTAGTAGACACTAGAAAAGGGTCTTTTGTTTTTTGGGTATTTCTGCATGAAGTTACTATTGGTCTTTCTCTTGTATGCATCTTTATTTTGGATTAGAAACTTAGAAAGGACTCTCTGTCACCAAAGATGAGCAGAAACCTAATTCTAACCTAATTTTCTTTCTGTATCTTTCTCTCCCCACCACAATTATGTATAATTATTTACTGAAAATACAGTATCTTAAAAAGGATAGATTAGTGAATGTCTTAATAGGTGGGACTCTCACCTCATATCCAAGTATCTATCTATAAGTTACTTTAGTGCCATTTCAATTGAATTCTGCAGTCTCGAGGGGATACTAGGGATAATAGAGTTTGTGTACTTAAGGGCAAGGTTCATCGGTCCATGAGCAGAAGCAAGGGTGATGTTAACAGCATCATTGTAGGAGAGTTTTTGCTTGAGAAGCCCCAGTAGAGGTGGGCACTTTCCCTTCTGCTTCTTGGCTCTAATGGCATGAGCAAAAGCAAAAATTTGTGTTTGACCTTTGTGTCACCTTGTTATGCTGAGCTTTAGCACTCTGTTTTCCTTTGGGCTTGCTTTCAACTGCAGATCCATGAGCTTTTTCACTCATGCAACTTGTCTGTTCTGTCTTGACAGGTTTGTTAGCCTCAAGCTGTTCTCTCTCATACTGTCCCTCACACTAACTTCTCAGTAGTTTCTTCTTTTCCCTGCATTAGTTTGTCATCTTACTGATGAGAAGCAGCTTCCTGTTCAGCACTTTCCATCACCTCGAATTCTCCTGTTGAGCAGCAGATCTAAAAACCTTTATGTGACATGCATTAAGATTGCCAGAGCAATTGAGATTGTGTTAAATACTTTGAGATTCAGAGCATTAATAGCTTGCACAGCCATCTTTCCCCTCCATTTCTTTCTGATGTTTTGTTGTTTTGGTTTGGTTTTTTGTTTTTTTCTTTTTCATTTTTAGTTTATAACAGATTTCACTTATGTGCTGATGTATTGCCAAAGGCAGAGAGAGAGAGGAGGAAGAAAGGTGCTTTCTTGGATTTTCTTTTTTCCCCTCTGGGAAAGTAGCTGGCCAAACTTACCCAGCATATATGTTTTGGTTTGTTGGATTTTTTTTTAGCTCCAGCTTTCTTAGTCATGTTTTAAGAACAGTTGTGTAGCAAAGCAAGCTATACTTTCAAATAACATTGCCCCCTTTTCAAATTTTTGTCCTTCACTTAATGAACAGACAAATAAAGTACTTCATAAATAACTTGTGCAATAATTATAAAGTCAATTTTTTATTAATAAATGAAAACTGTAGACAGATTCTAAGGCATCTTATCCATCAGTGCACTTGTCACTATTTTCTGTAAGTTTTATCTTCAACTGTCCTTAAAAAACAGTGTGGTCTGGTGATATGGTTTGGGGAAATGGAAGGCCTAGGGCTCATCTTAGCGATGTCCTTGAATAACTCTGTGACTGTAACTAACTTTATATCCCTACGTCTTGCCTTTCTGCTTGTAAAAATGAGGGTACTGCCTTCTGCAGACCTCTGATTCTGTGACAAAATGTGCAAAGTAAAATCCCAACTCCATAAAGACTTTACTCATATAACTGACTTTAACCCTTTGATGAAACAAGTTAAAAAAATTATTTACAGTGCTTCAATTTAAATTACGTGTTGAAAAAAAGTTCTTGTCTTACTTTACCAAGAACTCTCACCAATTCTATTATCATACTGCTATTTCAAAATGCCTAGGTGTAATACAGACTGTTAGTAGTTGGATAGGATAATTGGTAGTTGGATAGTTGGAACCGGCTAGTTTCTGTGAAGTTGCTTTTATTTTCATTAATTTGTTCATGAGTTGAACTAACCTAAGTTTGTCAATGTTGTCTGGTGTAAAAGCAAAACATTTTCTGTTCTTAGACCTATATGCTCCTCAGGCAAGGAGTGTAGTCAAGGAGCTGCTCAACATCATTTCAAAAGCTGTAACTTTTTGTTCTCTGCTTAGAATTACTGTCTATCTTATCACCTTAAGGACCTAATTCAATTGTGATGAATCTTTTGAAGGGCATTAGTAAGCATTTGCAGATTTTAATTAAACATGGTTAGAAATCTTGTCAGCTTACTCATTCTCTGTTGATACAGAGTATTCATTGCATATTATGCCTTATGAAGTTTTGTGTATTTTCAGCCCTTTTAGCAATATATAATATTTTAAGTATGTCATAAAAGAACTTGGTTAATTTTTAATTGTATGTATTTCAATCCATTTTCTAACTATTTTGTTGCTTTTTTGCCTTCCTAATTCTCTTTAATTTACTAAACTCTCTCTCCTGTGAATTTTCCTTGCTGAAATCTGGAAAGATATTTTCCCATCACAAACCAGTTTCTTTCACTATATCAGTACCTTCCAGTTTCAGTACTGGAAAACTGGGTTTTTTTTCCTTCAGTTTATGTTCTTGAGAACAAAGAAAATGCTTGTTACTGAAATTTTTCTTATACTTTCAAAAGCAAAGAATGAAATTATTTTAGATAAATGTCTATTAACCTGTTTTAGGATGTTTTATCGAAGTGTAGTAACAGTATAACCCATGGGAAATAATTTTAATCAAATCATTAGTATCTGGTTCACATTTATTTGGAAAAAACATTCATTGTGTTCTTTTTTCTGCCTTCCTGCTACCTACAATGCCTAGAATACACTGTAATCTCATGACAACGAATAATGCAGTTTTACTGATACAGAATTTAAACTTGGATACTCACAACTCTTCCTACAAATAAGTTGTGTTCTTTTTGATTTGCTGGGTATATGTTTTGAAGCCTGTTTTATACATTCTTTAAGTAGTCATTTTCATTTCATATTAAAGGTGAGGTATATTTCAAATAACTGAGCTTATATTAGTTTTAAGTAGTCTTTCATCCAGTGCAAATGTAGTGGAACAGAAAACATAGTATCAAATACTGCAAGACACTGGAAATTTTTTATAATTTATCCCAACATTTACCTTTTTATAAGGTGGATACTAGAGCTTCTCTTAACTTGAGCACAAACCAGAATGTCAAGTTTGATGCTTGACTATAGGGGCAGGCTTCAAGTCGGGAGAAAAATATATCTAGAAAGGAGAAGCAAGTAAAGATATTAAAATAATGTCCTTCACTGTAGTATTTACCTGGGTAAATAACACCTGTAGTATTTTGAGAAAATATGAGGAGCTTTTTTTTCATTTGACACACAGCACTCCATCAGGCCTATGAGAGACTGTCTATAGCATGATGCTTTTGGCTCTGTTTTTAGAAGTGTCATTTTCAGTGGACATGATCTTAGGGAACCTGTAGGAACTGATCCATTCATTGCAGGATTTTTGACTGGATTCCTTCATTGTATTTGCACCCACCATTTTTAGTACCTCAGCACTAAACAGAAAACTGATCTTTACAACACAGCCCAACAGAATGCTCTGATGACTCTAAGAACAAGTTACATGATACTGAGCATTTTGCTGGTTTAGTATTCACACATTATTTTTATGTAATGTTCTATCACACAGTTTTTCAGATAGAAAATCTCCCACTGAATGATGAGGCAGTAATTTGCATTAAAGAGCTCCTTCTGTCTGTCCTGATTAGCAATAACACTTCACTAGTTAAAAGCGTGGCTTGCCGTGACAGTTACATGTGATGAACGGTCCTGTTGTTTGCGATGTCTCAGGATATCAAGCTATTCTTGCATTTTAAATAGCAATTTAGCTAGCACTGTTTGTGTGGAAATTCATATCTCTTTCAAAAACAAGTTTCTTTGCTAGCCACCTCAGTCCTAACATCCTTGTCTCTGCATAGCAAATGCTTTGTTCAGATTGACTGTGTCTCAAGATCAGAGGAGAGGAATGAAAACAGAATTTAAACACCCAGTTTGGGTGACTTGGTTTGTTATCTAGTAAGAAAAGCACTCAGACTTTTTGAAGGATGATTTCAAATGCTGTTTATTAGAGCTAACAAAAAATAGCGTAGATGCTGGGCATTGAAGGAGCCTCTGGTCAGGGTGCAGCATGCGGTGCAGACCTGATCCCTGGAAGGGCCTCCCACGTTTGCTCCTATAAGGTTTTACAGGATTTTCTTACAAGGAAAACAGCTCTATTCATCATTTCTGTGATCCAACAAAAGAATGTTCCCATGGAAATTTGTTGCTGCAGCTCTCGATGGAGACAAAGATGTGCAAAAAATTTACCTGCTGGTACCAAGTGGGAGCTGCCTGCAGTCTCCTTTGTTACAAACAGGAGAAGTTTTCTCCTGTGCCTGAGGGATATGCAAAGCACAACACAGCCTGAAGTCCAGGCTGTCCTGTCCATGCAGCACAGCACAGCATGGGCTTGGACCTGCTTATGTTAACCATGCTGTGAATCACTCAGTGTGCAAGGCAGTCATAATCACAACGCTCCCTTGCCCTTGGGCACTGCGTAATTCTCCTGCCTGGTGTGCTCTACTCAACTTGAGCCATGTGGCAAGCCTAGGAGGTATGACTGAAGGGCAAATGTGTGGTTTTAGCAGGTTTCTCTTGGAATTATGAGGGAGAAGTGCATCATAAAAATACTGGTGCTGCCTAGGCTCACATTGCAGCAGCTCCTACAGTCAAAAGCCTCCTTTTTTTTTGCCAGAGCAAAACCAGTGGTTAATCAGGCTCAGATTTCTCTCAAATCACGTTTCTCATTTGGCAGTGCTGCTAAAAACACCTGAGAACCCTCAGCATGAAATTTGTTTTCATATCAGATTTGTCCATCTTTGGTTTTACAGCTTGTCCTTGTCTATTAATTGCTATGCAAATTGAGAGAGTTTGACATGCCATGTACTTGCACCAGCAAGGGACCACATCACATTTGGGCAAACTCAGTTTTCCTTTAGTCACTTTGTGCCCTGGCTACAAGGGGAGAAAACGATTCTGTGTTAAACCACAGGAACCTGACTTAATCTTTTTGACGTCTTCTGCATTGGGGAGCTCAGTGTTTTGGGGCAGTTTTGTTAGAAAGCCTCCAGCTTATCCTGTCAGTTTTGTCAATGGCAGCAGCTCCTCTTCATGCAGACAGAGTGAGCAGACCAGGGATGCATTCTGACAGGCCACGTTCTTCATGGGTGTCTCCTGGCTGGCGTTTCAAGATATCTGAATCTAAATTGACTTTATCCCTGTTCATGCAACCTAAAACAAGACACCAAACGGGGAATAGTTTCATCTAGGATTAAAAATACTTGCAGAGTCTTTTTAGTGCAGGAGAGATGCCCATCCTAGCAAGTTAAAGTGTTTACTTTATGTAAGGTTTGTTGAATCAAAGTTTAAGGTACGATAATTCAGTATAATGTCTTCTAAGAAAATATTATTATGGAATGAGAAAGCATTCATTGATTCCAGCTGCCTCTGTGATTCTCTGTGCCCCTGGTGCTTGGACGTTATGAGATGCCTTATGGCATGCAGCAGCCTGCTTAGGCACTGCTTAAAACAAAACAAAAAAAACCCACACACAAAAATTAAAAGAAATCTAAGCAAAGAAATAATTGGACACATTTATCCTCTGATTAACGGAGCTGTTTGTGTTTTGTTACTGGCCAGAGAACAGTCAGGACTGTACTTAGCATTTTATCTAAAATCTATATCAGCATGATGCTCCTCTAATTAGAATGGCTCTGGGTCTTCCCTACGTGTGTGGGCGGTGTGACGTGTAGTGAATAAAGTCAGCAAAGCTCCTCAGTAGTCCCTTTTGCCAGATTGATGTCCTTTAAGCATTGTTCTCACTTGCTGTGTTATAGGTGAGCGACGATTAAACAGAGAAGTCATTAGCCAATTAAAAAATGATGGGAAAATCATACAGCAGGCTCACCTGGAACATCTCAGGGACAATACCAATAAGCTATGAAAACACATGGAATGTGGAAATTCAGGCTCCTAAACTCAAGAGCTAAAGAATCATCTAGTTTCTGTGTTACTATTTGAGTTGTGGTGCATTGAGCTCATTGTTTCAAATTTCCTTCCTCTGTGTCTAAGATAGAGCTTTTCTTAGCAGTTCAGATTTTAAACAGCTTTACTAAGAATTGATAAACATTAACCCTTGTCTTTGTATAGTGTATGTGACTAAATTAGGAAAGCAACAGCAACAAAAATATTAAGTCAATTCTAGCTTCTTACAGGTTCCTGGGCTTGGTATGATTTCATCTCATTTTTCCTTGTTTGTTTATATAGACTGAAGGCACTTCAAAATGTGCCTGGATTATCAGAGTAATAAATGTAAACTACTGTGATTGATGTTATCTTAACTTGTAGTGATGGGTTCAGACCACTTATCATAGTTTTATTTTTCTTGTCAAAACAAAGTAAATTCTTTCTTCCCTTCTAGTATCTTCTATTGCAGCTGTTCATTGGTTTGCATTTCTGAATTTATTATCATTTTTAAGTAAATCCCAAAACAGTGTCATAGTTTAAAAGTGGGGTTTTATGGTACAGTAAGTGATATCAGCGTATGCTCATTATCAGTATTTAATTTATAGCTTTAAAAAATATATCAAATTCACCTTCTTTTGAGTTTTCCCTTCTGAACCTACTCCTGCATGCAATCCTATAAGCTAAGAGCAATCAACTGGCATGGCAACATACTCTAAAAATATAGCCTTGGTCCTGAAGAGACTCTTCATTGTGTGCATGTTTTGAATACGCAGACTTTGGCATTCCTATCTGGTAAGCTGAAAAATGTTAAAAATTCTAAACTTCACATTTTTATTCAGGTAGAACTTCTATAACTTCCAGCTGGGAGCTTCTGCATTAAACTAGGCTATTCAGATTTCTTGTGAACTGCTGTAAGAGTCCCTGTTCAGGTCATTGAGCTGAGTCAATCCTGAACAGAAGCCATTTGACTAACAAACTTGCAGGGTAATATCTCAGATCTGTGTCAGAATATAAAATCCATTCATGGGGAATGAAAAATTTGTGACCCTTTCCTACTATGTACAAAAAGAGGCTTCTCCAGTTAAACAGATTTCCTTAACTTTAGATAAAATTTAGAAGGTGATTTTAAGGAATGAGAAGTAATTTCACAACTGAGTGCATAAATGTAAACCTCCACCATGAAAAAATGATACAGTTACATCACTTTCAGGCAGTGTTCCTGTGATCAAGTATATAAAATAAACTTGTGAGCACATGAAAAGAAAGTAACAGAGAACAAAAATCAGATTTTCAATGTGTCTTTTAAATTTTGCTGTTAAGAAAAGTACTTGACATAGTTAAAAATGAAAAGATATTTGAAGCACTTGGAAGCCTTATTTATGTTGAGAATAATTTATTTCAGAAGGATTATGCATCTCTTGAAGAGATGAAACGTTTCTAAATCCTTTGCAACCAAAGCCCACTGAAACAGAAAGTGTTGCAGTACAGATGAAATATCCCTTATCATGGCAGACTTGCAGCTCCAGGAGTAAGGTTCTGTTTTGACAAGTGTGAAAAGTATATCTTCTGCAAGAAGCCTGTGCTGTCTTAAATAATGGATGCTTGATTTTAATGTATTGTGATAAAAACTTGCTGGTGGTGTTTTTAAGGAAAACATGAAACCCCCCAAAATACAGTTGCACAAACAATAAGAGCTAAATAATGGGGTCTACTGTCCTGTTTCATTTTCCATACTGGTCCTGGATGAATACCATTAATCAGACAATCAATAATAAATTGATTAGTCAGATAATCAATTTAAAGGCCTGTGTGCCAGATGCCTCGATGGTGGAAATGATGTGTCTGAGGTGGGAGGAAGAGAAGACCTGTGATCCCTGTTAAAGGTATTTCACTCTCATTTTCATGTGTGGTTTTTTTCCACCTCTCTTACTGGAGGGTAATGTTTTGAACTGAGGAAAATCTGATGTCCACATTCAGGCATGGTATATCTCTATTCAAGTCTAGTCATTCATGGAAAAATAACTGACAAGTACCTATTATCCTGTTACAGAAGAGAAAGAAAGGAAGATTAAATAACCACATAAGAGAGTCCCAGATTTCAGAGTACTTGACATTGATGAGGCAGGCATAAGATTTTCTGCCCCTCCTCCAAGTCCTTATTTAGGGGGAAGTTATAAGAGTCAGGTAATAGCTCTTAATTGCTGATAACATGGCAGACCGAAAATAATGGAGAAATAATTTCTAAATAGTTCCATGCTGTGTTTATGTCACCTTACTGGTGTCTTGTCTTGCTTTGTTCCTTGCCTGTAAATCTCATTCATCTAAACGTTAATGTTTGAGGTCAATTTCATCAGGTTGTAGAAGTTGCAATTCACTTCATTGAATTCAATTTAGTGAAGTGTTTCCCATAAGTAAATTGTATCAAATGCTGCCTTTGTCCCTTGAGTGTCAGAAGATGCAAATGGAAGTCAATACATGGGATTGCAGCTTAATTACTTTCTTCTCCTTTTGAAAAGTGGAAAAATATTACACTGTTATTTTGTTTTCATATTTGCCATCATGTGTACGTTTCTTCATGTCTGCACTGGTTTCCTTTAAAAAGTTGTTTCAGTCCAAATCTGAAAAATCCAACAGATGTGGTATAACCTGGAAACTGGGATAAACTGGTTATCAGCAATGATATCTCTGAACTCTTCAAATGACAGAGCTCTTCTGAAGTTATCTACAAGCACTTTTCTCGGAAAGTGGGTATCACTGTTCAGAAACTGTTTTTACTCAGTTCCTTGCTGAGGAATGCAGGTGGTAATGGGCAATACAGGGGCTCCTTGGCCCGCCAGGGTTGTTTGCCCATCTCTCCCTGAATCCTCTTCTCTCTTTGTTAATGAAAAGACAGGTTTCTGATGAATTTCCTCTGTATAACAGGTAGAGGCAGAAAAAAATGAACAGTTTTGGGAAGAAGAAATTTGCTTTTGAACAACATTTTGTCAGTCCCTGAGAATGAATGCAGCTGCCAAATATTTATATGCAGTTCTGTGTTGCATGTTCTTCTCCCAGGTAAGTAGTGATAGGACAAGAAGTAATGGCCTCAAGTTGTGCCAGGGAGGTCTAGATTGGATTTCTTCACTGAAAGGGTTATCAAACGTTGGAACAGGCTGCCCAGGGAAATGGTGAAGTCCCCATCCCTTGAGGTATTTAAAAGACAGGTACATGCAGTGCTGAGGTTTAGCAGGGCTAGGCTAATGGTTGGGCTCGATGATCATAGAGGTCTTTTCCAACCAAGTCTATTCTGGATTATACGATTCTATGTATACCTAATACTCCTTGTCTTTTTGTGTCTTTATCTGCTTAGTATGACTGAGAAACCATTTATATTCTCATACAGAAATATGGAGAGCTTCTTTTAAACAGCAGGACACTGACTTCACTCTTGTATATTTAGGAGTTTGTGGAGATGGTCATACTGAAGTCATTAGGATCTTGTGTTAAGTAACAGTTTATTCAGTTTGAGAAAGGATATCAGATGCTAGGCTGTAATGTGAGTAACATGATTCACAACTTCAGATCATAGTGTTTACTGCTCAAATCATCCATTGAGCCTTCTGGTAGTTTGGTAATTAATTCAAAATCAATAAAGATTCTGCTTCAAGGAGTTGAAAGGAGAAGAGAGCACTAAAGCACGAGGGAACAGAATTCTGCAAGGTGACATAATGGAAATTGTATTCTGAATGCAAAAAATATCATCCATAATTTTTTAAGTGTGTTCAGAGTAGGCAATTTAGATAACACAGTGCACATAATTTCATAGGTAGTTATTTCATTTCTACCTCTGCAATAGAAAGAGAAATTGTCATTGAAGTTGAAGTCTAGTACATGAGCATATCTTCGTCTTCACAACTCTAAAAAAATAACATGTATTTTCCATATTTTGAGCATAAACAGTATCAAAAACTCTAGTAAGGTGTAACAGGAATAGCAAACCAAACCAAACCAAAAACTACCAAGTAAGACAAAGCTCATCATAAAAGAGGACTTCTTCCTGAAATGTTAACTTTGCTTTTTTATTCAACCTCTGACTTTCCTTATATGCATCAATTATGCATTCTGTATTGGTAATAAAATCATGAGAAAACAAAACTTCAAAGTACTGAAGGTTCTATCCTTTATTCTGATTCACATCACACTTTAAGTATTTAACGGATGTTGTAAAAGAAACAAAATCACACAATGTGTCACTTCTTATTCATTATGAGTTCTACCTTGTAATGGTAACTGGGAAAGACTCTAAAAGTGGCCAAGAAATTCTGCTTCATATCTTGTACATTTAGAAGATATGAGTCACCACCATTTCTTTTTCACTTTACAAGGTTAATTGGATTTCTTCCTTCTGTGCAAGAGTAGGGAAACTTCCTAAGAAGCAAAGAAATGCCAGGAAAATGTAATTATAAAACTATAAATAGTAGCATGGCAAAATAACACTTTCAGATGTAAACTCCAAATTAACTGAAAATCAGAATGACTTAGATTTAAAATCAATTAACTTCCTTAATTTTTTAAAGTTTTGACTTACATTAAAATATTTTAATTGGAATATTCTATTATTCCAGAAGAGCTCTCTGCTTGCTTACTCTGTGTTTAGCAAAATATGTGCTTATTTTTTTCTGTATTGCTCAAAGCAACAATATCTGGTTTCAGAACTGGTCCTTTGCTAGTAGTTATCTGATATTAACCCAAAAAATCTGCCACTAATTCACCTGTTCAGTTTATATGAGAGTTAAATGCATTCTCATTGCTCAAACTAGACATGGATACACTATGTGAAAGTATACTCTGTAATAGTATTGTGTGATAGCAAGTCCAGATACTCCTCTCTTTTTTATAAAATTCATGTCAGAAGAATGCAACTTCTTTTCTGGCTAGCTGAGAGGATGTCTGTACGATCTGTGGAGTGAACTGAACAAAATTAATATTATCTTCAGTAATATTCTTAGTAATCTGTGTGCTCTGGGAGAGTCTTTATTCCTCAACAGATATATGTCTTATCTGGTCCCTTCTTGCTACTGAGAATCCCTGTCAGAAAAATGATCTGTTGTGAAAATATGTAAGTATTATAATTTTTTATTTCTTTGATGCACAGTTCTGTGTGTAATACCACACCCAGGAGTATGTCAGAAAAGACAGAAAAGACTAGATACTCACAAAATATATTGAAATTTAAGCTGATGATACTGATTTATAATCAAAAGTACAGAAGACCAACAAAATTAAATGCAACTTGTTGCCAAAGCTATGAGCCTATATGGAATTTTCATGAAGGAATAGTGAACCACAGTGAAATAAGCAAGTAGCACTAAATCTACAACTGGAGTTCATTCCTGGTTCTTCCAGTAAGTCATGGCGTGCTTTTGGGCAAAATATGTGCAGTTAGATCTTGAAGAGCATCTGCTGATTTCTGGAGGAGCTGTGAGTCCCTGAAAAACTCTGTAAAACGTTACAATTGACTCAACTGGAGACCCCAGGTTGGAGTGCTTACATACACACACCTCTCCTACTTCAGCTCCAAGGACCCTGGTGTTTGTTTCCAACCCAAAACTTTCATTAGTTTCATTCAATAAAGCAGTGCTGTACTTAGTCAAGTCTGAAATGAGTTGTTCTCAAAAGTATATTTCTCCAATGACACAACTCAGGTAGTGTTTAACACCATCACACAAGTGAAGAAGTGGTGGTGATGTGACTTGTGGACATAGTTCTTCAATTTTCAAGGAAACACTTTGGAGGTCAAGATTGCTGTGTTAACAGCTACTGGCAGCTCTGCAAGATTTCTGTAGCAGACCACTCAATGAGGTTATTTGTCTAAGTGTATAAGCCTGAGGGCAACATCCCTTTAGATGCCATTTAGGAGAACCCTATTCAATGTCAAGTAGTTGACTTCTGGTCAGAACTACATTCACACAAACAATTTAGAGCTCTGTCTAAGGGCAACAGGGGTTTTTGTGCTTTTTCGTTTTCGTGACTGGGATGTTAAGAAATGCTTAAGAAATTATTTTTTAATGCTACTGAAATTTCATATAATGATATTCAATCATTACTAGAGAAGTTGTATTGCCTTCCTTGCATTTAAATTTGCAGTTATAAGTGCAGAAGCATGGCAGCGAGATAATGGAATTTCTTAAAACTTTGAAAAGAAATTAAACTGTCAACTTAGACATTATGGCAACAACCACTACACTACTGTAGAAATTAAAAGCACGTCATTACTTATGAAAGTGTAGAACATCATTGCAAACTTCTGTTTTTCTTCTTTAAAAACAGATGACAAACAAAATGGTTGATCATCCGTTATTCATACAGTCTAGCCAAAATATTGCAGCTATATATTTTGGAAGCCTCTCATAGTATGACATTCACTTAAGTTCAAGCAATTGTTGCTACTGTAAGTTTTGAAGTCATGGGAGCAAGATTGCTGTTAATGACAGAAATAATGAAAATTATAAGCATGTGTCATTTAACTACAGGATATTTTCTCTAGTCTCTTAAGAGTGACATCTTCTTTGTCTTACATGAACCCAGAATACAAATCTTCGCAAAGGAACAGTAGCAGTTTAGAAGGAAAGACAGGTCTTAATAGGAATTTCATTTTCTTTACAGGAAGCATTGAGGTTATGTGAGGTAGTGGCTGCAGCTCTCTTTCTCTTTATGCAGAGCATTTCTAGCCTTCAGTGACTTCCTGTGTATACCACTTTGACAACTGTAAAAGCACTTACAGAGATCCTCTCCTTGAGGTTGTGAAAGAGTCTACACTATAAGACTTTAAAATGAAAAACATGACTTTAACTTTTTAGGTTAGCACTTTAGCAAACCTGTTGCATATGTGACTAACTGAAATAGTCTCTTAAAACAAAACAGTAAGATCATAAAAGCAATCACATCAAACTAAATTTGAACAAATCGATTTTCTCGTTCCAGGTAGTGATATGATGCCAGACAGTGATATAATTTAAAAATGGTGACTGGGAAAGTATCTAGTTTATATAATGGAGAAAACAATTTTAATTTGTATTTAAAAACTTATTTTCAACAAAGAGATGGTATCAATGTTTATCTGCTATATAAAGTGGGTTATCTTTGGATACATTAAGACATTTCTTCCCAAGTGAGAGCTTATGGATGACTGGAATAGGCTAGGGAAGAAGAAATAAAATAAAGTGTGTCAACTATCTGGCATTTCAGCTGTTGATGAATCTGCTGGTGGGATATTGTCCAAAAAACACCCTGTGTATGTTTGTAGGAACTATGTAAAAAACATTACAAGGAGAATTAAAAGAGATGATTGTTAAAAGTACATGAAAAGCATGCTTCTGAAAAACAAATAAGCAAAGAGATGCTGTTCGTCCACAAATGGAATAATCACAGAATCACAGAATGGCAGGGGTTGGAAAGGACCTCTGGAGATCTAGTCCAACCCCCCTGCCAAAGCAGGTTCACCTAGAGCAGGTCACACAGGATCACATCCAGGTGGATTTTAAATGTCTCCAGAGAAGCAGACTACAGCCTCCCTGGGCAGCCTGTGCCAGTGCTCTGTCACCCTCAAAGTAAAGAAGTTTTTTCTCATGTTCAGATGGAACTTCCTGTGTTCCAGTTTGTGCCCATTGCCCCTTGTCCTGTCAGTGGGCAGAACTGAAAAGAGTCTGGTCCCTTCTTCCTGACACCTGCCTGTTAGATATTTATAAGCATTGATGAGCTCCCCTCTAAGTCTTCAGTTCTCCAGGCTAAACAGGCTCAGGTCTCTCAGCCTTTCCTCATAAGAGATGCTCCAGTCCCCTCACCATCTTTGTAGCTCTCTGCTGGACTGTCTCCAGAAGTTCCTTGTCCCTCTTGAACTGGGGAGCCCAGAACTGGACACAGTACTCCAGGTGTGGCCTCACCAGGGCAGAGTAGAAGGGAAGGATCACCTCTCTTGACCTGCTGGCCACACTGTTAAAGCATTGCAGGATACCTGTGGCCTTCTTGGCCACAAGGGCACATTGCTGGCTCATGGTTAACTTCTTGTCCACCAGTACTCCCAGGTCCTTCTCCCCAGAGAAGGAATATCTCAGTTAATACATCCTAGTTTCTGTTAAGAGCTGCTTAATATGCATATTTTTTTTTGAGTATATCTATCTCCTCTATTCAGACCTCTCTAATCCTGTGAAGTTTTGGAATGCCACTGTAAGAATGAACTGAGGAGAAAATTCTGCTCTAAAAGAGTAACACTTATACCCTTCAATTTTGGAGAAAATTCCCCTTCATGCTTTATTATTATTCATTTTTTTCTAATACAATACTGCTTTGATTTCCATCTTTCATAGCACCTTATGTGAAATGGTTTGCAAATGAAATAAGTAATTATAGAATTAAAGTGAGCATCTAACAATAGGGCAAATTTGAGAGAGGTTTGAAAATATACTGTTTTCCATAGAGAATTCAACTGAGATTGAGAACCTAAGAAGTGAATAGTCATTGAAGGAGTGGTTTATGTATCAAGAGCTGCAAATAAGAAGAAATTCATATACTATCACAACTAATTCAGTGATAGAATAAAATAAGAGAATAAGCATCTGCTAGATCGCTTTGGAAGGCAAAAAATGTAAGATTTAGGAACAAAACCATGATACTGTTCTGGAATAAAATCATGATTTAAAAAATAAAAAGTAAAAAATATCACCAGACCCTGAGAACAACAAAAGACAAAAGAATCTTAATTTCTTTTAATTTTCCTTCTTTTCTTCTGCTTTGAGGAGAACTAGTTTATTTATGACCATAGACTTTGTCTTTTTGTCAACTCTGCAACAACTATGCCAGCCTGAGTGGTGATTGCATGAGGATCAAGGAAGCAGTATACTTGCAGAAGGAGAGTTAACCTCAGTAGTAGAAGACAGAGAAGGCATGAGACAAGAATTATTTGACTGAGACTGTCTTTGCAGGATGGCCTCTTACAAGAATATCTTCTGTACATGTATGCAACATGGAAGATAGTATGAAAGAAAATAAAAATCAGCAATAGGAATAAGGAGTGAATTGAAATAAATGAGGTTTCTAATGCATAATCCTGCTTTCCTAGTGTGCAAGTGACTGAAAATCTGGCAGTGGTAATTTCTTCTCTGACTTAGTGAATGAAGGTCCAGCAGTCTCGAGCAAGGCTGGCCCAGGACAGGGTAGCACTGTAACGGATGATGATACGAGGACACATCCACCCCCAGTGAAACTGGTTTCTGAGCCCTTAAACCATTCCCATTCACAATTCGTAATGAAGAGTGCATCATCTTCCCTCCCCTGCAAAGTGAACATAGTCTGTGGTGGCAAAACAGATACATAATTTAAAACTCTCAATTTCAGCTTCAGCTGTATGCTGACAGAAGTGCTGAAGTTCACTCATTGCATAAGAAACATCACTATTTTTGTGTGTTTTCTCAGAAAGTGTCTGTTTGCATTTCATCAGTTCAGTCCATATCATAGTGAGATGGAGAGAAGAGACTAAATTAATTATGAGAAGTATTTGTGTGATTTATGCATTATGCAGACATTCTTACTACAGTTACTGATGGATGTGCTGTGGCAGCATTGTTTTTAATTTTGTATTGTTATTTTACAAAAGTTTACAACTGATACTAATACAAAACTCTCTAGTTTGCATATAGCCAGGAAAAAATCATATTTTATTTGTAAGAATATGCCTTCCCACTAACTTAAAAAAATATATAAACCATTTACATTCTTGGATTAATATCACTGCAAGAAAAAGACCTTCAGTATAGTACTTTTTCCTGTAATCAATTTTTAAAAAGTAAAATATACTACTTTGAGGGGGAGGGGAAATGCCATAACCAGGATAATTAAGCCAGGCAGAGAACTCTGGAAATCTCTAGTCAAATATCCTGCTCTAAGCAAGGTCAGGTATAGGATCAGACCAGTACGTTATTCAGTTGGGTCTTGAAAGCCTCCAAAGGTGGAGCCTGTACAGATTCTCTAGGCTTTACCGCATGCTGAAAAACTTTTTCCTTATATATGGCCTGAACCTATCTTGATTCAGTTTTTGCCTGTTGTCTCTACCTCTATTAACCACTGTCTCCATCTTCTCAATGACCTCCCCAAAGGCACAAGTAGGCAGCCACCAAGTCTCTCCTGCAACCTGTTTCTTCTCCAGGCTGAAAAAACCCACCAGTCCCTCAGCCCCTTCTCACAGGGCAAGTACTCCAGCCCTCAACAAGTTTGATGGTCCTTGCTGGACCTTGTTCCACATCAATGTTGTTCTTATACTGAGAATCTAAAACTGGACACAGTATCTAGATGTAGTTGAACCAGCACTGATTAAAGAGAAATAATTCTCTTGGTCTACTGGCTGTGCCCATGTTAATAGCAGCCCAGGACACTGCTGGCCATCTTTGCTACCAGGGCAGGCTGCTGGCTTATGCGCAGCTTGTTGCTGACCTGCACACCCAAGGCCTTTTCTGCAAAGCTGATTCCCAGCGAGCCAGTTCCCAGACTACAGGGCTGCCAGGAGTTTCTCCTCCCAGGTGTAGAAATTGAATTTAATGAGATTGGCGTCAGCCCTTTCCTACAGCCGTCTAGATCCCCCTGATAGCAGCCCTGCCTTCAGTCATATCAAAAGGTCCTCTCAATTTGGCAACATTTGCAAGTTTCATGAGAGTGTGCTCCATTACCTGAAAATGTTTGACAGGACAAGTCCCAGGACAATGCTTGTGGTACTGCACTTCTTATTCTTCCCTGAGCAGAGTACTTCCCATTAACAACTACTCAGAACCCAACCATGCATCCCAACTCATCTAGCTGTTCATCCATCCAGGTCATAACATCCCAGCTTGGATACAAGAGCCTTGTGGGAGATGGTGTCTAAAGCCTTACTAAAAAAGCTGAGGTAAATGATGTGCTGGTCTCCTCTCATCTCCTAACCTACGCATTTAACTACAGATGGCAATGAATTTGGTCAGCTATTCATTACAGTACAAAGCATACCCAAAAGTATTGCTCAGATAAATGAGGTCTTGACTACATCTGGCTAGTTCTAACTCAGTGTTCTGGTATGTTTTGGGGAAGCAAATCATGAGCAGATAACTTTTGGATGGGAGGCATATCCAACAGCTCTGGACTAGATGTAATCTGCCTTGCTCTAAGGATTTACATATGCACAGAAAAACAATAAAGCACAGATGATCTCTTAACAGTTTTATATCCTTTCACATTTGGAGTTGGAGTCCAGAAGGTGATAGTAATCCAAGTAACAATAACTAATTAGCTTTAGATGCAGGGAAGGTGGAAAAGAGGTTTGCCTGGCCTAATGTGAGGCCTTTGGCAGCTTTTGTAAATAATTTAAATTGGGAAGCAATCAAAAGTGAAAACAATAGCCCTTTATGGGGGAACACATTCATGGACATCCAACACTGTGTAGAAGGCTGAGCTCAAGGTAGAACCACCATGTGTAAATGCCAGGCTGAAGGAAAGGACTGGACACCTTGCCCAGCACAAGTGTCCTGTTCCCCTACATCAATGGGAAGTGGAAGCCTTCAATGGAGGGCAGGGGGTGGGAGTGGGGAGGGGGAGCAGAATAGGAACCCCTTGCTATACAAGCAAGAACACAGGTCTTAGCTTGTTTCATTCATTGGCCTGAGTGAGCTCTTGTTTCTTGAAGGACGGGGTGTGTCGGTCCAGGTGGCACCGTGGCCTTCGGGTGCTTGTCCCAAAGCTGTCCCAGAGGTGTGCTGGGTGGCTGGTTGGCACAGAATTTTGGTTTTTGCCTGTTTGGGCATGGGATGTATTGGGAAGGAGCATTTGTGTGAACTGCTTCTGTATATACTGGGTGTGGGTTGCCATAGAGATGGATGACAGCGTGACATCTGCATTGAGTGACATCAGCCTGTGAGTAAGAACAGGACGAGGCCATTTGTATCATTCCTTTTTATGCAAATGCTGTTTGTGTGCATGCAGTGCCTGTAAAAGTGCAGTCCTCCTGTGCATCTCTTTGTGGCTGACTGTGTCTGTGGCAGAATTTCAGAAATCAGAGCTCAGCCCTAGCAGGCTTTGAAAGCAGAGGTACACTTGAGTCCCAGGGTCTTCCAGATTCGTTAACTCTTCAACATGCTGTAAGCATTCCTGATGTGGCAGATGTAGGTGTCAGGGGGCTGATCTTTTTACAAATATGCCCAAAGTGCTAGAATTTGTGATCAAGCAGTATAGCATTCACTTAAAGGAATATGCTCATTATCTCTAGAACACAACAGAATATCACATAAAACCATTAAATTGTCTTGGCTACAGAGCAAGGAGAGACCCAAGAGAAATAACCTAGAGCTGAAATCTCTGCTTACTGTTCCCTGGACATGTCCCAGAGTGTAAAACATTGCTGAATTATTATTTTCTAAAAAATTTAAAAATCATATATAAACATTTCAGGCTATGGTAACCAATTAATATAATTTAGTGTAAATGTAAAGACAAGTGTTTTTGCCAATGACGGTTAAATCTTTCAAAAAGTGCTCCAAAAATATACTAGTTCAATGTCATTAGCCGGTCTCTTTTAGTTTGTTTTATAGGATAATTCTCTGAAGAATAATAACCTGAAGAGATTAAATCAATGGATAATAATACAGATGGATGTCTGCTGAAAAGTTGTTTAAGAGTAATGGCTAATGAATTTGAAATAATAGGGAAACAAAATATCTTAACATCTTAGTATCAACAGAGACTCCTGCTGATGGAGATGTTCCAGGTTGGATAACTAAGATAATTATTGATAACCACTAATTATAATCCTTTGTTATTTTTGTCTCCCATAGGTAGCATAGAAAAATAAGTCATTCCTTCCAATCCCATGGGTTTTTTTAACATTAAGTTGCTTAGCTTTTCTTTCGCTACCTTTATTTATTTATTTCACTTTAATATCATATCTGGGCAGGTATAGTTTTATCTTTCTTTGCCAAACCTATCTTCAACACTTATCATTCAATCGGACATTTAATATCAAACTTGAATGCTCCCAGGCCTTTCCAGGACTCAGAATCAGATATATTACATCCTGAATATACACTTGTCTGTACAATGCTTTAACTATCTTAATGTCTTTATATTCTTCTTTATTTTTTTCATTGAAAAAAAAAATATTTAATTTAATGGTTATAAGCAAAAAAATAAACATTCTGCAGAAGATAAACAGAATGTGTAACCATTGCACTGAGCCCTAAGTAAGTGCATAGGAAGACTGAACAGTAGTGCTGCAAGGAGTAAACAGCCTCATTTGTCTCTGTGAGGTCTCAACTCGTACGTAGTCAGCACCAGGCATTTGAGTAAATAATGCAAACATCGTCATTTAATAAAGAGGGAGAAAACTACAAACCTGCACTAATTATCATGGAATGAATACTTCATACCTAGTCACAAAAGGACAATGAAAAAGTAGCATGGAGATCCAAAAAAAAAGATTTAGAGACTAGCAAAAATTAAACCATTCTGATTACGTACACAATCTATTCTGAGCAAAATGTTTTTGTCAGATTGTAGGGCTGTATATTCTTTCACATGCTGTTTGGAAAAGCAGAGCAGCCTCTGCTCTGCCACGCTTATTGTTCTGTCTCTTGCATTACCATGTCTCTAGATTTGTCTCTAACAACCTCCTCAGCCTCTTTAGCCACCATCATCCTCATTTAACAAAAAATAAAATCTCAGATTATGTCTGTAGGGCATGCACAAAAGCAACTGCATAGAGATACTCAACTTGATCTGTAATAGCTAGTTCACTCTTCTGATCTTGAGAGCAGAGCACAGATTCATGTAACCTGCAGCTTGGCTAGGTTTTGCAGCCTGAGCTGTGTTTCTTCCTGCCACAGCCAAGTTGGTACTGATATTTAAAGTAGGCTTTTCAAAATATCCAAGTCAGTTTTACACTAACTGGAATCACTGCATTGACCTCAGAATTGATTTGCAGCCTACATATTCAGTCACTACTCCATCTACTTGTTCTTCTGCTAGGCTTTTTTATTTTCCTTCACATATCAAATAAACTATATGTTTTCTCTTATACTCACAATTAGTTTTTACTATTTGGCTTCCATATTTCTATATCATCTACTCCTTGTTGCAGAACACTGCTAGCTCTTCACTGCTGTAAAGCTATCAAGGGTCCTTGTTTTCATATCACTTCCCAGTACTAAAGAAGAAGCTAGAGATTACATTTAGAATCCTTACTAGTATATCTTGATCCCTAAAAAAAAGAGTTTGTTGTCTTTCACTCACTTTTCCCCATGTTTACAGCTGGGCAATAACTTTTGGATTTGGGTAAAACCTAGAGGCCCAGGAAAATGAGTTGGAGAGAAAAATGTGCTTAATCCATTTTCAGATAACCAAGCAGGAAGGAAAAGAAGAGGATCAATCAAGAAAATAGAATCACAGAAGGGTTTCCTTGCCCTCTCTAAACACCTAGAAGAACTGTTACATAAGGAAATGGAGAAGTTGGTGCATTTAATTAAGTTTATTGTATTCAACTGCTTCTGTACTAGTTGTATGAACCCTCAGAATGGGGTGGGATTGAAAAAGCAAAGCAGCATAATCTTTCATGACAGGTCTATAACAGTATAGAAACAGTAATTTCTTGAGTAGTGCTGAAAATTTTTACTTATAGAAGTAATGCTTATTTATTTTTCCAGGATGACTTCACAGTGACATTCCAATAGAAAGTGCAAAGGGACAAGAAAGCAGGTGGGTTAAAACACTGATTCAGTTTTTCAGGTGATTCAAGTACATGCAAGAGAAAATAAACCCATTCAAGAAAAAAAATACTGTTAAAGTATAGTACAGAATCATCATTTTCATCATGACAATACTATGTCAAGTATTATAAAGTACTCGTGGTAATAAATCTAAATGGGTACCTAGATAAGGTGGGGGAATAAAATTAATTAAAGTTTACACTTCTAAATGTCTCTTAAGTATCTAAATTTCTCCTAATATCTTCAAGGGGAAAAGTAAATTCCATGAAGCTATTTTAGAAGATGGTTTTCTTGGAAGTCTTCTTCCCTGGGAAGTTGAGTATGCCTCACAAATGCTCCAGATTTCCCAAGCTACAGAACACAAGAATAAGAAGTCCAAGGATAAATGCAAGGAATTAGGTTTTAAAACATGACCACTTCTGTAGTTGTATATCCTTTAGAAGAATGGATCTGTTGGATTCAGCCCTCAGGAAATACAATAATTCATTCAAAGGTTGTGTTAAACATTAACATTGCTTGCTTGTGTTTGCAGTGAGTCACAGATGTTCTGCCTCTATTTTTTCTCTCGTGTCACGAATTCATGATCATTTGTGACCACAGAAACCCGTTTTATGGGGCAATGGGAGAGAGCAGAAGTAGTGTTAAAATCAGTTCCTTGCACTTGTAGGTGGTGATGGTATACGTGTAAAATATAAACAGAAAATAAGATACATAAAGATCCAGTGAAACTACTGTTTTCCTTAAATACCACAGAATCATTTATGTTAGCATATAATAAGTGCATAAGGCCACAGTAAATGCCATAGTAAAGAAGACTGAAACTCATTAAATAAAAAAACCCTCTAGTATTTAAGCACTAAAGGCCCAGGACATCAGCAGCGGCCGGGTTCTGTGCAGATGTAAGAAATTTGAGTAAATGACCAAATGATGCAAAATAGGGGGCAATATAGTACAGGAGATAAAAACAGTCAAACCACCCTAAGAGTAGTATATTTGCTAACCCAACAGCAAGTTTTGTTCTGAACCACAAGGAAAATGCACTGCATAACAGGTTTTTCTGTACCTGTAGTAGTAGCCACCATATGTCCTATCTTTGCCTGTCATTCCACATGTGTGAGTTACAGGGTTAGTATTTTACCCTTTCCATTGGATAAATATCAGTTCATAGATTTAAGATTTCAGCAAATAAACACTGAAAATAAAATGGTGAGGATATGAATAAAACAAGAGTGAGAGATCTCTCAAACTTCATTATCAGATCTGTGGCTTCTTCACTGCTACTTCAACATTGCTTAATGTGCTGTATTTAAACTTTAAGAGGTTGTTTTGTACAATTGGTATAATATGAAAAGTGTACCTGCACCAACTCTATTTTTTCTGAAATAATGGAAATGCAAACAGAAGTAGAACAGAGATAGTCAGGAAAAATAAATAGCTAGTGAAAAGCTCCAGGAGTTTAAAATATAATGTGTCTGAATTACAATGTAGATTTTGACTTTTTGCGAAGATCTGACTTGGAAATCTATCTATTAAAATATTACCAGGAGATTACTCTGTCAGAGCCAGAGAAGAATAAAAGATACAGGCACACAAAATTACAGCCTTGCAATTTATAGGTAATTTAATGCTGTTATATTTCAGTTTTTCAGAAAAGTTTAAAAAATGTTTCATCACACCAAAAATTATTATACAGATATAGTTTTCTTTAATGGGGACCTTGAGGCCTTTAAATTTTATTTTCCATCCTCAACATGAGCAATATCATTTCTTATTTAAAACTCTGCTATCATAAAAGAATCTGTCTGATATTCAGAGAATACTCCATTTACATACACATGCTTGAATACCTGTACTGAGGCACATGAAGTGTACTGACCTTTCATTTCCATATATTGTAGTAATCACAGGTGATTTCCAATACATGGAGTTATCTGTAAAATTATTAATAGCTTGACATTTGCAGATGAATAAATCTGAAAATCCGTTTTGATACATACCCTGTGGCTCACACCAATTATGCAGCTAAGTGATACAACTAAGGGTTTATTGAGCAGTAGAAAGGAAACATGAAGAAGTACAGTTATGTTACCCTTTACTCACTCTTTCTCAGCCAATTTTTTGACTAACCAAACATATCTACCAAAGAGTTAACAGGAAAATCTGACTTTTGTCACTTCATTATAGATCACTATTTTTTATATGAACATATTTCAAGTTCTTTTATTGTTAGACCAGAATCCTTGGAAAATCCCATGCTTGGTTTTAGGGAAATAGGGTTTCTCTTCTCAGCAGGATAATGAACCTTAACATCGCATCTAAAGAAATATTAAGGAATGGAAATACTACGCAAATATATAAACAAATATTGAGAACCCTTGCTAATGACTTGAATTTACAATTTCTACTGGTGATCTGTATTATTACAATCTGTTTCTATTGTCATAAGACTTTCTCAGCTAGAAATGGCCTGAATACATGAGCAGTAATCTGCTTACAAACCGTACTATTTGTGAATCAAAGAAAATGACTCATGTAGTATGTGGTACTTCTTTTCATATTGATTTATTTATTTATTTTTAAACAAAGCACATTGTTTCAGTCAGTAAAGCTCTAGGCAGTGCTGAGTAAAGATTATAACACACAATATGAGAGGTACTAAATGTTCTTAAATCCTTTCTTCAAAATATTCTTAAAATGTTCCAGTTGCTATGTAGCCATAAAGCTTCCATTACTTTACTTAAAGTAATTTCTTTTTTGTCATCATTGTTGTTGCTGTTAATACATATTATTTCATGTATTGCTAGTGATTACTTTGAAGCATTTCAGTAGAAAAACAACTGGGAAATGTCAAATTTTACTTTATTTGCTGGTTGACTATATGTATGTTAATCTTTACAGATTTCTTTATACAGTCATCTCTGCCCCTTCATCCTGACAAATATTTTCTTCTGTGATTAACACAGGTAGCACTAGTAACTGTAATATTTCAATAAAAAGTGGATTTAATAGATAGGGAGAGGCAAAGGTAAGGAGCACAGAGTATAGTATATAAGGGGTACATACAGATAGTTTTCTTAGAATAGCTTTCTCTTTAGGAATAAATGTTCTAAGGAAATTTTAGTTGGAATTTTTTGTCCCTCATTGCAATTGAAATTACCACCTGTATTGAAATGAGCATTTTGCCTGAAACTCCCCAGAAACAGGATGTTACAAATGAGACTTCTATTCTTTTGGTTGTTGTAAAAGAAGCATCAGTTGACACATTATGTCATACACTACGGATTTTATTTGTTTATTATGTTCCTTTTAAAAAATAATGCTGATCTAATCACAGAGAATCCTATGAATAGAAGTTGTTGTCACCTGGGTGGGACTGAAATCATCAGGGGAAAAACGACTTTCAGATTGCATAGGGGGAAGGCAGATGACAGAGGGGGTGGGATAGTATGGAGAGGAGAGAGATTTCTGAGAGGCATAGTAAGTGAATAACCATGAAAACAATCTAGGGATCAGAGGAAATGTTTGGAGGCTGCTGCAACTCCTAATACCACTGAGCTAACAGAAACCAAGCCTAGTAGCAACTGGCTGTCTTACAGGCAAATCACTTCTGTTAGTATTTATGCATATTTCATTTAACAGCTTCTTATTGACAGTAATAGCACATGCCCATGATCTTTAACAGCACTACTTGTCCGAAAATCAGGAATAAGATCCAGACAGAAAGCATTAGACATAGAGCCAGAGCCTTTTTTGTGGCCTCAGGAAGCTCTGAGGAAGCCCTGCCAAAGTTTGGAGGTGGGACAAGGACTACTTCTGTTATGTCTTGCTTCAGATGTAAATTTGGACCATGATGTGTTCTGCAATGCTTCCTGCTGTTTTCTTGAAAGATGTCTTTAGATTTTTAATACAGGATACATGTGAAGACTAATAAGAAGCAGATTCATAGTAGAGGTGCTTCTTATGGGGAGAGGAAAAGGTCTGTGCTTTGTCATAAATTTGAGCTTTTATTGGGGCCGTATACTAACTGATAACATTCTTGGACAATTTATATTGAGTGAAAAACATGAGAGGGAAAGCAGTAAAGAGGCTATTTCTCTGTATCTACGTGCGGCTATAAGGAAAAGAGAGAAGAGAAAGAGAAGAGGGTGTTTTCTTATAATCTGTTGTTTTACACATAAAATATTCCATTACCAATGAGAAGAAAAAAATGAGAGCTCTCGCCCATGGGCTTAGTTAGCTGGCCTAGTGGAAAGGCTTCATTATTCTGGATTTAGGAAGATTTTATTATTTATTCATACAGAAGTAAACTGTGTAGGTCACGCCTACTGGGTGCAGGTAAAACCTTTTGTACCCTTCTGTCATTCATTATGTATATGCCGTATTTGTAGATATTAACAAGTTTAAAGAACTTTGAAATTTTATTTTTTTAGACTTTTAAAACATATTTTCAAGATGCTTTCTTCGGCCATGCAGTATTTACAGAAACCTGGAATGCTTCAATTGTGTTAAATGTTGTCCTTTTTTTTCCATCTTGATTTTTACTGTGAGTGCTGTGGGATTTTTATTTTCCTTCTCCACAAGAGGGAAGTGTCTACTAGTACTTAACCATTTTTACCTGGAGAAATACTTGCACCAGTTTCTTTTTTGATAGTTTAAATAGTTTGGTTTTTTTAAGGTCCTTACTGTAAAGCATTATCTACAGCCTCTAAATAGTGGATGTCTCTTTCCAACACTGTCTACAAAATTTTGGAACTAGACATAGTATTTTGTCAACCTTATTCATACCTGCCTGGACAAAACATTTCCTACCTCTTTGATCTGTAAACTGAAGAATTGTGTTAGTTCTCTTGCTATAGCACATTGTATACATTCATGATGAAATGCTTATGGACCAGGATGCTTAGGCTGTTTTTAGAGTAAGGGTGTTTGGAGGATGCTTATCCATCTCAAAGCATGGTATGCACCCTTTGTTTGTAGGTGTTAAATTGTACGGTGTATTTATGTACCAGTTCCCAACATGGTGCATATTTCTCTGTAAGTGTCCTGTCCTTGAAATGGATGGCATTACAGCAATGATATCAAGACTAAAGATTTGCAACAAAATATAATTATTTGAATACAGTTGTACAATGCAGCTCCAGGCTTGATGCTACATTATTAATAAAAATAATGACATATAGCATTTATGTCAAGATATAATGGAGGGAAATACAGTTGTGCTATTCACTACAAAAGACTGTGTTTCCACCCTTGTTCCCTATTTTAGCTACAATGACTCTCAAGTATTTTAGGGCTTCCTAATCATAAGTAATGTCTCCTCCATATGGATCTGAACCTCTCCTCTGGCATTATAGAACTCCTACAATTTCCTATGATAGCATACTGTAGCATTTAACTTATTCTAGTCTTCATTTTATCTCCTCTGAAATACATGTTAATGTTCAGTTTGGGGTAAAAAAAATGGATACAGAAAAGATCTGCATGCGAAATTCAAACAGATTTTTATACAAAACAAAATGTATTAACTTTGCCGATGACTATTTTTGCTCTGTCTGCCTTTCGAAAAACAGTAAACTCCAGAGGTGATGGGAGTGGATTTGCCTTTGAAAAAAACTATACATGCCAGGATATATGCTATTGCATTTAGCAGAAGTGACTATTTTTCCTACAAAATTATTTTTTGCATGCTGCATATCACCCCTGCCTATTGCTTATTACAGTTATTTACTTTTTATGTATTTCTGTAGAAAGTTATTGGAAGCTGTGATGTATGTCCAAATCCTATACATCAAACAGCTTTTAAAAAGAAGGTAAGTTTTCTCCTCTCCATGTTTTAAGGATTTTACTCTAGAAGAACTGATTCACACACAAATACTCATGAATTTACATACTGAAGAGGGATCAATAAATTGCAGTGGTTGAAACCTGCTCTTGTTCTGTGGGATTAGTTTTTCATGCAGATCAGTTCCATAGTTTGTGTCTTCAGAGAGCTATGTAAATGGTAATCATGGCACAGAGAGCAGGAGAGGGAATACATCAAGGATCATCTGGGCTCTCCTTTTGGTGGAAAACCAGAAATCACTGGTAAAAGTAGCTCATGTTTGAATTATGCCTGAACTGGGATTAGGATATTTTTACAGATTAGTTGCTCCAGATTCACATAATAACATTGTGGTGGGTTGACCTTGGCCAGCTCCAAGATGCCCACCCAACTGCTCTCTCATTTCCCCTACTCAACAGGAACGATGGGGGAGAAAATAAGAGGGAAAGGCTTGTGGGCTGAGAGAAAAACAACAAGATTACTTAACTGTTACTGTCATCAACAAAACTGACTTGAGTTGGGGAAAGGTAATTCAATCTATTGCAGATTAAAAATAGAATAGGATGGTGAGTAGCAAAGACAAAATTAAAAATGCTTTACCCCAACCCTCCCTTCTTCCCAGGCTCAACTTCACTTCTTCATTCCCAGCTCTTCTACATCCCCACACCAAGCAGCACAGGAAGGATGGGGAATGGGGGTTGTGGTCATTCCATGGCATCTCCTCTCTACTTCGTCCTCCTTACACTTTCCTCTGCTCCAGTGTTGGTCCTTTCCATGGGCTGCAATCCTTCAGGTTAAACCTGCTCCAGTGTGGGCTCTTCAGGGGTTGCAGCTTCCTTCAGGGTGGATCCACCTGCTCTGGTTTGGGGTCCCTCATGGATTGCAGTGTAGATACCTGCTCCACCATGGTCTCCCCAAGGGCTGCAGGGAAATCTTGGCTGGGATGCCTTCTCTCACCTTCGTGCTCACAGGGCTGTTTCTTGCACTTATTTCCTCGTTCTTCGCTGCCTGTGCAGCATATTGCCCTTTCACATCATTGATTCATGGGAAGTCTACTGTTTACATGAGAAAAACCACCATTTGATTAACTAATTCAGTTTGCAAGATTTATCATGATTATGCAGGTCAATTTTCCTTCTGTATACTACAAATGGTTAATTAAGTCAACAACACAGCTTTGTCTAATTTGCTACCTAAAGGATTTTCTGAAATTATCGTGTTGTCAGAAACAGTAACTTGTTTTGGCGAAAATCTTTCAGTGTTTCATCTTTTTTCTGACCTTTTTTTTGCCAAAAACAATGACACAGCCTGTGTGATGCTGTTCAGCCTCCCTCCCCAAATCATCCTTGCTCTGGACATGCCACCCAGGTTCTTCTCTTATTTGTTAGAGATTAATTTCTCTGAGTAATAGCAACACATGTTGGACGGCTACAAGCTCTACAGGAGGAATAGGCAGGGTAGAAAGGGTGGTGGGGTGGTGCTCTATATTAGGGAGTGTTTTGACTGTATGGAGATTGATAAGTGTGATGGGCCAGTCGAATGTTTATGGGTTAAGCTGAGGAAGGCGAATGAGGCGGATATCCTGCTGGGAGTCTACTACAGGCCACCTGACCAGGATGAAGAGGTCGATGAACTGTTCTGTAGGCAACTGGCTGAAGCTGCAAAGTCACAGGCCCTTGTTCTTGTGGGGGACTTCAACTTACCAGACATCTGCTGGAAATATAACACAGCAGAGAGAAAACAACCCAAGAAGTTCCTTGAGTGCGTGGAAGATAACTTCCTGACTCAGCTGGTAAGTGAGCCCAGCAGGGAAGGTGCCTTGTTAGATCTGTTGTTAACGAACAGGGAAGGACTGGTAGGTGATGTGATGGTCAGGGGCCATCTTGGGCTGAGTAATCATGAAATGATCCAGTTCTCGATCCTTAGCCCAGTTAGGAGGGGGGGCAGCAAAACTCTCACCATGGACTTCTGAAGGGCAGACTTCAACCTGTTTAGAACACTGGTTGAGAAAGTCCCTTGGGGAACAGTCCTAGAGGGCAAAGGGGTTCAGGAAGGATGGACTCTTTTCAAGGAGAAACTGTTAGAGATGCAGGAGCAGGCTGTCCCCAGGTGTCGTAAGACAAACTGGCGGGGAAAGCGACCGGCCTGGCTGAACAGGGAGCTCCTGCTGGGACTTAGGAGAAAGAAGAGAGTCTACCACCTCTGGAAGAAGGGGCGGGCTACTCGGGAAGAGTATAGGGATTTAGTTAGGCTGTGTAGGAAGAACATTAGGGAGGCGAAAGCCCAGCTTGAACTCAGCATGGCCACTGCTGCAAAAATAGGTCTGCCAGTGCCCCCCAGGCCCTAACTGTCCCCAGCCACCCCTGCCCAAGGCCCAGGAGCCCCATGTCAACTTCAGCCGTATCAGCAACTTATGCCTAGACTTGGTCCCAGCAGGATGTGGACCCACACCAGTGCCTTGTTTGTCTCCAGTCCCAGCCCCATCTCCTGGTGGGACTCTTGGCCCCAACCCATCCCCTCGAGGCACCCAAGGCTGCCGACAGGCCCTCCTGCTGCCCCTGGCTTTGCCCGCCATGCTTAAGCTGGAGAGTCAGGGTACAGCCCTGACTGCAACTGGGTCAGCCTGTCAGCCTTTCTGGGTTCAGCCCATCCCACCATGCTTCCTGAAAAGATGACCGTGAAGAGACTTCTTTCCCCTGTTTCTAAATATAAATTATTGTCTCCAGATCAAAACCTCAAGAAATTTATTTGGAATATTCAAAAGCTGAACCCACAAACTCTACTGCTGTGCAGGGCTGCAACCAATATGTTTTTGTTTGGATTGTTTTATGCCTAAGGCTTTGATGATGGTTTTTGATCTTTGCTTAGCTGCTTTCATTTGTAAATCATTCATCAAAAGTTATGTTTTTGTACAGGAGAGTAACAAAATATGTTACTATAGTTACATGATAGATATTATAATTCCAAAAAATGAATAGATAAACATTTAACCAACATTTAGCTGACATTTATACTTCACCATTTTAGAGCTTTATTTTGGGGTTATACCCTGTATATGCTGGATATATTAGATATAAATGATGCATAGTGTAGTAATGAGATAATGAAAAACGTTCTTTCTTCTTGCATCTCCTTGAATAACAAAGGGACAGAAAGGTACAAAACATATGTCTATATGTAGCTAAATTAGGCTACTAAACACAAAATAGAGGACTCTATCACTCTATCTATGTTTTTGTCCGCTAGCATGCTGAGAGGCATGTCCCCAGGCTAACAAACAGGTAATTAGAGGGGAAGAAAACCTTTAATTATATTCTTGGTAACTTTGCTTTGTTAATCTTTTTGTTCTTCCATCTTCTCCTCCTCCCCTTATACATTGTGACACTGGAAAAGAAAAGAAAGTAGAGGAAAAAGAAGAGGAAAAAATCAAACAAGCAAAAAAAATAGAGTGTATAGCTATCACTGATGTCCATATCTTTCTGTAGAAGGCATATTTGAGCTACTGTCTTAATATAAGAGGTTTACTGCCTTTGTAATCGATATTGTTTATTGTTATCATTGTTGTTTATTATTGTTGTTCTGTAAGAGAAGATACATGCAAAGACTATTACAAAAGAAGTGCTGAGATATTAAGCCTTGTTCAGATTATAAAATGGCAGTATTGGAATTACAGAAGTGTGCGTGATTCCAGTGGTATCTCTTGCACTTGCTTTTTTCTCCCCACTACATTAAAAGTTAAAGGTGGGAGGAAGTTTTTGTAACACTTCATGCACTTTCGACTTAAGAACAGCAGTCCTGTTCCTGTAGTTTCCCATGGTCGTTGCCTGCAGTAGGACGTCAAAGAGCAACTGGAGACGACCTGTCTTAACTCCCATTAAGTCTGGCACACATTGCATAACCACATAACTGAGTGTTAGTGACAATGAATTGCTTTCTTTCCCCCCCCATTCTTTCACTCTTCACAATTTGCATGATCAATAAGTGTATTCAGCAACTCTAGCAGTCAAGTTTATTGCCTGTAGGAATTGCATATTTCTATTGCCTAAGATCCAGACTCAAAACTGAAATGTACAGCACATCTCTTGCTTCATAAGGAAGAGAACTAATGAATTATAGTTGCTAGAGAATATGTAACATTTGTGCCCTGTCCACAGGCACAGAAATTGCTTATTCTGTAATTATACCAATCTCTTTAGAGAAACCATGAATACATAGATTTATTTATACATTCCTTAAGCAGATAATATTCTTACGATCTTCTTAAAGAAACTAATAACCAAACTGTTGAGTATTGTTTGGGAGTAGATCCTTGGTTGATGGGAATCCTTGTGGTATGTTGATTTTTGGTGATGGCAGTTCATACCTGCTCTTCATCCTGCACTGATCGTCTTTTTCCTTGTTCCCTGGTTTTTGTATCTTTTTCTGAACTTAGGTCCTGTTCTGTATTATTTTGAATCAAGGAAACAATTGGCAGTTGTAATCTCCCTTGTTTTTGTGTGCATACAACCTGGAGACAAACATCTTTAAAAGTGAAAAGAAGAATGTTAAAAAATAAGAATATTTTTTTTTTAAATTAACAAAACAAAACTGAAACAAAACAAAACAAACCCCACAAAATTATAAAATTGTTTCACCCACATTTCAGGTTTTTTTTGGTCACAAAAGTTGATGAAGACTGGTGAAAAGGAAAAAGATGTGGAGAAAACTTTCAGAAAACTTCAGAAAGTTGTGTTCCCAGCAGTGAAACTGCAAGTTTTCCTATAGGTTTGCATTTCTTATATTTCAGAGGTTACTGTAGCAATGAACTGTTTTTTTATTTAACTTGGACTATATAGAGCTGTGTTCTGTCTTGTCTAGAATTCATGTTGCTACAGGTTTGTAATGCATACGTTCTTGAGTATAAATATTATATATGGATTTCTGACTTTCTAATGCACTTACAGAGTTTGTTTATAGCTAAAAATATTTTTTTACTTAATGAAGTAACGTTTTATATTTTGAATCATTTTGTAAGTGATGTCATGGTTATATGTTTAGAATGGAGGAAGTGAAGTAGTGTTTATAGTCTTACAACATATATCACACATTCCTGGATTGCAGCACGGTCAACAAGAAATATGAATTTGAATTTGATGCTTCACTATAGTTTTTGAAGAAACCAAATACTACATGAATGGAAGCTATTAAAATATTGTTTGCAAGATACTTCAGTGGGACAAGGTAAAAGATGATTTATTTTTATTTTTTTAAATTATTTTAATTGATTTATTTCTGTTTCAGTGGCAGACAATGTAAATTGCTGGATAATTTCCAATGTATCCTTACCTTCTCCTATCAGACCTACCCAAAGGAGATCCTGTAGATGCTTTCTTGTTATAGGGAATATTTTATTTTTTTTTCCCCCTATGGAGTATCATAAATACTGTATATATAACAGTTTTGTACTTAATTACAAATCAGTCTGATTGTGGAAACAAGCTCTAATCTCTTCCTTTAATTTAAGTTAAATAAAACTGTACACAGCAGCACCCAGACAGCTTCATTTGCCTAATGCACAGAGTAAACAACCACAGAGTTACATCAGAATTCAGGTCTTGTGGCCTCAGTCCACAAAAAGCTGTTTTAGTAAGTAATAATAGTAAAAAAAAATAATGAAAACATCAGTATAAAGTGCTTCCTGTGGGGGTGGGATATAAATCAAGATTTTGTACATTTCAGTGAAACATTTACAGAAATAGCAAGCTTGTGGCACTCATGTTTATTTAAGTGCTCTGAAAAATTCACTCATAAATAACTGCCTTAAATATGCATATAATCTCAAAGATCCCTTTTGTGGTAAGAATCATGTAGAAGCACTATTGAAATACCATTTTCACTTTGGGAAGAAATCCTGTTAAAAGACTGATCTCTTAAACGTAATGTCAGTTGTGAAAAAAGTGAGGAACTCTGAACTGAAGAATGATGGACTGTCATCATCATAGGGTTTTGCTTTACCACTGATTTTTTTTTTTTTAGAGCAAATATATCATTAAGCTCTGAGAAAGAAAAGATGTTGTGCTTTTTTCTGTCTGTCAATATAATAAGTCATCTTCATTAATGCTATATCTAAGAGCAGGTTGCTGAAGAGGAAAGAAAGGTAGGTTAGGTATTTTCCACATGTAAGTCAAACATCAGAATATTTTACTTCTGGTAAACAAGTATTCTTTTATCAGAATTCATGCTGGACTGATGGACAAAGGCCAACTGTATGAGTTTCAACAAGGCCAAATGCCACGTTCTGCATTTCGGCCACTACAACCCCCAGCAGCGCTACAGGCTTGGGGAGGAGTGGCTGGAAAGCTGCCACTCAGAGAGGGACTTCAGGATGTTGGTTGACAGCGGCTGAACATGAGCCAGCAGTGTGCCCAGGTGGGCAAGAAGGCCAATGGCATCCTGGCTTGTATATGAAATGGCGTGGCCAGCAGGGGCAGGGAAGAGATCTTACCCCTGTACTCAGCTCTGGTGAGGCTGCACCTCGAGTACTGTGTTCAGTTTTGGGCTCCTTGCTACAAAAAGGACATTGAGATACTTAAGTGTGTCCAGAGAAGGGCAGCAAAGCTGCTGAGGGGTCTGGAGCACAAGTCTGATGAGGAGTGGCTGAGGGAACTGGGGTTGTTTAGCCTGGAGAAGAGGAGGCTGAGGGGAGACCTCATCGCCCTCTACAACTACCTAAAAGGAGCTTGTGGAGAGGTGGGGATGAGTCTCTTTAACCAAGTAACAAGCTATAGGACAAGAGGCAATGGCCTCAAATTGTGCCAGGGAAGGTTTAGACTGGATATTAGGACATATTTCTTCACAGAATTGGTTGTTAGACACTGGAATGGGCTGCCCAGGGCAGCCATGAAGTCACCATCCCTGGAGGTGTTCAAGAGTTGGGTTGACATAGAGCTCAGGGATATGGTGTAGTTGAGGACTGTCAGTGTTAGGTTGATGGTTGGATTCGATGATCTTCAATGTCTTTTCCAAAATAAATCATTCTATGATTCTATGTCAAAGCATAGTGTTAGTATTCTAAATGTGGATCTTTCTGTTTCATCACTTTGAATGTTGTCCCAACTTGTCTAATTCTAAAGATTTGAGGTTAACGATTAAAAAATATCACCCAGAGAATTCAAACTATTTTTTGTGTAATGTAATGCTGCAGTTGAAATTATATGTACTGGAATTATGTATTATGTTTAGTTGGCATATTTTACAGTAAGAGGTAGTTCTTGCACAGTGTTTGATCTCAAGAATAGATGTTCCTAGGCAAGCCATTTGTAAGCCAATAAAATTCAGTTCCATTCAAATATAGATAATAGCTGAGCAGTTGATAAATGTCATCAGTGTACCAACATGCTTTACACAATCATGCATATGGCAACAGAAGTTTTGAGTATCAAAGGCAAAACAGAAATGTTTCAGAGAATGTAGCAAAACCTGAAACCAGTGAACTTTACTGCTTATACAGATTTGTTGCAAGAATAAAACTTCAACCATATTTCCTGAAAGACTTCTCTGGTTTCAGTCCTCTCAGTTTTGGGCATGCTAGCTGTCAAGAGAGTGTGTTCTGACCTATTATTTTGAATTCTACAGGGTTCAGAGTTCTGTCTGGTTTAATTAGAAATGAACAAATCACTCAAGACTTTCATGTTAGGCTTCAGGGTGTGGCTGTGTTCTTTTGGCCATTCCAGTGTGAGATCTGAGTGGCAGCTAGTCCTCTGGCATCTCTGAAAAAAACAACCCTGCTTCTGAGAGAAAAGTGCTAAAAGCTGTGACTTTGAATCTCTTAGAAGAATAATTCCTCTGTGGTGATGGAATAGGAACTCTGTTGGATAAAGAGCATATTCTCATGCACTGATACAATTATGTTATGCTCAGCTCCCTGAGAAGAAATCTTTGTTACTTTAAAATACAGAACTCATTTCATTAATAAGTAATCCAATTCATGTTTTCTCATGACAACTTTTTTTTTTTTTTTTTTTTTTTTCTGGATGGAACAGGGCTTTTTTAAAATTGGTTGTCTATATTCTCTTGATGTCCTTGAAATAGTAGAAACACATTCCAGTATATGCTTGCAAGGAAAAAAAACAATATATTTTGAAATATTTTTTTAATTAATTATGAATTTTTTTCACATTCCTCATAGCTCTAAGTCCTTGCAGCATAATCAAATACTTTGAAAGTTCTTTTTTCTTTAAACACACAGTGTAGAGTTGGAACTAATAATTTGACTAACTTCAGTTGATTCATTTTGATTCTGTGAAAAACCTTACTGAAGTCAAGGTAGAGAACATCCACTTATTTCTGCTCATCTACTAGGCCAGACATTTAATCATTGAAGTTTATCAAGTTGGTCAAGCATGATTACCCTTCTCTTGCTGACTACTACTGATGACTTTCCTGTCTTTCATGTGCCTGGTAATGGTTTCCAGGATTGGGGCTTGGACTAGATGATCTTTTGAGGTCCCTTCCAATCCCTAACATTCTGTGATTCTGTGATTAGTTGTTCTGTCCAGTTCCCAGGGATTGAGGTGAGGCTGACTGGTCTATAGTCAGTCTGCTTCCTGTCCCACTTGAAAATAGGATGACCATTTGCTTTCCCCAGACTTCAGGTACCTCTCCCAATTACCATGATCATTCAGAGGTAGTAGTGAGTGGCCTTGCAATGACATCTGCCAGCTCCCTCACTACTCGTGGGTGCATCCATCCCATCAGACCTCATGGTCTTGATAATATAGCTCTAGTCTTAGCACATTCAACTGTTATCTTTGGGTGGGGTTTTTTTCAGATTATTTGAAAATATGCATCTCAACAATGAGTTCATGAACTAAATCTATTGTGAATTATTTTGAATTATTTTGTTGATATCATTCTCTACAACCTACCCTTTTAGTAGAAATCTGCGGGAAGTCAAGGCAAGCAATCACATAGAGACTTAATAAATCTCGTGAAAGGCAGTTTAATGGCGTTACAACCCGGTTTATATAGACAGAGCACTAAGTCACAAGACTCTTCACGAGACTCTTCTAGCTACTAATTGGTTAACAGCACTATCGTGGCATAAATTGATTTGTGACTTTAAAGCATGCATTCACACCGTCACACCTTTCCCAGCTTCCCATCCTGCTTCAGCATCCGGGTCAGGCTCGAAGGTTGGATTGCTCACATGACCATTGCTAGCTAAAAACCCCCCAACAGAAATCTAGTTCTGTTAATTAGAACATTGTTAATTCTGCATATAGGAGTACTCAGTGCTATGATTTTCTATACACGTTTACAGACTGAAGGTTGGACATCAGTTAAACTGAGGCACAGCATGAATGGGACAACACAAATGAAGAAAATGTCAGGAGTCCCATGAAAGCCAGAGAGTCTATCAAAAAGTAAAATTATGCAAGATAGTTTACAGTGACTTCATACTTTGTATGAAAGATTTATCATTATTCTGTATAGTGGAAAGTGTACACAACCTACTAACAATTTTATTGCATTTCTTGCCTGCCAAAATCTCCTCATTAAACAAAATGTACATGAACCTTAAGGCAGATTCACATTTGCTCCACTCCTCCCCCCCAGAGAAGTTAATTAAAAACATTATGGTGAAATGAGTCATCTTGTACAAAACAAGCCCTACCATCAATATGAAGACAGTTACCAAATAAATTTTCCTTTGTCAGACCAAAGGAATTTTAAGTGGAAAGTGGGGAGAGACAGAAAGCTTGATGATAAAAAAATAATGGTAAGAAAACCAGTTTCAGAACTTCTCTTTTACAACCCAGTAAGAAAGTATGCCTCTGACATGCAGTGCTGTTCACAGTGACTTTCTGCATCCACTTGGTGCATTGGATGTACATATCCAAAAGAGATTGATTCATACACAGTAATCATGAGTCCCTTGTAAAGATGAGCAGATAAAACAAATTAATGGAATACACATAAGCACTAAAACCATTCACAAGTAATAATTTAAATATTTAGTAAAGTCTATATTAATTAATTTCAGTGAAGGTGAGGATAAAAATCCTAATGACTTTTCTGTCATATCTCCATGGCCTGAGATGAATATGCCTTCCAAAGATGGAAAATCAATGTGATGCAGTGGATGCATTTTGAGATTGATGAGAGAGAAGCAAACAATGGTGAGCTTGTAGCTGCACAGTGGTTTAGTTTGTACACTTTCCCATATAATAGCCATATTTTACTCAACGTAACTAAGACAGAGCTTTTTCTCATGCTTCAGTCTTGCTAAAAAAAAATCTTTATTAGGATTTTTTAAATACCTTTGAGGTAAGTGGTCTTGATACCTCACCAGCTCAAGTACTTTGCTTATTCTCTGGTGTCCTGGTTTCCCAGGAACAGAACCATGGGCCAGCCATGTCAGGCAGGCCATGAGGAGCCCTGAGTCAGCTGGGAGATCCAATCAAGGCATCTTACCCAAGATGTCTCACAGGTGTATCCCATACCACTTAATCATGCTCATTATAAAAGGAGGGAGTTTATTGAGGGTAGAATTTCTCTTTCTGGAGGCTCTCTGTCTTGGCTTTCTGGTTCTGACCCTAAGGATCAGGCTGAGTGTAAGTTTGTACACTTTATGTTGGTGATTATATGTTCTGTTGTTTCATTATGTCTGCTTCTACTTCAACCCATGGGGCTTCTCCCTTTTTTTTCCCCCCGATTCCCCTTCTCAGCTGGGGAGGGGTCATCAGGAGGTAGAGCAACTGCTACAGTTTAGCCCTGGGTACTGGCTAAATGTAGATACCCAGTAGATCGATTTCTTCCCCCTTTAGCCTCTTCTACATGAGAAATGTTCTTTCACTTCTGTGCTTAGCCAGAACATTATTAACACGGGAATAAGGCCAACAGGTTTTAATTTTAGTTTTGACTTGTCCTGGACGTGTATAGTCACACTAATAAACTGCTGTTACTATTTAGCTGTGGTCCCTTTCTAAGGATGGTGTTGATCCACTGCAAAACTTTTAGTAAGTATGAGATGTTTCCTTAAAGCTGTTTACATCTTCAGTTGCAGTTTGCAAGATCAAGTGTTTTATATGTATGAAATAACTCAGGCACTCTATAGTTGTTATCACAGCTGTGGACTTTTTAATCATTTTTTTTATATTACACTACTGGATTTTTAAAGGTGAACAACACTTTTTAACAAGTCTGCAAGTTGCATATTTTACTGGCTTTGTTTATTTAAAAAGTCTGTTGCATACCCATGGTGTCCATAAACATTGCTGCTCAAAACTTTTCTTTATGTGAGAATGTTATTGAACAATTTTGTGTTCCTTTTAATTAACCCACACTTCCCTACTAAGCCAAAGCTATTATTTGTCCAATAAAATGCTGTTTTTTTGCAGACTAAAGAGGGCTTTTTAAAAGTGTGTATGCTGTTTCACTTAGAGATGTATTAACAGAAATGTCCTAAGTAGTCTTTTACAGTGACACAAAAGCTGCAGCATAAATAAGATTTTAACAAGTCAGTCAAAATTTTCAATTCCTGCATCATATTACTATTTTCTATCAGTTTTTTCCTTAGTTGTCATATGGGGTCTACTTAGCATTGGAAATGTGCTTAACTATCTGAAACTTCAGGAGTCAAGACCACTTAGCAAATTTGTTTCCCGTGTTCTGAGATCCTGTAGGTGAGATGCATGGTAAGTAAGTAGGCACGTGTCTCTCCTACTTTCAGTTATGTCACTGCACACAATAGAAAGTAAAAATAGTGGTGTGGTATGTTTTCTGTGCTATGAAAAATATAAAACTTCTAAATTCAGGAAAAAAATATTCAGCTTCTGAATAAATGGGCTCATCTGATGTTAGTGGTCCTGTAAGAAAACCCATTTTTAAAAACAGCTTTCTGGAAAGCAGAACAAATATTAACATAAATTATTGGTCTCTTAGTATAACTTGTCTCTACCTGCTGAAAGTAAAACTATCCAAGTACTAAACATTCCAGCATTTCTGTCTTCTTCAGTAGAAGGGGAACAGGAAAACAAAGATCTGGGCTGCTGAACCTCTCCTTGCTCTGTCCATCAAGATTTCTGTTAAGTCATCTATCCACCCTCTTGAGCATGAAGCCAGTGTCAGAATTTCCCTTCGGCTATCAGTCCTACATTTGATCAGAATTATTCATTTTTGAAATATTTTGTACAGCATTTTGTGTTTGCTTGCAATATAATCTCTCACCCTGTAGTCTGTTAAATTATATGTCATTGCTAATATGTCAAAAGACAATGTAAAACAGTAATGAAAAAAGCTAATGTAAATACTTGATTAGAGTGTATATTGGATGTGTTTTTCTGGTGTATCTTTTTCATTTTGGAGAAATCTTGTGTGGAATTTGTTCTACAAATCCACCAAAAGGTGTTTTCCTGAACAAGCATTTTCTGTCATAAATCTACTTTGATTAATATTTTGCAGCAATATTTTTCAACAAACATACTGAAAGAATATTCAAGTTGCAAATATGAGTACAACAGGTTTAGAGAAATCTAATTTTCACACTCCGTATGTACATCGAAATTCAATAAAATATCCAAAAATTATTTTTTCTGTAATTCTGTCCTCATTCACTTGATGCAATAGAATTCCCCTTAGTTTCCTATGAAATCCACAGAGCAACCAGGCAATTTTCCAGTGTGGCATCTGGTGTCCTAAAATTGGCAGAGGCTTCTTTTCAAAATCTTTTTCTACATATAAATAGGAGTTTATCAAGGTGAAGTGTAAAAACTTTACTTACTATGATTTTTTTTTTTTTTTTTTACCATCCTGTTCCAGCCCATAAGAGGCCATGCTTAGAGGAGTAAATTAGCCACATCTTTTCGTGTTACCCTGAGGTCAACTGACAAGACTCAGATAGGAGTGTGGGTACTGGAGGTGTGTGAAGTCATGTCTCTCCTAAATTATGGACTGTATGGTAATTTAAGGCACTTTAAAGAAATAAGTATATTTATTTTAAAAAATATATATCTTTCAGTATATTTGATGAGTAATATTGCTGCAAAATATAATAGAAGTTACTGGTTCAGCAAAATACTTTGATTTACATTGTCTTTGGCATGGGGAACCAAAAAATCTTCCTCTGTTACAGACATTCTCAAGACCCATGGAACAGCAGTTTTTATCATACCTATATACTTTCTCTATAAACTCTTAACATCTCTCAGATGCAACCTAAGTTCAAAGTTTGATAATATAGTTGTGTGCTTTAACACAGAGTTTTCCTGATAATTTTCCATGGATAGAAAGCCTATGTTCTGTACCCTGGTCTTGTGTCCTGGTTCCCCAGGCACAGCCCCATGGCCCAGCCATGCAGGCAGGCCAGGAGTAGCCCTGAGTCAGCTGGGAGATCCAATCAAGGCAGCTCACTCACGGGTGTATCCCACACCACCTCATCATGCTCATTATAAAAGGAGGGAGCTCACTGAGGGTGGAGTTCCTCTTGCTGGGGCTCATCCCTCTTGGTCTTCTGTTCCTGCTGCTGACCTCAAGGACCAGGCTGAGTAGAACTTTGTACACTTTAGGTTGGTGTTTGTATTAGTTTTACATAATTAAATCTGTTTCCACTTCAACCCATGGGGCTTCTCCTTTTTTTCCTCAATTCCCCTTCTCAGCTGGGGAGGGGGATCACTGTGTGGTAGAAAAACTGCTACAGTTTAGCCCTGGGCACTGACTAAATGTAGACACCTTGGCAAGGGTATATATTGTCTTACTGCTCTTTATCCCTGTTCTGGAGCTGATTGCTTTCTGACATCTAACATGTGCCTGCTCATGACTCTTATGAGGATACACTTCTATGAGAAGGACCTCAAAGGTTTCAACCAGAGCCTCATAACAAATGAGGTGAGTTCTCAGCAGGACCTGAGCTTTGGCTCTTAGGTTCTCCAAAGCCCCTGCAGGGCAGGCAACCTATTCATGACAGAACAAGCAGCTGTGCCTCACTCTCTTCATGGCAATCATGAGGCTGGAGCTGCCTGAATGTTTTTTTCCAAAGGCTGCCACCAGCAGCTCTTGGAGAGCAGTTCAAACACTGCAAGAGCAAGGACCTGGTAGGCTCAGAATCATGTAATCTCTGCTCTGTGCACCCCCTACCACACCAACATACATGCAGAAAATGCAGGTTTTCCCTTTGGAGTTGGATGGGGGGAGGAGTGATGGGGAAAGAAGAGGAAATGCTGGGCTTCTGCTTTCTTATATATTGTATGCAATTTGGTACCTACTGGCAAAACATCTACCTTTTATGATTCATAAGTTTTCTTCTCAAGTCTCCCAAGCTTCTGGTGTATTTCAGCAATATATTGTTTTAACCTCTGCACTTTCCTGACCTAGAGTAACAAATGAAGATTACAGTTCATTTCCTCTGATGCAATAATTTGTCTTTAAATTCAAACCTAATGCACTCTTCATATGTTATCTCTCTATTTCATTGGATTCTGGTGAGCTTTATGATGTGCCTTCACACTTTCTCATCCTATATTATTCACCTCATATTATCCATTTTAATCCAAGGTAAGCTGGAAAAAACTTTCAAAAGAAGCAGAATAGGCACATAAGATTCCTTACCTTAATTTTTTTATAAATTATGCAGTTCACATTAGCTTACTTGACTTTGACAATAGATAGCTAAGGACCCTTAAAGTTGTTTTTAAATCAGCCTAATATAAGCTTTTAAATTTAGGTCATCTTATTTCAGGCCTATTGGTCAACACAGAGAGTAGCAAAATGTAGGGGAAAGAAAAAAAATTTGTAGAAGAAATAATTGAATTAAATTTTATTAAATGAAAATAGCAATACAGAGAAAGGACTAGAAAAGTGGAAGCAGTGTTGGAGAGAAACAAAAGGAATAGCTAAATAGTAAAATTTAGATTTTCTGTTCATGTGGGAAGAACAATGAAGGCAACAAAAAAATTCATTATAGAGGTACAGGTGTATAGGTTCCAATGAAAGGGCAGTAGATGAGCAAAGTATAAGCCACAGGGCAATTTAGCAATTATGCAGTTATTGAGTGACATGGAAAACAAGAATTCAGGCAAATAATGAGCTGTTAATCAGCCAGGCAATTAAGCAATAATATGGCTCCTACCTGTTCCATTAAATTTAGATAGAAAGAACCTTAGCTTCTCTTTACATACCCAAGTACTGTGCCTCTGGTTCAATGCTCGTTAGGAAATAAATAATAAAGGAAGGAAGTCAACCTAAGATCTTTTAAACTCATTTTCAGTAAATGAAACAAAAAACAATGAATGAGCTTCTAACATACGGTTTAGTTTCAATGAGTTGTCTCCATTTGTAAGCAACACATTGTTGGGACTAGGATGGTGAATATGTGGTTGATTATGAGAAATGGCAAAACTAATGTCAGGGTTTTGTGTTACAAGTACTGGCTACACTACCAGAAAGCATGATAGAAACAGAAAAATCTGTCTCTAGGGCTGAAATTTCTTCAGTTGATGTGATTGCTGTTAAAAGACTGATGAATAATAGCAGTGAATGTATCTGAAACATTTTTAATTATTAGACCAACTGGCCTAAAAGTATGACTGCCATCTTCTCCATAGAGTTGTTACTTTAAAATTACTTGGGAAAATAACTTCACAAAACCCCATACTGCTGATTAGCCATGAACAGTTTTTTTGAAATATCTGTAAATGTTGTCAGTACCTAAAACACAAATGAGATAAAAAGTATAGGAGATCTAAACTGGTAAGAGTGAAAAAGCAGACTCTCATTTCATGTAACATGAAGTTGGAGAGCACTTTTTTCCGTGGCAATACATTGACATAATTCACTACCACACAATGTCTGAGTTACCTTCACTAAGTCACAAATCACAGCAGTCACTAAAAATAACAAACCTAGTCCATATAATATATTTAAAAATAAGCTCTCTGTGAAAACAAATCAATCTTATGGGTTTGTGGTGTTGCCATAATAGATGCTCGAAGCCACATGGTTTAGCTAAAAATCAAAAAAAGGTAACTCTAACTTACTTGTAAGTATAATGCTTAAACTCCTTGCATGATTATCTTTCCTCTTCTGCATGTGTCAGCTGATAGGAAAGAACACATGGAAAAGAGCTCAATTTCAAATTTATAGATTACTCTAAAATTGCAACAAAGTAAAATACTGACACCAGACAACTAACCCAGGTCTATACTTGCAATGAAAAACAAAGCCAGAGTAAAAGGAACTTTGTGTAGCTGACATATAATACTGTCCTCAAATTCGTCATGCTTGTTTCTGTTTCAAGGACAGGACCACTAACCCAGAGCTTAATAGTATTTAGTATTTCATTTTGCACATGGGGATATATGCCTGGCATATTTTTATGTATATTTTGTCACAGTGAATTCTTTGTCAAAACATGAATCTCAAAGGTCTGAAGAGCACAGAGGATTTGCTCTGATTCCAGCTATCATTGCCCAACCATTTATTTGGCTCCCTAAAACTGAACCCTTAGCACAGACTAATAAAGCTGAAATCAGTAGAGTGATTTTTTTTTTCCCAAATTTCAAGCAAATTGTTCTAGTGAAATTTCAGTTTAGTATTTTTAAGTTATGACGTTTGGATAGGTGGAATGGAAATAAATTTTCTTTTAAAAAATATGTGAAACCTGATTTCTAAAATTTAAGTAGTCAGTTCAGGGCATGGGGTATCAGAAAGGGAAGTTCAGATTTTCATCAATAAATATATAATATGAGCTGATTGAAACTGCAATAATATGTTGTGAAAAACTCCATAAATTCAAAAATGAGTTGTAATAATCCATTGTGGCAGTAAAGAGCCTTGCCTTGCCTTCCCTTCCCTTCCCCCCCCATTAAGGAAATGCAAGGCATGCCTTTGCAGCTCAGTATAATGCAGTAGTCCTCCCACAGAGGTCCAAGCAAGTGTGGTTCTGGACAGGCACAGCAGTTTAATTTCAAAAGCTGTACACCTGCAGTAGCAGGGCCTGACTGTTATGCTGATTAGCTGGGTGTCCCAGCAGAGGTAATTATCTCCACACTGCTGTGACTCTGCTGTACTTATTGCCATTAGTACTTTGTTTGGCACTAGCTCAGAGTTCTCCCTGGTTGTCGACTTTATGACACAGAACCTACTCTTAATTTCTATAGTCTCCAGACAAAACATGTGTGATAATAACTGAGAGGCCAAGGCACAGAAGTGGGAAGCATTGCACTGAGGATGGGCAACAAAGGCAAGTTACTGTGAGCTTTAGTGACTTCTGTGACTTCTAGATAAGTCCACATTTCAAGTCTGTCCTGACAGCAGCCTTAGTACTGTAGCTGTGTTTGAATGTTTATGGGAACTAAATTAAAAAGACTGGCATAGTATCTGATGAGAGAAGCAGAAAATGGAAGGCTACTTTTTTTGTGAACTGATGGTCAGGGAACCAGGAGCTGGTTTTTGTAATACAAGCAGACTGTTACTGTGATATGCTAATATCTTCCTTGCAAATTATTGTTTCTGTGGAGGTAGACCAATCTGTTGATGTATGTTTTAGACCAGTTTCTTAAACCTTTTAAAATTTCTTAACTTCCTAAGGGGTTTTCTCACACTTGTAAAACAGTATGTTTGTCCGCTATTTAAAAAGTGTCTTCATACACTGAGCAGCAGTGTGAAAATCATTGCAGTCATCAATATTCATCCAATAAAATGCCTAGATTAAAAAAAAGGCATAAAAAAGTTTTGCATATGATTTGTATTAAGTTTCCTGTATTTTTTCCATATGCTAATTTATAAGTGCATAAAGCTATCTAGTTGTTGATGACTATCTTTTCTAGATAATAGCCAACAATATCTGATATAAAGAGTATTCTGGGCTAAATTAGCAGGAGTGTTGTCAGCAGATCAAAGGAGGTGACCCTTTTCCTCTACTGAGAACTGCTGAGAGATATCTGAAGTATTGGGTACGGTGCTGGACTCCCCAGCACGAAGGATATATGGAGCTACTGGAGAGAGGCTCTGCATTGCAGACTTTCCTGCCTATTGGGAAATAAAGGTTTTAGGCTTATTTCATCTTCATTTCTTCTATTTAAACGCTTGTTCTTCAGAGAAGGCTGCACTATGAATTTCTTCATTAAAAGATACTTAACGGGGGTTTGGTGGGGCAGTTTTGGTGATATTTTTAGTATTGGAGCACTGAGAGACACTGACTCTACACCATTTTTTTTACTATATGCTCACAATCAATATGTATACATCAAATTCCTGTAATGCAAACAACAGATAAAGATAACAGTTAATAAATACATACCACTGCCATATATTAAACTATTCACTTGCATAAAATGGCCATTATGTATTTTACTTGTCAGAAGTATTGCCAGGGATTAATGTTTTCATTTTCTATAAATATGTATCAAAATAAGTATGTAGGATTTACAGGGAAGTTTTATTATTGGTCTAATTGGAAAAATGAAGCAGTTTTTAGGCTAATATTAAATATTTTGTCTTTGTAAAAACCTCTTCTATCTTTTAGCTGTCACATTGACTGCTATTTAAAAACTAGAAAAGGCATAACTATGCCAGATGAGATATGCAAGGTTTCATTTGTGTACTTATTTTTAATTGTTACACACTTCTGTTTCGCTATTGAATGATTAACGATAATACTTTGAATGTCTCAGATAAAAAATGCTGTGAAAGTAGAAAATCATTAACTAATGTTTACTCCTTACGCTTTACTGCATGTTCAGGTAGGTAGGAAATAGAACATAGTGAGATTATTTTTTTTTTTTTCATTTAAGTTAGAATAGATACATCATAAATTTGAAGTTCTGATTTTGGTACTATTTTGAAAATCTCCCATTTGGCTGGCGTCGTGACGTGTGATTTTTGGAAAATTCAGGAGTGTTTTAAAATACTGTATCATGAAACTAAATAAATACACAAAATGTTATTTACAGTTATTAAATCCTGTTACTTTACTAAACATGTTCCTTAGATACTGATGTCTGTAGCGTGCCATGAAGATAGCAATTGTATGTGTATGACTACAGGGAGAGTAGTTCCTTATTTTTCTGTTGCAAAAAGGTTAGCTTTGTGTGGTGAGAGCTAGACTGGCAGAAGAACTCTCACTGACTGCAGGGCAACTTACTGCTTCTCCCTACATGCCTTCCATTTCTTATGTCGTAGACCATCAGTGGAAACTTTACTAGTGATACTGCAAGTCACCGTAACACTTAAAAGACTGAGTTTCTTTCTCGTTCAGTGTTCATAATATAAACTAGGACAGCAATTCTGATTAGGAAAAGTAGAGAGTTTGTTTGTACAAGAGGGGAGAAATTATGCAGAATAAAGCTTTGATGCAAAATACGAAATTTGGAAAGGGAATATATTTTTGGACACTTTGAGGTCTGTCAAATATAAGAGGACAGCAGGAGTATGAGAAGGCTAAAATAAGAAGAAAATTATGGAAGACTATAAATAAATAAATAAGGAAATAATGCATTAAGTTCAACTTAGACCTGTATGGGCACCTTGGACTCTTGAATAAACCATTTAATTCCTTGGTTTCCAGAAATTATGCCAAGTAGTCTGAAAATCTAGTGATGTTAGTTACCTGTGTTCATGTTCATTAGGAGTCAATGGCATTCAAATATCCTGAGGGTCTCTGAAACTCTTTTTTTAAGAACTTTTATATTGCATTCAGCTACTAGAAATCTATATGAAACAGATTTTTCTGAGAGGTTGGTGTTAAATTTCAAAATTATTTTGGTTCAATGAGTGATGAATTAACAAGTGTTTGTGGAATAAAGATGCTTAGAGAACCACATTTTAACCACTATCATACCGGAGAGAAGATTGCTTAGATGAATAGAACAAATTTTGTTTGAGAGATTGATATATGGTGCCATACTGCTCTTTGCAAGTATCTTGCTGCAATTCTACTTTCCTGACTTTTTCTTCTTACCTGAATATTCTATTTTCTTGGATCCTTCAAGCTTTGAGGAGAATATGGTATTGAATATATAGGTATATTCACCATCTTACCCTAATTTGATAAAACTAGAGTGTATCATATGATTAACTCTGCTTACATCTGGCTTTTTAAAAAAGTTGTTAGGACTTCACAGTGATCAGAATATGGAATCTTCAAATGCAAAGAGGAGGGAATGTTTACAGGCCAATTAGTATGTTTGAATATATTATGAAACATTCTGATATGAATTCTTATATTTGTGCATATACATATGTGTATGCATGTATATATGTGTACATATGTTTTATAGACTAAGTATGGAAATCAAGCACTTGGAATCTGGAAAAATGTAGAATTAAGGTCATTTAGATAACTGCACATTTTAAAGGGAGAGGGAGTAACGTGACCTTCGCGTTCTTCTGTTATGAGATTGTTAAGCACTTGCCACTTGGTCCCCACATACATTTATGACATGAAAAAATGAGCTTATAGCTTGGTGTAAAACCTTCATTGTTACACAGGTAGCCAGAAGAGTTGTTAATGAGTAGTAGCAATTGATCGAAAAAATGGTGAAAACTAGTGCACCAGCAAAAAAGGAAGTGCAAGGGCAAGAACAAATCTTGTGCAAAGATCAGACGCAATTGCTGTTTTTCTTCATTCATTGGTGCCTACTGATCTGAGTGCTTATCTATGGTATGTTTCTGGAATCTGTCCTTAGTTCGGTTTCAAATATTGTTCAAGGTAATTTAACTAAGCTATTAATTTTCCTCTCTTTTTTTCTCATCTCTTTGCACAGCTCAGGTCTTAAGAGAGCTCTCAATAGGACCTTTAGATCAAAATGGATAATAAATGATCATAGAGTATTTGAAGTGCTGGGGTCTGAACCCCAAGCCCTGAATTAAGGTTGACATATGGGTGGTCCCCATGGTCCTTTAAGAGGAGGGGGTGAGTTTGCCTTTTGGCTTTCCTCCAAGGTGTGGCCGGCCTTGTAAGGAAAGTCCTTGGGTAAATGAGCCCCAGGTGCCCTGCACTGGGTCAATGAGTGCCAGGTGTCCTGCTGTGGGGATAAAAGCTGGGACCACTTGCAGGAAGGGTGCAGTGTCTGTCTGTGAGGTGGATGCACTTTGCAGAGTTTCTTGTTGGGGAAGGACCTCCTGACTCTCCCTGCAACTGGATCGCAGTCAGGTCTGGCACGTACAAACGTGGGCTTTGTGGGGGGACAATATGGGGCTACTTCTATCGTACATGATCAGCATATTGACTTGGTTGTCTCCCTTTTTTGCTCTGGGATACCTTGTGTCTTTGTTTATTCCATCTATTATGGGTCGTGCTGTGTCAGTCCTGGGGTTGATGTCTATTATTTGTGATCTGACTTGTTTGTACCCCCAGCGATCCCCTATATACTGACTCCTCTATGTGCAATAGAATCTGCTTACTGGATTGTTTTTCTGCTGGCTGTGTCCTTTGCACTAGGCCTAGTAATTGGCAAAACAGTATTCTAGCCAAGGATCATCCACTTCAAGTTACCAAAAGTCTACCATCAGTGTACTGTATGTTTTTCAAAAGTAGCATGCGTAAACCCTGGCTGCAAGACCTCTTCTCAAATTATGCACACAAATCTCCAGAGGATTACCCCAGCATTTTTAGTTCTCCACTTGAGTACAAAGAAGGAGTTTTGTCTGGCTCTTCTTTAAAAAAAGATTATTTAACTAATTTTACTTGTATACATCTGGCTCATACTGGGGAGTTAATCTTAATCTTCATTTGTGCTCTCATAATGATAAGGACCTTCTACTGTCCACAAAGTTTAGAATGATAACCTATCAGTTTTCTGGACGTATTTGCTGGCAATCTTCTTTTGCCAAAACAATTAGGTGTGTGTCTTGAACAACTTGTACATAAGATAGCTATTGTGTTCAACCACACAGACTTTATCAGTGACCTGAATGAGGGGATTGAATGTACCCTCAGTCATGATGACATGAAATTAAGTGGGAGTGTCGATCTGCCTGAGGGTAGGGAGGCTCTGCAGTGGGATTTGGACAGGCTGGAGCGATGGGCTGAGGCCAATTGTATGAGGTTTAACAAGGGTAAGTGCTGGGTCAAGCACTTTGGCCACAACAACCCCATGCAGCGCTACAGGCTTGGGGAAGAGTGGCTGGAAAGCTGCCTGGTGGAAAAGGACCTGGGGGTGTTGGTTGACAGCGGCTGAACACGAGCCAGCAGTGTGCCCAGGTGGGCAAGAAGGCCAATGGCATCCTGGCCTGTATCAGAAACGGTGTGACCAGCAGGAGTAGGGAGGTGATTGTGCCCCTGTACTCGGCAGTCATGAGACCACACCTTGAGTCCTGTGTCCAGTTCTGGGCACCACAGGTTAAGAAGGACATTGAGGTGCTGGAGCGAGTCCAGAGAAGGGCAACGAGGCTGGTGAGAGGTCTGGAAAACAGGCCTTATGGAGACCAGCTGAGGGAACTGGGGTTGTTTAGCCTGGAGAAGAGGAGACCTCATTGCCCTCTACAACTACCTAAAAGGAGGTTGTAATGAGGCTGGTGTTGGTCTCTTCTCCCAATTAACAAGTGATAGGACATGAGGAAATGGCTTCAAGTTGCACCAGGGGAGATTTAGATTAGAAATTAAGTGTTCAGAAGTCCTATTTGACTCCTATTGTGGATATACAGACACTTATATACATGCATATGTAAATCAGTCCATCTGCAAATTTATAACAACAGAGAATTTGGAGTAAAACTTGATATATTTTTCAATTGCATGCTTTTCACCAACATAGCAACATCAACCTACAGCAGCAAATTGATTAAGCTGATCAAATGAAGTGGTTAGAAAGCTCCCACTAGGCCATTATGATGGATCATAGCTTGGCGAACGATGAATAATGCATAAGGGCCAACATGTTGACATGCTACCTAATTATATTGTTAATGCAAATGTAATACAAGAATTTCAGAAGGCAAAACCAGACAAGTCTGATACATTATGATGGTTATCTAATTCCATATAGCAAAAATGTCAAAGACTGAATAACAAGTAGAGTGTGACAGAAGTAGTAAAAGTAATGAACTGCACACATAGTGTGGAAAAGATAAGGGAAAATGGTAAAGATAAGGATGATGACCTCTTTGACAAAATATTAGCAAAAACGTACTGAGACTGTTGTATTACTGTCTCAGTACTGCCCTCAATAACAATCTGCTGTGAAGGGATTGGGTAAATTAGCATGCATAAGAATGAACAAAAATATTCAGGAATATAGTGAGCAAAGTAGCATAGCATTAATTAAGATTGATTTTTGTGATGACATTACTAGTAGCTGAGACATACACATACTCTTATAAACCTGATGTTCTTCCTAAAGTTTTTAGTATATTTTCAATGAGTGTAGGTTACGTTTTGCCACCTAAACTTCAGGAACTGCTCTTAATACCTGCCAGGGGAAGCCAGATAACACAACTCTATTATAAGTGAATTATAAAAACATGTAGTTTAATAGAATAAGGACTATGAATTAGTTACTTTTCCTAATAGAGAAGTAGTAAGTGATCACCAGTAAATAGTCTTCTACTAACAGTATTAACAATATTCTAGTGAGCCTTTTTGTAAACCTCCAGAATCAAGAGTAAGCTCTCCTCCATACATATGAACCTGTGTTCATGGCACAATCAAAGTACATAATTTCTTTTATTTCATTTCAGGTGCAAGGTTTGACAGTTTTGTTTGAACTCAAGTTCAGATTTTCCCATCAGCTCTCAAATGGTCTTATTGATTTCCATCAGTAATGATAAATATTAATATATGTATCTTGTGTTAGTTCTACTTGTGAAAATCTATTTTCATTTTGATTGGCAAAATTATTTACTGAAGATAAAGCGTAAAAAGTTATGTAACTAATTTATAAATATTCAGTTTATCTGACTATGAAAAAGAATTTCTCGCTGATTTTAAGTGTTCATTTTAATAATATGGGTCCTTGATTTTCTAAATTGCATATAAAAAGTAAAATTTTTGGGAAAGGACAAAAATATATTAAGATTTCCACTTGAGCTCAAGCAGAGCTTAATTGTGTATATGAGAAGTAATAGAAATTGTGCAAATTTCTTGACTTAATTCTAAGCAAGTGGAATATGTTGCCTATATCTGGATTTGTAATAGAAATTATGATGAACACTTAATTACTAAGGTCTGTATCTACATGTGTTTGTTTTCTTGAAAGAAATCTCTCAGGATTTTGCTGAACTGTAGTCTGAGCTACTAATATAGATCCCTTGCGTATTATTAAAGTAGATCTTAAAGTCCAGGTTGTGCCACACTTTACTGGACGAGTTTATGAAAGACATGGAATTTCTAGACTTATGTGATCAACATACTTAATAGTTTATTTCTCTGCAACATCTGTATTAGATACTGTGATATGTAACTGCCCATTGGTCTTGGGTAAACAGGATATTACCATGGAGGAAAACCAGACTCCAAGTAGAAAAGTATGAAATACATTACAATAAATTAAAAGGAAAGTTTCAATTAAAATAGCTAACTCATAGATAAAATTGTTTTTATTTTTTTTTGAGGAAAAAAATATAATCTGGATGTAAACTAGAAAGTGCTGGAGAAATAAGAGAAGATGTAAAGATGACAAAAAACCCAAAAGAATGAATAATAATAAGGGAGATGATCTAGAAAGATGTAAAACAATCTGTATAGCTGGGTTAATACTAGCAAAAGTGAAAACAAAAGTAAATGGATTAAATGGCAGAAGATGATTAATTTCAGGGGGAAAAGGTAAAATGAAGAATAAGGAGAAATGAGGGGAGAAGTATTTTCTGTAGCAAACCCATGAACTATCAAGGAAGACCGCTGAGAGGAGGGTGAAAGAGTCAGTGCATTTTCTGCTTGACAGTGTGGGCAAGGACACGCTTCTGAAGAGATGTGAAATAGCACAAGACAGGAATTCACAGGCCAAACAGTGCTGAATCATAGACTTTGGTGAATGAGTCACTGAATATACTACTCTAAGAGCGGGTTAGCTGCTAAAAAAGTTATATTGTGATCTGTGCCACCTGATTAACATAAAACCCCATGGTTAGAGTTTTCAAAATGTGGTAATGAAGTTATCTATGTAATACAGAAATTGATATATTAGGCTATATTAAAATAGTGTAAGGTTTAGATTCATGACTCTTAAAATCGTAGTAACAGCACTTTTTTTTTTTTTTTTTTTACACATTCCTTATTGCCTTCACTGTCTTCTAGTGTTTGCCTACTTGACATCTTAGGTAACCAGCTTCCCCTAGAGACACAAGCTGAGCTATGATCTGTTCTGCTTCCATGCCTCTAACTGAACACACTGTTTACTTCTTGACAGGAAATCTTTATACTAGTACTGGAGTACTTTGGTGTTAACTATGGCAGAATATCTCATACAGCACGGGAGCTTTCTTCCTGGCATGGGTTTAGGTTGCTGCACTTTGTTTCTTATCTGTCAGTCTCAAAGGGGCAGCCACAGGTATTTACAGCAGTTTAGTTATGCTACAGGTGATGGATAGAGCTTCATTCCTCAAATCTTCCCCATGGTAGCTTGAACTGTTGAAAATCACACTGGCACATATAAGACTTTTTGGATCATGTGAGCCATTAGTGGCTTAGCTGTTTCTGTACATCCATTTCAGCAAGCTACTTTCTATGAAAGAGTATGTCCATGCTGTCAATTTGCCTTGTTCCATATTTCTGTCAACATATTCATGGAACAAGTCACCTACCTCCCAGAGGAAACCTGGGCAAAGTTAACATGTTATTTGCTCCAGGACCTACCTCAGACAGACAGTATGAATGTTTACTGAAATAAACTCAGGTCCAACATTAGCTCTGCAGCCCTTGGGCTTGGCTTTCAAACCCCCTTATCCTATACCTCATGCCATACAGAAGACTAATATCATTCCATGAAAGCATCACTATGGCTGGCTGTCACACAGCTTTCTCACTATTTCATAGTGAATTTCATAATTCCATACTTTCATGACTGAAGAGAAACACACAAATAATCATTATGGCTGATGGTTACAGGAGTTTCATGGGTACCAGAGCAGACCAAATTTTGATGCAGTGGAAGCTGTAGGAGTGTCTTATAATCACAAAGCAGCTGAGGCAGCAAGGTACATCTGGAGATCACTTGGTCCAACCCTCTGCTCAGAGCAGGGTTAGCCAGAGCACGTTGCCCAAGATCGTGTCCATCCTTGGAGATTCCACAATGTCTCTCACATGTTCTACTGCTCACCCCCCCCTCACTCTTATAAAATCCTCCTTAAAGACTGTTCTGCTCCAGACAGTCCCAACTGTCTCAGATTACCCTCATATATCAGATGCTCCAACCTCTCAGTCATCTTAGTGACCCTTTGCTGGATGGCCCCATACACTTCCTGTAGTCCTAAACCTGGAGAGCTGCCTCCTCCCTTGGGAGCTCAGCTGAGCCAGGGTCTCTAGCATGTGGGGTAGCTGGGTTAGTGGGGGCTGCTGCTACTCCAAGGGGTGTTGGAGACCATGCCCTGCAGGGCATCACCACTATTGCTGAGCACACAAACAGTCCTCAGCAGTTCCATCTGTTGATTGAACTTGCAAGCAGTCAGTTTCCTGTAGCTATCCTTTCCCAGCAGAGGCATGGACCTTGAAGACCTTCAAGAGTCCCAGAGTCCTTCAAAAGTCCCAGAAGTTATTCCCAAGAGGCCTAGCAAAGGGGCTCAGAAACTGCTGTACAAATAGCTGAGGCTGTGGGCTGCTTCTGTTGGCTGTGCTCTTCTGAAGTATGATGCAAATTCAGTGTAGGCGACTACAGTAGTCCTTTGGCCAACTTTGCATGCTTAGGTATTTTTTTATTATGCATGTCTCTGTGTTTTTCTCTCTCATAATTCTGCTCATGTAATATGTATAACTAAATATTCATTGAACTGAAAAATTCAGACTCTGTAACTAGTGTTAGGGGTACATGACTCTGCTGCAATGATAATTTATTTATCTGCAGTAGGACAACAATGAAGAGAAATATGGCTACATCAGCCACAGTCTGCCAACTAATAGAATTAAACATGGAGATTTCTCTGAACGAAGTACCCTGTATCTACAGCCCTCACATATTTTCTCAGTAACCAACTAGAATTCACACATCCTAGAAATCTCATGGGGTTTTTTGGCAAGTCACACTAGAAACTTTCAGCCATCAGTCTTTCCTAGACATATTCTCTCTTCGTGTTTGTTTTTTGATGATTTGTACTTAAGAGGTTTTAGATTTGTTCTGAAGGAGGAAAGAGAGAAGTAGTCAGGTATATTAATGGAAAAATATTGTGGAGTCAAATACCATATATCATTCTTCTAAAGTCCAAATGTACTAAGAATTCCAGCTTATGTAGATAAAGTAATTATGAAGAGATTTCATATTTTTTTATTAACTGACAATAACATTTTCTTTCAATGTACTGTTACATAGGATTTTAATTTTCTTTTTGCATTTTTTTCTTTTCCCAAGAATTTTAGAATGAGGAAAAAATGAGTAATTTACTATATGTTCCTATTACACTCTGGATCTACTTCTCTTTGCATATGAGAAATAATATTTAGGAAAAATGTACTGAAAAATCTTGACATTTCAAATGTGCTGATACGTTTTTGTTATTCCGTTCTCCAAGTAAGCATGTAAAATAAGTGGGTATCATCTCAATTTCACAGACAAGAAAGTGAGAATAATTATTTAAGGGCTATGTCCAGCTGACATTAGCACAAATGGAACCAAGTTGTTGTAGTTCATGATGAGATGAAAATCTGTGTATTACAATCTCAGGCTTGTGAGTGTATTGTGCAGCAAGTTTGAATATTCAAGACTGGAGCTTAAGTGCCATCATCATGCTGAAAACTGATTTCACTACATTGTTCACTTCATGAATTTGTACGAGAAACAACAAAATAATGCATTTTCAAGGTGATGTGTTGAAGAGAAGAATAGGAGGAAAAATAATGCCTCCCCCACCTTCAAAGCCGAAACAGTCAAGACTAATGAAGCCTATGTCTGAAAAGACTTTGCTGTAATGAAAATGAATACTGCAAGTTACAGGCACTAATTAACAGTTCAGACAGCCGTGATCTTTTGACATATGCACGTTGCTGACTTTATTTTCTCCTCAGTGTAGTTGGTATATTAGATTTCAAAACAAAGAGAATGCCTGCATAAAATCTGAGTTTGACTTTTGGGTACATGAGCTAGCACATCTCACTGTTTTCTCTTAAAGCCAGTCAGACTTTGAGCTTGAGCAAAACATTTATTAGTTTATTGTTTAGTCATATGGGACATAAAAGAATCCTGAATATAAACATAATCTTTTTTAAAAAGGTCATCCTGCTGCTGTCCCATGTAGGATTATAGATGAAATAATATTTTTATTATTTGGAGTAGTATAAAGCAAGAAGAACTAAAATAGCCTTTTTGTGGAGCTTTTGAACACTTTACATTATACTCTTAAACATCAGCATATACAAGTTTTATAGTAAATATGTGTAGATAAGGTGAGACTTTATTGGTACACTAAAAATAGTGAAGTTGGGACTGAGAAAATGCAGTAAATGTAAAACACCCATCTGCTTTGTCTTATTCAGCCTTGTGCTGTAGATTTTTTCCTTGGGCTTTCCTGCTGGACAAGGTTACCAGGCTGAGTTTAACTCTCTATTGCTGCTTTACTGCCTGCTGCTCTCAAGTCTGCATGTGGAGTGGCTCCTAAGATCATATCTGAACCTTTATATTGCAGTTAAGTTGGTTTACTTAAATAGTAGTCTTGGCTAAGCTTTACATCTTTCCATCTCCCTTCCCACTTACAGTTTCCTTTGAGCCCTGAAAATTCACCAGAAATGTACTTCCAGTTTTCCCCTTTTATCCATGCATTACACACAGCCGTCCCTTTGGCAGGCACTCTGGATAAAGAATACCCAGAGTTTCAGATGCAATCTATGATTCAATCTAAATTTGCACAGAACTATAGTGAACACTGCAGAAAACTGAAGGTGGGCTCTGGATGATATGCAAGCGTTAAGTTTAATCAGAACAGCTTATGTTAGTTCCCAATTTCCACTAGAGGTGGTGGATCTGAAGTCTCAGCCACAGTAAATGTTTTCATTTACATGTGGCTATTGCATACAGCAGTTATTTTGGAAAGAAGAATCATTAAGCTTTGAAGCGTTGCCTTAATGCAAATATGGTGAAATGTCGTGGGAAAGCTATGTCTTCAAAACTGTCTCAGTATTTTCCAGTATTTACCTCTAAGGGACATGTCCTCAGCTGTTCAAATTGTTCTCATGCAGTTGGGTAGCTCTGACAGTTTGCTCCACTGGAGCATCTGTGCTCCAGTGAAGCTTCTTGCATTCACTTGAGGCTTCTGAATGTTGAAAAATTAGCTTCAAGTTCATTTTCTTTGGCAGAAAATCAGAAGTGATGTAATCACATCTTGTAAGTTTAGGTCTTATTTTTATTAGCATAATAGTTTGAACACAGTTGTCAGGAAAGTTTAAGGGATTTTCCTTCTTTTTCAGTGAACAGTAATTAGTATTGCAGCAGACACATATTGTTTTTTTTTAAAAATAATAGATACTTTAATTATACAGGTAGTTTGACAGATATTTTACTTAATCAAAATGCTACATTTTTCCTTGTATGTAAACAAATGCTTAAGAAGAATAGCTCTGACATCTTCTTTTGAACTAAAAAATACAGCTGAAATTTCTCAAGTTAAAAAAAGTACTATTTCTATATCCTAATCTATTCTAATTTATTACTTTATTTTTGAAGTTACAGACACTTTAGAAAAACAAAGATATACTTTGTTGTCTTTGTGGTAGCTCTAGGATATGCTAGACATAATTATGTGCAGCTAATAATTTTTGCTTTCTTTAATTTTACAGCAGGCCTATGCTGTAACACTGCAAGACATTTATCTTTTTTTTTTTTAAGTTAAAGGATGGGGAGCTCAAGCTGTGCTGTCATACAAATATAATTATCTGTATGAATTTGTAACTTCAAAGCACTGTCTGTCATCTCTTGATCTTGGAACAAGATTTAATGTAAAGGTTCTTGTTGACACAGCAGTGGTTCAATAACATCCAGAATGCTGGAAAAGGCAAATTAGACACGTGATTTTCATGCCCCTTTTAAACTGTTTCATCTTTACTATCCTTATGACCAAGTTAAGCTTTGCTATTGTTTTCCAAAACCTTTCTGGTGTACAATTAACATGTGTGTCTTTACTAGCTGTTCTGAAGCTGATCAGACCTCGACCCTCGTCCTCTACAGTCTTCTCTCATCGCTCATTGCTCAAAAGTGTCACCTTGATCGAGGATAGTTTGCATTGATGTTCATTATAATTAGACCAGATTTTATTAAGCTTCTTTATGGTAGATCAGTATGTGCTGCTTCTATATACACAAGGTCACTGTAGTGCATGTATCGAAGTACTGATTGACTGATGGTTTTACAGAAGAATTTCACATCCTTGAATAGGAAGTACTGAAAGGCACAATCTGTGATGGAAACATTGGTCTTGGTGGTTCATTTTACTAGAGAAGCTGGCTTTTATGTTTAGCTGTACACGGTATCTATTTTTGTTTCTGGCTTTGGTAGGTTTGTTTCTCTACAGAAGAAGCTGATAATTTTCATTACCAGTGGAACAAGCTATTTATCATGGGACCTCACTAGGCAGAAAATCCAGATTTGTTTTTCCCATGTTCACTTCTGTACCTTTGGCTTTCTGCAATTCTTGGTGTATAGGAAGCCCGTAGTTAGTCACAGAGGATGGCAGTTCATGCATTTTGCTGATACATTACTTTAAGTTTTCTTCTTCAAAAAAATCATCCTATGTTTTGTCTCACTTTTTGGTACAAAGGTTGGAGAACATGTGATGAGTAATTATATTCTGCTTGACTGCCACCCACTGTTAGTGTACTGTAGCCCTGTCGGCTTTACTTTTCCATTGTCATCGTTTCAAGCAAGTTGGTGGAAACTATAGAAAACAATGAATGGAAACATAAATAATTCAACAGGCTGGGAACAATAAATGTGCCTTTTGTAGAGTAAGTCATTGCTCTCAAGTCTGTTAATGTGTTTTACCGTAGTGGAAAATATGCTGATAGGAATGATACAGTAACTTTAGTGTTCTTGGCCTTTCAAAAGGCTTTCAAAATTTTTCACCAGTAGCTCTTGTAGAAATTAAGTTCTCACAGGCTAGATGGGAAGACTGTACATTAGTAACCAGATTAAAAAAATAGGGGAAAAATAAGGAATATGCGATTGTTCTTCAAATACCTTGTGTGTAAATCAGAAATGCTATTTGGTGCTATTTTTCCTCCCCTAAAGAGTTGCTTGGATAGTTTAGGAACACAGCCACAGCCAAAATATGGGAAGGGCCATTCTGAGGTAGTTTAGTCTTACATATGCCACAGAATGAATAAATGAATAAATAAATACTTAACTAAACCTGCCTTTAATTGTTATTTGAATGTTATTACAGTGGTTTGTGCAGTTACTGTGTGACACACATCAATCTAACCTTCTGGAAGCAAATATAATCTGGGCTGCTCCATGCCCCATGAAGACTCATGGTTCTTTTCCTGTTGGCAATAAAGCTGATGTATAAATAAGCACAGCCTAGCTTCATGACGTAGGCTGATACAGGCCTTCTTGCAGCACTACAGTTCCTTCTAAAACAGTGCCCAGGAGAGCTAGTTCACCATTTCACCTCTCCTGTCCTCTGGGGGAACGAGCACCAGGTCCCCACAGCAGAGCTGTGTTTGTGGTATGGTGACGGCCCCAGCAGGAGCAGCGCTGCAGCCATCTCTGGCTCCTCCAAGCTGTGCTGGACTCCAGGGAAGACACTTCCTAGCCTCCTACAAAAGGCTGTTGCAGCATTTGCACAAAAGCCACCTTTTGGATTCTCCACATAGTCTACATGTCATCTGCTGCTGCTAAGCATTGCCAGTTTTTAATCTTTTCCTGCCATTTGACTCAGTTGCGCTGCCATTAATTAACTCTGCCACTTTTCACCTCACTGTTGCCATTTGATTAACTTTTCCACTGCTGCCTTTTGGGGTTTGGCCCGTTTTTAATTCATTGCTGCCATTTCATTAACTCACTCTGCCATTTAATTTAACTTTTGTCTTTGATTTACTCGCTGTTGCCAGTAGTTTTAACCTTGTCTTACCAGGCAGTCTGACTGTATTCTGGCTTCTCCCCTGATCCTTACCTTTTCCTTCAACCAGACATTTCCCTGGTTCCCTCACAAAGGGTCTGTCAGCTCTTTTATCATATTTCCTCCCATTTTTTGGTCTTCCTTTCTGGGTAGGGTATTTTTCTTGGGGCATTGTTTAACTTTTTCTTTTTTTTTTTTTTTTAAGCTAAGTTGTATGCCACACATCAGGAAACAACATAAATTTGCATTGTGAATGACTGAGTCCTTTTCCATTCACAACTGTCCTTGGAAACTTTCACATTGCCTTTCACACACGTGACCTGATACTGTTTTAATCTGATACTGTTCTGGCCCAGCTGTATTGCACCAAAGGCAAGTAGCTAGAACTGTTTCTCTAAAGCATCATAAACATAAATTCTGTTTGTGAGGAAAGTTAATTGATTTTTGGAGATCCTGGATATGCCTAAAGTACTCTAACTTTTCATCTAAAATTAATATATATTTCTTTATTTTGTAGAATCCAGTGCACTTTTTTGATGTCTCTGAATCTTTTTAAAACAGCAGACTTTTTCTTTGTTGCTCTGCCCTTATACCTCTTTTTATATATTCTCTCTATTTTTTTCTATAGATCAGACAGTAAACAAGCAAGTCATAAATATGTTTTCTTCTTTGTCACTTAGCCATTAATATGGACAACCTTAGAATTTGTCCAGACAAAAAAATAATACATAATAATGGAAAAGAGAGATAATTACTTTTTAGCTTAGAAAGGGGATGTGTTATGCCACTGATTCTTCAGGAAAGATTGTCATTCCCAGAGGTAGCACTACATTTGAGAAGTTGAAGGATGTTTGGTGGAAATTATGGACATAAGATCATTTATTATACAATTCTATATTAATATTCTGTAGTGGTTTTTGAATCTTACTGGGATTTTGGAGGTGACAGTGAAAAGTGAGAAATATTGAAATCTTGTTAAGAATTAATCTTTGTTATTTATTTGTTAACTTAAACTTGCTTAGCTTACTTCCTTTCAGCTTCTATAGTTATTACTATGGATTATAGCTAGATCAATACCCTTTGGAGTGATTTGTATAAGGTTCCACACCTCCACCTTCCCTGTTTGTCACATTTATATTTTCTTTCCTTATCTCACCAGTAAAATTTTTGTGGATGTGAAAATTTCCTCCCCTGCACTGTTCCTATTCGTAACAAAGGTGATTAGAGTCCAGTCCATGCCCCCTAGGTGTGCCCTTGCTGACATTAGGGAAAGCACCCACACCCCCTCCACCTCCCCCCTACCCCCTGGGGTGTACATCAGATTCATCTACAGTCACAAGGGATTCATTTTCCTATTTCATTGTGCTAAATAGGAATCAGACTGCCTGATAGTCCAAACCACAGGGTTTGCTACCCCTTAGATTCCCTTTTCCTCTTTTTCTTTTCCCAAGTTCTTGCTCTTTCCTTCCCAGATAAACCTCTCATCCCTTTTTTTTTCTAGTTTTACACCCTTATTCAGTATGTGTGGCATGGTTGCCCTGGTAATTACCACCTTGGGTCAGCAGCTCAGTGAAGGTACCACCCCACTTTGCTGTCTCTAATGTTTCCCATTTCTGCAATTTCTCGTGTTGTTAGCACGGTCACTGGTCAAGGCTGGCCAGCTGCTGCACTCCTCTGTGCTTTCTGTAATGTCTTGTAATTTCTCATGTCGTTATCTTGCCAGTGTAGCTACACGTCAAGTCTTGGCCTTCTGCACTCATTCTCTAACGCTCCCCCTCTCACGGATAAAATGAGTTAATATGAGAAGGAGCTACATGTCCCCACCTCCCTGCCACACAGCCTGCATGCAGCTCCCGTGATCCCCTCCATGGGCTGCACAGGTGGGAGCAGGAGCCAGCTCTCCTGGACATTGCCTGTAGTACCACAGTGCCAGTAGCTGTAGGCTGACATTTTTGGGTCAGAATTTTTGGGCCCTGCCATGACTCACAGAAGAGACATAGAAAACTTAAGAAGAGCAGCATCACCATAAAGTTAATAGTCTAACATAACCATAATATTCCAGATGTAAAAGCCAGCTCGTTGGGCTCAGTAGCACACAGCATGCCTCTTCAGCCCCCTGGCAGCAGGACGGCAGTGGCTGGATGGTGGTACTGGCACTGCTGCACGAAAGCCTGCTTGAAATAAGGAGCCTTTGCAATGGAATTAGTCAAAAAATGATGAGTGCACTTTCACTAGGGCTCTCTGTCCACCCATCTGCCTGTTCATCTCTCTCTCCCCCACCCTATTTAAGCTATTTAATATATTCATTGTAAGTAAGAGTCTGAGTCAAAAGAACTCTGCTTGAAGCTCTACTTGAAGGGTCTTGAACCTAGGTCTTCAGCACACTATGAGAGTGCTCTTCTTTTTGACACCAATTAGTTTGGGATGGAATTTGCTCCTTGTATTCTTTCCCAAATGTAAACAATTTTTCTTCAAGCTTTTTTTCATTGTTGTTGTTAAACAGAATTGATATTTCTACATTTTGCTGCAAAAGAGGTGGGAGGTGGAAGCTGAGGGCATTCATCACCTTGTGATGTTTAGAGCTCAGCCTGGTAGGAGTCTGAATGTGTAATCATCTAAAACCCAGTTGTGAGGAGTACCAATTTTAATTTCAATGAGGACCAAGTGGCAATCAGATAACTCATCTAAATCACCTTAGTCCTCAGAACTGTGGTCCCACATTGGGAACTGGAAATTTGGATTGGTTTATGTGCTTTATTTAAAGAGTAATAAGAAAAAATAATTTAAAAAAAAAGACAAAGACAACGTGGTGCTGAGCTTAAAACTACTGGAGCATCACAGGAATATGTAGAATGAAACAATATGATGGCCAAATGAAGGCAAAGACTGAAGCTGAATTATAATATTAATGAGCTATCTCTGTATGATGAAATCATCTTATTAGAAACTCATGCTGGTATAGGGTGTAGGTTTCAGGAGGGTTTCATATTGTTAAAGCTGGGAAGTATTGTTTGAGTTAATCTCACATGAAAAGATTAAAGAAAAAAAACTTTACTAGTGAGGACAACCTGTTTTATATTAAACAGTGTTCCTAGTGGAGGATGTGAGTCATCAGTTCTGACTTCAGTCTGACAAAGGGAGAATACCAAGAGCTTTCAAATGAATATGTTGTGAGAAACTGAACAGGTACAGAGAGCTCAGATGATTTTGTTTAACTGATATAGTGTGTTTAACTAAAATGTCACTATCATTACAATTCAGTCTTTAAAAGTCACTGTTACTCTATGTTACTCTTACCCTACTCCACACATTCTTACTTTACACTTCCTCCTAAGTCTTAATTAAAAAAAGTGATTTTAGAATGGCATTAACTTTTGGCTCAGTCTCATGTCTTCCAGCAGTAACTCTGAGTATCACCTCTTTAATATCTGAGGTGCTTCTTAAATAGGATGGCACTCTTTTGGATTCAGGATATAGCAAGCTCTTTATGACACCTTTTTTTTTAAAATAAACCCCAACCTGAATGCTGAATTACAACATGATAGATAATTTCTTCAAAAACAAGAGAGTAAAGGATTCCAACATGTTGTGCTTCGTGGCTTCAAGATCTCTCATTCCTGTGACTATAGCTCTTGGTCAATACAAGAACTGGACCAGAGTTCTGGGTCCCAAGGCTGGTCTCTTATATGGCAATTGCTAGGACTGCTGTGGTTAATGAGGACAGCTGCTTACTGCTCTGACAAGGGAAGAAGGAACAGGCGTTTCAGATGTTGTTGGTAGAGTCAAATGATGTGTTTCGTGAACGATGTTGATCTTTATTGAGGACTGTTGCTTACTCTGTTTCCAGGACAACCTTCATAGACTTAACCAGTTCAGTGACTTAGTATGCTAGAAGCAGTAATAGGATTAATTCTCACAGAGGGCAATCATCTATTCCAAGGTCACTGTGAAATGTTTCCTTTGGGGTGAACACGGCCTAGAAACACCCCCTGTTTTAGCTAAAAATCACAGATGCTCTGTGTGTGACTATAGCCCTGAACTGACCTAAGTTTGATGTGTGTAGCAATACTTTAACATTTCTTCACTACTGCCTGCGTCCAGAGAGGCTTTAGGAGGTGACTATAACCTAAGAAGAAAGGGGTAAGTAAATGTTCCTAAGATGTTTTGTACAACAATTTTGAAGGTATTATTAATGAGGCTTTCCTGCATTAAGTTGGCATATAAGTGTTAGTGTTATTGTAATTAAACTTGTAGTAACTTGTATTTTCATTGGAGTATTATAACATTTTACTTGGACCACCAGCTGTTTCTTGGTTGCCTTTTGACAATAACAAGATTTTGAGCCTAACATAGGTGACAAAAAATAAGCCCTCTAGATCGTACTCATAACTATTTTCTAAAGGCCTTTTATAGGCAAAGTGCTGCTCAGAGTAGGGCAAACATAAGATAAACTGGGGTGCCTGGGGAATATTCACCAGTGACCTATTGAATGGGATTACTTTGGGCTTAGATGACAGATGAGTAGGGATTTGAGGATTTGGATTTTGAATTCAGGTTCCTCAGTTCTGCCTCCTTCCTGTATTATGCACTTAGAACTGCTATTGAACCCAGCTTGTCAGTAATTTCAGGGCCTGGGAATGTTTCATCCAACACCTTGGAATACAAGTAACCTCTGAGCACTCTTTACCCATCACTTTATATTAATTAGCAATCTAATGACCTCTACTGAAAACTAGCAAAGATTGTAACTCTCAGCTGAGGGTGGTTTTGCTCGTCTCTTTCGTTGTAATTTCTCAGCTACTATCAGTGTTCTAAGTGTTCCAGAATAAAGAAAAACTAAGTGAAAATAAATGATCTTTTCACGTTTCTAAATAGAAATTCTAACACCACCAATAACAGAACAGAGGTCTTTCATTAGATTTAATTTAATGTGTGATTATTATTTTACATAGTGGGTTTTTTTAAAAAAAAAAACTACTACACAACTTTTCACTACTAGTAAATATTTTAAGCTTGCTGCAGCACCATGTGGAGTTGAATAATGTGGTCACTGTCTTCAGCAGCCTACCATTTGAGGTACTTACATTTTTTCGTATAGAAATCACCTTTTCTCAAACAATTGTTGATTCAGATGAAGTTGTTACTGTTCCACAGTAATATCAGTAGTTGTTATTTACTTTGTAGTTAGAATTGTCTCACACTCTTTTATTATTGGGTAGATAAAATATAACCCTTTGAATTTTCTTAGTTAATAATTGTACAGATCACTGGAGTATCTATTTCTTGCAGCAGTAAATTAGTGTAGTCATATAATTTCTCTGATCTGAATGGAAGACAACAGGTCTGGAGAAGGTAGATCAGGCAACTCATTTTTTCTAGAAAGAATGCCCTTTCTTCCTTGCAGACAGTGAGAGGGGAATCTCAGAATATTTGCAACTTATGAAACAGCTAATAAGATTTATGTATAGGAAAGGTTTTCTTGCTGAAGCTTCCATCCTTTTTTTCGGTAAAGAACATTAAGAGAATAAAGTGTGTATGAGATGAGTAGTTGAATTAAAGAGTATTTGCACAAAGATAACTTGATCCCAAAAAGAATTATAAAATCATTTTTGCAACTATTAAAATAGCCAACCTTAATATCTCAGATGCCTGAAAACAAATATGATGTTTTAATGAGCATATATTGAAATCATGTTTTAGAAATTTCTCATAAGTTGCATTTTTCTTCCCTGATTTTTAGTTTATCATTGAGAGAAAAAGCTGTTAAACAAGGTTAGTTCCTAGGGAGGCTCCTTTTAGTCACTGAATAAGCCAGTTTTTGTCTGCTGGCTGGCATGAAATGCTACTTTTTAATCTAACATGTTCAAGATTGCAAAGCTGTATGGCATTACTCAATATCACTCTTGACCTTGACAGACATGGAAAGGCAAGTATATCTCAGAAAAAAGTCTTAAGGACAATTATGAAAATGTGATGGGAAAGAGAAAGATTTCCCTTGTACAACCTCAGAAAGTACATACTATGCTCACTAGAGAAATGCCACTTACCCAGTGATGAGATACAGAAACTGCATTCGTAAAGGTCGTATCTTGTTCTGCTCTTTGCCTTCCATGAGGTTCCATGAAGTCTGTTTTCTTGCGGCACTGCTGCGTGCAGTTCAGATAGGTGATGCAGAGGGTGAAGCATGTGCTGGGCTATTGTTCAGTGGGACACAACTTTGGCTTCCAAGAATGTCTTTACATGAATCATAATAAGTCTTACAGTCACAGAAGTTCCAAACTGTGGTATTTTATCTGTTTCAATATCTGTTCTTTGCATACTAGGTTTGTTCTGGTTTTTTTCCTCATATAAATAGAAAGAAAGGTGAAACCTCTCCCCATATCACACTGTGCAGACATACTACAGTTATAAGAACATTGTATTTTTCAAATCCTTTACGTTTTAGCATCTCTATGTGTTCTAAATATTTCTCTTCAGCTTGTATTTTCATCATTATTTATCCATAGTTTTTTCTCATCAGTTTTAAAGATTTTGATGCTCTGTTTAATGTCATGTTCAATTTCCATGCACTTGTATTGATTTTATTCACTGTATACACATCTCTCTTTATCCCCTTAATGACTATTAATCTTTAGATAGCTTCTGTGTCTTTGTCAGGGTTATGCTTGTATCCATTCCAAGGAGATGTTGTTCTGTAAATATTATGTCTTTGTTAGCCCTTGTTGCTGTTGTCAGGAGAGCTAATAAAACTGGCCAGCAGGCAGAGCTTAGCCTCTTTGAGTTACAGCCTGTCACAGCCTTTGCATGTTATATTTTTGTCTTGGGCCTGCCATAACTGCCTTTCAGCATTTGTGCAGCTGCCTCTAAAGTTTTCCTATTTCCTATTCTTTCTAATATTTATATGATATTTGGTGTTAAATGTTGAATGCATTTCATATATCTTTTAAGTCCAGAATAATGGATAAAAATAAAAATTATTCTGTATGACTTGGACAGAATGCTAACAAACTTTCTCTTCCATATAACTTATTGCATAGTCATTGCCCATGGTAAATTCACAAGTACCTATTTAAATCCATTTCTGCATAACACATAACTGAATTCACCTTTTTAAGAATGAATTCAAGTTCCATTGTCATCAGGGAAATTCAGCACAAAGACTAGCAAACTCTACCTAATTATTTAGGGATTTTCTACGGCATAGAGAGATTGTGGGTGTTAGCTTCCTAAGATCAGCCTTTGTGGATATCTGGTACCCATCACACCATAGTAAAAGTAAAGAGAATATCTTGTTCTCATTGTTGCAGACTTTTCTTAATACTATTTAAGTCTTGTCTTCTGTAATACCTCGTGGTGTTCAGTTATGCAGATTTTTGTGCTTCTGGGAAAAGCATTCACTTTGACAGATTAGAACTTTAATTCAAGATAGTCCTCTCTTTCTGTGTGAATGCAAAAAAACCCAAAATTTTTTATCTACCAGTTCGTCTGCTCCAGAAGGTTCTTCTACTCCGCTGTTGTATTTTAGCTTCACCACTAAACATTTAGCTGAGTTTCAATTCATATTCATTATTACTGACTATAACTGTTATATTCCGTTCGGCTTTCTCTTTCACCTAATCAGAGAAAGCTGACTAAGTAGCACCAGTTCTTAGGCAATGAAATTGAATTGTTCTTCCAATCTATGACTTTTGGCTCCACCAAAAGACATGCTGATGTATAAAGTTTATTCCCACAGAGAGGCTCATTCAAGCTATTTCTAGATGCACTTTTGCATATTGCAGTTTCATGTTGACTTTCTTGTATGCTGCTGCATGCATAATTTATGTCAGATGCTCATAATTACTGTTGACTTAAGTTTAGGAAAGTTCATAAATAATGTTTCAACTTATGTTTTTAATTAAGAGTTTTATCTTTTTTGGTGTTTACTTCTTTAAAGTAGTCTGAACTGTTTATATAAAATCAGACCATCTCACAGACATTTGATACAACAAGGACATTATGAATTCATATTGTAGTTTCAGGAGGCTATTAGGTCTGATTTGGTAATTTTCTATTTTAATCACTTCTTTTGAGGACAAAATATTCTCGAATTACAGGACTGATGTAGAAAATAACAGCATTGGATGACCTGTTTAACTTTCTCAGTACTCTCAAGTCCAAAACCATTCATGTTATCTGGAGTTGGGATTTGCTCAGCATTCAGAAGACATTCCTTACACACAGAAGACATATCCTCTCAGTGTATTCTAATGTACTTTTACTTTTCTCATCAGAGTTTCTGATTTAAAAATATTTTAAATGCCAAAGTATGTGCAGCTTGCTGCACATCCATGTTGTAAAAACAGCCTTGTTTCAAATACTTTGCAGCTTTAACAGACAAAGCAATCCTCATAGCAAATAAATTTAGGTATGTTGAGATTAAGATAAGTTATGCACGCATCTGTTAGCTACACACAAATTGATAACCAGTGATTTATTTCAATTTACTAATAACCAGTTATGAAATTTAATCCTTGTCTGGGTTAGACTGGTGGATCTGAGCAGTGAATATTGAACCTGAACCTCTAGTACAAGGCACTTGTTTGAAAAGAACTATGTTGATTTACCTCACTTGAGCAGCTCGTCCTGCTTTTAGTCCAAATCACTGTAGATGCTCACTGCCATTTATATATAATTTAAATCTTTCCTCAACCAGCAGCTCATTCTCTGGTGTTCCCTACTGTCACTGTAAGAGTGTGGTTCTGAGGCAAGAGTAGACATTAACTAAAAGGAGAAGTCTTACCCACCACCCACAGTTCCTTGTTGCTGCTGCTTCCCCAGTCCCAGCTCTGGCCTTTTTGTGGCCATGCAGGTTGGTTGGTTGACTGGTTGCTTGCTTCTGAGGAATAGTTTTCATGCATCTTCATCCTGGCTCAGTTCACTGCATGGCTGCACAAAGGCTGTTGCTGCCATAAAGGAAGAGGAAGAAACAGGAGGGGAAGTTGCTTGCTCTGTGGCAGCCCCTGGTGACAGTACACCTTGAGTATATTGGACTGAGTGGGTAATGTACAAGTTCTGGGAATGAGAGTGGTGAGAGCTCAGGTTCCTCGTGTTTTCTTACTGGTTTTATTCAAACAAATACATTTGGTTTACTGCACAAACAAGAAAATCTGTCTTTGAGTTTTTTGTACCTAAAGTTAACTTCATGATGACTTAACTGTACAATAATTCAGGACAGTTTGTCTTTTTAGTATAAACTTGAAGCCATATTCCAGTACTTCAGTGTGTAGCTTCAAAGACTCCAACTCTCACTTTAGTGTGCAAAAGAGGTGCTATATTTCATTAGTGCATCACACATCAGTTTTGAGCTCTCATCTTTTATCCTTTATGTGATGTTTCTTTAAAAAAATAAGGAAATAACCATAAATATATCAAGGCCTTTGCTATCAAAGCATAGCTCTGTAGGCAGTGTACAAACAAGGAAGAAGAATAGGTGATCCTTTTTGCATTGGGTTTGAAAACTATGCTTCCTGCAGAAGTCAACAAATAAGTGAAAGAACACATGCACAGTGGAATTATTTATTTTTTTCATATAATGAAATAATCTTGCTTTCCATCTCTCTTGTGGTGAGAGACTATAGAGTAAAAACCTACAGGTATACAATAAATGATGCAATCTCATATTATATATGCAGGTACAACTACCCTACTGAAAGGCATTAGTTCTGAATTATTAAGGGGTTTTTTTATACAAATGTTCTTGTTGGGGTGTTGTGTGTACCAGCAGTTTCTGGTTGTCCTGCCCACCCTGTAACTGTCATTCTGTGTAATATTATTCTGCAAACTCTCCTCCTGATTCTTATTTTTGATGAAAAATATTAAAGGCCCTGTGGGATGGTAGAGGAGTAAATGAACCCAGGTGCTGGATGCTCCCTGAGACACTCCTCAAGGACTGCTCATTTAGAGCACAACAAGTCACTGATTCACCCAAAGGGCACCTCCTTTCCTGAGAGCCAGCCAATATGATGTTCCTGTGGATGAAGGTGTTTCCCTCCTCTTCTTGAAGGTGTTAGCATGCAGCTGGGAGTGTTGCTGAAGGGGGCTGTGTTGTTGGGGCAGAGGCATGGTCCAAGGCTGCAGGGAGCTTAGCATAGGGGCAGTGGAGTCGTAAGGGTAGGATCAGGATTTGGGGTTGTCATACTTAGCATGGCTGTGTTGGGATTATGATCCCTGCACGGCAGCAGTGGTGGTAGCCCCCAGCCCCCCCACCTCTACCCCCAAGCCCCAGAGCAGATTCTTGCCCCCAGGCTTTGGGTACCGACTTCCTGCAGGTAAACATGAAGTTCATGGTCAGGCTGTGGTTCTGTGACCAAGGCAGCCCAAACGTTAGGAAGAGGTGGGGAGAAGTTACAAAGGAGGATCACAGCAGAAGATGGTTACAGGCTGGTGAGAGCAAACAGAGCTTGCTGGTGCATCCATGGCACTGACAGTCCTTAATACTATGCATTTTGAACAATTCAAAGTCTGGTTTGTGGGGAATAATAAATCTTTTACTCTTTTAATTAAAAGCCTTAAAGAAATTGAGTTCTCCACCTTCTGCAAAAGTGGCTCTTTATACATCACTCAGACTTTCTGAAGAACAGACAACTGTGCACGTTAGTGAGTCGCAACAGGGATGATCTCAGAATAAACATGTACAATTTCAGAAGGAGTGATTTTAGGATTTAGTCAGGCAGTTCCAAGTGGCTCTAGATAAATCACCTACAAACTGTTTGGCTTCTAAATCATTAGCCTAAATAATGAATAACAGATGTTTCATGATGTGGAGTGACTAAGAGCCAAGTACTTCTATGAGATCTGAATATTTTAGATCATTGCTGCACCCTCAGTAGCTGGGGATAGTGATAACCACCCTTCTTCCTCCTGCCTTTGAATCTTACGCTGGAGATGAGACTAGTTTCGTATTGCTACTGAGGCCCTTGTTTCCAATTTTTTAACATCTCCCTGTAATTTTATTAGACATTCCAATTTTACTTCCCCCCCCTCATATTCTTCAAGAAGCCTGCTGTGGATATATAGTCAGTCTTTCAGCATTTGAGTTTCCTTCTGTTTTGAAACAAAAGCACTGTAGATCACCTAGGAAATACTTGCCATGAAAATCTGTTTCCCAGCAGATAGAATTCACTTCTCGCCACTGATGTGATGCGTGCAAACTTTGCTTTGTTGCACAAACAATGTCTTTGTTTTGGAAATGAAAAAATTGCACTGGCCTACATTATTTTTCTTGGCTTTCTAGGACACTGTCAAAGGTTAAAATCAACACTTCAATTATGTATCAGTCTTTTCACAGCTCCATTCATATGGTGATACAATCTGAATAGAGATACCTACTTAGAGGTGTGAAAGGCAGGGCCCTACTGAGCACTGGTTAAGCTGTAGTGCCTTGATGATAACAGAGGGTCAAACCTCCACTGGTAAAAATTGATGTAGGCACATTGATTTCAATTGAATATTTACAACTGGGAGGTTTTACTCTATATTTTCCTCATCTGACTGTTTTTAAATTTCCAAGGCTCATTATATTGATTCTAGTGTTACTTAGATCGTAACTACCAAAAGGAAGTGCATATTTTGAAATCTATCTTGTAAAGAAGTAGTATTTTAGCCATGATAGTGATACTACCATCTACCAACTATGACTTTAGGATCACCTTCTCTTCTGTGTAGATGTCCTGTGGGAACTTAGCTCAGCACTTGCAGTGCCAGTAAAGTGGGATTCAGGCACCTATTGTTCAGAAGAATGGGAGTCAGCTATATATTCATCACTGGAGATTGATCTTCTATAGCAAAAAAATTATAGCCTCTCATGCTATAATGATAGGAATCAGTGTCAAATAAGTCAGTCAAGATATGCAGCACATAGTGAATTAATAGTTAAAAGTGAGGAAGTATTAGACTGGTTCGGCATTACATGGACAGCTCCAGATTTCATAATGAATGTTATACGCATAAGAAATGTGAAAGTATTTATGGGTACACAGCAAGTGTATCTCTTCTGTTCATTTCAGTTCTATAAGCAGAAAAGGTTTAGTGAATATTTCTGGGAAAGTAACTCCTGTTTAATAGTAAAATAAAACAATTTAATTTATATAGGAGTCCCTAGTGGTAAAAAAATTTGAACTGAAAAAAAAATATAATTATTAACAAACTGAAAAAAAAATATAATTATTAACAAACTGAAAAAAAAATATAATTATTAACATTCTAAAAAGTTGAACAATGTCCAAATCGTTTAGTAATCTCATTTAGGACAAAATGGCTGTGGAAATCTTGCAGACATGTATACAGTCCATTTACTTATGAATGTAGGATAAACAATATAATATGGATGTTTGTGTAAAGTGCATTTTTACATGGAGGGTCTACTGGAGCTTCATAATTTTGATGCTTCTGTTAAATAGTTAATGCAATTAAATTACTCTACTTGATAGAGCAGGCAGCAAAATTGGAACAAGTATTCATGTTCTAAATTTTCCGCTAGAGACGGGGTTTTTTAATGGGAAGCACTGTGGGCAGAAAATCTGTAGAGGAGCAATGTACCATAAAACTGAAAAGCAGCTTGTCTTCCAGTATTTGGCTTTCTACAAATACCACTTCATATGCATACAGAAAAAAACCCCAGTAAACAGAAAAAGTACTAGTAAAAATATAATGGATTAATAACAGGTTTCTAAATTCTACTTTACAGACAGCTTTTAGAAATTCAACTTTCAGCCACCTCCTAAAGAACACTTCCTCACAGAGAAAATGGCTGCAAGATTGAGGTAGCTGGACTCAAGTCCAATAAGTACATGCTAATTAGCATATGCTTAATAAGATGCTTATTAGCATATGCTCCATTCTAAGCATGTTACTCAGAGAAGTTATAGTAATTATTATATTCTTTCTTTGTGGCAGGAACATAGGTGCACTGGTTAGAATCATTAATAAATAGAAAATAAGAATTAATATCAAACTTCTCTTTTTATAAAATGAAGATTATAAACAGTTACAGTAATTCTTCTCTCTGCTTCCATTAATTTGTAACTGCAGTACCTAATTGTGGGGTTTTTTTCTCATAAATGCCACTTGAAGTGATGTTTTCTTGCCCTCAGCTGCAAAAGAGGACAATACCTTTTAAAAAAAAAATATTTACTTTAGTCTCAAATTTTATTTAACATTTATATAGCCTCCCAGGTTATGCTGTGTCACAGTGATATTTTGCTGTTCAGAGTTAAGGGCTATAGAAAAAAAAAAAAATTGGCCACAGTAATGTGACTGATGGTGCAAGGTTTGTGTTATTTAGAGGCATTCCTGTCTGTCCATTTGTCACTTTCACCAATCTCATCACAAAAAAAGCCTTATCTTTTTTTTAAAATGAATTACAAAAATTATGTGAGAAGTGAGAAAGGTAACTGGAAGAGTTATCTTTTCATAAATTTACAGAGAGATCTGTTTTAAGTAGAGCATGCAGGTGGTGATAGAGGAACAAACTGGGGACTCTCATTTCACCTCACTGGAAGGATGCCCAGCAGTGGAGAGTTCAAGTAAACAAGCATGAGGACAGAAAACACTCATCAGTATTCCAGAACTGTGCTTTGTCCATCTCAAAGTGGAGTGAATCAGTAGTTGCACCTGGCCATCACTGGTTGGGATTCCCAGAGATGTCATATATGCTATTCTGTCAGGTAGACTTGGTAGTCAGAAGGGATGAGGGACAGATGGCTTTCCCAGAAGGTAGAAAAGTATGCGTTATCCTGCCTGATGAAGTTCTGGATCAGTGTGTATTTGAATGTTTTTACTGTGTGTCGCTGGAATACAGTTTTCTAATTCATCTTCAGCTTAATGTCTCTGCTCATGGGATGTGTGTCCCTTCCCAGGAACGAGATGCTGTCCATTACCATAACTGAAATTGGCTAGGTGCTTGTAAACAGTTGAAAAGTGCCAAGACGTGAATCGTGTCTTCCTCATAGCAACGAGAAGTGGTTCATTAATTACATTGATGGTGCCATTACTGAGAGAGTTCCCCAGACTGGCCCTCTTTCTGTCTCAGCTAAAAATGGTGGATATGAGGAGTCTGGAGAACAGCATGTGACTGCTGCCTCAAAACTCATGAAGCTGCAAGGTCCTGCTGATATTTTAACCTCCCCATAGCTGTGCTCTCTCTGGAGAACTCTCTCTTCAGTAAGCTTTTCATCTAGCAAACACATAAGATTGCCATTTAATTGTATAATACTCCTACTATCCAAATGTAGGACTGTTACCTCTTCATGCAGTCTGGAGTGAAAAGAGTAATTGGGAAAGACGTGTGTTTAGGAACACGATTTCCTAAGTCTCGGAAACAGCTCGATAGGTGCTTTTCCTTGCTGTCTCCACCTAAATGACCAATCATTCCTATTCCTCATATTAGAAAACAATCAAGCAATTCTCCTTGCAAAAGGGAGCTGTGATAGTTGGAATAAATGTTTGAAGTGCTGTGCTGAATCATAGATGGGGAGGAACAGAGTATCTTGTGGGCCTGGCATAAGAACATCTTGCAAGCTTCAGGCTATCCAACTGCCCAGGTCAAGATAAAAGGGAGCTGGATCATTCAGGATGAGTGCCTACCATCCAAAGCATTGCCTATGGCACATAAAGGGAAAATTATTTTTTCTGGCCTTAGGGTATTTCTTTGCAACTGAAAGGCAGCTGGTTAATTTGGGGAACCATCTAACTGCCTTTTGACTGACTAATTCAGAGGAGATGAATTTGGACTCGAATTGACAAAAATGTTCTTTCATATTGATAGCCTGGAGGTAACCTCATAACTAAATAGCCATCTCTGATCATATATTTTGTTCTGCAAGTAGTTTCAAAGACAAAGTTTAGGATTTTTTTTTTTATTTTCATTTTTTCTTAATAAAATATTTAGAGACTGAAATAATGGTTGATTAAAAACGCAATGAAAAACAGAATGGAAGCATTTGGATTTCAGCTTTTAAGAATGTTTTTCCTCACAAGACCAACAGCAATATTCACAGAAGGGAAGGTTGATTATCATGAACACTATTATCAATATTTTACCATTGTAGAGATGAATGAAAAGAAATTGCCCTGAGTGGCATCATTTCACAGAGTGAATGTTTGTTCTCAAATACTCACATCCCCTGAGAACCACATGTTCTGCTGTAAATATGAAAGACAATAAGATTTTTCCTTTTCTATGTGTGTTGGTTGAAGCACAGAGCTCTTAGCTGAGGTGTCCACAATCACAAGTAACTTGTGATTAATGCAAAGCTCACTGATTTATCTCAGGTTGTCCATAACCAGAAGGAAAAAGGGCTTCTGGGAGCAGTTCAAAGCCCCCAAGCATGCTCCATGAACCCTGGGAGAACTGCTAGCTAGGTATCGAGTTATTTCCCATCCTTCTATTCCCTTCTTTTCCAGAGGAAAGGACAGAAGAGGCTTAGATGAGCAAGAGAGCAGTACCACTGATTATGGAGCACATCTATTCTTCATGCAGATATGTCCTTCTCGCTCCCGTTTTTATCTGTGTGTAAAAACAGTTGTTTAGTAGTGTATTTTGCCATCTTATTTGTCGTGAAATGGATTTGATTCAACCCTTCTGTTCATTGAGTTAGTTCCTCAGTGATACATTTACCACATGTGTTTCATGTGATTGTACAATTAAGATCTCATGATCTGGAAGTACAATACCAAAAATGTCAGCTTTTGGCCTTCTCTAAAAGGTATCCTGGGCAGATAGACACTGCAGACTGCTCCACCCCCATCAGCTTTCCACAAAGAAAAAAGGTCTTGCATTATTTCTGAAGATTAAAATGGGAGAATTGTTCTGTTTAGTCTTAGCTTTAGGCTTCAGGGTGTGATAACAAGCTGTTAAAGCACAGTCCTACTCTTGTTGTTTTTCTGCAGTTTTGGTTAATATGAAGAAAATCCAGAACAGACAATAGCAACATATATCAGTGCACTGGGAAATACTGTAATTGGAACAGCTTACTGACTTCACAAAAAACCCCCCACAGTTTACTATATGTTTCAGATGTCTTCTTCACTTGGCTTTGTTTTTTGTATTGTGCATTTCAATAACTTGGAACATTTTTATTTCAGCTTCTGCATGACTTCTTGCACAAGTGATGATATACAAGTATTAACAACAGAACTTTCAAATGTACCTTATTCAGATGGATTTTACTAATAAAGTAAATGCTAGTTTAATGCTATTTTTCTCTTTTAGTATATGTGTGTTTGTGGCATATTGCATTAGTAAATAACCACACAACAAATGTCCTTGGTTCTCCATAAAAGAAAAATAATGACCCTGAATGAATCCAATTAAAAGACCAAGTGAATTAATTTGAATAATTACAGCAGAAATAGCAAAAGTATGAATTGCTTATTCCATTGACAAGTTGTTCTTTTATGCTGACGTCTTAATTTTCACTTCTCAAGATGCAATGAGTAACACAGCAATTTAAAATTATGTTTGTCATTTCTGTTCATTAAATGAACAAAAACATGAATCTTCTAATGGCTAGTAAGTAGATGACAAAGTTCAGTCAAGCAGATAAAGATAAGTCTTTTCTAAAAGAAAGATATCAGACGATTATGTCATTCAAAGAAAGGTATTAAGAAGGCAAAACATCAAGTACAGAAAATTAAGTACAAAGATGAGCAGCAAGGTGAATTCATAAAGTGGTGAAAACGGCCTCTGTGCTTGTTGAACTTGGAGGAAATCCTTCTGAGACAGAAAAGGAGAAATGTTTACAGATGATGCCAGTTCCCATGCATCCCCCTCAGTGTGTGCCTACACACCTCGCTGGGTGAAGGTGCTGCTTTTTAAGTGTCTACTGGGTCTCTTCTTCATGGAATTCCAGGATGGTTATATTATTCTTATGGATTTTAAGGAAATGGGGTATCAAGTGGCAGTGTGCTGATAACTATCCTGGCTTTACTCTGCAACTTGTCTGCTAGGAACAGACAAGAAAAAGAGACTGGAGAAAGTGGTTCGATGTTCCAACGTGGCTGCGTAACTGAGATTACTTTTTTGACTAAGTATTTTTTTCACAGATGTCCTGTTCTCAGCACCTCATCATGCATGTTCTATAGTTAGTTTGTTGTTTCAGTTATACAATTGACCTGAAACAAGTTCTTGAAGTTCTTACCTCAAAGAGCTTGTGATTACCACATGAATAGGTGGGTGAAGCTCTCCAGGATGCAGATGGGTCTAAGTAATTTCTGTTTTTAAAAGGCATGAGGCTACACACTTCCCTTTCAATTGCAAACTGAGCAAACTTCTGTTTTCTCAGGTTCAGTCAAATACTAGTCCTGCAGCAAGGACTTATGTGAAAAATGTTGCTGGGAAATTAGTCTCTACTTTTACAGTGCCCCTAAAAAAGAACCTAAACACATCATTCTTCCCTCCTTGCAGGTCTTTCAGGTAAAAACTTGGCTACTGAAGTAAAATGAGAGTTTTGCCATTGATATCGGTGGAGTGGGATTTTAACTCGTGGTTTTGTGCTATGAAATGTTTAGATCAAACATTCCTTTCAAGCTTTAGGCTTTCAGCCCATCTCTATCACGAGCATTTTTTATTCATAGCACTTTCTATTTTGTTCAGGAAAGATCTATGTTCTTGAGTGAGATTCTTAGCTGCTTTTCTCAAAGAGATAGCATGAGCAATGGAGACATGGGATCATTTCAGTATCTTTGTGCTCCCCTAAATCTGGGATATTGCAGAAATAGTTCAGTGCCTAATGTGATTTAGATCACTCAAGAGCTCCTCCATTTTTCTTTCCAGCTCTCCAAACAGATCACCCCCTTTTTTTGAATGTAAATTCCAGGACTGAGAGTATAAAACTGATTTATTAAGACATAGATCATATAAACTATTATTTGCTAACTATAGTGAAAGATAGTATAGTTCTGGATATGGAATTTAAAAATGTTTTGGAGCCTGAAATTGGAAGTAGCATGTATGGAAATTCCTAGCAGGAGAAAGGTAGCAGAACCATGAGTGCTCTATGGAGTATGGAAAATAATAGAGAGCATAAAAATTAAAGATTAAAAGAAAAAAAAATCTATTTGTAGATAATACAAGCAGTGTAAGAAAAGCATCTTCTTAAACTAGTGAGCAGAGTCAGTTAAAACAGAATTAAGGGGACATGGGGTCAGTTCTATAAATAACATTTTTAATAAAAACTCATGTAACAAGTCCATTTAAACATGGCACATTTAATATTATGTGTTTTCAAAAGGCTAGAGTTGCAGATGCTTGACCAAAAGCTTGGACTGTACTCATTCTCCTGCAAATGACAACAAATAAAACTGTTCACCAGTCTGTGCACTGTAACTGCATTATATTGCATCTGTAGAACGTCCACATAGTCCTCAGTTGCTATAACTGCAGAATATGCCTCATTTGCTTTCAGTGCTTTTAGTGTGCTTTCCATTGTGCTTGTTATGTCACCAAATCACCGTTCTCCACAGTAATGGGGTCAGTTCCAATGACAAAAGTTAAAGTCTACTTAATTTGACGCACCTGCTTCGTGCATTAAACCACATTCTGTTTAGTTCAGTTCAGCTGCAATCCAGAGACATTTAGAATTGTAACTTTTCCTACAGAAGGAATCCCATATTTTTTCAATTAATTTAACGGGAACACATTGAGAATTACAAAGAAGGAATATTAAGTAACTATACAGAATACAGAGTACTGTATTTGTTTCTTTAGTTTATTTCAAAATGTTTATGACTTAAAAATAGTAGAATATTCTATGTAATTTTGAGGTATTTTTATTATCATAAATGAAGAAATACTATTATGTACACTAAAATACATTTGATTGTGCAATAAACCACTTTGTACTTGCTTTTGTGTTCAACTTGGTAAATGCAGATGACAGCACCAGTATTTCACTACACATACACTGATAGGGAACAGGAGGGGTGAGGGTTACCCCATAGAGGGAGCTAGTAGCTGAGGCAGCCCTCCAGCCCTGACTTTCAATCAGCCTTGGCAGCACTGGCAAACTGAGATATATATATTGCCAGCAATGTTTCACTCGTAGCCTTTTCAAAAGTTGGTTGACTTAACAAGATTCAAAAATACGTCAACATGTATGATTTTTTTGACTCTTTTTCCATAGATATTTTGCTCTCCTTTTTTCACATATCTTGTTAGAAGGTTAAAAAACAATGGTAAAAATTCCAGGGTAGCAGTGTGGAATATTGCAACTGACTGTAGAGTCACTGAGCAAATACATTTTCATGCTCTCTTTAGAACATAAGAAGCACATCACACGAGTTGTAAGGTCCATGTTTTATGACACACAAGTAGGAGGGCTTCTGAATTTTTCAAGTAATTGTAATCACAAAGTTAGACAGAGTTAAAGTTAAAGCATTGAAAAGATATATTGTATTTTCATGTATTTTAGCTGTTGATGCACAGATGCATCACAAAGTTTCACACTTTAATATTACCACTTCAGTTGTCTCAAAAGGAACTAGATCTCTTTCTGCATTTTTTCAGTAGATTTAAAAGTGCTGAAAATGCACATGCTACTGAAAACACACTTAATCTTACAAAATGCACTTTGTACAATAGTAGCTGGTTTACCAGGAGAATTTTGTTGATTTTCCATACTGTCATATGAAACTACATCCAAAAACGAATGATTGGAAGACTATTTCCACCTCTAGGGTCCTTCTGATAGTATGCCAGTGAAGTTAGTGGAAAAGAAGAAATCAAACGTTGGACTCATATCCGAGTGGAGATGATTAGCTTCTTTCCAAACCATGCAAACAGATAAGAAATTTCAATAGATTTATTTGAAACTAGATTCGTAGAGAATTAAAACAAGAGAACCCAATTGTGCTAAAGAACTTTGGAAAACCGAGTAAATTCTTGATTTCATTTTTAGGAATCTGAAAGTCTTTATAAAGTATGGCTCACCAAAGTAGGCACTGTAATTGAAAGTCAGGAGCCTCAAATACTTTATACTTATGAGTTCTTAAGGGCTGTCAAAGCAAAGAGTTAACATAATGATTTTTTATGTTTTAGGAGTCAGTTAGAAATAAAATATATTTGGCTAGTTGGAAACTAGGTTTCTTGAAAGAATCTCATTTCCTGATTGATGAACATATCTGAGCTGACATGTAAACAAAAGTAATGTCAGTAGACCCCTGAAGTTCTGGGGTACAAACTCTGAGCCCTGAATTAAGATTGACATATTGGTGGTCCCCATGGCCCTTTAAGAGGAGGGGATGAGTTTCCCTTTTGGCTTTCCTCCAAGGTGCTGCTGACCTTGTAGGGACAGCCCTTGGGTAAATGAGTGCCAGGTGTCCTGCTGTGGGGATAAAAGCTGGGACCTCTTGCAGGAAGGGTGGGGTGTCTGTCTGTGAGGTGGATGCACTTTGTAGAGTTTCCCTGTTGGGAAAAGACCTCCTGATTCTCCCTGCCACTGGGCCCGGGCCAGGTTTGGTACTTGTGAACGTGGGTTTTGCGGGAACAGCACGAGTTTACTTCTGTCCAATGTTATCAGCCTCTTGGCTTGGTTGTCTCCCATCTCTCCTATGGGAGACTTTGTTGCTTTGTTTGTTCCTCTGGTTCTTGGTGGTGCTGTGTTGTTCTTGATGTCTATTATGTGTAACCTCATTGACTTGTTTGTACCCCCAGCGATCACCCATGTGCTGACCCTTTTGTGTGCAATAGAATCTGGTTACTGGTTTGTTCTACTGCTGGCTGTGTCCTTTGTGCTAGGCCTAGTAATTGGCAAAACAACCCCATGCTTATCAAATCAAGTATTAATAACTGACAGATCTCATGAAGCAATTTTCCATGAGAAAACATTGTGAAGTACAAGATATTTTTATGTAAGACTTTAGTTTTTGAAAAAAAGTTATACAACTATGAACAAGATATGAGGATTATCTTTATAAAACAAGAGTACATCATAGAAATATGTATTTCTGGAAGCTTTCTCAAAACAGTGAATATATATGTATCTAAATATAAGTTTTTAGTGTGATCCTGCTATAAAGAGTTGTGTATGACACTTTTATACAATGAAAAAGAGGAATTAATTAGACAAGGCCAGTTTACTTCATAATAGTGTTTGGCTGAGACAGGAGTGCAATGTGTGGCTTTGGTGTTTGTAAATTTGAGAAAGGGCTAGAAATCATCTTGAATGCCAAGAGAACTACACAAGTTATTTGTAAGCTGGGGAAAAAAAAAAAGTTTTCAATTAGCGAATAACCAAAAGAAGACTGAGAAGTAATATTTTTTTTTTTTCCCCTGAGTACCAAAATACCTTCCAGTTAAAAAAAAAGCAATTGTTCTGAAGTTCAAGAGAGATACATTTATATAGAGGAAGGAGAATTTATTTTTTCTTTTTTTTTTTTTTTTTATAAAGAGCTATTTTAATATGAAGATGAACGGAGAAATTAACTATTAGAAGTCTATACATATTTATAGTTTTCAGTTCAAACCAAAACTTTTCTACAAGACTGCTTCAAGCTAGCACAATTTTTTAGACAAATATACTGGCTCACTGCAAAAGTGGATGAAAACCAGCACCCTGTAGACTGCAGAAAGTGAGGCTAGATGCTCATAATTGTTTTGTCAATCTTTAGTTTTGTATTAGAATAATTATTTCCTTATAAATCTCTTTCATCTTTGAAGTGTTTTAATTGTGTAGTGAAACAGATCTTGGCACCTCAGCCCCTAATGGCCTCGTTGAAAGCTCTTTTAAGTACAGCACAAGTGAGGATTCCCAAATCAGCAGCCAGTTTCTGCGCACCTCAGAAAATAAGCAGAGTAAGATTTCCAGATGACAAAAAGAGATGTAAAAATATGTCAGTGTATGAAAGCCACATATGGGTGGTTGCACAAAGTATTTGCTTTCCATATTTATGAAACTCTGATCCATTTGGCTGTGAGCTTGTCATGTCTGCCAGAAATCCCGAACAGAGAACAAAGGGAACAGAGTTAAAAAATATGTAATAGCAGACCATAGAAGAAATCTTAGTGGGCCAAGGTAGTTGTTGAAAGGCAATTTGTAGGAGAAAATTAGTTTTCCAGAAAATTAATGGGAAATCAGTTCTGCCAGTGGAATAAGTCCTGATTGGTTTGGGTTTTGCCCCGTTTTGGGTAGCTCTGGGTAGTCTGACTAAGATTAGTTATAGAGGTTCTATATAAATTAAGAGGAAAATAAAAAGCACATGTTATTTCTTTTGTGTATGTGCTGCAATGTTCCTCTACAGTTACTAATTGACAGTATGTTCTGTTTAGGGCTTCGGTTGTCTGCCTAAACCTTGTGAGACCTGAGAAGTAAGAGATTTCTTCAAAATAGACTACTAAATTTTAAGACCTCAGAGGAAATAATGAGAACTCTTTAAAGAGGTGCCTAAAACTTAACCTTTTTGACAAGCCTTTTGAATCATAGATGTCTGGGCCATGATCTTGACAGTCACCTCTATACATGTGAAAATTGCTCACACGAGTAATGCAACTCAAAGATGTGTAGAGGTGTATAAATAAGAGTTCAGCTCTGTAGTGGAATTCCTTGCGGGAATTGTTACATTAATTTCAGATGATTGGATTTGTAAAATCAAACTGGTCTTCAGTTCTGCTTTCAGTTCTTTAGTTTCTGCTATCACCAGGAATCAGGAACTCTGAAGGGGCACAAAGTTGAAACACAATAAAATAAACAAAACAAGAGAATCTCAGGCTTTTTTTAACCTACATGAGGTTAATTTTCAGCCAGAGGCACTGTTTGCTGAGTGTCTCTTCACCGTTTTGTGGGTTCCTTTTCCCACCCCAAAATGTTCTCGTTGTTCTAATTAGTTGTACCAAAATCTTGGATAATCAGGAACTCTGTAGGTATTTAGAAAGCTCAGATTTTTCTCTAAGGAAAACTGTTTTCAAAGAGTGGTCAAAATGAACATTACCAAATGACAAAGAAATCTAAGAATCTTACATTCTAGTAGTTTTGAAAGACATCTTGTGAACACTTCCTACAGTTATAAAATATACTCATTTTCTGAGAGATTTTTTCAGGACTCAATCCAAGCTCTCTTTGCACATATTATAAATTGTTATTTTCTCATTCTTCAGTTAATACATTTTTGCTGTGATGGAGAAAGTAAAAATTTTCCAACCCAAACTGGTTTATTACTGGAATTTATCTATCTGCCATGTGCGAGATACTAGTTTTGAGTCTCTGATGTGATCAGTTAAAACAAGAACTTGATCCAAATTATCTTACATCTGAGTACTGCAAAGACCAAAGCACTTGTTAGTCTAGACTGGAGGAGGAATGTCTTTAAGTAGCTAAAGGAAACACCAAGAAAGTAAAAAAAATACCCAAAACCCAACCAACAAACAAAAAACCAGTTATACCATGTAACCTGTCAGTCACAGAAGCATTTCAGTGAGTGCAAGAATGAATGTTAGTTGGATCAATTTCTCATGCAGCTAATTCATTTAAAAGCAAGAAACCTGTCAAAACAGGGCTTTGAAAATAAATGAGGCTTCCAAATGAACAGCAACATGGAGGATTCTAAAGACAAGTGGTGTAATTTGAAAGATATGTCAAAGGTGAGCCACTGCTGAAAAAGAAAGGAAGTAAACAGATCTATAATGGTTACCATTTAGAAACACAGGAGAAAAACAAGACTGAAGTACATGTCTCATTAACTCAGTCTGCCTCCAATCCAGATGAGAAGGCAATAGAGATGTTACCTTTCACAAATAAATGAATTTAGTTTCTGTAATTATTTAGCTATTATTTATGAAAAGGAGGACAAGAGTAGGTGAACAGAGAGAAACAGAAGTGCATTCCAGATGTATGGCATTCCAAGCAAAATAATCTAAAGATTAGCAATATTCAGAAGGTACCATGGTACCTAAAGTTACTGCTGACTAAATAATCCAGCACAAACCGATCAGTAAAATGCATTGAGGGGAACAAGTTCACTGGAAGACAATATAAAATTGAAAAATATTATAATCTCAACATGCTAACATTTCCAGATGACTAAGTTATGGTCTGGAGACACAGACATGGGGAATCCAGCAGTCCTTTGCTACTAGTAGTAATAATAATAACAATATAAATAATTAACTTCCGAAGGGAAAAATGAAGCTGTATTGGCTCAGAATCTGTCTTTTTCATCAGAAGTTCTATTGACCTCAAATTTATCTTCCTTAAGTTCCTATGGCAAGATGATGGTTCTTTTCATATCGGACTCAGGATACAAATGCCTCTAATCTTTCCTAATTTTTCATTCTTATTTTTTGATTTGAGTGTCCTTCATTTGCAGGTGTAAACAACCTAGTATGCTTCCTGGTGACCAGCTGAATCCATAATTGTTTCTTTTGGTTCCATATCTGTGTATGAGTATTCTAGAAAATCTGAAAGTGTGATTTGGTAACTCATTCATACATCTAACTTGCAGCACGTTGTCATGAGCATGCTTTTAAAGCTTCTACATAAACAGCAACCTTTTGAAAAATCAAACCCTAAACCAAGCCAATTTAAATCAACCTAGTCTAAAATAAGTACCTTGGAGTAAAGCTAAGTTACAAGAATACCAGTAAGATGGTAAAAAAAATCTTAGAAATTCAAGCAATTAAAAATAATTTTAACACCATGTTGAAATCTATGAAAAGCATTAAAACACCTGAGCTATTCTATCTTATTCCATTTGGGTTTCAGAAGTCATTTGGTCAATGAGATTTGACAATGTACTTTTGGAAGAAAAACATACAATTGTTTTTTTCAGAATCAATTTTCAATCTATAAGGGAAAACAATGCGTATGCCTATTTTAGTTAAAGTGGATTTTTTATTTTGAAGTCCTCTCTTGAGTCTCTTTAGTTCTACTTGCTAAAAACTAAAAGTCATTAAGGTTATTTTATTATCTCTGCTGAGGACCAAGTAAGTTTTCTGTAGTTTTGAACACAGAGTAGAATCCAGATTACCAGGTTTAGGTCTAGACTTTATTTTCTTATTTTTTGACGTCGAGGAGTTTAGTTTGGGAGATTTGACTATGCAAAAATATAGGTCAAACCCATATCGAGGTATGCATATAGGTTAGGATACTAAAGACAAAGCCAGATGAATGGGTTAAAGAGATATTTCTTAGTTTATCTCTTAGGCTGGAATTTCTCAAACATTTGTAGGAAATACAATTGCTGAACAAGAGTAAAAGGGCTCCGATTTTCATTTTCTTGAGATGTGTATTATTGATACATAGTGTTGCTATTACTGTTAACATTAAAGCAGTATTAGAGTGAAACTCATTAGTAACAGCTGATATGTTGTTAAAGCTTCATTCCCTTCCAGACACTTAGGAAGTTTACTTGAAACAATCACCGAACGAGCTTCATAAACATGCCATTGACTCCTAACTAAATCAACAGTATGTCTTTATAATCAGAGAAGGCAGGGCTAATTTGACTAAAATTGAACATCTACATCTCAAGTTCTCAGTCTAAGATGTATTTATGGTCAGTATAGTGTAGTGCACAATTCATTGCTTCTTAAAGTAAACAGCTAAAAGAAATCAGATCTTATTTTGAAGAGCTCTTTGTCCCCATTGACTATAAAAGGAAAGTAAACATACTAAGCAGTAGGCAGCTATGAAAGATACATGTAAAATTATCACAATGTTAGTAACAGTAGTCATAGAAATGTTGATTGAACACTACCTGTGGAGGTCATCTATCCAAACTTCCTGTTCAAATCAGGTCTATTGCCAACATTAGATCAGCTCAGCTGTAGCTTTGTTAGTGAGCCTTGAAAGCCTCCAGGGATGGAGATTCCTCACCCCCTCTGCATAACCAGTTCCACTGTCACTCTGATGGTAAAAAAATGCTTTTCTGATGCTGAGTCTGAACTTACCAAGTCACAATGTGTGACTACTGCCCCTTGCCACTGCTGTTTTGCTATGGATTTCTCTTATTTTTTTATTATAAAACTGGTCCTAATCTTTATGTATGCAAAGTGGTTCTTCCAAAGATGTTCCTAATATAAGCAATACAGAGCTGTCTCCCTGAATGTTAGCAACAAAGAGCTGTTTTTCACAGTATTTATTTTCTTCAGGCAAAGAAGTGTTCTGAAGTGACAGGCAATTTCTAAGCTTGGGTAATTCAGTTATCAGATCTATACTGAGCACCATTTTTTAAAACTTAATGGGCCAGATCCTTCAAAGGCAGCACTGAACAAGCATGCCATTTGACAGGATCTTCATTCTGAAAACATTGTTCCTTTCTGCTAGCAAGTAAACAGACTACTTTTTGCTTTCTTGTCACACTATTATGTTTTTCCAGTGGTACAGGAGTTAACAACAGGTAGTAATAATACACAGTAAATGCTTTAGTATGGATGTGTATATCATAGGCAAGTAACAAAGGTATCACATTTGACTGGTATGAGAAGGAAAATATTTGGAAAGCTGCTAGTTCCTCCATCTTCAAGTCATAAATCTATCCCTTAGAGTTTTTTAGTGTATAAGGAAGAAGTGTTGCTGGCTTCATTTCTAGATAAATCCTATCTTTCATTCATTCACAGTCAGGGATAGCATTGTCTTTTCAGCAAAATAGCGTGTGTTAGTTATTTATACAGAAAAATACTTCATTGTGGTAGAAATATGTGGACAGGTGTGTTGGATAATTTCATTGGCCTCTTTCTTCAATTTGCATGGATTTCTGCTATTCAGTGTATGTGTTTCAACTTTTTTTTAAAAATATAAATGTAAGATGCAAGGAGAGAAAGAATAAATATGTATATTTTAGATATTGGGGATGGCAAATATAGATAACCTAGTTCTATCATAAATTTCAGATTTAATCATGGAGGAAAAAATATGGGAAAGAATGTAAAAGACATCCCCAGGAAATAATTAACAAAAAGTCATGCTAGTTCTGGTTAGGTTCTGTCCAGGTCCTACAGTAATGACCTCTAGGATTCAGTAACTTACTGCTGTCCTTGATCATAAATTGAAACTGGGGTTTGTCTAATGCCTGCACTTTTAAGTTTAGCTTGTTGTCAATGGTGAACTTATTCTGAACTAAAGTTTAAATAAATAGGCAGTGAAATCTAAAACTGAAGCTACAGAATGTTTAGTATCAAGAAAAATTATTCAACTCATTGTAAAGAATAACTGGAGTACCATGCTAATTACCTTCTCAAGTACTCACTAAGTACATTGTGTCAAATATGTGACTATGTTACCAGTACATGGCTTCTACAAATCTGCTAGTACAGATTATGATGAAATTTATCAATAAGAATTACAATATCTTGGACATTTCATTTTCATTCTTTAACACTAATCAGACACCTATGTTTTTAATTTCTTTCCTGTCTGTTCTAAATTATATTTATTTAAATAGCTTATTAAGTATCACCACCATCAACAACAGCAAAAGAGTTAAAATTAGATTTGAAAATTGTATGCACCGGAAAATGCATCATTAGTAGGCTATATCAATCACAGTGCTGTGGCCTGTCACCCTATGATCAAATAAAATTAGCCTGTGACATGGTATAGGATGATTCTTCCTTCCTTTTATTTTGTTGTTGGGTTTTTTTCCCCTCTTAAGCAAAGATATGAAAGCTAGTTTAGGCACTCTTGCTGAAATATTATGTTTCCTTCCATTTAAAAAAAAGTGCTCTCTGACATTCTTTCAGTGTGTGGATGTACAAAGGGGTACTGGTGTATATTATCCAAAACAGCAATAAAGAGCAGTAAACATTAATGTTCCATTTGAAGGGAGCAATGTTACCAGCAGAGGTGAAAAGTGGACGATATCTTGGCTCTGTTAATCCACTGCAATGGCCAAAGCGCTCAAGCTAGAAGAAAAAAAGGAAGAAATGTGCCAAACTGGCACATAATCATTCTCCATTTGTGCAGATGAAAAGTAATATCCAGAATGTGGATCCAAGAATACCCTCCAGAATAGCCCTCTCATTTCACTTCTGCTCCAGCTGCACAGTTGTGTCTCGTTTTGAAGTGGAATCACAGGTATTAATGAAATATATTTCCCATAACAAGAACTTTTGCTTCTCTCCAGTAACTAGGGAACATAGACTGTAGTTGTATCTAGATTCATTATTCAAATTCTGATTTATTGATAACAGGAGTTTTTCTACATCATAGATCAGCAAAGCACATAGAACAGCATGGTACATTGTACAAAGTATGTTAAGAAAAAAAACTAGAGTACTTCAGTTTCTCTTGACCCTCATAGTGGCATATGATTCATTTCCTTAGGTACTGGTTATTTCTGTTCTTAATTGAGGAGATAGCAGTAAACTCAATTTAAGTATTTAAATTTCTTCTTGACTGTTCACAGGCACTTTTTCTACCACTACGTAGAGTCAGTTTCTAAGTAGTTACAGAATTAAAAAGGCTTTATTCCTGTAAATTTTCTGGGAGAGGTCAGGTTCTGTCCTGTATGGATTTAAGGATGGCAGACCAGACTGTATGTACAGACAAAGTAAAATTTCATTATAAATTATAATGATGTGATTGGGCTAAAGGACATAAATCAGAATATCTACTACACGAGGTAAATGCTATCGCAACTACTCATTAATTAACATTTACTAGATCTAGAACAATAACTACAGCAATATTTTAAAGCTAGCTTAATTATTGAATAGGAATTTGTTACTTACCTTACCCAACAACCATGGGCAACTCCCTTTCACTCAGCCTCTGAGGCAAAACCATTCGTGGGGAGTCCCCACTCATAGAGGGGAACAGCCAAACACACCTCATGGGGGTACTGTGTTAGAATCCCACCAGAACAGGAATGGAACTGGGCTTTTATAGAATAAAGTGATTGACTGTCAGTCATTTGTTGCTAAGCCAAATCTCCTTGCTCAGCAATCCTTCCAGCTTAGCAAAACCTTCCTATATCATAAGAACACTCTTTTTTTTTTTTTTTTTCAGTCCTCTATTTTTCTCTCTGACTGGGTTAAGCTGGTCCAGAGTGTTTATCAACACCAAAGCACAGCATGACCTTCTAGCAGTTCTGGTAGTTTCCTTTTGTCAGAAAGCACACTGAGTGTGGCAAGTGTTGAGTATTTTCCCCCTTTTCCCCCACTGAGGCAGAGCATCCTGCTAGAGCTTCTCATCCATCCCTCCCTCAGGCTGCTGGTATAATTCTTACTTTTATCTTTGTTATCTTTTTCATATTCAGACTCCAAAGTTGCAGCCCTAAAGATCAAACTTTTGCCATCATGTCCTTCAGTGGATGCTTCTCTCTCTTTTCCTGTAAATATTCTAGAAATATGTACTGTAAGAAAGGAATGGCATGTTTGGGAAAAAAAAAAAAAAAAAAAAAAGGCAACTCGATGATCAGTGGTATGTTCTGTTACAGTATGGAATGTAAATTTAAAAAACCTTACATAAAAAATCAACAGCTCACATGTAGTTAGCTTGTAATTGAAAACAAAAATCTGTGTATCATAGGGCATTTCAGCTTTTGCAGATTTAAAAGGCTATGGCTACAGTCACCTTGATTTTAACTTTTTGTTTCAATTGAAAATGCCCATAAAATCTCTGATAAGATTTGGAAAGCTAGTACTAAGAATAGATGGTATTTTACAGCTGAGTGTCATTAAATCATTAAAAATACATTCTATGGCTATAAGAGGGACAAGGTTTTCTCAAAGGAAGTGAACAAACTCTGATCTGCCTGCGAGGAGATCTGGGCACCAGGGAAATTGTCCCTTGGAGTTGTGCTAAGAGACAAAAACAGGAAATCCATCCATGGCCAGAGAAGTTGCAGAGGCATTCAGCTTTAAAGGTGTGAAGGAGTATTGAGCAAACAGATAAAATGGGAAGCAATTCACAAAGAGTTTTTAAAAAGCCTTTCTGCTGTTGGCTTTTATGGAATGGTAGAGAGTTCTGGGATGTTTTGTCCTCCATGAAGTCATAAAATAAGGTGCATGTATGTTTTTAGTCAATATTTTACACACATTTTGAACCTAAATCAAAACCAAGAATATTTTAAAAATACTTTTATTTACATAGAAACATTCTTGATGTTCCTTAAATTAGGGGGAAGCATATCTGTTTTAAACTTTGCATTAGTGATTCTGGTTTCAGAAGTCATTAGCAGTAAGCATGCAGAAATATATGTGAAATCATTTTTTCTAACCAGCTATTAGCTGAAAATTATAAATGAACTTCTGCCACAGATCTTACTCTTAGGAGTACTTATTTTGTAAGCATAAAAACAACAAAATGACAATGCAGTTACTGTGCAGTTACTGTGGATGTTTTATGAAGAATACATGATATGTCAGTGTGTCTGTCACAGTCATCTGCATACTTTCAAATTAGCTTTTCATAGTGACTAAACAGGATATTATTGAACCAAAGCAATCCATGGTAAGTAACACTTAGGTTGTTGATAAATGGTTTGGTAGTACCTAGAATATTGCATGTGTATATGTTAGATATTCAATATCTGTGTATGCTGTGTTGAAAGTAAATCATGCTTACCTTTATTGCCTCAGGAATCTATTTTAGGAAGTGAATCACAAACGATTATGTGGAAAGAAGGTAATCTACTGAGTACACTTCAAAAATGGCTCGTTTCTGCGCCAACTTTGTCTAAAGAACTATAACGAAAACAAAACAAAACACACAGGCAAATATGTAAGTAGTATGGAGGATACCAGCAGAATACTGGCACTTGCTTCTGTCTTTAGGTGTGACTTCTGTGCACAGTTTCAGACCCACAGAAAAAGTCATATTCTTATTGCTTGTAGTCAGTCAGATTGAAGAGATGGGAAAGGCAAAGTCCATTATTAACCATCCCTGTAAGTTACAGCAGTGCAAGACAACATCACTTAAACATGGAGAAAAGGGAATACAATGGGAAGTCTTCCTGCATTTATGACAGAGCTACTGCCTAACACTGAGGTATGACTGCTTTATGAAATTTTTCTGTTTAGTAAATACTTACTCACAGGCCTTAGCCTTACAAAGAAGTATACACCTTTTTCCACTTCAATGGCTAGCCTGACTTGCTTTCTTACAAAGAATAATGTGAATGAATGTTGAAGGGCTGGACTGAAATCAGATCATATATTCAGATAGATAATGATCTTCCTATGTAATGTTGAGAATGAATGTTGTTTCATTATTTTCCTTTTCTCTCTTTTACCTATTAAATTCAAAGCCTGAGATATAGTGTGTCATCGCAAATTAAACCTGGATTCTTTTAATAACATAATTAACAAGTCTTGTATATTGGGTGATGTTACAGTGTCCTTATCATGTACATCAGAGTATGAAGGGAAAGGGAAATATCTTCCCTTTACTGGATATCTTTGGTGCAAATTCTTCCTAAATGCCAGGATTAATTATCTGAGATTGGCCATTGTTGTACCTTCTACAGAGATATTAGGAAGGTTTTAACCTAAAACTATTGTGCAGATAGAAGAGAGGTTAGAGGATGAGATAAATAAGAACAATATATTGTTATTATTCAGTAGCCCACTGATAATCATTGCATTCAATTTTAGGTTAGCAGAGGCTTTCCTGATAAAATGAAAGAAGAAAACAAAGTAAATAGAATAACATTTGTGCAGCCTTCTTTTACTGTTAGGGAATGGAGCAATGGACAAGGATAAAGGAATCATCTCGGACTTTTAGGGTCATTAAACAGAAATGAAAGTTGCTATGATTTTCTGACAGCCTCTGTGGGAGGTGTTGAAAATCTGACTGATGTTTCTATGTGGGAGTTATGCTGTTGTTGGTAGTTTTCCCTATAGCTTTCTCTATAATGTAACCTCAGGTTGCAACTAAAAAATATCCAGAATGTTTTCCAACTTTCTTCTAGTAATCTAACAAATTAGATTAAAGTCTTGTTCTTTTCTTTATTAGAATAATATTATAAGATTCTTTCATCTTGCTGGCCCTAATAGCAGCCACAGATTAAAAAGCCGTGATCTACGTAACTTACAAGTTGCAGGCTTTGACTAGTATCAATACTGGATACAGCCAAATGACTATTCCCAACTTTATGCAGCTCTCCAAGTTCTAACTGCAGCTCCTGCTGAAATTCTTAAAATAAAACTGCTATGGGAGAGAAGTATTCCAGAGTTTCTATAGCCCTTGGATGCTCAGGAAATCAGCAGTAGCTAGCTCTTATCCATGCCTGACAAAGTGTGCTTCTAAGGGGCAGCAAGACAATGGAGAAAGCAAAACAGCAGCTACAATTTTAGTGTTCACTAAATTTAGCAGAACTAATGTTATCTATAGAATAATTTGATGAAATATTTTATCTTTATTCTTTTTTATATACTGTTATATTGTTGCAGCAACACAAAACAACGCACAGCAAAATTTAAAGTTCTTGTTTTCTTTTATCGGGAATGAAGATGATAATTATTAGTCCCTTTAATGAACAAACAATACCAAAACCATAATAAGTGGAAATGTATTTGTGTGGCTGCAATGTGTCATTTGATACACTAGTAATAGTATTTGCAATAAACGTATCTGGACACCAACTTAATCACTTTAAACTCTTGAACACTGCATTATTATCTTCCTAGCTCTTGGTTTACAGAAAGCTGGAGACAATGTTCTAAACCAATAATGAAAGCCCAGCTCTCAGACACTGTTCTCCTCTTTATTTTTTTTTTCTTTAGTGTTCTTCTGTGTATCTCAAACCTTTGGAGAAATGAGCTTTTGATGGATTTTTTTCTTCAATTAATTTAGTCTAGTGTTTTTTGATTGTAGATAATCCTCTAGCATTTGCAAAAATCTAGAACAACGAATTTGACAATTTAGGTGCACACTTCATGAAAAAATATTTTCCTGTGTTTGTTCTGTAGCTTCTATTCAATAACTTAATTTCCTATAGTAATATTTCATGTTTTATGGGAGTGTATCATCATTTTGTATTCCATTTCAGTTAATACTTCTCACTCAACCCATATCTGAAATGATGATAGAATTCATTAAGTTCTTTACACCATCCCATTTCACATATATTTTTTTAAATAGGATTGATGATTTTTATTAACAAAGCAAACTTAAAACCATTCAAACCCCTGGGTGCATGGTTTACTCATAATGTGGCATAACATAGACCTCTCAGGCATGGCATGATGCCCAGTGTTAGTGACAGCAATACGACATTCCCCACACACTCTCCCTCTTTACATCTGTCATCACTACTGTGAAAAATGAATACTTGATGAGAAGGGGGAAAAGCTGGCAAATAGACAGGTCACATTGCAGAAGCCTCTTGACAAACTCTCAGAGGGGTGCTGCGTCAAACCTCATGTCATGATCTGCATCAGTGGCTGCAGACCAGGAGGGGAAACGAAAGGAAATGATGGAAGATCAGTGTTTTACTGTCTCCTTGCATCCTCTGCTGGGATGGTGGATCCATTCAATACACCTTATCTTACAATTAAGAATCTAACACTTTCGGGGAAGTTTTTGTTCCATTTTGTAGATTTCTTTTTCTGTGTTCATTCAGTGCCTAACAAAATGAGGACTGATCAATGAATCTCTGATCATATGAATAATAACATCAAGATAACAGATCTGTGTTACACAAATAAGTGCTCTGTCAAAGGTAATTTCCAGTTGTTATGTCAAGTAACATCTTGTGAGACTTCAAGCTAAAACGTATTTTTAAAAGAACATCTTTCTCCAAGGTCTGGGGGGAGACAAATTTAAGAACTAATCATTGTGGAGAAAGAACTTTGTTGTATACTTCAATAAGTTTCCAAACATGTCCTCCCACTCCAGCTTTCTGGATTTCTACTCTTCAGCCCTATTATGAGGTTTTTGGAATTTTTAGTCTCTGCATAGTGGTTGACTCTTAAGAAAAGTCTTCAGTAATGTGATATCAATCCTCACAAAGAACTAGAGATATATCTGAACTTTATCTCCATTCTTTCCTCAACTGTTTTTTGCCACAAGATGCAGAACAAAGATGCAATCAAACAGAGCATAATTTGCTAGTTCTCTTTGCAGAAATGCTGTTTAGTTACATGAATTTCGATGCAGAACAAAACGCTTGATCATGTTCTTCATTTTCTGAAGAACTGGTGTGATTCCATCTTGAAGCAGGCTGTCTGATAAGAGCTAAGGAAACAAGGATCTGTGTATTATTTAGTCTCTGCGTAAAGTCTTTCATCATTTAAACCTGTCCTATTTGCCTGTTCCTGGTTCTTGTTCCAACAGCTATAGCCAATAGTTAGGAAAAATAATATGTAAGAGAGTATGTTAGAGCAACACTCTTCAGGAATATTTCTCTGTCGTAGATTTGCACTTATTTAGGTAGGTTTATTTTCCATGGTTTGCAGAATGTCCAGTCACATCCTAATGGTTACTCAAAACCAGCACAGTATTCTTGGCTACATAAGACAGTAAACATAAAAAGGCATTTTTTTCAATAAGTGTGTGCAACAAATACTCCAAAGACATTTCTCACCGAATGTTGCCAAATGCAAAATGTAATCCAATGGCAAAATGGATTATTGAAATGTTAGAAAGGTACAAGTACCCAGCCATGCTGTCAGTCATCAACGGCTCTGTGACAGACAGACTTTAAATTAATCAAATCTGTGCTGATGTCCATACAAAGATGCTGAACGGCTATCCTGAGAAAGAATCTAGTAATAAAATATCAGGAATATTATAGTTATATATATATATATATATAGTTATTCATTATGGTATCTTGCAACAGGTATTTTTACACCCAGGAAAGAACATCTGCTCCCTAGAGTTACTGGAAACATTTCTTCTTCTGTGTTCTTGTACTATGCATTCGGAGCTCTCCTTGAAAATTTATCAGCTTATCAAAGCAGGTATTACTGAAGTAAGCATTTAAATTCACACTCATACTAAAGACTCTGAGCTGTATATAAAGCTCACTTAGGAGGAGAATGTAAAGAAAGAAGATAATGAACCCTCCATGAAAATGAGCTTGACTGCCATGATTTCTGGTCTTGTTAATGTCACCTGTGCAGACAGAATTAAGATTGAAGATGTTGGTGAGGAAAAAGAAGTCTTATGATATTTGAGGGATAAAGGGGTGGATCTAGAAAATTGTGCTAGTCAACTAGTGATCTTAGTATATGTGAAATTGGAGCAAGATTTACTGGTTCATGACATCCATTTTTAAAAGCCTTTATGGAATGATACCCTTAGGGTTCCCAAGAAAACTCTGCAAAGACAGCACTCAAAAAAATTCAGAGAGGGTTACAGTGAAAGAGGGCAGAGAGTTTAATGACAAAGAGATACAAGCTGCAACTACAGAGCCCCACAGTTAATGAACCATCCCCCAAACCAGACAGGATTCTTATCATCTGCATACCCTGGTTATCTGTGAAACCTTAACAGAAATGGATTATGCAGAAACTGCAGCACAACAGCATGTGTAGAGTTGGCACCACTGGCTGAGAAATGCATTTCTCTGGCAGAGACCTTTGTTGCTTGGTTGTGTTTTGGGTATTTTGCACTTATGGCTGCAGTTGAGCAGGTGCACCACTTATGTGAGTTAGAAGTGTACTTGGGTGGTGACTAATCTAGTGAAATATTACACTAATCTAGTGTTTTCATAAGGGTATCTGGTTTTGCACATAATTAGATAATTGTTCAGGTATTTGTGAAAATGTCAGTTGGATTGGGAAAAAGCTTAACTGCTTCCTCAGTATCCCAGATGCTCCATCTGTCTACTTGGGAAAACATGTGGATATGGTTACAGTTGTCAATACTGTTGAGTAATCCATATGTCACCACAGTGTTAAAGGGGTCATTTCACTGTGCTGAAAATCCACATACCATGAGATAAATTTATAGCCATATCAGCTTTGCAACTACTTTTGAAATGGGACTTAGGACTCAGTAATTTAGAATCTATTTTTTCTGACTGATTTGTGCTATATTTGTTTTTTTTCCAGACTGCATTATCTGCAGGATTGTTTGCTCTTATCCTGTAAAAAGACAAAAACCAAAACCAAACTCAAAACCAGCTCTGAGTGAAGTTTTCCCTGAATTCAGCTCTGTGGTTTTATGCACTGAAAATTCACATCTTGAGAACTATTTCTAGTTCTGGTCTCAGTGCTCCATGGAGGACATAGCAGATGTAGAGAGAAGGCACAGGAAAGTATAAGAGAGAGTGATTAGTGTGACGGAGTAGCTACTTTACAAAGTGAGATTGAAAGGTCTTGGTTTGGAGAGGAGAAGGCTAAGATGGGATATGTCTCAGTTTTATAGCATCATGAAGGCTGCAGATAAGGTGAACACCAAACAATGTTCACCAAATCCCACAACACTTTAGACCTTTCAGAAAAACTAGTAGAGGTTAATTTAAAACCCATTCTCCAGACTTGTGTTGTTACTCCCTAGTCAAGTCAGAGAGGGTGGCTGTGCTGTGCTTGGCCTGAGCTAGGTTTAGTGGCCAGGGATACAGGGTGCTGTAGAGGCAGCCTGCACTTCTTCCCTGTGAGCAGGGGCAAGGGAGAAGTCTGGGTAGAAAAGTACATAAAGATAGACTAAGACTGAAAAGAAGGAAACCACAGAATAAAGACCACAGTTTCTCTTGACAAAGACCAAGGGATGACAGTGGCTTGTTACAACATCCCCCCTACCCAGTTCTTGAAGAAGAATGATACTTTCAAGTAAAGGATGCAGAGGGACTTTGGAAGCATAAACATAATACCAGGGAAGATGGTTGGATAATAGGAAGCACTTTTTAAAATTACAAAAATTTTTACTATTATTATTATAGATTTCCTGGTTTTGATGGTTTGAACTACTAGAAAGCTAAAACATTGATGGAACTGTTTATAAATTATTGACTTCATATACATATGACACTTTCCCTTAAAATCATTTCAAGGTTTTGAGTGTGACACTGTTTCTTCCCCCAAAGTCCTTCTGTGTAAATGATGTGAAGGAGACTCTGGCAATGGCAGGTGCTGTCCCTCTGTGAAATGAGTCACATGCACCAAAGTGATGTAAGTTGTAGCTACAACCTGTGTCTTAGTATACTGCTAAAGGCTGTTGGGTCCAGGTGCTCATGACTGTGAAGGTGACACAAAAATGGTGATTGCTGTAGTCTTGATGGAAGAAGGTTTCAGCAGATGTGTTTGATTCTCCTTGTTGGCATGAGAAAGGTGGTGCAGGAGAAGAGCCTCTGCAGGAACTGCTGCTCCTGCTGCTGTTGTGTTCAGTGGGACCTTCACACTGACCCAGAGACAGTGAGGAATCAATCCTTCTCTCCCTGTGCTTCTTATGGGTCCTGGAGCATGTGTGGGCATCGACCAGCTGACACAGCCAGGCTGACACACTTCTCCTAAGCAGCTGTCTCACATACGGTGGTAGTGTTGTGACTGCTGGAGACAAAGTACTGGGCTAGAAAGACCAGTGTTTAGGGTAGTAGTCCATTTATTATGATTTTTGCTCCCATTTATGATGCCTATAAATTTCATCAGTGCAGTATATTAAGATATGCTAAGTTCATAATAGAAGCTAAAAGGGACACCTATGCCATCTGCTATGATAATCTCAAAATACAGATTGTTATTAGCTGTTATGTAACTGGCCTGGGAAAATATCTTGACTAAATAAGTGTATAAAAGCCAATTACTCCAGAATAAAAAAATCTTGAAGGTGCAAAATCTGTTTCCTTCAGTACAGTTGATTTCAAAAGCATATGCAAATATTTCTCAGAAAATAAATTACTGAAAGCATTTAGCTGAAGCATAGCAATTAAGTACACTTAAAATGAAATTAAATATATGGCATTCTTAAACTATACTTAAGCTGTCATGTTAGTGTAGTTTATATAATAAAATCAGACCTTTGACTTGCCAGCTGCTTCAATCAGAATTAATTTACAACAGGTGACCTCCTTGATTTTGCAAAGTAAAGGTTCTTAAATTCATAAGTGGGGTACTTGGGTATTATTTGTGTGCTCTACTGGTGTTTTATTTGTTTAATTAATTAATAACTGTGCCATTTGTTTCTCCTTAGGCAAATTACTCTCAAAATAGCTATTGGATGGACAGAGACTCTTAGAGCTGTTTCTTGATAAAACAGTCATCACATGCTGTTTATGTTTAGCTCCTGTCCAGGGCTAAACTGTAGCAGTTGGTCTGTCACCCAATCACCCCTCCATTGCTGAGAATGGGAACCAGGGAAAAAGGGGAGAAGCTCTATGAGTTGAAATTTAAACTGATTTAATGAAATAACAAAACAAACTAATACAAACACCAATAGAAAGCATACAAGCTCATAATCAACCTAATCCTTGCGAGCAGCAGAAGCAGCAGGAGAGCAAAAGGAAGGAGCCCTACCCTCAAACTCCTTGGTTTTATAATGAGTTTGATGTCAGAGGTGTGGGATACACCTGTGAGTGAGCTTGGGGCAGTGCCCTGACTGAAACTCCCAGCTGACTGGGGGCTACTCATGGCCTGCCATGGCTGGTCCATGGGGCTGTTCCTGGGAAACCAGGACACATGCATTTGAGGAATTTTAAAGATCAATGAATATGTTGGTTATATACATAAACACATGTACACACACACAAATAGATATACGTATCCACATATATCCTTATATACTAAGACAGAGAGAGACAGAGAACATACCACTTTTTTTCAGGAAACTTAAATTGATTCTCCTTTTAAATCGAGTTAAATTGTGAGGATCTCACTCCCAATCATCTTCAATCATGGTAAGGAAGCCACTGCCTCCTTTTCATTAACCCATGTATATTGTAGCAGCAGAGCAATAAGAGATGAAACAAAGACCCGGAATCACTGTATTTTTATAACTACCTAAACGACTTAATTGGGAGATTAGCATGTAGATGCCAAGGAATGTTCATATAATACTTGTCATAATGATATTTGTACCCATGTATTTCACTAGTGCTGCATTTTTTTTGTTTGTTTTCTTCCACTACTGGATTTGTACGTATGATTTTTAGCTCTGTAAAAAGCTAGTATCCTAGAAACTGATAAAAATGCCTTTGAGTTAGGAGGGAAAACTGGATATGGAATAAATGGTGATGATTTATCAATAAGAAAGGAGGAAAGGGACCTGGGGGTCCTGGTGGACAGCAGGATGACCATGAGCCAGCAATGTGCCCTTGTGGCCAAGAAGGCCAATGGCATCCTGGGGTGTATTAGAAAGGGGGTGGTTAGTAGGTCAAGAGAGGTTCTCCTTCCCCTCTATTCTGCCTTGGTGAGGCCGCATCTGGAGTATTGTGTCCAGTTCTGGGCCCCCCAGTTCAAGAAGGACAGGGAACTGCTCGAGAGAGTCCAGCACAGAGCCACAAAGATGATGAAGGGAGTGGAACATCTCCCTTATGAGGAAAGGCTGAGGGAGCTGGGTCTCTTTAGCTTGGAGGAGACTGAGGGGTGACCTCATCCATGTTTACAAATATGTAAAGGGTGAGTGTCAGGATGATGGAGCCAGGCTTTTTTCAGTGATGACTGATGATGGGACAAGGGGCAATGGATGCAAACTGGAGCACAGGAGGTTCCATGTGAATATCAGGAAGAACTTCTTCCCAGTGAGGGTAACAGAGCACTGGCACAGGCTGCTCAGAGAGGGTGTGGAGTCTCCTTCTCTGGAGACATTCAAACCCACCTGGACATGTTCCTGTGTGACCTGACCTAGGTATTCCTGTTCTGGCAGGGGGATTGGACTAGATGATCTTTCGAGGTCCCTTCCAACCCCTAGGATTCTGTGATTCTGTAGATTCTGTGATTCTGTGAATAAATCTGATATACATCAAAAAAAACCCCAATTAGAATTAAGCCACTCAAATCTAGTAGCTACAACAGTAGTTTTATAGCTAGAAGGTAAAGACATTTTCTTAACCCTACCTGTCTCAGTAAGCACTCCACCAACGGTACAGATGATTTAACATTTTAGAATACAAATTTATCTTTCTTGGAAATAGATCTGTCTGACAATGACATTAAAAACCCCACAGCATTAAGTGTTTCACAGTAGATTATGTTCATATATAATTGTTTTATATTGGAATATATTGACATAGTTTATTCTTGATGTTTTACTACCCATTACATAATTGTTGTTGTTGTTATGGAAATAAAATAATCGATTTTATTTTTATTACAGCTCTTCAGTGTTTTTTAGTTTGGTTTGGTTTTTTTTTTAAAAAATAGTATTATAAGTGGCATTGGTTAGGTAGCTTTTATTTGAACTTTATCTCAGAGCCTAAGGAAAATATTAAAACAATGAAAAGACTTACCAGAAATTACTTACATCAAAACGACAAAGCAGCATGTTAAAAGATAAGAGGTGACAAAAATCAGGTGACAAACAGCTGCTCAGCATCTGAAAGCCCTTCCCCTGTACACGACACCCCCTGGCAGTGAGGGGCTGAGCAGGTGCACCAGGGGACACGCATTTCTGCATTCCCAGTCCTGTGGTTTCTCTGTGTTCCCAGTAGCCAGACGTTGGCTCAGGGAGAATGGAGCTGCGTGAGATCCGTGGGTGACAGGCATCTGAAAACCTTCCCTATGCTGGCTGTGAGCTGCCACACCTTGCAGATCCCCCCCAGAAGTGCTGCATGGAGTTGCGTGTGACCCGGGAAGGCGAAGCGCTGCCCAGGTGCCCTCCTGTTTTCTCATTCTGCAGCACACTGCCAAACCACCAACGGATGGAAAAATGATGCAAAGATGAGTGAGGTCCTGAACCCAGAAACAGATGAAAATCTCTGTACCAACACCTTGGTCCCCTGGTGTTGCCTTAGCAATCTGTGTGTGTGCAGCCTGATGTCACCTTACCTCCTTGCAGCATGGTGGTGGTTGTTACAGACTCATTTTTCTGTTGTTGCTACCACAGTTCCCTGATGCTTTTGTTGCTTTCTTATGCATTTCTCAGTTACAGTAGGAGCCATTTTGACACATTTAACCTTTCAAAAGAAGTCAAGTTTTCTATTTTTTTGAACTTTAGTACTGTATATTTTGGAGAACCTTAGAGACTAATGGTCTGGAATCCCTTCTTAACAGATCAAATCCTTACTTAGGACTTAAAGCTTCCACAACAGTTAAACCATAAAAATTCCCCCCTCCTATACATTGTCTTGATGTTGATCTTAACTTTTGCAAAACTACTGATTTTAAAACAGAGTGCACAATGTGGAGGAGAAAAATATCTTCAGAGTTTGTAGACAGTGCTGTTAACTTTTAGGTAGAATTTATAAGCAATATGTGGTTCACCAAAATAGTTCTATAAAATTCCCTGTTAATATCAACCTTTATTTCCATTGCCTATATTAATCAGCATCTTTGACATCAAACAAAATAATTTCTTTAAAGGGGGAGAAAAGACACAGCACTTCACCCTAGATCTATTTTATTCCTTTTCCTAACGTTGGTTTTAATATTTAATCATATCTTCATTCTTTAGAAAAAGCAGCTTTATAAAATTGTAAGATTAAAGCTCCTTCAGATTTATTATTTATTTAAGAAGAAATTAAGAATGAAATGTATGAATTCAGGCAGACAGTCTATTTGAAATTGCATTAGATATTTTGAGACACGTGAAGAGGTATGAGCATTTTAACAAAGAACTGAACCTGTCAGGACTAGGCACATGACAGGCTCTCTTTACAGTCACATTTTGAGTTAAAGGAAATGGATACCACTCAGCACTTCAAAGGACCTCAGGCTTTGTGTATAAACAAACCAGTGGCCCAGTTCTGCTCATGTACAACGCAGTGGAAAGACTCAGGGATATTTATTTTAAAATTCACTATTTTTTCATAGTCTAATTCTCTTATGTAGGACAGAGACAGTGCATAAATAGGATACGTCTGGCTGGATAAAGTTGTTTCTGAGCTTGTCCACCTGATTTGGTAGAACTCTGATTTTTTGTGTGTGGGTGTGCTCATTTTCAGTCTTTTAACTGTGAGAATTCTTTTTTTTCCCCTAGATTAGTGATGAAGTGGTTGACACAGGTCAAGTATCCTTGGTTCCCACAGGTTTATTTTCTTTACTGTTAGTTTTCTTCAGTCTCTTCAGTTCATTGCTTTTAGTCAGTATCTTATAGTTTTAAAATAATGTATTATGAGTACCTAAGCAAATTTGTTGTTGTAAATCTTCAAGACCTTTCTTATTAATGATGTAATTAATGTTAAAAGATAGATAGAATATTATCAGTTGCTATCATTCTACCCTTTGTTTTCAAGATGCCTCTGATAGGCATGCTGGAGCTGAGCTGTCCACGGCACTGACTATTTTCTCCTGCCAAGCCCCTGGGGACTTCCAAGCTATCTTCTGCAGTCACCCTTCCCTTCCCAACAATAATACTTTTTAATGACAATTATACTTTTTGGTTTACTTGTTTTTGCTTACTCTCTTTCTTTCTTTCTTATGGTGCAGAGGAAAAAAATGTAAGTTTTGGTTTTAGACTGGCACAAGAAGCTGAATCACTTTTTTCCCTGGAATTTAGAAGGTGCTATATAAAATGGTCTTTACATGATGTGTTTTTCTCCTATGTTTGCCTCCTTTGAAGTTCAGACTTATTTTCAAATTCAGAAGCATGATATTTAATGAGTGGGGTTTGGGTTTTGGGGGTTTTTTTGAGATTAATTGTTACAGATTATAAAAAAATAGAATCAAAGGGTGACTCTTAAAGCATAAATTTTAGAGGTGTTGCTCCAAATTTAACCACACACAATTTATTTTGATAAGACTCACATGCCTATAAACTAAACTTTTTCATATAAGACAATGTTTGGACAGAGACATACATTGTCTCAAAATCATAGTTTTGAGCCTACTTTAGCATTTGAATATTACTTGTTTCTGCTGGTTTTTGAGTGTTATTTTGTTTACTCAGAAAAGTCAGAAAGAAGAAATGTGATATTTTTGTTCAGACAGGATGTTTGTATCATATCATTGAACTGCTCTTGGTTAACAACAGGGTACAAGTTTAAGTTGCAATAATAATATAACCCCAGTGATTATAGAGATGTAATGGAAGTGGCTTGTGGAAACAAAAACTACCTTAATGTACTATTGTCATTGAGAATTGCTTAAAATGAGATTGCAATGTAGATAAAATGGGAAATAAAGACATCTAACAGGTTTATTTTCTTCAAATCTTTCCCCAGTGTGATGTTTCTGGATAGTTAGCTCCATTGAGATAAAAAAGTACTTTCCTTTTAGCAGGAAATGATTGGCTTATTGTGAACCTGTGTGCCTGCTGCGACAAGCACTTCATTCTGCACAGGACAGGCAATTTCAGAGTGGAACAGATACAGTCAAAGAAATAAGCAGAAAGGAGAGCCTTTTTGTGGCTGGAAAATGTATTCTTTTTTTTTCATTTTGCAGAAAGAGAGAAAGAAGTCTGCTGTCTGTTATATATTCAGTAAGAGGAAAGTGAGACGAGGGAACAGAAGTTGTATTAAAAGAAATGATTAACACAAGAAAGAGAGGAAAACATTTACATTAAATTAAGCTGGAAAGAAGTACAACTTCATGACCACCAGAGCAGTGAAACTTTATGACAATTACCTGTACAAGAGCACTTCTAAAGTTGGGCTTGACCAATATTAAGTATTAATATCTGGGTCCAGATATTAAGTATTTATTTGTGATAAGGAAGAGGGAGGTGGAGGGAGTGATTTGTGGAGGTGGGGTGGCAGGAAATCTCCTTCAGTTTTTTTATATCTCCTTAGAGATGTTTCCTTATCTAAACATAAGGAAACACTTTACTGTGAGGGTGACAGAGCACTGGCACAAGCTGCCCAGAGAGGTTGTGGAGTCTGTCTCTGGAGACATTTAAAACCTGTCTGGATGTGTTCCTGTGTGGTCTACTCTAGGATCCTGCTCTAGCAGGGAGGTTGGACTTCAGAGGTCCCTTCCAACTCCTACCACTCTCTGACTCTGACTGTGATCTCATGGAGGAACTTCTGCGTCTGCTCTAGCAAGTTGCTGATGTGATGGTAAGAAAAAAATCCCATATATTTCTGACAGCACTTTTTATTTGATAAATTACTGGGGTTTTTTTTGCATCCAGGTTTGGGATACCATCAGGACATGAGTTAAACAGAGAATCTGTAAGCAGTTAGACAACAAATAGGTTTTTACAGTCTATAACAGAAAAAAAACCCTTCCAAATGATTCAGCTACTTTACTGAATTTAGAGACTAGTGACCAATAGCTGTGTGGGAAGTTGTTCACTTGTTCAGACCATATATGGTCCAGTATTATAAACAATTTCCACCATTTCCAACGTGGAGTGTGGTAAATACACCATGCAACTATTCTTCTGTGTTCCTCTGTGGTACAAATAGTTTTGACCTTGTGTTTCACCAGACTATGACTCTGAAATTGCATATGAAGGGTGAGTTCCATTTGCCCCCTCAGTTTTTTTCCATTTGATCAAAAATACTCATTTATCCATCTTTTTTGAAGAAAATTATTTATTATGTTCAGCTGAACTCATGGAGCTTCACAAATTAAAGTTTAGTAACTTAGTAGAAATAAACTGTAGAATGGATTTTTAAGAGGGATATTAAATTCTACTGCCACTTCTGAGCCTGGAGTTTCTTGGGCAGCCAAAAATTATAATTGCCAAGAAAGCTGATTGAATGTATTGATAAACATTAACTTCCTTCAGTAAGAAAAAGTCTGGTCATTTTTTTTCAGCATCTGCAATATGAAAATCGTTTATTAACAAAGGCATCCTTCAAAGCCATTTCTCACCTCCTTCATTATTTTGGTCATCAAAACAAACACTTTTATGTTTAAGATGAAAGCAAAGCATGCTTCTGTTTAATCATTCTGAAGAGCCTTTCTTTTTAATCTTTAGGCTTTCAATTACTGAGTACAAATACTGAAGTTTTCTTTCAGTCAAAAGTCTGAAAAATTTTGGGGGGCTTATATGTTAAACTTCAGTCTTTAACAGCATCCAGCAATTCAATGCAGTACTAACACAAGTGATTTACTATATTTTTGCATGCATGATCAGAATGCTTTTAGGTTGCTATTGGTATATACATATAGTTTTACAGTCCCACAAGGAATGGCTGCTAGTGAGAAGTCAGGGTTACAGGCAAATTAAACTAGGAGTTTTAGCTGCATTGCTCCCTGAGGCTTTTCCCTGTTCCTCATGTTCAAGGTTAAAAGTTAGTTTTGACTGTTGTTTTGCCTACCAAAGATGGAAAAGAAGCTGCAGATAAATTATAAATTCACATCCTACACTGGGAAGAGCACTAATACAAAGTGCAATTAAATATATAGTTTATCTCATTGCTCTCACATTTGAAGTTAGGCACTTTTCTGAATACCTAATAGCTAAGGTACAAGAGAACCACTTCCATGTACACTTTAATTTTTAAACCAGGTGGTTTAGTTTTATGAAAAGCTCATAATCAAGGTAGAACCCACCTGCAGTTCCACCTAATGCAACATTAATCTGATCTCTTTCCCATTAATATCAAAGGTAAACTACCAAGTGACTCTGTAGGAATACTTTTTTCCTAATGAACATGAGATGAATATAAATATAAATTCACTATAAACTAAAATTAAAAGAAGAGACATATTCTAAGTAAATATGTCAAATTAATTGAGTATTTTTTATTTTCCCTTTCATTATGACCATATGGCTGCCTAAACACCCCCCACAATCCAGGAGGAGATGGTCAGTGACCTACTGCACCACCCAGACATGCACAAGTCTATGGCACTGGATGGGATACACCCAAGGGTGCTGAAGGAGCTGACAGGGGTGCTCACCAAGCTTGCTTTCCATCATTTACCAGCAGTCCTGGCTGACTGGGGAGGTCCTGACAGACTGGAAATCAGCCAGTGTGACGCCCCTATATAAGAAGGGTCGGAAGGATGATCCGGGAAATCACAGGCCTGTCAGTCTGACTTCTGTGCCAGGGAAGCTGGTGGAGCAGATCACTCTGAGTACCATCACACGGTACGTGCAGGACAACCAGATGATCAGGCCAGTCAGCATGGGCTTATGAAAGGCAGGAAGGCAGGTCCTGCTTGACAAACCTGATCTCTTTCTACGACAGGGTGACCCACTTACTGGATGAGGGAAAGGCTGTGGATGTCGTCTACCTTGACTTTACTAAAGCCTTTGACACTGTTTCCCACAGCATCCTTCTGGTGATACTGGCTGCTCGTGGCTTGGATGGACACACACTTTGCTGAGTAAAAAACTTGTGGATGGCTGGGCCCAAAGAGTTGTGGTGAACAGAGTTAAATCCAGTTGGCAACCAGTCATGAGTGGTGTTCCCCAGGGCTTAGTATTGAGGCCACTCCTGTTTAACATCTTAATCAGTGATCTGGATGAGGGGATCGAGTGCACCCTCAGTCAGTTTGCAGACGATGCCAACTTGGGTGGGAGTGTTGATCTGCTCGAGGGTAGGGAGGCTCTGCTGAGGAATCTGGACAGGCTGGACCGATGGGCTAAGGCCAACTACATGAGTTTCAGTAAGGCCAAGTGCCAGGTTCTGCACTTAAGCCACAACAACCCCCAGCAGCACTACAGGCTTGGGGAGGAGTGGCTGGAAAGCTGCCACTCAGAGAGGGACCTCGGGGTGTTGGTTGACAGCCAGCTGAACATGAGCCAGCAGTGTGCCCAGGTGGCCAAGAAGGCCAATGGCATCCTGGCCTGTATGAGAAATGGCATGGCCAGCAGGGGCAGTGAAGTGATCTTACCCCTGTAGTCGGCCCTGGTGAGGCCACACTTTGAGTACTGTGTTCAGTTTTGGGCTCCTTACTACAAAAAGGACATTGAGATACTTGAGTGTGTCCAAAGAAGGGCAATGAAGCTGGTGAAGGGTCTGGAGCACAAGTGTGATGGGGAGCGGCTGAGGGAACTGGGGGTGTTTAGTCTGGAGAAGAGGAGGCTGAGGGGAAACTCCATCACCCTCTACAAGTACCTGGAAGAAGGTTGTAGAGAGGTGGGGATGAGTCTCTTTAACCAAGTAACAAGTGATATGACAAGGGGTAATGGCCTCAAGTTGTGCCAGGGGAGGTTTAGACTGGATATTAGGAAGTTTCTTCACAGAATGGGTTGTCTGACATTGGAACGGGCTGCCCAGGGCAGTGGTTGAGTCCCCATTCCTGGAGGTGTTCAAGAGTCATGTTGACATAGCACTCAGGGATATGGTGCAGTTGAGGACTGTCGGTATTAGGTTGATGGTTGGACTTGAGGATCTTTAAGGTCTTTTCCAACCTAGGTGATTCTGTGAAGTAGAAACAGATTTAATGAAATAACAAAACTAATATAATTACCAATATGAAGTACACAAGTTTATACCCAGCCTCATCCTTAGGATCAGCAGCAGAAGCAGAAGGCCAAGAGGAAGAAACCCACAGAAGAGGAACTCTACCCTTACTGAACTCCCTCCTTTTATAATGAGTTTGATGTCAGTGGTGTGGGATAGACCTGTGAGTCAGCTTGGTTCAGCTGCCCTGACTGAAACTCCCAGCTGATTTGGGGCTACCTGCCATGGCTGGCCCATGGTTGTGGTCCTGGGAAACCAGGACAGTGACAGACAAGGTAACTATATTAGGTGATAATACTGTAATGGTAATGGGAGTAAAACTATGAGCATAAATATAATTTTTTACTTAAATGTAGCAAATCAATGTGAGATTAATTTTAAATGCATAAAATCCTATTCCACAAGGAAATATCTATATCAAAGTAGGTAGCTTTGTTTCTGTGATTCTAGAATTCTGATATTAAAAATATACAAAGTCAGAAAGTGTCAGCAATATGTGGGAAGGTTGTAAGTATGGATCTAAACCAACTAGTATTCAAAAGGCTTGTCTTCCCTATGTCAGATTTGAGTTTGCAATGTTCAGTATTTGTTTCTTCCTTTATGGTGGCAGGAAGGAAAAGAGTGAGGCTACTTTGTTTTCTGGAAAAAGGTGCACAATGGATAAACTAATGGGTGAATGTGTAATATTCGTTTATGCATAAAATTCATCCTAACTCGGAGAAGGTTTAATAATCTGCGTCAGTGGTAGACTACACATTGAGGAAGTATTTATTCACAGCAGCTCCTAGATGTAGCACTTAAGAAAAACACTCAGTGATTGCTGCTGTAATATGCTGAATGCTTCCTATATAGGAAACACACTTTCACTTATTTGGCTGTCAGAAGAGAGGAAGCCTAAAGGCCTGAACTTTTCACCAGCTCTGTTTCATCTCTAAATTTTTCCACTTTTTCATCCACTCAAATGTCCTTCACTTCTCTAAGACTGGAAGCTGAATGAATGCTGCCCGCTGCTCTCTTGGCACCTTTTCTTACCCTTTTGCTTTTATGGTCTAAGGGAGTTTATCTTTTGCTGGGACTTTTTAAAAGCCTCATCAGTCTACATTTGCTATTGCAGTTGAAGTCTCTGTCCTCTTGTTGATACATGTGGACTACACACTTTCTTATTTGTAAATGTTTATTCTATTCTTGAGAGTTCCAGAAGAAATTTTAATAGTTGACTATTTGGACACATATGTGACTGTAGAAATACATTAATTTCATTTCCACAGGAGGTCTGTAGCTTTTAGCCTCATGTGACAATACTAAAAAGAGGTTAATTGATTATAACTGATGTTTCTTTAACTAGGTGATCAAAGTATAAAATCTAACTTAAATGGTAATTAATTGGCACTTAAGCAAATATTCAACAACTCCCTTGTTAGTCTCATAAAGGCATCAGCTTTGTCTGTAATTATCAGAACCAGGCTTACTCCACTCTAACAAATTTGGAAAACATAGCACACAATGCATATTTCACTATGGTTTTAATTGAAGTAATAATGTAGCACAGAGAAGAATTTCAAAAGGATAGATAACTGTATTGGTTTTTATATTAAATTATCATTGGTACGTCACATTTTATAACTAGATTCTACTGCAATGTTCCACCAGTCTCTACTAAAGGTCTGAAAACATCATAAGTTCTTCAAAATGTAACTCAAATGGTAAATATTACAAACATAGTTTTAATATATTCTAACTGATTCTTAGGAGACATCAGGGGAATAACCACCCTAGGTATTATTCAGGAGTCATTACATTAGGAAAAAGTGTACAGTTGTTGTTTCTATTCATAAAAAAGATGTAGGGGTTTTGTTTGGTATTGCTTTTTTCTTTGTCATGAAGACTGTGAATGGAAACAAGAATTTTATTAACGTTACAATACCACTAGCTACTACTTCATTAGATTTTGCTTTCAGGAAGATTTAGAATCTCTCTGCTGTTTGTATTATGTAAGATGCTGTTAGCACATGGCAAAGAAATAGTGAGAGTGTTACAGGTGTATTGAGAAATCCCGCTGAGAAGTTTGGCAAATGTTATTTAAGGAAATATTTGAATTAAAACAAATCTGTATGGCAAAATGAGGTAATAATCTAGATTGATGGTAGCATTAAGAAAAGGCACAAATGCCTTTGTGGAAAAGAGCATCCTTCATTTTTAAACAACCTTATTTCTGATTGTAAGCGTGACTGTTAACCAAGTGGTAAGGATTCAATTGCCATAATGTGGTCACCAAGTGTCATTTGAGATTTTGTAATGTATGGTGCCTGGTGTCCAGCAGCTGGTACAGAAAAGCCCAAGTCTGCCATAGGCACATGTCATGTGGATACCTTGGAACCCTGGGCCAGCTGAGGCACTACATGTTCTGATTTGGTAGCTGAATCCCACAGAGTTTGGGTAAGGGTAATCAAAACAGCACTTAGCTTAAAATAGTAAATGTACAGTCCTGACAACCTCAGGAAAACATCTTACTGGACACATTATTTCTCAGTAAGAGTTAGTCATATTCTGTTAAAAAATATTTGATTAGAAATAATTTTGCTTCGTTCAAATTAGCCAGCCTCTGGAGAGGCTAGAAACAATATTAAGGAGGAAGCAATCAGCCTGAGAAAGTATATTGAAAACAGGAACAATTAAATGAGCACTGTCTTTCAATGCTTTTCTGCTGTACTGCCCACTATGATACCTGTGTGCTTCACTTAATTAAACATTCCAGTATCTCTGGTAGGCAGCCAAACACTTCTTCATAAATTTGCTGTTACTCTGGGGCTTCCAACCAGACTTATGGCATGAGAAAGCGTGGATGATTTTGTTTTTCCAGCTGTATGACCACAGAGTGTATTAATACTAATGAAGTCTCCCAGGTTCATCCTGCTGATACAAATCCAGAGGCACACACCACCTCCTTTAAGTCTGCCACCAGGATGACTTGCCACAGTTAATGATATCAGAACTGGAGTCAATCCCACATATCCTTCCTGGTATTCACAATTGCAATGCAGCAGCTGAATTGGTTTTCTTACATTTAAAAATGCTTTTGGTTTTGTTTTGTTGGTTTTTTTTAAATGTATAAAGTGAATTGGTTTTCTTACATCTAAAATGCTTTTGTTGTTTGTTTGGGGTTTTTTTTATTTATAAAGAACTACTTTAATAGTTAATTAATGTAGTTAAAATGTAGTTAATTCTCTGTATAAACACACATCTTAGTGAATTAATCAGAGCATCCTGTTACCGTGAAGTTTATATAGAATCACCTTACTTTCTAAACCTGTTTATCCTCTAGTGCTGGCTTCTTTAGTATCCTACACTGATTCTTTGGTAAAAGCTGCAGGTAGCAGTAGAGAGAATGTCCCAAATCTACATTTTGTCTGACTCAAACTGATTTTTTCACAGGTATTGAAGCAAAAGTGTTAAGCATAAAAAATCAGATGGTTGCATCTAAAAGACAGTTTGTTAGCTGCTAGTTCACGCCCATAAGTCAACAGTTTAACACTTTTAAGATTCCCGCATATAATTAAGGCTTACACAAATTCAGTAGGTTATTAAAAAGACAGTTAATATCACAGTCAAGCTTAAGACCAAACAGGGGAAGAAAAAAAAAAAAAAAAAGTGTGTACTAGAATTTACTTGCTTCAAAAATATGTACAACTGAGATCTACATTTCAAAATAAGGTCATGCTTGGCCATGCACTTCCATGAAATTTAGCATTGAGCTTTGCCACATATATGCACAAGAATATGGGAATTTGGTTTTCCTTTTTTTTTTTTTGTCCCAAAGAAAACTATCCAAGCTTTGAAGTATAAAAAAATCCCATTTAGCATGGAGAGTTGAAAGTATCTATGAATAAGTACACAGAACTTGTAAATCTGACATTTAGACTAAAAATACAATTCACTGTCTTGGCATAAATCAGTGTGCAAGACCTTCCTGGGGCTAAGAAGGGAAGAGAGGAGAAAGAACTTTGATAGGTTAACGAAATTTGCTGGTTTTAAAACCAAGTTAATAACAGAACAGCATTGAGGATGAAGGAAAGTTATGTTAAGCCATCTGATGGCAGACAGAACCTTCTGTTAATATTCTCCTGTTTAAAACAAGCTATCAGTCAAGAGATTTATAGAAAGCACACATTCCATTGTCACTGAGGAGACTTGGTGTTTCAGTCCCATAGGCTCCTTTCCCTACAGCCTTACTTACTGCTGTTTGCATTCATCTTTGAAGTTTATTTGAACAACAGAAGCTGTGGATTTTTTCCTTTGTAGTCCTGATTTTTGTGTTTACTCCTGTTTTTTCTGTTTATATAGAACCAGTTTGGAGAATTGTTTGAAAATAATGGAAGAACGGTCTATTTATCTCACAGTCAGTCTCTGGTTTGTACTAGCTCTATGCCCTTAGATCATATCTCCTTTTTCTAGAAGCTATGCTCTTGTGGAGTTCTTTACTTACAAATAAAAATGATCAGACAATACATTTTCAGTCGTGAGACATGACCTTTTCTTTATTTTTGAAATATTTGCATGAAAAAACTTTGTTGCAAATATAATCTCTTTTACAGAAAGGGTTAATAGTCACATAGCATCAAAAGTCAGGTTGGTGATGACTAGTGTTACAGTATATCATTTTAGTTGTGTTTGGTTTTTTTTTTTATATAGATGGTTACTGGCTTTGAATATGCTCAATTTTATTTCCTCTGACAGAATTACTTTGATTTAGGCATTTCTAACAATCTACTGCTTTGAAAACACCACTTAGTCTTAATATGTTTTAATGGACACTGTCTACACACTGATATTTGGTTACTACCTTGACTTTTTTTGCTAAAGGTTTGCTCTTTGTGATGTTGAAGTATGTTAAGGTGTTATTAGAGAGAATATCTTTGCAATAAAGGCAAGCTAAATAAAATCATTTAAAGTGCAGAAATCCCCTTACTTCTAAGATAAATAACCTTACACTAATACTCTGGTTTCAGTAGAGGAGAAGGTAGGATGCATGTTCAAATTTGTGATTAGTAAAACCTAGGTTTCATCATCAACCTTCAACACCCCATTATTTTAACTAATTGTGATTGTAAATCATTTGGATTGTTCACAAGGGTAGCCACATGTGTTTTAAATGTGTCTACACTGAAGAGTGCATTTACTGCAGAGATACCTGAGTTAGATTTGCTCAGGTAGGCAGAAGCAATCCAGCTCTGACAGCCTGGAGCTCAGAGTGGCATCAGTTATGCAGTTTTCTGACAGGTTGAATCAACCTGCAGGATGGTGCAGTGTCTACCCTGCTTTACATGCAACATGCATAAAGCAGTCTGCAGTGTAAGTTAATAATAACTAGTTTAAGATATATGTATGCTGAGTTAATTAACATATTAAAGACAAAGAAACAGAGACATAAAACAAATGAGGAAAGGATAGGAATAGGATTCAGTCTGTTAGAGGAGATGTCTTTCAGTCCTCTAAAAAGAACTAGAACAAGCCTGATGCCATATGTTCCAGCTGAAGAAAACTTTTAGTATTATATCTCTCTTGCACTGTCCCTCTGGGACACTGGTGAGTTTCCCACTGTACCATTTAAATATTTAAAGCAGCACTAGCCTTAAGTAAATGGAATGTGATAGCAATGGAAGGATCATCATAATTTCTTTCTGTTTCAGTAAGTTACTGAACTTCACAGAAATATGTGGTGTGAAATCTATATACATCTGCACTTTCAATACAGCTTCTCAGACAAGGGAGTTTCTTAACATTTTCTATTCTTTCACTCTTTCATAATTTTTATTGTCATTCTAATATTGGAATTAATCTAAAATAATTAGTTAAAGTACAATTGTTAATAAGCTGTTTTGCCTCTATATAAAGCCTATATATATAGACATATATATAGCATAAATATATGACATATATGATATATACATGTTATTTATAGACCATGCTAAATAGACACCGAATATTTGTTTAGCCTTTTCATTCTTCTGACTTGAAATAAAAACAGATCATGTAGGTCTGTTCTCTGATGTGAGGGCTGTTAGAATGGCCTGAATTAAAAAAAAAAAAAAAAATCACTAATATCTAACCTCTGTGTGAATTCAGAACTCTTATTTATATAAATCAAGAAGAAAAATTAAATTTATACTCTGTTTACTCTAAATTTATGTACTCGAGCCAGTGCTAAAGAAAACTTCCAGTGTGAAGTCCAGGCTTTCTGAAACTAAAATTAAAGTTGACTTCATTTTGAATTCAGGATGAACATTTTTGTCTCTCTGCCTCTATTCTCACCATTGACTTTGTCTTCCTGTTGTGTATCATCACTGGACTATTTCATTTTCACTCTCATTAGTCTTCTCCCTTGAGTGGTATGCGTGGAATTACCTGTGGGCAAAGTCTCTTGAGCAGTTGATTCCATGGCAATTGCTTATAGCATGGTGTGAATAAATTCTGAACAATACCTGCAGGCTCTGGCTGAGGCAGAAAGACTAACAAAGCCATCACAGTTGCTGTAAAAATATAGAAATGTTGTACTACCATCAGCAGTGTTTCCATTCAACACTGGGCTAAATCGTGAACTTTTATAAATGAACTGTGTAAATGCTAATGGTCATAGCTTCAACAAATGCAATTGTAAAGGAATTCATTGTATCTGAGTTATATCATTGTACACTTGGTCATGTGGGACTTCACAGACCTTTATGATTCCTCTGAATGACATGTAGGTGTCTGGAAACCTCTGAAGTCATTCTTTTTATCTCACTGGTTGGCCCTAAGTTGTTTATACAGATATTTAATCTGAAGCATCTTTAGAGTGCCACTGCCCTCACTGGGATTTCTCATTTGCTTGCAATTTAGGTATGAGTTTGAATAGCTAGCAGAAGGATTGATTGAAAACCAGCTTTAAAATATGGTTCATAAATAGATAATACTCTGCAGTAGCAGAATCCTGTAGTTCCCATCCAAAAAACATAGCTGTAATTATGTGGGAAGTTCTGCACAAGGAAACATTTTTGAGGGATGAGGTTTACTGATTCTCCTCCATCCATATTATTGTTTATCACTGACAAATGATTTTTTAGTGTAGCTTTTGCAATGGATGATATCGTTTTAAAACATTTCATTCTATATATTTTCACATGGAAGAGCTAAACATTGTTCCTAAAAAAGAGAGAACTTTTGTAGTTCTCATATTGAAGCAGCCCTTGTTACACCTTTCAGTTGTCCCTTATTGAAAGGAATATTTTATGTATTTACATATTATGTACTGAAACAGTACTTAAACTGCCCTTAAATCAGCCTGCACTAAGTCTGCTACATCTTTAGAGCTATGTTTAATCTCAGTAAATAGAAGTCCTGGAGATGAGAAAGGTGATCCCTTGAGGAAAACCTGTGACAAAGAGGGGAAAGCATAAGGTGAAGGAAAGTAGCTTCTGTAGTGAGATATTATGAAGCAATTAAATTATTGTTTTGCTTTTTTTGAGATAGTTGTTTAAGAGGCCTAACTGAACCACTGAGGGAAATAAGACAGAACTAACAAAAGACCAAGGAATGGTGTTTGTTAATAGTTACTATTTCAATTAGTTTTATTATTTTGAAATGTCAAAAATAACATGTGACTTGATTAGAATGTAGAAACAATACTGTAACACATATAGATGTATTGTGTGAAGAAAGGGTGTTCTCTGTATGATGTGCATTTTATTCTGGTAAAATGCATATGATATGAAAAAAAAATGAATTTTTGTAGGTTTTGAAAAGGTTTTCCAGAAAGTCTATACTTAGTAACTAACTTGCTAGAATGTTTAACTTTTATAATTTAACTCTTTAGAGTTTTAAAAGAGGTGTGGAAAGATAAGGAAGGGTGGGAAAGATATGAGAAGGCAAAACCTATGGCAGTGGTGGTCACACACTGTTTGGAACCAACCACCTTAAATACAGCTTGGTAATGGATAACAAAAACAATGTTTGCTTGAAATTCTTGACATGAACTCTATTTACCACACCCAATCTAGGAAAGCTATTTAATTTTGCAAAAACCTGACTAATATCCTGCCTCTAAGTCACAGTGAGACCCAAGCACACACAAACCTTTGCCAGCTCTCTTATTTATGCACAAAAGTGAGACAAGGAATAGCTCAAGCAGGGCTCAGTTGTGCTCCAGCAAGAATGTTTTCAATAGTGATTTCAAAAAACAAATTCATTCTTAAATAAAGCAACTGAAAGCACTGCTAGATGTCAGCCAGCTGGTGACAAAGAGTAGAGGCTGGCAATATTTAGATCAATGAAAACAGATACCTGTGTGTGGTTTTGAAGGTGCTTGAAATAAGAGGTACTGATTCAATGGTAATTCCCTGAACATGCAGAAAGTTCCACTTCAACAAACCCATACTATTATATTCAGAGGAAGAAGAGATTAAATTAAACACTTTCAGAACCCATCAGTTATGAAGCAGGACTATAAATGACACCCTTTATTCTGACTTGTAATTTTCTGACTGCGTAACTTTAAAGACAGGCAATCTATTATGCAAGGTGACAAGAAAGAGAAGAAAGATCTAACTTAGGACATTGCCTGGGGGAATACCTTATGATTTTCCCAGTATTTTTCTGCCCTTGTTATGGCAGCATAGATCTACATCTCACATATACTAATATTACATATCATCATATGCTCCAACTCTGTTGATCTTTAATTCTTATATAAAGCCTTAAAGATTGAAAGACTTATGAGATGAAACAAAAAAAAAGCAAAAAACCCACAAAATTATGGAAAATAAGCATTTTGTTAAAATATTATCATCATGTTATTAAAGTATACTGCATTGTGTATAATGATAGACCTATTTAAGAAGAATGATTTTTTTGGAAGGGGTATTAATGATGATCTATGTTTTCATAGTTCTAATTGAGACCAGTCTTGTATAAAAGTTTAGGCACTTTTATCAAAATACTACTTCTAATAGGTGCATATGTATAAAGTTTACCTTATACATAAGCTGTAGCCCTTTATGTGAACATAAACTGCTTTATCTTCCCAACATATTCAAAATCCTTGGCATCCTTCTGATGCTCTCATCTGGTGTTTCTAGCAGCTGTTTACATGTATATCAGACTTGCTTCTCTTTGACTCAAGACATGTATTGCTGGATAATGATTAAAACAACCATTTTTAAAGGTCGTATTTATAATTCATAACTTCCCATGACTAACTTTTTATACATTAAGAACAAAAACTAACTGGTGTTTAAAAAGTACATTTTTTACCTTCTCTTGCTGTCAAGTAAGCTTGTAGCATCTCAATTTTGTTAATAACTTCAGTTTTTCAAAAAGTTGAATGGCTGGTTCATCACTCTGTAAAACAGGCTGCTCACTTCAGGTATCTTTGAAACCTAGCATGGTTTCATTAATAAGCATGATTACAGAAGAGAGTATAATATAAAGATATCCTTTTAAAATGAAAGTATTTTTCTTTATTCATAATGAGAAATATAACTAACTTCAGACATAACCCTATGTGTAATTTTAAGTGCTTTAAAAGACTGACTTTATGGGTAAAGAACTAAAAGAACGTATCCTACATAGCCTTTGAGATGCTTTTTTACTGCCTCAAATACTTCAAATACTCTTCTTCCTTGAAAAAAAATCCTGCCCTGCTTGAAATATAAATGTTCATGCTTTTGAAAGAAATAATCTGATTGACTGTAAGATATATTGACAGTAATAATGGATGGAGATAAGAAAGCATCGTTAATATTCTTGAGAACTATTCATCTTTATTTTGAAAGTGTTAGCTTTTAATAGTTGAAATCATTAATGGTTGATTTATTTCTTTTAATAAAAGCAGCCTTAGTATTTCTGAAATAGTGTAAACAGCTTTTGTATACTGTTGACAAAGTGTAAGCGTGTAATTCTTATTGCATTGGGTTTGCCTGGCGTAGAGTTAAAGTTCTTCTTAGTAGCTGGTATGGGGCTGTGTCTGGGATTTGTGCTGGTAACAGTGCTGATAACACAGGCATGTTTTCGTTACTGCTGAGCAGTGCTTGCACAGTGTCAAGGCCTTTTCTGCTTCTCACACCATCCCACCAGCAAGTAGTCTGGGGGTGCACAAGCTTTTGGGAGGGGATGCAGCTGGGACAGCTGACCCCAACTGACCAAAGAGATGTCTCGCATCATATGATGTCATGCTCAGCATGTAAAGCTGGGGGAAGCAAAAGAGAGGGAGGGATGTTCAGAGTTATGGCATTTGTCTTCCCAATAATCAGTTTGTGGGTCTCTAAACTCCCTGACCAGTTTGACTATGAAATGGTCCAGACTCTTCAGAGCTGTTGTGTGTCTCATGTTGATCTAAAGTTATTTTAATCCTGGCAACTTTGGGGGAACAAAAAAATGTAGTATGGTTTAGAGCGTGGAAGCCTTTACAGGCAAACACACTGGCTTGGTATCTTCAGGGCATGGAGATTCACTAGGTTTCTAAATGTGCAAAGGCTTAGATCCCACAACAAAAGAAAAGATATGGAAACACTTTGACCAGATTAATATGTAAAAAAAAATCTGTCAGCTTTTACCTAGAAATCTAAACCAAATTTTGTTCATGTTTTCAACAAAACCAATTTTTTTCTTGACAGCTTTATTTCCTACACACAATCCTATAATTTTATTTTTAAATAATATAAATGGGAAATAAATGGTGACTAGATTTCTCTTCAGTGCTACAATGGTGAAACACTCGTCTACAGTCTTGATGTTAGACTTAGGCACATGCATATTACCATTTCTTAAATATCAATATTAATCAATCAATATGATAGGATCTGCCAAATTCTCAAATCAAACACTGCAGTATCTGAGTTTTGAGTCAAGGATACTTGCTGTATTCCATGAAAGAAGTATAGTCTCAGCTAGCTAACTCATTTTTGGAATATGTACTGAAATAGTGTGATCACTTTCATGGAATTCTTCATTCCTTCAGCAGCTCATTCACCAACTTTAGTAACAAGTCAAGCCAGTTGAGCAGCTTGGATTTTTCTGCCATCATAAATCTATGGTTGCTGTAATTTTTGCAGTTCTGTTATAACTGCAAAGAAGAAAAGCTCATATGGTCTTCAGAGTATTCCCTCCACAGTCAAAAGCAGTTGTAGGGACTTTATATCAGCAACAGCAGGGATGAATGCTGAAGACAGGTAATGCTGAAAGAATGGTACAAGATCTAAATTTATTTAATAGGAGAATGAACAGGGCAAACTCAGATGAAAAGGTACAAAATCATTTGATTTCATAAATTAAAAGTGTATGGTATTGCCTTTCTTTTTCTTCCTCTCTCTACATCCTTGCCTGCTCTTGAATAGCTAGCATAAATGCACTTGCTACTAGTTTGCCCATTCTTCAGATTTTGGAATCACAGTATCATAGAATAGCCTTGGTTGGAAAAGACCTCTAAGATCATCATACATTTATATCAAAAACAAGCACTCATCCAGCTAGTTTCACACATGAAACTGTGAAGACTGTTTTAAGATAATTTGAATATGTGAGTTAAAACAAAACTATGGTAACTGCTGGTGTAACTTATCTACTCCAGGAATTCAATGTTTAGGTAATTATCTAACCTCTACCTTGTTTCATGTGTCATTTACATAGCTTTCAAGCAACCTTCTTTCCAATACTATTTTGCAAAAACTTGAGTAGTTCTTTTCTGATCAGATAACTAGCTTACTGTTACAGGAATTGTTTGATATTCTTATTAGTGTCAATATGTTCAATCTTTTAAAATGAAGTTTAATTAAATGCTTATCTCTGTGTGTTTCCACAGAATGTGAAGCAACATCAGAAAAGCAAGTGGACAAGCAAAACAGCACGTACCTACAGACTGATGATCTTTTGGCGATAAACAACTTGTTCTGGAATTTTCAAATGCCGTAGGGGAATTAGGCACCTGAATTTCAAGGGGAAGGGGAAATATGATTTGATCTGGAAAGAGTTTAATGAACTTAAAGGAGACATTAGTCAGATCTCCATCATGTGAATTGAAAACCGTAAGATTTCTCTGTACAGTGACTGCCTTTCCCACATCATATCTGAACTCTTTTCGATCCTATACTTTTGGCTTAAAATTTCTCTAATTGCCTACACAATTTACAAGGACTTGTATACATACTTTTGCTCACTGATCTTTTATTATGAAATATGGCGAACGTTGACTGGCTTTATGTGATTCTTGGACACCTAACATAAAGCAGCTGTATACAAACTAGAGGTACTATTACATATGAGATCAAGATACACAGTGTCTAGCTCAAATTATTTTTCATTCTAAACTGCAGAAGTATTTTGTGTGTTGTGGCTTTGTGAAGTTTATTATGACATTTTCCCACTTATAATGAAATAGTGATAAATACTGCAAACAGGAGTTAGTTTAACCTCAGCATACAGAGTGTTCAAAAGCCTAGTAAATGTAATAACCTTAGGAAGTCTATTGGATTGTAGATGAAACATTTGTAGTTGCCTGGAAGCTTGCAGGCTTCTAGTGTTGCATCCAGAGCCTTTGGGGAACAAAGATACAAAGGGAAAAAAAAATCACTTCTGCAGTGTGTATGTAAGACTGAAATATTTTCTTTGTTCTGAATTGATCATGACAATATAGGAGAAACTTGGCAGAGGAAGAAGAGAAAAGCACTCACCTGGTTAAAAAAAAAAAATAATCCCCAAATTAAAAAAAACAACAACAAAACCCACAAAAAACCCTCCACAACCAAACAACCTGACTAAGTCTGGAACTCTCATTAAGTGATGTGACAAGTTTTCTATTGATTTCACTCAGCTGTTGTCAAGAAGTGATATTGTTTGGCTAACTGTCTTATCAGAGAATTCAAACACATAGGTAAAGAATGAAGATTCATAATAGTTTTACCTGTTCCTTAACACATTGGAAATACTGTTCCTCTTTTTATTTGTTTTGTACAGCAAGTTGCTGTCTTTGCCATGGGTGGACAAGTCACTAATTAAATACAGGACCAGATCATCAGCCAGCAACTGACCTTGCTCATGAAATCACTGGACCAGTGAAGGATCTGGTACATTACTATTAAGCATTGCTACTGTATTATCTCTAGTTACTGTAATAAACAGATTGGGAGGATGTTTTACCCCTCTGTTGTATTACCCATATATTTAGTCCAGCTCTTAGTAGTTGAGAAGATTAAGGAAAAAGAATATGCAATGACTTGACTGATGAGTATGTGTATTGAAGCATGTAAGTGAAAGTGCCTGACTTACACCTGGAGAGAATTAATCAACCAAAAGCAGTGCCAAGCAGGATATTATATGTTTGCAAAGTGCATACTCAAAATGAAGTGAATGTTTTATTAGGAGGTTATGATTCAAATGTTTAGTTTGATCCCTTATTATCGCTGCTCACATCAAATATAATTTTTTTTCCCCTTCACTTAATCTCTTCTCCCTGAAATCCATCTATTATTAGGCCATAATTCTTGCTTCTGATTGTATTCTAATGAATATTGCTTCATGTCAGTCCTTGTGCTGGTGACTTTGTATGCTCCTTGGGCTAATGTGTGTTAATAGTCCAATACTTTTAATGGTATTTCACTGAACTCTACATGTACAGCTAATGCTGCACAGTAGAAACTTCTGAGTTAAGTGAATATTGACCACATATATCCATTTTTTATTGCTTTTGAGATATATGGACACAAAACTTACACCAAGAACTTGAATGTGTCAGAAGTTAGGAGCAGAACAATCTGACCTGAAAGAGGAGAAGAGGTCTGGGGAAGAGCCAGCAGATGTAAGGGAGCACACAATAGTCATCGCGGGCTGCAAAGGAGATAGAATTGGATGAAACAATTGTGGCAGGGAGCAGAAGGAGCAGCCTGGCTCAAGAACATCAATGGTTCAAGTCTTTAGAGGGAGAAAGGAAGATTGTTTGTGAGCTAGGTGAGAGGAAGAAGACAAGGAAGAGCAGGGGAAGAATAATGGTTATATATGAGAAGTGGGTTATTTGCAATTGTGCAATTTATTACTATTGTTTCAGTAGCACTATTGATAAAACTAACTGACAAAATATATGAGCTTAATTCTTGGACTGCATACTAAGTACTATTGATATTATAATACGAAGGGATAATAAATAAAAGCACATGTATATTCAGTTGAAATTTCTTTATCAGGAAAGATGATTACTCAGTCCCCTAAAATGTAAAATACTCAAATCCATGTATTAAAATGAACTCAGTGTCATGCATCAAGTTGGCAATGCTGCTTACAGCTAACACTATCTGTGAAATATTACTTTGACACTGCACTGCAGAAAGTTCATTTAGCCCTAGTTTAAATTATTTGGTCAGGCAATAACAGAAAACTCAAATTACAAAAACCTCAAATTACAAATTATAAAAAAGGATTACTTGCAAGATGTGTAAAATCCCAGATTCACAAAAGGATTTAGAATCATAAATTCCTCTGCAATCAAGGGGATTTGCAGTTGCATAACTGCTTTTCTTAATCTGTGCCTATATAAACATTTAACTTTCTAAACAAGGCATTTGATGAAAAATTCAAGGAAAGGAACTGGCCTATAGTAAAAACAATCTAATTTTTTTTTTTTTTACAAACAAAGAAATTCATTCACCAGGGAAGTGAATCACTTAGGTTATTAACTAATAATAGCTTTTTGCAAGGTTTTGATTTGTTTAAGACCATGTTCCTTTCCTTTGCCTTTGCTGCTACTTACTCAACACATATGACCTTGTCTACCCACAGATACTATACCCATTAAATCCTGTTATTACAGTCTTTATTCAGCCTCATCAACTTCTTCAAATGGAGTTGAGAGAACAGGAGAGGGGAGAAATATGAAAGTAGATTTAATAGGGATAGATAGTGATTCACAGTGTTTCATAGATACCATTAAGATAACAAACAATGTATTCTCATGGATAAATAGGGTTTTATAAAAGCCTTCCAGCTTGCTCCTGGTGATAGCTTTTAAAGTATCAAGAACTAAAGCATATATTTTCTTCGGTCAAGGTTGTACTATGCAGTCATGTGGACATTAATGTTCTAAGGGGCTCATTGAATGAATGTCAGTCTTCTTCTATATTCAGTGAATATATCTTTCTTGGTTCATGAATTGAGAATAGATTATGATTTTTATGAACTTGTTCTATTTGGTATTGTTCACTGGGTGTTTTTGTGTGACCCTGCTGACTCCGGCAAATATCAGATTGTGTGGGCATAACTGAGGCAAAGTTGTCATAAAAGTCAAATACAATTAGTATTAGCTACATGAATGAAAAATGTTTGTTCCTTTATGATACCTGAGATGTATTCCAGTTGCATTGCAATCAGTAGAGTAACTTTCTTCTACTTCTTTAGCGCTCAAATGCTTCAAACTAGGTAGACACTCATCCCAGTTCAAATGGGTCTTTATAATCCCTGTTAATACAGGAAAATTCAGAAATGTAAATGTTATGTGGGGATTCTATCATCTATGTTCAAAAACATCTGTGTTCAAAATCTCCACCTTGCACTTACCTCACTTCTGTGTTTAGACATCTTACCAATGAGTAGACTAAAGAGTCGCCATGTCTTCTGCCTAAACAATTGGTGTTAATGCTCTGACTTCTTTTCTGCTCCATTCCCCCTCATCCTCTTTATGTCATGACTCCACCACCTTTCCCATAACAATATTGTCTTTCTTTGACTTCTTCAGTCTTCTCAGTGATCTTAAAAATAACATGTAGGTTTGGGGGCTAATTATCTTAGCCCCCAAATTATTACAACCCTTCATGTAGGATTAAAGAAAAGGTTACAGCTTCAACTGTGTCTGTGATTCAGCATGCTAAATATGTTTGTGTCATAAACAATTCCTTATGAATTCCTGTATTTAGCCTATTTTTCCCCATTTTTTTTTTCCCCCTGATTTTCTTGAATCAGTCATTGGAGAGATTTCTTTTCTTTGTAAAGTCTGAGAGACATTATTACTCATAGCTGATAACAGTGCTTTAAAGCATCTTTTATTGCAAAATAAACACTTGAAATATGCTGCTGGGTATGAGGAATGGTCTGGACAGCAATGGTTTATAGTGACAATGCAATCAATTGAAGGTATTAGTTTTCAGTATAGAAACAATTTATCAGTCTCTTTGTCAAAATGAAGTTTGACTTATCTTTCTGCTCAGTGGGACTAGCAATACCAAGGTCAGGAAAGACTGAAATAATTTGGAAAATGACTGGTTTTGGTGTTTATTTGGTGGTTTTTTGTTTGTTTCTCTCCAGATTTACGCTCCTAATACTCTTTATAATCCTGTGTGTTAAAAGGAAAATAAACTGGCTGGAAATTTAATTCAGCTGAGTAATTTTGGAGAAGCCTAATGAGAATAATATTAATTGTTTTGTATAGGAAGTATTTGAACCTTTCCAAACCCATCTTTTAAAAGCTGTGCCTTGTACTTTGAAAGAAAAAGGTCAGAATAGAGTGGTTATGTTCTCTTATGAAACAATTTTTCCTATACGATAGTATTTCCCTAGGTAATTTATAACTATGTCTCATTGGAAAGGCAGTGAGTGACCTTATTTGTCAGTTTCTTCATCAATAATGAACGATATTTCTACTGATCTGGTAACTGTTCATAAGAAATTTTTGAATGCTTGCAAGAATGTTTTCTAGCCTGTGCTATGTGAGAAAACAAACAATGTAAGTAGAGGAACTCATCCTTGTAATCCACAGAAACCAGCAGCAGAATGAAAAGGATTTGATATTTTGAATCCTCTTGCATTGATGGAGTGAATCTACATTTATCTTTCATTGACTTTCATAACATAAAATGAAAATCCATATAGAGTCTCATGGATGCATCAGCAGTGAAGAGATAAACAAAACATGGATATTAAAACTATTTCATTGATTTTTTTTTGAAAGGAAATAGTTAATTTAAGGAAAGGAAGGCCTATAAAGCAAATGATCAGAATATTGGTAGATGCCTGGGCATAAAATACCCTAGTAATTGATTTAAAAAATCAGTAATAATATATTTTGGAAAGACTTGTCCATTCTTGCTGGAGAATTTTGAATATTTTAAAGAATTCATTGTCACTTTGAAGAATGGATTCTTGTGCTAGTCTGAGGCAGTGCTGACTGAAAAGTTGAATGGTACATTACACTTGTGAGGGAACTAACGTGCATTATCTACTTTAGCAAGATTTATAATTGAGGGCTGTAGCTGGCAGATGATATGTTAGATTACAGACAGTGTCAGAAAGTAGAGGGTTCTCTCCATTAGCCAACTAAAATTCTGGACTTTGTGTTCCCTCAGATGGAATTTAATTTGTAATAGAATATGTCATTATGAAATGTACATTCACAGAAGGTGGCTCTTTTGCTATATGCCTGTCGTATGCATTAAGTAATCTTCTACAACATAAGCTGTAGAGTTGTACCATTGTAAGTCCAACTAATGTGCAAAGACATTAAGAATGTGCATGAACTGATTCTGTCAAGGGTCAAGTGGAATAAAATGTGAAGAAGAAATACATTGCTTTTAAGGATACTCATCCTTTCAGCTCTTGCTATCTGACTTTTTCCTATTTATTTTATTTATTTAGGGTTGGGGGTTTTTTGTGTTTGGTTTCTGGGGGTTTTTTGTGGGTTTTGTTGTTGTTGTTGTTGAGTTTTGGTTGTGGGTTTTTTTGGTGAGTTTCTTTTGTGGTTTTACAGAATTGTGAGTAATCAAAGACCAAATGCTAGAGCCAGTCCTACAGGCAACTATAAAACATATTCTATAGTGCCTTAAATTTGAGTACCTGCTCCTCCAGGGAAAATCAAATTTCAACTAGGCACTTAGCAACTTAGTAACATTGCCTCAGTGTTAGGTAAGAAGAATTTAGTGAGTAAAAGGGTGGTTTAAAAAGCCTGGATACTAGGTGGGAAGCAGCTGAGGTATGACCATTATGAAAGAGATGAGATGTGAATTCCTGTCCCTCTCTAGATGTGAAGTGCTTATGTGTTGCAAAACAAGTACTTTTGTCCAACTTATCTGTCTTTCCTTTACAGCTCAGAGTTTTCTAAACTCAATGGGGATTTCTGCAGACTTAAGTGTACTTTTCAGGAACACTGAAGATGTCTCTCTCTGTTTAAGCTGCTCTTATTAGCAACTCAAGAGATTTATAGTCAGGACACTCTGAAAGGGAGAAGCACACCATCTAGTTAATGCTCTCTGTTTTGGTACTGGATTTTTTTTACCTGATATCTGTCTTAGCACTTTCTAAATCTTAAAAAAAAATCCAGTTAAAAGTTTAGACTTAAATTTGGCAATGAATATTAATGTAACTGAAACTATTTTCTAAAGTGAACACTTGTGAACTGAACTCACATATTTGTGAAAGAGAGAGAGTATAATTATTTCCTCTGTCCTTGTCTCATGTGTGCTGCATTGAGACACAGAGGACAGAGAAGGAATTCTCCAGGATACAGCCTCCACCTTTGAAAGCCTCGTTATGGTTACATCAGAATTACTGGGCCAGGACAGCTCTCAGTGATGTGAGAGAAGAGTCTAGATAACAAAGCATGTAAGTGTTCTTTCCAGCTGTACAAGAAATATTTGATAATCACAACCATAAAGCATTTATTTCATTTTAAAATCATTATAAAACTGCAATCACAGTACATCCAAGATGAAGAACTAGCTGCTAGCTAAAGTTACTTGTTTTCTAGCTACCATTTCCACAGTGCATGGGTTGGCTACATTTTAGAACAGGGATCATCGTTGCCTGCATGTCCATGTGACATGTCAGCATGTACACTGAGGTGAATTTCTCTTCCTCACCCAAGATTTTATAGGTATCTTCATGGTCTGCTGTAATGTTTTCATTGCAGAAATGAGCATACTCTCTTAATTTCAAAAGCAACTTTCTCTGTTTCTCCTCACAAATATAAGCTCTTAGAAAAATGTGAAGGAATAATTGCAAGTTGATTAAAGAAAAAAAGTGTTAAATAAAATGTGGTTACACAATAGGTATACTGTCTCCTACAGACACCTGCATAAGCTCACCTTTCAAAATTGTATGGAAGTGCAAGAATAATACAGATAGTACAAATAGGTAGTATATATTAACATTCTCTAGTGCTTTCTAATAGATTATTTTACTAATGTGATCCCCGTATTTGGAGTAATTTTTAGTTTCTCTTTGTTAAACTATGAGAAGCTTCTCACAACATCTTTTAGTAGTAAAGAAAATGCAAAATGTCAAATCAGCTAAATATTTTTATTAATGCAGCCATATATTTATTATAAAACAGTGATTCAGAGGTAGTTTCTTTTCTCGCACCTTTTCTCAGGAACTAGGACTTCTCTCAAGAGTAGTCCCATTGTCCTTTATAGGAAACTGCATGTTCTGACTCCTAATTCAATTGTTTTTCTATATCTAGGTTCAGCCTCAAGGGCTAATCAAACTGTTTGGCTCCCATTAACACCATGTCCGCTGTTGTGTGGTTTCTATGCCCCATCACATCAATACAGAAGTAGGTTGATTATGTTGTTTTTCAGAATCCGTGCAATCAGTGTTGAAGCTACTAAATGAAGCAGTTGCCTAGCAAACAAAGCAAAATCAATGCAAACCTGTGAAATGTTTTCATGTTACCAATCTGTGCCTTTCTCTGAAAAGACATTCTTGCAAAACTATTTAGATCAGTTCTAGTTTTTTGCATCAGACACTTGCCTTTGGTGCAAAATATCTTCAAATGACCATCACAGAAGGACGTCTTATAATATTGTATTTAAATAATAATTATATCTTTTCATTCTTTATATCTAATCTTAAGCATCTTGTAATCAAAATGAAGTTTTTCTGATTAAGAGAATTAAGGCTTTAATATTTAAAAAATAAATTCAAAGAGTTTTCCTAGAATTCTTTGTTTTAAAAGTGAAGTACTTCTCTCCATAGACAAGGTAGGAGCTAAAGATCTATTTGTAGAGGAACACTCAGCTTTTGTATCCTTTGTATCCATACTGTTTCAAATACAAATATCTTTGGAGGAGAGTACTTTCATGTGCTTTAAAAAAGAGAGTGCTTCTGCTCTTTGAGAACAAATCCCTGTTGCATGTATGCTTTTGGGCTAATCAGTATCCTAAATAGTACTTTTATTTTCATAATTGTTGTAAATTGTCAGGTAACAATGCTTACTACATCATGAAGAGAAAAGCAACATGATAGTAAGGATCTGGGTCTGCCTTTCTGATCTAGTACGTACTGTAAACAGAACAGAGAAGTCCAAGCACTGTACTAGAAGTGATATGTGCTGGAATTTTTGTGGTGAGATATCATTATCTGTGGTACTTTTGATAACTGACACGGAAGTCAGGCAAAAGTAATATATAGGTTCCATTAATCAGCCTGAGCATCTAATTTAATAAAATTAGCCATGAAAAAAAAGGATGCACACATCAACTATATAACTCTCAAAGCATCCTGTACACCAAAGTTTATTACAACTGAAGATTATCATGGTATTTTTTTTGTGTCCGTGATGAGGTATATTTTGATTTCCCCTTGTATGCAGTTGTGAGGTGAAAGTTAATGATATCCCTTTCCCTTTGAAAACATACAGTAATCTGCTTTATTGCCTACTTTACTCTTTCCCTGAAAAGCTCTGTGGTCGCTGCAGCAAACATCATAGCTGTAACTGAGAGAGAAGAAATTGTGGAAATTGGCTCCAAATGAGGGACTGTACAGACTGTACAGAACCCTCACCAGCATTCCTGATCACAGATCAGACAGTATTTCCTCTTTTTGACCTCAAATCTAGCAAAATACTTACACACGGGAAGAAGCCCACCTGTTGAAGTGCTTTGTTGGATCAGGACCAGAGAGGCTGACCAACCTTTGCTTGCTACACTGATTTCATGCTAAGTATCCATATGTTTATAGAGAATTGTTCTTCCTGGAACGCCACAAAACTGTTTTACATTAAAAGCTATACAGAAAGAAATTGCTTCAGCCACTTCTGCAGTACATTTGTGGTGCAGTATGCTGCAGTGGTTAATAGAGCGCAGACACGCTGTAAAATGGCTTAGGACAAAATCAGAAGAATGCTGAATCTAATTAAAAATGCAAGGGAAAACGAAGCAGGCAGAGTGTAATTACCTAAAGTGAAATTTAGCTAGGACATCAGAATTAAAACTTGTTCTTAGGAAGCTTTCTTAACAAACATTAGAGGTACAGGGTATTTCTAAAGTATTTGCCTATACATGTTCACTTGAATATGCATTGAATTTGCCAAATTCCCTTTTAACATTAACATATTGATAAGCTACAAGTTAACTGCATGCTTAACTGCATAATCTTTATACGGCAAGGAGTTATGGCTGCAGACAAGTTATTCACACCCAAAGTACTCTATTTCACATGGGGTACAGAACACAATTGGAATGCAGGCCACCAGTACCCTCATTATCAGAGTTTTGGTGTAGAAATTACAGAAAATGTAAACTAAGACAGTATATACTCTTCAAAGACAATCTGACGTATGTACCCATATTTGTATTTGTAGTGGGGATGACGGCTCTGGTCACAACAGCTCCAGACCAGTGAGATGAACAAACCCTTTATGCTTTGTTGTGGATGGGTAGATGGGTGCTGACATGGTGATACCAGAGTGCTTCACCCTTCCATCCAGGCACTCTGTCACTGGCTTCCTCCTGATCGAGGAAGCATGTTTGGCTTTTGTGTTAGGGTCAGAACAGTGGGTTTGCTTCGTTGTCCTGCTCCAGATGTGGTGACCACCTGGAAAGCTTCCAAGCAGGTACATCCCTGCTTGCATTCTTTGGTTAACTTCTCCTTTTTCCTTATTTTTGACTCTTTTTTTTTTTGGTACACTTGTACTTCCTTTTGTCCTCCCCAGTCTCCTCCCAACATGCCCAATTATATCTTCTCCAGTGGTTCTAGTTTTGCTACACCTGTACCTAAGTCTCAGCCTTATATGGTATAAATGATATCTAGACACTGTTGGCCTTGCAAGGTTTTAGTCTCCTAAATATCTCTAACACTGCCTTCTATATGTCTGTGAATTCTGGCACAGACTGGCACACAACTGCCTGTGTAACCACCATCCTTCTCAACACTGTCTAACTTCTGTCAGCTTCTCATACTGTTACCTGTTCAGGTACAGCAATTTCTCGTGCCTTGTCCAGTAGTCTTCCATGTCCTATCCAGTTAGTATAACCCTGAGGGCCTAGCCAGCAAACCAGTGAGATGCTCACAGCCGTAACACACTTTCCATGGGACAACCACAGCTTGGTCCACTGAAAAAACAGAATTCATGAAGCAGATTCTAAGAGCTTCTTGTAGAAGGGGATCATCTGACAAAGACCTAATCCACACTTCAGAAATGCGACCACAGGCATTAAATTCATAATTACTTTGTATGAATGAAAATATCGAATGTAACTTTAATCTTTGTCTCTAAATACATTTTATGGTAATCTAATTGTAGAGGAAAAATTAAAAAAAAATATTTTGATGGAAAGAAAAGATGCAACATCTGCAGTAATTACTCAATTTCATTCATATTCATAAGACCATTGTGAAAAGATTTTTGGTGAGTGCCACCTACATCTGGGCTTCTGAACTTCACCTAAAAGCAGTGGAATTGTGTGTCTATAGAGAGGTTCAAGGAAAGGTCTCAAACAGATGGAGCAACCTGTAGGATGCTTGAAGAAGGGGACAACAGACAGATGGGATTCAGAAAGATCTGATGGGGTTTAAGTCAGAGATTTGGGTCGTGAAGAAAAGTGGGTTGAAAATAGTAAAAGGCTATGAGAGGGACTGTGGTAATGGGTTAGGAATTTGGTGTAGAAAGCATTGTGAGGTTCTGGGTAGGAGAATTTAAAAGCTAGGTATTAATAGCCAGGTGTCAGAAGTGGGAAGTCAAAGGATTTGGGACTCTTATACAGCAGACTTTTTCTTAGGTACCTATAAATATAATCTAGTTTGGCATTCAGGAGATCCACACAAGACCATCTCATCCTCTTTTCTGTCTAAAATACAGGACCATCTCATCCTCTTTTCTGTCTAACATACAGGACCTCTAGATAACCTGTTCCTCATCACCTTCCTCTCCACTGTCAGGTATGTGGTAAACCTGTGCATCCATCAACTTCAGTGGGAGGTGAGCATTTAAATATGTTTGCAAATCTTGAAACCCCAGAACTAACTACTGTGACTTTCAAGATGAATGAGAGTTAATGTCATAGTAACTCCTGTGACTAACAATGTTTAAATGTGAATTTTAAACACCAGATCACAAATACAGCCAATGAGGTGTTCATAATCAATTTACAGATTAAAAAGAACAAAGAAAGTTTCCCCTGTCCTGGTCTATTAAAACTAAAAAATGAGTTTATTCAGGGAACTTGAAATCAGCGTGCAGACCATCAAAAAGTAGGAAAAAAGAGTCAGTGATTCATTGTGACTCATTCTCTTAAAAATTTAATAGAATAAATGAATCAGCTTATTTGTATGTGTGTGTTTTTTTTTTTTAAACAAAACTCCGTTTATCAAACTAATGGTCATACCACAAGAAAACTGAGATATTTAAAGTTAAAATGTATATTGAATCTGTCAAGAAATGTATGTGGTTGGTTTGATATGTGCAAGATTTATGGGGATGATTTAAATAAGGAAGTATTCACTTAGGCAGAAATATCTCCGAATAGTCTTAGTAAGAATTTTTTAATAAAAGAAATAGAATGATTCAAAAGTATCTGTGGTACCTAAACTACCTTTTAATTTGGTTATTTTTGTTTTTTGAGAATAGCTTATAGAGAAATTTGAAGCTGCTATAAACCCATATGTTCATGTGGCCAGCAATACCTTTAGCCTGTGTTGTACTCCGACAGTCCACGGCATTCGGAACAGAGGAGCATTTTGTGATATGAAACTCCCTCCGGTGTCCAGCCAGCAGAAAAGACTAGATCAACCAATTGCGACTTCCATCCACTGCCAAGGTTGCTGGTTTCAACCAATGTGAAGGAGATAAACAATTCTTTTCAAATGTGAGTCTCCTACATACAGAAAGGGTAAACTCACCAGGAGTCAGTAGGGCAGTGCTGTTTCCATTCATACTCCAGTGGCTCACATATGAGGAACTCAGGAGAAAGATGTTATAAAGTTCAAAAAGTATTGCAACAGAACAGCAAAATTGCCTTGATTTATATATTTTTCTTTTGTCATACACTGTTTTGCTTTAGGACTCACACAGTTACAAGCAGAAGGAAAGATACCATAGTAATTCACTGATATTTTATGAAAAGTGATTTATTTACAATGATAGCCAGAGAAAACTTGTTGATTTTATTTACTTTTTAATTTAATCTCATGGGAATATCTTTTAAATTATCCAAATGAGTGTCAGCAAAAGAATTTTCTCGCTCTATCTGCATTTGTAACTATTTTCTCTTGTTAATGTTCTTGTAAACATTGCAATCATTACTTTGTTTTTTGACTTTGAATATTTGTATAAGAACAGGTCATTTAAGGAAATTGAAATGTACTTTTTTTTTTCCTGTTGACAAACCTTCTAGCAATATTTTTAAGTAGTTAATTCAGACTTTGACTCCTACATCCTGATTATATATTAGCAATTAATATATCTAGTAAGTTATTAGAAATGCACGTTGAGCCTTTTTTACTGATTTTTTCTCCTACAGTGATCCTATAGAGTATGTAGTCTTGATTCTCTAATTAATACTCTCAAAATAGAAGCGTATTCTGCTGTGAGAGGAGATTTCAGTGGCAGTTTCATTTCTGATATTGTGGTTTTCTTGGAAATGTGACTTTCCAAGAAAATGATGAACAGCTATGAAATAAATTCGATTCCTGGGCTGAGATGCCAGCTGATTTGAATCAGTGCAGAACTCCTGACTTTGTTAGACAGGCAGTGATTTAGATTGACGGTGCATTAGGTTCATTGTCCTTAACTGAGAGAAACATCTATAGGGCAATTATGTTATTAAAGATTTGTTGTTACTGGCAGGATGTAGGAAAGCTTTGCAAGCACCATTCAGAAACAGTCAGGACATTAGTGTGTTATCATGACTATTTCAGCCACAAATCCAAAGCACAGCACCAAAATTCCCAACCAGACCCAGTACAAGGAGATAAGGTTTTACTTCAGGAATATGAAGAGAAAGAGTGAACTGCTGCAGAAATTCTCAAGTTTACCACAATAGCACAATCAGGCTATTATCTACAATTCAAGGTAATTTTTCTCTTCCTCTCAGGCTTGTGTTTTAATGGTTGAGGTCTGTTCCATTTGTCACTATCCCACATGGGGATCTCATTCTTAAGTGGCTGGAAGTGTACTTTCATCTCTAGCTTTGACTCTTGCACTTAAAATCCATAGAGCACTTGGCTAGTGTGAGGCATTTATTTTCTCTCCCCCTGCCCCACATCCCCATCTCCACCCCCCTTCCTTTTTTTTTTTCAATTTACCTTTTGGGTAAATCCAACTCTGCTTTGGATTCAACATTAGAGTAAATATGCGTAAAAGGGAATGCTGTCTTCAGTCTCTGTTTCTGACTTTAGATGGGAGGAGGGCCAACTGCTCAGAAGCTGCTTATCTACAGTCACTTATGGTCTGAAAGTTCATGGCACATATTGCAACCTAAGAAAATAAATCAGTTCTATGAGCCAATTATGGATTTTATAAAAGAAAAGCATAAGCAAGCAAATATTCACTTAATGAGACATATTTCTAAGCTAATATGCTACAGTTTTATTAGCTAATTAAAGATGAACAGTACAATGATCAAATAATGGGCACATTTAAAATTGAATCAATAAATCAGTCGGTTCCAATTATTCAGTCACTAAATTATTGCATTGAGTAAGCAGCTCAAGTTATGAGTTTGACATGGGAAGGAACTGCTCAGCTTTATCTGGCAACATTTTAAGAGGGATTTAATTTCCTTTCCATCCTAAAACCCATTCTTGCCAATACAAAACATATTCATTATATTTTTTGGTCTTAAACCTTAGATGAGCACCTAAACTGAGACTAAGGAGGAACTTCTTACATTCACTGATGTGATATAAAATCATCTTTCATCTTCTGGGTGCCTGAAAGTCTGTAGATAGCTGGGTTTGCCTTGAAAGCCCTATAGAAACATTGAAAACTATTATGTATGAGGAGAATGGATGTTTTACGTAGAGGACAGCATTTAAACTTCCTAGCCACATTTAAGTATTCTACAGGATCAAAAATACAGGGTTTCCTATATTATTCCCATATATTCCTATATATGCCTGTGGAAGTGTTAAATACGTCTTGCACCTGCCATGAAAATGCTTTTAAGCCTGAATTCTTAACAAGGCTAATGTCCTTGCTTCCTGTGTAGGCCATGACACCGTGGGGGAAAAAAAAAAAAAAAAAAAAAGGTGAAATTCCTAGAAGAAAAAGTCACAAAACAGTTGATCTGTGTAGTCTAGTAAATATAGTTTTGCCATTTCTTGGGGCAGGCAGCCCTGTGCTGTGGCCAGTTTTGGCAGGTCCTGGGGGTGGCTGGGCTGCCCTTGGCCTGAGGGGTTGAGCTGGGTTTACCAGGTACCCCATGGCCAAGTGCCCATTGCCCAGCCTGTCCCAGCTCCAGCTCTGTGAGTGCCCCTGGGGAAGGGACTGACAGCCCCAGACAGGTCCTGCCGGACAAACAGCTCCTGAGGGCATAAGGACTGTGGGGCAGCTTTCACCCCTTCCCTGGAAGCAGTAGATTGGGATGGCAAAACAAGCCCTAAATCAGAAGAGGAAGGGACCCCCACTACGAACATCACAATCTTTCAGTGATGGCCTGGGATGCTGGTGGCTTTCTGTAACACTCCCCACTCCAAAGTCTACTGAAAGAGCTTTTAACGCTGAAGCTGTTGACCTTAAGACCCAGGGTGAGCATAACCACCATAACTACCCTAGAAAATGGTAAAGCAATAGGAAGGCATTGTGCAACAGGTTTAAGAGTATTATCACTGAGGTTCTTCCATATTAGGTAATTTGGACTATTGGACTGCTGAAACACTAGTTAAAATTTATGATAAAAGCATATATATAATATCTTCTCTTTTATCTAGAAAATATTTTTTGGTTATTTCTTCCTTCATACACACATCTCAGGACATAATTCTTACTTTCCATCCTTCACCATGTAGATATTTTAAATAATAACTCATCAAGAAATTAAATGCAACATTTATTCTCTATAAACCACAAGAAGCTTTCAGAGACTTGATTGAAACTGCCTCAAAATTTTAAACATTTTGAGGTCCAATAAGCATTTTTATATCAGAAATGTAATTTTGTATGTTTACGAGTTTGTTTTGTTTTTCAGTGAGACTGCAAGGTGGTAAGATCATATGCATGTTTAGTACTGTTACAACAGAAAAAAACAAATGTGTGTGTGATCAGACCTTACATAATAACTAAAAATACTCCTAACCAAAAGGTTAACTGTTTGATTGAATTTCATGCTACTACTCCCTTAATGATGGTCTTCCTATTAAAATCCAGTTATATTTGCTGTATTCAGTTTACACTGCAGTTATTTTATGTATACTGAACTACCCAGTAAAATAAATGCTTGAAAATTACATTATACTTTTTTTTTTTTTAATACCTGTTACTGTATCATAATTACTGCACAAGTACACCTATGGAAAATTTAAAGCTTAAATTTGTCTCATCTAAAATTCAGTGGAATATTTGTCTCTAAACACCCAAGTGATCTGATTAATCTCTTTTTTTCTGGGGCTTTGATTTCTTTCTGATGATATGTGATCTGGCATTTCCCTGGAACAGCATATTATCACTAGCTTAATCAATGCTTTAAGCAGAATGAAATTTTTAAAATAATAAGTTTTGCTCAGCCTTATGTGGTCAAAGTCTTTTGTGTTCTGGGATGTATGACAAGCAGAGACTTTTAAAAAACAGAACAGGATTCTGGCTACGGAACATTTGTGAGTGGAACAAATTGTCATAATTATCTTAGATTGTTCAGCTTTTCCTCCCCTGTTCATTATCATGCAACACATATTCTGAGGTATATACTCTGCCTTCATACTCTGAGTTTTTCTGTTGGTTTTTTTTTTTTTTTTTTCCCTCTTTGGATAACTTAATCTATAGAACCATCCAGACTTGTGCATGTTTATCCTGATTGCAATACCTTTTTAATGCTCACAGCTGATTTCTAGCTAGAGAGAGCAAGTTTAATGGGAGTGCTCTCTTTTAGTCCAACCCAGTGGTAGTTCATTTTCTATAAGAGGATTTAAATGTTGAGAAACCCCACCCAGTGCATTTCTCCTTGTTTGCTTGCTTTCTTCTGGAAGTGCCTACAGAGAGAGAATTAGGTTGATTATGAATCACTTAAATGTAATTTAATTCCTGTCCAGAGTGCAACATCGGTCTGTTTCCACCTCTTCTCTTAGATAAAAAATTAATGAAAAGATAAGCAAAAAGTGTATTTTTAATATAGATAATGTAAATATATGTCTACATGTACATATGTATAAAATATATATATATAGTTAATATATGTATGAAGTATTTCAAGATTTCTGTTACATATTTGGTTAGAAAACCCTTTGTAGAGCGTATTTCAGAACACAGTGCCTCAAGGGGAAAGTTATTTATGGGTATTCTTGGACAGTTCCTTTAAAAATCTTTTACTCCCTCCTGTCAGAATTAGGATACAACATAATATGGGGAATTACGCTGATCTAATTCATCAGTTCCCTTCTCCCCACTGCCCTGGAATCATCCCAGATATCTTTGCTAAGCAACCTCACACCAGGTCTAGCAGCCCACCAATCTCCATAGTCACTTATGAAACCTTCTGTGTATTGTGTATCATTCTAGGAGAACAGCAAATCAGATTTCATTAGAAAGAGTATCAAAGCAACAGCCAAAACCTGATTAACTAATATTACTCTATATTTTATAGAAGCATCATTCTGGGAACAGCTTTTTCCTAAATGAAATAAAAACTTACTTGTCTATTGGGATAAATAAGGCCTTCTGAAACACAGGCAGTAGTAACTGGTGTAACTGCAGGAGCTCAGTGACATGCTTCATGCTTTCTGACACTTCCAATTAGCATGGATCAGTAAAAAGAAAGGTGTTGGATGAGGCAGCTTCCAATGATGCATTAACAGTTGAAAATTAAATTTTGGTAGGTTTATTCATAAAAGAAATAAAGAGATTTAGTGGCAGCAGCCACCTGCAAAAGGGCCAATTATTCATGACTCAGCTGAGCACCCGAGCCGGTTTTTGGTATGATTTGTTTGTTTGGTGGGAAGTTCATTTACAGATTTTTCGTGCTGATCTAATTGATTTGCAGGAGGGCTAACAACCCTATTTCCTGCACCTGGTTTGAAAATTGATACCATCTGGTTCATTGGATTAGCAGCTGTAGTTCACAACTCCTATCAATTCAGACACATTTGACAAGAGTTCTGCATCTTTGGTCTCTTCCAATTCATTTCCCTCTTTATATGCTGAAATCTGCAGAGCTTCTTCACTGCAAAGCAAGGTTTTCTTAATTTATAGCACAGGGATAATAGCATGATGATAATTATTATTCTAGTCTAGTTAGAGCTCAAAAAAGCATGCTATGTGCCTACAGCAAACACAAGAGGATGAATTAACATTGAGGGCCACATCTGCATTTTATTTACTTCAGTGGAGATGGAGGGTGCTCAGTATCTCAGAGGAGTAGAACATTCATCATGAAGAAAGTAAATATAATTATCGCATTTTGGAAATTAGTATCAAGTTTACATGATTCCCCGTTCAATGTCTCATCTGCCATAACACAATGACTCCCTGACAGTTCAGTAAATGTTTCAATATATCTTTCATAATGTGAGAAACTGGGGCAAATTTAAATCTGTGTTTTCCTTCATATATACGCTGTTTCAGAAGAAAGAGGAATTACTCGTGGGACATACTGCCCTGCTCTGGGGACATACCTAACTAGCAGCAGACCTTGCTTCTGTTCCTTCTACCTCCTCAGGTATGATGCTGATGTTAACTTGTTTTTAGACTTCCCAACCCTGCAGTATGATGAGATACAACCATGCAAGAGTGGCCATTTAAATTATGTTTCTAGAGTAGTAAAAATAAACTAATTAAAGGCTTTTTGGTGATTACCACAGAATTATACTAATCAAGGTGGATTACTCACCAACATAATTTGTGGTGAACTACGGCTGATTATCCAAGAGTTGAACAGAGCATAATGGAGGGACCTATCATTGTAATCGCACCCAGTTCTCATGTCCTCGTTGCTAAACCTTCCACCTTCTCAGTTCCAAGAGAAAGGAAAAAAAAATAAAAGCCCCACAACCCCCCCAGAATTTTGTTTTAGCTAGACTATTCTCACATTCTGATGTTAGTCAGATTTTATGACAATCTGTATTTTCACTGGCTGAACATCACCACATAGGGCTTTTTTGGTCAATGGACTGCTAAGTTTTGCCTCACCTGCTGAGATCCTGCTTCTCTCAGTGTATAATTTTCTAACATCTATATAAATGCTGGTGAATTAGAGACCTTTACAAAATGGAAGGAGTTTCTGGCATGCTATCCTGTATGAAACTTCCTGAAGAGAGCAAATTAATATGTGTGAAGGGCATATAGTATGCATGAACAGGTTGCTGTTTCAAGATGTAACTTTAACAAAGAAAATGAACCTACATCTCATTCATGTTAATGTCCAATGTTGGTACCATGTGTACATGCAAACAAAGTTCCCATAATCTGACATAGAAATACCTATCGGTATATGGAACCTTTAATGGACATTGCCTTGGGCAGACTCTAGTCTGAAAATACACCAACAGAACATGTCACGACTGAGGAAACAATGAGAAAACTGCAATAAATATTTCAGCCCTATCCACTTAGCTGGGATTATTACCAGTTGTGTGGTAATACTGGTGGTCGGGTTTTGACGTACAAAGTGTAGCTCAACTGTTACCCAATTAAACCTACAATGTTTGATTTAAAAATGATGTTGCTAAAGTATAAGGTGTTTTACATGACCCATTAGTTCATTAAAAAGATTTAAACTAATGTTTCCCAGTCACTGAAGAATAAATTTCTTAGCAGGGAAAGTTGCCAATGCTGAAACCTTTGCAATATATTCTCTCCCAAGGAATAAAAAATTCAAGTCTTATGAGTGCAGGTACCTAGCAACCTTTTACTGCTCTTACAGCTCACTGTCAACAGTCTGGTTTTTGAAAACATGTTAATTAGTAGCACTGCTATTTCCTGGGAGAGAAGCTTATCTTAACTGCCAGCTACTATCCAGGAAGCCATTGTTTCAGAACTATTTCAATTAGAAAAAATAAGATAAATGGAAACTCAGGTTTTCCCATGGCATCTAGATATTTTTCTACTGCAGGATTTTATAAATTGCAGCAGAAACATCTCTATTATAATTTGCATATCTTATTAACAGCACTTTCTACAAATGTAGATGTTTATTTTCCACATGTTATAAACCCAGTTAGAAGAGGGAGAATAGTATATCAGAGTTATAAGAATGACATATACAAATATTTTTATATATTTGTGTGCATATATGCATGATATGCAAACATTTGTTTGTATGTGTATGTATATATATATATATTTTAAATATGAAAAAACATAATCTAATATATATCTTTTATTTGTAAAAAATAAAAAATAAGATTTACTACTATTTTAATTTTGCATTCATTGTATAATTTCAGCAAAAATTGACCCACTAGGTTTAATGATGAATTATGAAAGCTTTTCTCAGGAAGAAAAAAAGAAGTTGGTGTAAATAATTTAAAATCTCTTTAGCTTTCCTTACTGTAATTATATCTCTACTGTAGCTTCTAAAGTCATGCTTATCAAAATTGATAATAACAATATTTCTGAAGCCAGCAGGCCTAGATGAAAAATAGTGATTGCTAAGAAACCACTATTTGTTGACTATACCCTGAAATGCAGAGATGTCTACTCACAAAGAGAGCAGGTATTCTGGTATATTTGCAAATCCAATGGGATTTTAACAGAACATTGAAATCAAAAGATTCTTCCTCACATGAGAATAAGGATAAAATTTGGTTGACATTGTTTCTTGCAGGGAAGTGCTGCTGCTTTGCCATTCTACAAACATGTGCGAGAGTGAATCAGAGTCCAAGAACTGTGTTGAAGTAAGTTATTCAAGCTGAGGTGACGGTTAGTGTCCTAATTGAAAAAGAAGGCTTGCTTTCAGTCAGATACTCGTTACATTCTTTAATTGGAAAGACATGTACTGGTATCTGCCCAGAGTACAAATATGCTCTAAGGACATCAATAAGATTAAAATATATGGCAGAAGTCAGTGGAAGAAAAAGGGATGGATAAATTCAGAACACACAGATTAGTAAAAGAACTCATAACTGCTGTGAGTGACAGAAATTTAGTGCAATGGAGAATTTTATGATAAAATTTTCTAGTGTTTTCTAAAAAATCCAACTAGTTTCTTTTCATCTGTGAGAATTTTGGAGTCTTATCAGGTGTCTTTTTTGTACTAATTTACAGAAAGCCATTAGACTGTAGGTGGTTGGCACTCCATTGACCTGCTTTTGACAATCTAGATATATTGTCTGGTTTTGACTGGACACATTTTAATTCCTGGATGGTAATACTTTAACTTATAGAATTATTTGCCCTGTATAAAATCAGAATACATTAATTTAACATTCACTTGCCATGCACATTCTGTAATGCTCATTTGAAATATGTTTTACCACAAATATTCTTTTCTGAAAACTTAGCCTCCAGTATACTTGCTGAAAGCCAATATAAGAATGTATGAACAAATTATATCCAGGTGAATTTTCAGGCCTTTTTAAAAATCTTCATCTAGCTCTGGTAATAAATGAATTTCATTCATGCATGGCTTGTTTTGAAATTCCTAAGACTCTTTTTCCCTCCTTTTTTTAAGAATAAAAACCTCTCAAACATGGCAAGGTGAATGTGCTTTACTGCAATGTAATTAAAAACATATTCAATTATGAAATTAATAACTAAACTAGCAGAATTGTTTTGGGAGCTGTGGTTAAAGCTGTGTTTAACTTTCAGTTAAATGAGATTACTGAGAAGCAGTAATTTTATTAAGTCACATTCACATTGCTGTTATCTACTCTTAAGTTTATTTAAAATGCATTCATAGAATTAGATTTAAATGGGGTAAATAATTTCACAGAGCTACAAACTATCATTTGTTTTCTACCTCTCTATGCTACCTAGAGGACAGATCTAGAGAAGTGCAAAAACTGTCCAGTCAGTAGATGGATGTTAGGAGAACTCCTGAAAACGGCAATGAATAATGCAAGGTCAAAATTTCACTTTTCCTTTAACATTAATAGACCAATTGAAAACAAAAGAATAGGAACATATTAAGATACTAATTTCTTTAACAATTCACAAAACATTTCTTTTTAAAAAAAGCTCTGAATGAACATAAAATTTGGGGTCAAAAAATCTTTCCAAGGTCCAATTACATTATAGACAAGTTAGATCGGATGTTGTACTGATTTACCAAGGAGAATTTCTGGGACTGCACAAAGAATGAAATTATAATGAAGTTAGAGGTAGAAACCCAAGCCTCATTGAGTGTCATTTCATGTTACTATAGGGTGGGAGTAATTGTATCAAGTCAGTACTAATCTATAAAAGCAGTGGAGTAGGGCTACTGTTTTATTTCTGGCCTCTTTTTATGTGCTGTGATCAAAGATGCCAACTAAATCTTTCCTCTCCTCTCTCCTAATACATATTTTTTCCCAGAAAATATTTTTTTAAAGAAGAGCCACGTAAAGATGTCTGTACCTCCAAGGGCCTGCAGAAGATACTGGAGTACATTCTCATCTGCTTCAGTTTCCTTTTCTTTGCAGAAGGATCCAAGTTCTTAAGTAATAGACAGCCTTGAAAACTCCCACGTGTGTTTTATAGCCACGAGTTGTCCTAGTAAAATCAGTGGAGCTAGTTGTGCTGTAAATGTTAAGCAAATGTTTGCTGGATTGGTTCCCAAACAGCATGGCTGATATTTGTCATGTATGGGTCATCTTGTCTAGAGAAAACTCTGTGTCTGCTCACATAAAAGAGGGAGAGAGGTGGAGAAAAAGACTAAGACATTGACATAGACACATGCTCAGCCCAGTCAAAAATGTGCTTTTTGCAGCATTGGGCCATTTGACTTACCAGTTGAGATCCTTCAGATTTTATGCTCTCTCTCATAGATATAATATGACTTTAATAATAATTAGGAATACAAGCTTACAGGTCGTCTGTATTTACAGGGGTTTGGATCTCTTAATGATATAAATTTTACTTCAGTTTAGGACACAGCAAATACATATGTAACCTGTAAGTATCATACTCAATTGTCTTTTTTTGGGGGGATTGGACCTGAACAAAGGGCAAAAAAGAAAGTAAACATCACATCCATTTGAAGGCTAAATTAGTTTTTATTTGGATATTTTCTTTTTAAAGGCAAAACAGAACAATTGAAGGTAATGAATATTTGCTCAAATTGTAAGAGCATAAAGTATCATTGTTATCTCTTGCTGAGTAAACCTCTTCTGGCCATATGTTCACACTTCAGCTGTGCAAAAGCACTTAACAGCAAAAGCATAAGCAAATCTATTAAAATATTGCTAATAAAATCTAAAAGAGACAGTAATGATGATACAATTGGATTTAGGACTCAGTGCTGCTTGGCACACCTCTGTTTTTTTGTACAGTTCTGTCCTCCCCAAGGGTAATGATAGACTGTTTCAAATGTGGTGTTTGCCAGCTGTGCACTCTGTGAGTCTGAATCAAGACCCACTGACACCAGTGTGCTTTGGTTTAAACCAAAGCCTGCACTTTTATTTCAAACTCTCAGAAATCACAGACCAACTTAATTTCTCCTCTAAGTTATAAATTTCAATAAAACTATCACTAGGATTTTCAGAAAAATAGTCCTGGCTCCTCAGTCTCTAAGAGACACTTTCAACTGTGGAAAAAGTGATTTAGAACTGGTTGAAATAAAAAGGAGATTTTTACTTGTTCATAAGCCTCATAAACATTTCTGAGTTTGAATTTCAGGAAAAACACCAAGCTCTGAAAGTCTCAATAAACATCAGGTTCTTGGCAAAACTATTTTTTGCAAAATAACTTCACATATGTATTGCAATTTCACTATGGAGATGTGATTCATAAGGATAAATGTTTCCAAAAAGTAATGTGGACAACACAATACAACAGCTTTAATGAAATAATAATGAAAATTAAAAAAAAGCATAAATTGAAGCAGAGGACATTCTGACTGGATATAAGGAAAACTTTTTTCAACCCTGAGGGCAGTGAAGCATTTGAGTTGGCCGCTCAGAGAGGTGGTGCAAGCTCATAATTTCAAGCACTGAGCTGGTTTGATGCTACAGCTGGCCTTGCTTTGGGCAGGAGGTTGAACTTAGAGGTATCCTGAGGGCCCTTCTAGCCCAAGCAGCTCTTGGATTCTGGACTTGTGCAGAATGCTGCACAGGTGAGACTCCTCAGCATTGCCAAAAATATGGGTAGACAGACAATCTTTTAAGATTACTATTTGTTTCAATTTATTATGAAAAAACAGATACACAACTAGGAATTTTCCACGCGGTCCATTCTGGCCAAGATATTTCTAAAGTGCTGCTTCATTATGTGTTCAAATACTTGGGCCAAGTGGCAGAGGACTATAAGGTCTTTTACTGGAACCATGGAGAAGCACTGAGGTGGAATAGACTGTGATTTTTCATTGAAAACTCATCTAAATCTTACAGCATACAAAAACATTAATGAGAAATGGGGACTGAGCTAATCATAGAATCATAGAATCATAGAATTATTATGATTGGAAGGGACCTCCAGGGTCATCAAGTCCAACCTTTATCCCATCATATTTCTTACCATTAAACCACTAGACCATGGTCTCAAACGCCTCATCAGCCCATTTTTTGAACACCCCCAGGAACGGCGACTCCACCACCTCCCTGGGCAGCCTGTGCCAGTGCCCAACCACCCTCTCAGTAAAGAACTTCTTCCTAACATCCAACCTAAACTTCCCCTGATGCAACTTGAGGCCATTTCCTCTCATCCTGTCATTAGTAATTTGGGAGAAGAGACCAACACCAGCCTCACTACAACCTCCTTTTAGGTAGTTGTAGAGGGCAATGAGGTCTCCTCTCAGTCTCCTCTTCTCCAGACTGAACAACCCCAGTTCCCTCAGCCGGTCTCCATAAAGCCTGTTTTCCAGACCTCTCACCAACCAACCAACCAACCGATAGGGTTCAGTTAATGTTTATTCAGCTGGTACCTGTTATATTTATATCAGTTTGGAATGTTTTTGTTGAAATTCCAGTGTTGCCCCATCCTATTCAGACTGGGATAATGCAGTTCATCTAGTTGTACGGTACTGCAAAGCTGATTCTCTGTTTCTTGTAAACGTAATGTGAGCTGCTATACTGCATCTGCTGTTTATGAGGAATTTTCTGCAGGAGTCTTTAATGGTGTAAATTTGTACTGACATAGAAGCTATAGAACAAACACTTGTCTGTGTATTATTTCATCCAGAGTAAATAGCTGATGGAACAAAGTATAATAATCCTTATATATATTTCTCCTTGCCTACAATCCTGCATTTCAGTATTTCCTTGCACGGTTTTGTGAGTTTGCCTTGGCCACCCTACTTCGCCTCCTTTTTTGCTGCTGGAGGAAACATAGTCTCAACATGCTCTCAGCATGTTCATTCTATCTCCCTATGTCTTTTTATGTGCCTGACAGCTTTCACTGATACTTCGTGGGTGGTCTGATCTCCTCCAGCATCTTTAAAGTTTAGGAGTTTTGACGTCATGCCAGGGTCATGGGAGGCAGGCAGTTCTCCTCCCTGATTCAGTTCTTTTTTGCTTCTTCTATACCAATCACATTTAACCCCTTAAAGCCAGACATATTAGTATCATGAAGGTAACTTTACTTCTTTCCTGGAATTCATGCCAAACTATGTTTGTGCAATATCTGATACTGTAAGGTCCACACTCTTATCAGAGCATAAAAGAATATGGAAAAACCATTCCCCCCATATACATCCCATCAAATGGCAGAAGAATATTGGCATTGTTTATGCAACTGTACGCTTCAGAAATGTTCTATGTAGCATACAGAAGCTATACATAACACAGAGGTATTATTGCAAAAGCACTCAGTGTCTGTCCAGAGTCCAACTTTATCAATTTCTGTTGAAAACAAGTGTTCACCAACTGTTACTTTATTCAAGTAGGAAGGCAAAGACAAGTGTGTTCTAAACTGGGCATTAAGAGACATCATTGTGGCAACATGGTGCACAGCAGAAAAACATAGAAAAATATGCTCGTGTGTATCTAAAATAGCAAAGTGAAAAACATTTAAAATGAATATTTTCATATTATCAGGTTGTTTAAGCTAGTACAAGTGCATAAGTGCATACCACATTCATGTGAGAGAGACAACGTATGTGACCTTTGATGGGAGAGAATAGCAGGTCCTATGCAAAAAAATCTATACTGATCCCTTGATCTGAAGTCAGACTTACTCACTGTGAACTGGAATCCAGAAAGTACCTTCACTTGCATGAACTCCTGTGGGATGGCCATGGGTGCTCCCATGTAGTACCAGGGACTTGCCCTGCTGAGTCACAGGGAGGCTGCTCTACTTCAGGCAAAAATAGCAATGCAGCTTTGACAGAACTCTGCTCTTTTAGGGAAGGAAGGCAGACCACCTGCGATTAGTATGTCTGGAGAAAGTACTTCTGGATGGTTTTGCCTCCACTTTCCCTAAACATCACAATCACTGCATTACAGAGAAGGTCTGTTTACTCATCAGGTGGTGTTCTTCACCATTATGATCATCTTCTGGTCTTGTAAGGTTGGTGCAAAGATGACATAGATGTGAGCAAGAATCTAGTTTTCTCTTTTTCACTATAAAATAATTATGGATTTTTTCTCACAAGGCTAAGAAGTCCTGAAAATAAAGTATTGCAGGAAAAATGTGAATACTAGCACTGCAAGATGAGAAATAATTTGAATGGTAGGAGGCACTTAGATGCTGAACTCAGAGACCAGGAGGTCAAAATAACCCAAAGTCTTCTGATAGCTGGTTCTTACCAATGTCTGGGAGTGGCTTTCTGAGGCCCAACAAAATTAAATAGAAAGACTTATCTGTCAAACAGACAAAAATCTGCAAGGACAGTAGAGGGTCATCTATTTTAATCAAAAACCCCACCACACAAACCTGGCAGTACAAATGTCAGGAGGCTTTCATCCACAAGGAAATACTTCGGCAGACTATTTGAAAATCACCACAAACAAAAAAGTTAATTTTACTTAGTTATAATGTTAAGATATAAAATGGAGTTATATTTGGTGCAGTCTTCCATGGACTAACATTTAGAAATTCCTGTTCAAACACCAGTTTATAATTTTGTTTTAGGCCAACTCAGATCAGAAAAAGTTTAGTTACCGAGTCCAGTCCTTGACCCGTTAGAGACAGTGTGAGATTCAATGCTCTAGGCCATCCCCTTTCCTTGGGATAAGAGGATCCAAGTTTGATTGACTTGGATGAAGGCTAGACTTTATAAGCAAACTTAGAATCATGTGTTGCCTGCCTATATTTTTTTTTTCAAGCAGTCAAGGGTAGCTCTAGGTGAAGTTTTATATCTAATTTAACACCACTAAAGAAGATATGGGAGAAAATAAAGAATCAAGAAGTTGAGCAAAAAATAGTACTTCCCCCTTATGCTTCACAGGAGAAATAGAAATCCTCTCAAGACACCTTTCACCAAGTAGCCCTTGTAGCCACCAAGGCCAGGGCTCTGCTACTGTCTCTGTACATCCATTTCACCCACCCACACACGCCTCACCCCTTCCTGGAATTCTGCTGTTGCATTTTCTTCTTCCACTGGGCAGGCACCTCTTTATGCCAGTGTAGTGATAACATTAAAACTATAATATGTACATATACCAGTGCCTTCTCTCCCTGTCCTAACTCCCAGCACATTTGATCCATCTTTTTATAAACCATTCTGGTAAAACTGATGTCTGTTAAAGTAGATGTTTCATCTAGTAAAAACCGTTTTGAACTGTGAGCAGTCATTACTTCAAGTAGCTCACTAAAAGCATGTAATTTTCCCAGTACATGCAAATAAACATTGTTAGCAATTTTATTTTTCTTCCCTATAAGTGTTACATCTCTATTGGCTAGGTTTATTTTCTGTCATTCTTGTAAAAACACAGACGCAGCAGCTGTGTATGTGTAAGAGGCTGCAGCAGATAAGGGTTGTATCTCATGCATTTTCAGAAGTGCTTTGTGTTGCTATTAATTTCTCCATGTTCAGAAAAAAAAAAAAAAAAAGGAACCTGGCAACCCCCCAAGTTTTAATACTTTCAAAATAACAGGGTCATGCAAAAAGTGATTGAAATAAATTTTTAAATTGGCAAGCTGTACATTTTTTTCATCTAAAAATTCCAAAGTTGTCACTGTCAGTGACTTACTTTATGATGGTGGGAAAAATGGATAAAGACAATACATGAGGAGCAAGAGCATCATAAATCATCATTCAGAAATCTCTATCTCCCAGTATAACTAGAAAAGTGAAATGAACAGATTGCATTCAACTGGACAGGGCTGTATTACTTCACAAAATTAAATGATCAGCCTGGTATTATGTCAGTTCATGTTGTTGCATTTCACAGAATACTTTCAAAATGAACAGGTGTGCCATCAATAAAATACTGTGTTAAATTTTCTTATGCTTAGAAGGAAGTCAATATAAAGTTCAAATTAGATACCTTGCATTCTTTTCAAGAAAACAGTAGCTGGTTTATGACTTCTTTTTCCCTGAAAAAAACGTGAAGAAACTGCCACAATGAAGTAGGTAATAAGTAATTGTTTGGGTTAAGTGTGTTCTGTAGTGGCATCTTGTCATGTAGAGCTCTCTAACTGAATGAAGTCTTATTAATTTTACTGCATCATTCAAAAAAATAGATCCTGTAATGACTACAGAACCTAACCATGTAGTACATTTATTTTATTAACAGGACTACTCCTATGAAAAAGCAAAAGAAAGCAGAAACCCACATATGAGCTATGCAATGTCTAAAGAAAAGTAGCTGCTGCCTGAATTCTGCAAGTCTGGGGGCATGTCTTCAGGATCATACGCTGATTTGATATCAGTTCTTAATTTAAGGGTTTTCCAAGCTGCTTTTCTTACATAGCAAGTAGATTTAAAATAGAATAATTTGTTGAATTTTAAACTTTGTTGGAGGAGATTTGAACAATGACTCCAACTCTTACATTGTTTTTATCACACAACAGAAGCTGATGTCAGGTCTCCACCAGCTGATTCCACTGAGCCCAATGGACGTAAAGAAGAAATGAAACAACAGGAAAAGTGTCATCTGAATTTTCAAATGCTTAAAATGCCAAGAATAATTTCTGTTCAAAGTGAATGGCACCTTCAAAATAAGACACTACTATATAAGGCTATAGTACCCTTTTGAGGAATTCAGCTGCAGTTCCAATCACATTTCTGAGCTTCAGAAATCCCTCATGAGACGTTGTATTTCCACTGTATAGGTGGAAAAAGGAGTCAAATAGAGGATGAATGGTACAACTGGACAGCTGGCCTAACATATTGGATGAACACAAAAGTAAATTATGAATTCACATTAATGAATAATTAATTGTAAGTAATTGAAAGCAAGAGGCCCCATAGAGAACAAAAGACCAACACAGATAAAGAATTCTATAAAATGTACAAGAATGGATACATATACTTTCTGACCTCAAAATAAGGAATGTGGTAGTTAAAACATTCAGAACTTCCACTTTGAAATCAATATGATGTTAAAGGAGAAAAAGTTCATGAAAGCATACATATATGAATGTTTTCAATGAAAAAATCTACAGAAATTGTTTCACTTCACAAAGGTGGTGAAGAAATTTATTGACCAGATTTTAGACACAACTAATTTTTTCCCTAAGTCTGGAAACTTCTTCATGCTCACAATACCTTTAAAGCATTTCTAAGATGCTGTTCTGTCCCTCCTCTTTCTGCCTTTTCTTCTTTCTGTTCCCCCATTCCCTTGTTTCCTCACACACAGATGTATGCCAAGCATAAAGAAAGTAGAGGAAGGGTCCATGGTTCAAAGGGACTTATTCTGAAATGTCAATACTTTGAACATAGAGTCTCCTTCTCCATTCTCTCCTCCTCTACTTATCAATTGAATTTCCTAAATTTTTAATGTAATCTTAAATAAAATACAAACACCACACCCCCCTTTAATTAGAAGCTCTGGTTATAGTTATTTCCTCATTATACTCTCTCAGAACTTTTTCAGACAGAAAATTACTTCTGAAATTATCCCTACTAAGTTGTAATTCAAAAAGAACTTTGAAGAGTAAATTCCTAGTTTATGACTTTTTCATTTAGACACTTCTTACTGTTTGGTTTCTTCATGGAAGACTCCCCATCTTATTCTTTTTCCCTAAGGGCCTGGCACAAAAAGGGTAATAGTACCTGTTTGATGGACCCTAAATTACATATTTCTTTATTTCCTCTTACTTTCCCTGCTTTTCTTTTTGGGCTATTTAAGTTTGCTGTTTCAACTCTTCCATTTGATCACAACTATTCTCAGATTCCTTGAACACCTTCATTATATTAGGTGTTTTAAATAGCTGGCTAATATACTTGTCTATGTTTAGCCAGTACTCAGGACTAAACCACAGCAGTTAGTGTACCACCCAATGTTCCCTCCCCAGTGGAGAATATATTTAACATATATTTTAACAGAAGGGATAAAAGACTAATGTATTGAAAGGAATGTCAGATACAGTAGATAGGTCTTCACTGAAGAAATTATTGTCTGACTGTAAACCTTTCCTTGAAGTTGCCTCATGTGGAAATTATCTTAGATAAAAGGCTGAAAGCAGCTATTTTGTATTCTTGAGTAGATGGAATAATTCTATATAATTTCTGTCTTATCAGTTTCAGTTCCTTCTGTTTTTCACTGTTATCTTGCTAGGTCTTTTTGAAACATAGGTGAGTTTAAATCTTTTTGTATATTGCATTTGCATTGACTTTAATTTATTCTCCCTTTGCACTACTGAAGTTTCCCATCCCTGCAAGAAACAGTTATCAGACTTTTAAGAAACATGACTTATAGATTTACTACTTGCCAATACTTAACAAGAATGTTCTCCTTGTCTGTATGAAATTTTTAATTGGAACAAATTTTAGAGCTGAGCAAAATTTACTTCATAGAATTATTATTACATTAGATTTGTCTAGTCCCTAAGGACAATGGACAGTAACTTAAAATATTACCATTAATAACTTAAAATATTACCATTAATATTCATAAAATATTCAAATGAGATGTTTGAACTACAGAAATAAAATTATTGGGCATCTACTCACTGGAAGTAGCAATGATCACCAATAATGAACAAAAGGATGAAATTGTGTCTTGTGTGGTAAAGGCTTAAGTTTGTTCTAATGAGGACACTTCAAAAAGTAAAGTCAAAATGAGTAATGTGAAAAGCATAATGGAAATAGAACAACCAAAACCAGTACAAAATACACAACATGCAGTGTCTTAAAAAAAAAAAAAAAAAATTAAGATAATCCATTTCAGAGATAATTTAAGAAATGCCCTTAAGTACAATTCTTATTTTCTCTCGTGGTTTGTATACAATCTTGTCACAGAACAAACTATGTCTGAACCCATAAAAATCTACCCGTGCATAACAAAGCCCATTGTAGAAGTCATTTTGAACCATTTAAGTTTTATTTAAGATCGAGAAGTTAAGAGTAATTTCTATAAGCCTTTAGTAGAAACTCCATAAATGGAATAATTTAATATGTGTGTGTACATACACCCCCAGGTAATCAATACCCCAGCTGCCAGCGGCTGACACCCCACCCAAAAGGGGGTTTGAAGTGAATATGAAAGCTCAAACAACATTTACAACACCTTAAAATCTTAGATTCCTAGGCAGGAATGCTATGTGACTAGACATTGAGTAGAGGGCTTTCTTAAGTCCTCATACAACGTATCACAGAATCACGGAATCACCTAGGTTGGAAAAGACCTTGAAGATCATCGAGTCCAGCCATAAACCTAACACTGACAGTCCTCAACTACACCATATCCCTGAGCACTGTCGATACAACCCTTAAACACTTCCAGGGATGCAGCCTCTACCACTGCCCTGGGCAGCCCATTCCAACATCTGACAACTTGTTCTGTGAAGAAATTCTTCCAAATATCCAGTCTAAACCTCCCCTGCTGCAACTTGACGCCATTACCTCTTGTCCTATCACTTGTTACTTGGTTAAAGAGACTCATCCCCACCTCTCTACAACTTCTTTTCATGTAGTTGTAGAGGGTGATGAAGTTTCCCCTCAGCCTCCTCTTCTCCAGACTGAACAGCCCCAGTTCCCTCAGCCGCTCCTCATCAGACTTGTGCTCCAGACCCTTCACCAGCTTCATTGCCCTTCTTTGGACACACTCAAGTAGTTCAATGTCTTTTTTGTAGTGAGGGGCCCAAAACTGAACACAGTACTCGAGGTGCAGCCTCACCAGAGCTGAGTACAGGGGTAAGATCACTGCCCTGCCCCTGCTGGCCGTGCCATTTCTGATACAAGCCAGGATGCCATTGGCCTTCTTGGTCACCTGGGCACACTGCTGGCTCATGTTCAGCTGGCTGTCAACCAACACCCCGAGGTCCCTCTCTGAGTGGCAGCTTTCCAGCCACTCCTCCCCAAGTCTGTAGTGCCGCTGGGGGTTGTTGTGGCTTAAATGCAGAGCATGGCACTTGGCCTTACTGAAACTCATATAGTTGGCCTTAGCCCATCAGTCCAGCCTGTCCAGATCCCTCAGCAGAGCCTCCCTACCCTCGAGCAGATCAACACTCCCACCCAAGTTAGTATGGTCTGCAAACTGACTGAGGGTGCACTTGATCCCCTCATCCAGATCATTGATTTGGAGCCCTTCACCTCAGTGGCTGCACTGAAATGTCAGAGGCACTGGGTTTTCAACTGCTGCCATCACTCTGTCCCTGCCCACACTGAGGCAGCACTGCCGCCTCAGGAGCTCACTCCTCCCAGTAGGGGCCGGGGGGGGGAGTGCACCCTCTCTCCCCTGCACTTCTGCCTTCTTGGCTGGTGTTTTGCCACGGGAGGTTCTCCTCCCCCTCTAGTCTGCCCTGGTGAGGCCTCATCTGGAGTCCTGTGTCCAGTTCTGGGCCCCCCAGTTCAAGAGAAACAAGGACCTACTGGAGACAGTCCAGCAGAGGGCAACGAGGATGACTGGGGGATTGGAGCATCTCCCCTATGAGGAGAGGCTGAGGGAGCTGGGTCTGTTTAGCCTGGAGGAGGCTGAGGGGGATCTCATTAATGCTTATAGATATCTTAAGGGCAGGTGTCAGGAAGACAGGGCCAGACTCTTCTCGGTGGTGTCCAGTGACAGGACAAGGGGCAATGGGCACAGACTGGAACACAGGAGGTTCAGTCTTAACATAAGAAAACACTTCTTTACTGTGAGGGTGCCAGAGCACTGGCACAGGCTGCCCAGAGAGGCTGTGGAGTCTCTGTCTCTGGAGGCATTAAAACCCATCTGGATGTGTTCCTGTGTGATCTACTCTGGGATCCTGCTCTGGCAGGAGGATTGGACTAGATGATCTTCAGAGGTCCCCTCCAACCCCTGCCATTCTGTGATTCTCTGATTCTGTGATTCTGTGATTTACTCCTTTGGGAAGGGTCCCCTGACATGATCCTCCGCTTCAGAGCCCTTTCCCTCAGTAGATGCCTGTGTGAAGTAGCTAAGGATCAAGAAGTGCATTCAGCTGTGCTCCTGTCTGAAGGTGTTGTCCTCAGGTAGTGTAACTCAGTCCCTCTGGTTGGTTCATTTGTTGGGTTTTAATGTCCATCCTTTAAAAGTTACTTATAAAATTTAAAATGCCTTCCATTATAAAATGGGGCTACAGAAGGATAATGTAGAGGAAAGGAAGAAAAGATGATGTTGTACTTATGGTATCCACCTTTCTCACAAAAGCCTAACATTAGCACATTCTCTTGGGAAGTAGGGTGGACACTCACGTGGTAGACACCAGTCCTTAATTCAGGCTTTTGGTCCAAAAACTGTTGGTGCATTTTACATTATATTGTCAACAGCAACAGGATGAGAATCTGGCCCAACCTTCACTGCTTGCCTACAAAGTCACATTTACATGCTTTTCATCCAGTTTGGATCAGTAGTCGTATCTCATCATTAAAAGGGCATCCTTTATCCTTTGATGCAGAACAAATTCCTGGAGATTGTAATATATTGTAATATAAGAAAACTCTGAGCTTTTATTCCTCTACTGCAAACTGGTGGGTATGCACTTCAGTCTCTTACAGCTGAGTTTCAGGATCATGAGTTGACTCTGTGAAAGGATGTGGGAAACTTCTGTTTCTGCTTGTCTGAAAAAAACAGCAACAAAGTGCATTTTGTGAAACTTTAAATCTGCACCCTGTGTACTGCGTTCCTAGGTGAAATTTTTCAGATGAGTTACTGTTTATGAAGACAAATCTGGCTCCTACTTAGGCTTAAGCGAGCTAAGGAATACCAGCTGGTAAATGTCAAGGTGGAAGCATAAGAAATCATATTTTCTAAGAAGTTTTACATTCTACAGTGCCTTCTAATTTTTGCAGATAAGTTCCATATCTCTTAAAAAAATTTAGTAAATCTAACTAGCACTCCAGAAGCCACGTATTTTCTCCTCACCTTAAGAAAGAATTACTGCAGTTGAAAACTGGATGATAGACTTCAGCATCATCCAGGCACATGAAACATCTGTGGTGCCTTTCCTTCAAGGTGGCAATCTTACTGGAAGAAAGATAAACATGCAGGAGAAGAAACCAGAAGCCATAAGGCAGTGAGTGCTGATTGAATCCTGACTTTCAGAAACTTAACCTTTTAATGCTCTTAGCCTTTTGAAATGTATTGAGCCATCTCTGCACAGTACAGCAATGCCATCAAGTATTCCTCTTGGTGTTAAGTGTGATTATCTGCTCTATCATACTTACAGAACATCATATGAACTAGAGAAAGAACAACTGGAGTCAGACATCAGGGAAGCTACAGGAATATGTACTTGTTCTTGTCACTTATTGCCCATAGTGCTCTGTAATGTGTCCTCCACACGCTATGTAATGCTGGCTATGGCTTTTTCTCAATGTTGTGGCCATTCTACCCGAAGTAATCCACAATGCTCTGTTAAACCAACCAAACTGACAGCAAAACCACGTGTAGCAATTAACTCTCATTGTGGAAATTATGTTTTCTGTATCTGAAAGGAGAAGAAAGAAAGGTAAAATCAAAGCCAAGTTTATTCGAAAGAGAATACATTTTGTTTTCTCAGTTTAGCCTCCAGTCATGGATGTGCAGCACAGTATAGACTCTAACAGCTAAACTGTTGTTGTTGCCCTTGATAGTGCCATTCAAACTTCTTTTGAGGTTCTCAATGAAAGAGCCTCTGAGCTGCTTGACAATTAGATTTAAAAGGCACAGAGGAAATAACAGTCCATAAAAGTGAATGACATTCTCAGAGACTACTAGCTTTTTTCCTCTCAATGGAGAAAGAAAAGGGTGACTGTAGTGAGGAGAGCATAGTTGCAATTAACTTGTCATTTGTATTAATAATTATACAGTATTTTTACAGTTAAGGTCATAGACTAAAATGCAGGTTCAATTCTTGCTTCTCTTAGTTCTCATGGGACACTGCGCAATTAATTTATCTTTAAGTGCATTTATTCCTTCTAATGTATAAGAGAACAGTAATATTTTTCCCCAGTCATTTATATGAATTTTCAGTTCTGTTTTAGTCTTTTTTTTTAATTATAAATCAGAACTAATAAGGAATTTATAAAAACTTCTTTTGTTTTTGTTTTTGTTATTTTTTTAACCAGAAAACAGGGAATTTGGGGGAAGAAACATTTTATTAAGGGATTTAATTTGCTGATTTCCCTATTTTACTAGAAAATATTTTTCCTAGCTCATTAAAATTATTTATAAGGTATCCAATTTTAAGTTTAATTGAAATAAAATAGACTTTTTTTTTCCCTCAGATACATTTTTCTTCCTTATTCTTCATTTCAGAAGCTTTATAGGTTTAGAAAGCTTAGTTTAACTAACTGTAATAATCTGGACCCTGGAGAGGGTCCAAAGGAAGGCCATGAAGATGATCAAAATGTTGGGGAACTTATCCTGTGAGGAAAGACTGAAGTAGCTAGGTCTTTTCTCCCTGGAGAACACTCAGGGGGGACCTCAACACAGTATTCCAGTACTTAAAGGGTGGTTACAAAGAGAACAGAAGCTCCCTCTTCACAAGGAGCCACATGGAGAAGATAAGGGGCAAGAGGTACAAGGAGAGGTTTCGTGTCAACATAAGGAAGAGATTTTTAGAGTGAGACCAATCAACCACTGGAACAATCTCTCCAGGAACATGGTAGAGTCCCCATCACTGGAGGTTTTCAAGACATGATTTGAAAGGGTGCTAAGCAATCTTATCTAGACTCCGTTTCCCATAAAAGGTTGAACCAGATGATCTTCTGGGGTCCCTTTCCAATCTCTCTATTTTATTATTCAATGATCCTCTGAAGATTTACTTCCTGTTTTTAGCTGAGGATGGGAAAAATGTGTGTGAAGTTCTTACATAGATAACAAGAAAACCTTTCTTGTCACTTTCAAATTTACTGTAGGTTCAGTATTTGACCTGCAATCTTCAATTAAGCTGCAATACAAACAAGCAGGTAAAGAACAACCAGTTGAAATAATATAACATTTCCACTTTTACTGAGTTAATCAGTTAACAAGATGTTAAATGTTATAAATTTTGTAAAACTAAATCATTTAGTGTTACAGTTTTCAGGCTATAGATTGGTAAGAAAACATTCAAATTGAAACTTCATTTGAACAGGGAAGGGTATAAATAAAATTTTTAGTTTCAAGACAGATCAGGGAGTGTAGCTTGGAATCACACATACTGGCTGAAAATCATAGAAAACAGTCATTGAATAGTGGCAAAAAATATTGGCAAACTATATTTGAAAATTGCTCATAGAGTGTGTATCAGGTCCTATTATTTAAAATTAAAATTAATGCTGGAAAAATTCATGCTTTCTCAAGATATGAAAGAAGTCTATGCTAAGAGAAAACAATAGTAATAAAATATTTGGCACACATTGTTTATTCATTCGTATGATTGAACTGGAGAAAATTTTGTCTTCTTTCAGCCATTAGGTACCTATCTAATCTCTGACATTTCCCTTACTTGAGCTAATTTATGCATAGAGAGGCATTTACTCTGTATTTTTGGATTTTTTATCTGAGTCTCAGAAGACAGACTAAATAGAGTGAAAAATATTTTTGCACTATCACATTTAGTTGTTTCAAATGAATAAGGGGTAAAAATATATTTGTGCACCATGTATTTTTTTTACCTGGTTAGTCTAAAAGAAGCATTCATCACACTATTCATGCCTCACTGATGCAATTCTGTTTCCATTGATGTACGTGTGAAGAGAAATTCAATACAACATATAAGAGGCTGTGATGTATTATATTGCCCTCTTGAGATTTCTTAATCTTAGAGATTTAGAGTAGAGCTTTGTACACATTTTAGAAAGCCTGTTTTCCATGAAAAATACGGAGTCAGGTTGAGAAGGATACATTCAGCTTCAATAAAATATTTCATCAGGTTGTTTCACTTGGAAAAAACAAAGAACATTTTGTTTTGGCGTTTCCTGAATTAAATGTTTCACTTAGGAATGTACTTCAGTATAATTAAATGCTAACTATATTAAAGAAATTTGATTGAATGAACCTTGACACACTGTCCTGACCAAACTCTAGTTTGATCCAAAGCACATATGTTTTCAACTGTAGTGTTTGGTAAAATTTACATACACAGACATGTATATGTAAATAGTTTTATATATACATACACACACACACACACTGACACCTGCTTCATATATATCTGTTACTGATGTCAGAATTTGATACTTAGGTAGGGGACTGGGAGTCACTACTTTGAGTGTTAGAGATTACATTTCAAGTGTGTCCATGGGGAGTTTTCAGTATTTAAGTACTCTTGCACACTTAAGTCTTGTTCCTTCTGTTTTAAGTAACCATTGACTTTGAGCGTAGCTCTTGAAAGCAAGGGAGGAAGGGTTTAGATTTATCATCAGCTCTACTGTCTAACAGAATTTGACAGCATGAAACTATGAAATGGATAGAATGATTAAAATTTAAATCCAGGCATACTTAGAGTAGGTATTAAAGTCAATGCACTTTCTAAGACAAAAGTCATTGGAAAGAGTTAAAGCAGAAGCACTGAACTTTTTGAGGTCCATCAATTTCAATTTGTTTGCTCTGATTTTATGGATCAGCACTTAGTCTCTTCACTCTAATGTCTATGAAATGTCAGGCCTGATAGTGAGGGGGAGAATGACCTCCCTCGACCTACTGGCCACACACTGCCCTGTGCAGCCCAGGGTGGCATTGGCCTTCTTGGTGGCAAGGGCACATTGTCGGCTCATGGATAATTTACTGTCTGCCAGGACTCCCAGATCCTTCTCCTCAGAACTGCTTTCCAGGAGGTCCCCCCCCATCCTATACTGGTGCCTGGCATTCTTCTTCCCCAGGGGCAGCACTTTGCACTTGCCCTTATTGAACCTCATGAGATTCTTCTCTGCCCAGCTCTCCAGCCTGTCCAGGTCACACTGGATGGCAGCACAGACCTCTGGCGTGTCACCACCCCTCCCAGCTTGGGATCATCAGCAAACTTGCTGAGGATACACTCTGTCCCCTCGTCCAGGTCATGGATGAATATGTTGAACAAGACCAGACCGAGTATTGACCCCTGGGGGACACCACTGGTTACAGCCTCCAACTCAACTCTGCTCCATTGATCACAGCCCTCTGTGATCTGTCACACAGCCAGCTCTCGTCCCCCTCGTCTAATAGTAAGAATAGTTCTGGTTGTGCAAAACAGACATGATTTACTTCTCACCGTATATGTTTTTAGGAGATATATATTTGTATGCTATACAAACAGCTGAATTATGTAAAATACACAATAATTATATTTTTGAAACAGCTGGAATTACTGTACTAACAGTGTGACTGATAGAAACCCCAAAAACATTGACATGAAAAGCTAATGACCAATTTACAAATTATATTTGTTCATCACAACCAGAATACAAAATACACATTACCCACAACTCTGAATCTGACACTTTCATTACACAGGAAAGAATGCCTGTAATAATTGTCTGTACAGGACGTACTTTTAATAAAGAGTAAAAGTGACCTGGTGTTTTTCACAGACTGAAACAAAATTAGACTATTGCTGTTCTACTACATTTAATGCAAATAAAATGTTTTAAATGGCAAACAATAAAAAGTCAGATTTTGAAGGATAACTTTATTTGTAACCTTAACAGTTTTCTCTTAGATATATAAATATATGTACAGATGCATCAGTATCTTTGTTTATATGTAAAGCATGGTACTTAAGGAGATTGATAAAAATACACTGATGTTTCAAATATTTTGACCATCACACTTTAAAGACACAGAAATGAGACTAGAATGTTTTCAAATTCACTGCTTTTTATGGGTAAGGCAATTAAACCAAATATACATTAAAGACATTTTCCCTGATTTCCTAGTTAGGCAGGTATTTTCAGGATGACTTGTGGAAGAGATGTTAAGCAACAATTTTTACTGATGAAGAGCTTTACACAGAGTATGCTTAAAAGCTTTGTGGTTCTTCTAAAATTGCTTATCTGATTTGTAATACTGAAACCATAATATAACACTTGAGGCAAAGTTAAAACTTACATCCCATTTGACATGCCGAAATATATATGGAAAGCATAATAAAATTATCTTAGTTTAAAAAAAAAATATTTTAGCAGTGCAAGGTCATTAAAAAAGAAGCAATACTTCTAGACTATAACCAATTTTTTGATATTCATAAGAAAAATCCATTAACAGTTTGTAAAAAGGAACACTGACTTATCCTCATTTTAAAGGTTAAGTCACCACATCAGAAAAGAAGAAAAACTAATATGTGACATAAGTGATCTGTCATGTTTTACAAATAATAAGGATGAAATGCCAGATCAGTGTGTAGGAGAGAAAAATTTGGGGTAAAATTTGTACAAACTATATCAAAGTATAGTGGATACAAATACTGAAATCTGCAGAAAACATTGTTTACTTGCAATAGGTCAAAGAAAATTCACCAGCTAGATTATGTACTAGGTGTAATTGCATCTTTAGTATAATCCAAAATTATATTTGCTTTTGAAATCCACACAAATTTTACATCAGATTTTTCTGGCATGAAGCAATACTGCATCCACCAAAAGACAGTATTTCCATTTATGTTAAAAACAGCTAGCTATGGCATATGTAAATTTGTGATAGCTATACAATAATCTAATAAATTCCATGCAAATATATAGCTTCTAAAATGATTTTTCAAATAAAATAAAAATTCTAACAGAAATAAGCTCTAGGCCTGTAGAATAGTAATGCTATTCTGAGTTAAATAAAAATAACATTCTGTTCTTACTAGAACCAGAGGTAGGCGTAATAACCATGTAAGGATTTGCTATAATGAGTCTTTATCCTGTTGATGTCACTTACCTCTTTTATCTCTATCCTTTTTCTCCATTGCATTTTTAAAAAAATACTAACAAGTAATTCAGTACTATATTCTTTGTCTGCACTGAATTACCAATGAAATTAGTGGAAACTCTTGGAACACGTACCCCATGGGGTGCACGAATATTGCATAAACAAAATCATGCTGATATTACAGCCAAGAAAATAAATAATGAAAAACATTCCTACAAACCAGATATGGATGAAACTTCATCTATAATTAATTTGTAGCTAGAGTCCCAGACACATTATCCTTCATTGTCAGATATGTTCTGTGTAACTCAACAGACATTGGTGCAGGGTTAACTCAACAAGACTCCACCAATGCATTGATTCTGTGTCACTGTATTACTGACAGATGCCAAGGGACAAAATCTTGGCTGCTTTTAAGGCAGTATGAGTCTTGTAGGCTTTTCTGGTGAGTAAGGTTTTGCACAACTACTCGAAACCTGGTATATTTACATGGCATTTATTTAAAATGTAGGCCTTGAAATTTATCATTGCACATGTAAACATCCTACCAACACATAGGCAAAAGGGACTGGGAGTAAAAGCTCATCTACTGTTCATCCTTGCCCATCTTGATGGAATTGAATGTCACTGTCCTAATACCTTTTTTCAGTACAGAGACAGATATATTCAGGAGCAATGGTGAATGTCATACACTTTCAGCAATTTTAAATATAATTTGATTTTTGTATGAAAACAAAAAAAAAAGAGCCAATTAATTTAAATATTTTCAAGAATATGACTATTTTAGACTAATGGAGACAATCTTTTTTTTTAAGAAAAAAGCATTGTCAGAAGAACTAAAATCCTGCGGTTTTCTTTTTTTTTTTTTTTTTTTTCTTTTTTTGTGACAGTCTCTAGAATCCAAGTGTTAAGTGGAAAAGCAAAGACTTGCCTCATCTTCTGCCTCCAGTCCGCTCATCATTTGATGTTTAATATTTACATCTTCTGTTAAAGCATTCAGTTAACATTGAACAGTGCCTAATGCACAGTCATGGAATCATAGAATCACAGGTTAGGCTTGAAAGGGACTTTTAAAGGTCATCTAGATCATCCACCCCTGCTATGAGGAGGGACATCTTCAACTAGATCAGGATGCTCAGAGCCCTGTCCAACCTGACCTTGAATGTTTCCAGGGGGGGGGCATCTACCAGCTCTCTGGGGAAACTGTTCCAGTGTTTCACCACCCTCATTGTAAAAAATTTCTTCCTTATATGCAATCTAAATCTACCCTCTTTTAGTTTAAAACCTTTACCCCTTGTCCCATCACTACAAGCCCTACTAAGAAGTTTGTCCCTGTCTTTCTCATAAGCCCCCTTTAAGTATTGAAAGGCCTCAGTAAGGTCTCCCAGAGCCTTCTCTTCTCTTCTCTAGGCTGAACAACTCTCTCAGCCTTTCTTCATAGTAGGGTTGTTCAATCCTTCTGATCATTTTTGTGGCCCTCCTCTGGACCCATTCTAACAGGGCCACATCTTTCTTGTATTGAGGACTCCAAAGCTGGACACAGTACTCCAGGTGGGCTCTCACCAGAGCAGAGTAGAGGGGCAGAATTACCTCCCTCAACCTGCTGGCCACACTTCTTTTGATGCTTTCTGGGGGGCGAGTGCACATTGCCTGCTTATGTCCAGCTTTTCATCCACCAGTACCCCCAAGTCATTTTCCACAGGGCTGCTCTCAATTCCATCCCAGCCTGTACTGATACTACGGGTTACCCCAACCCATGTGTAGGACCTTGCACTTGGCCTTATTGAACCTTAATTTTAAGGTTCCACATGCTAAGTACATTGCTTTTTTGCTCCCATGATATTTTCCAGAAGGTGTTTTCAAGTTCCCTGCACCCTGTGTTGTTAAGAGAGGTTGGAGGCATCCTAAGACAACTGATATTCTTTAGAAGAGTGACAAGGGACAGGAAGGTTTTAGGACAAATCAGTTTGTTTTGGTCTACATTGAAGGGAAAAATCTTCCCAGTCCCATAGATGATCAAGATTACTCATCATAGCACTCAAGAATCAAACCCAGAAGAGTTTATATAGTTCCTAGAGGCAAGTACTCCCTTCTGTCTCTTCCAGGGAAGCATGACTCATCACTGTGTTTGGGGGAGCGAGGGGTGGAAGAGAAACTCTTCTTGATTTATTTTAAATGTCTTTTGATTGCAGTTACCATTAGTGATGTATCAAAACATTTGACACTGTGTGTTGATTTGGTCCAAAATTTTAGAGGATATATACTTTAAAGTGCACATTTATCCTTCGTCAATATTTTTAGCCATCATGTACATAATAGGAAGTAAAGAAAACAGGCAAAGCAGTAGAGAAGCTTATCCACCTATTATGCTCATTCTGCCATTAAAGTTCACTGACTAATGGATTTCTGATGCAGATGGAAGTTTTTGGACTGTTGAGATACTGCTTTGACAGATCAGGGCACAATAGCTGTGACTGTTAGTCCTTCAAGTCTGAAGAATTTTCTTTCATGGCTTCAAGTGAAGCCTTTCCAAAGCAGTGAGATGTTCACAGCAGCCAACTTTTTAATATAGAAAAAAAAAAGTAAAGAAAAAGTTGTTTTCTTTTTTTCACTTATGAAGAACTTAACAAGATTGTTTCAACACTGCAAGAATAAATCAAGTTAATTAGAGAAAAGGGAAGAGAAGTTGAGGAAAAATTATCATCCACCAGGTCCATATAATGAAAAGTCATCTTTGAAGTAAAATATTCCAGTAACTTAAATTATAGTTCAACAAATATTAATAAGAACTAGTAAATGTTAATAAATAATGCCACCAGCTTTCTGAGTTTATAAGCTGTCAGGTACCTTAACTTGTTAGAAAGGAAAAGACAGGTATCTGAACACACTATTCTTAAGAGAAATAAATACAACAATTAAACATATATGAGTGATACCCAAGATACGTATCTATAAACACAAAAACTTTAATTCTGTTGGCTGCAATCCATCTACTGTTTTCAGTGGGCACTGAATTATGGTGTAAATTCCTTCCTTTGATTACCAGCATCTTCTCTTACCCTTGTCCCTGCTCTTTCCTGCTATTTATTTTACAGTATTTAATGGTATTGATTGTACAATAAACAGTTTGAAACTCAAAGAGAAATCACCTTTTATTATTCCTTTAATCTTCTCTTTGAAAAATGTTTTTAATTTCTATGGAAAATGTTGAAATACATTGAGTAAATAACATACTTTGTTCCAAAAGATAGGCAAATGGATGCACTGGCTGTAGAAATCTATGTAAACATGCATATCACTATTAATAGTCTTAATGATGGCACAGAAAGCACTGGAACATATTCAAAGGACTGGTAAAACAGAAATATCTAGTATCATTTCTAAGACTGGTGACACACGTTTTTTAAGATTGTAACAAGCATCTAACTTGGGAACAAGATATAATACTTAAGTAAAAGTCCTACATGGTAAAAGGAGAAAGGTAAGTGCCTTGAAATGTTTACTCTGGTATGTATGAAGCTAATTGCCTTAATACCACCAGGTCCCATAAGCCTCAGTGTCTCACTGCCTTCAAGGTGAAAAGTGGCAACAGTGGCTTCTCAGAGCCTATGTCAGCTCAAGCACATTTAAGGTCTGGAGGGCATGTGAAAGCCTAAAACAGAGATCTTGACCCATCGTATGCAAGATACCCAGGTAGGGGACGTGAAGGAGTTTGCGTGCTCTGGGGTGCATTGCTGTAGGACAGACTGCTTGTTGTCTACGCAGTCAGCACAGGAGCCTGGATGTCATGGCACTGTCAGAAAAGCACCTGAGCATTTTCCAGGCTCGAAGTGATGTAATCAATGAATGTTGCCCTTTGTCAGCAGTTATTGTCCATTAGTCTTGTAACCTATTGCTATGTCCTATTTGTCTTTCTCAGTTCGTTTCAGATGTCACTCACTACACTTGAGTTGTTTAAAATACTGAGTACTGTAATTAGTTCTTTTAATTAAGAGTATAGTTGTTATATATACTGATCGCTTGTACTGCATTCACTGAGCAGACCAAGCAAGACTTTTCTTTTTATTTAAAATACTTATGTAAGGAAAAACATTGCTGCTGGTACTTACTCTCTTCTCACACTTAATAAAATACAGCTTTCTTTTATTCCATATAATTCATGTTTATAAGGTTACACATGCTGGCCTCTGCATCTACTGTAACTGTTTCTTCAATGGTACACTCCCTCTTTGCCCTAATATCTTGCTTTCCAAAGCCCTACATTCTTTACCTGCTTTAGCTGAGTTATTGTTACTGTTTGTGAATTATCATGGGAAATATCTCACTTCTCTGTCTAAGCTTCTTCATTATTATTTATTACCATGAATCTCCCCTGTCTATATCTGACCAAAATATCTGACCCTTTTTGCATCTGAGACACATTTTATGGAGACCATAATCAGAGTTGGATATTAAACTTCCATGTTACATTTTATAAGAAAAAACACAATTAAATATACCATTGTTACTTTAAAATATTACTTGCTGAAACATTATATATATGTTTTTTTGTGTAATAAGGTAAACCAGTCTATTTTCAGCCCAGACTCCCAACTACAGTTGTTCTACATACTTGATACAACCTTTGCTTTGCTGGAAAAGTACCTTAATAAAAGGTGTTAAATTATTAAGTTTAGGCTAGTATAATTGTGTTCAGATTTAAAGGACTGAGATCCTTGAGTAGGTAGTGAAGAGCAACACAGTCTTGACCACGACTTGCACTTACTTGATATCTTTTTTTTGTTCGTAACAGTATTGGTTCTTTCAGTCTTGTTTTGAAGTTTAGACCAAATCTATCTGCTTGTGCCAAATACAAGTATGGTTAACATTTTACTAGGTGTGCACTATTCTGATTTTTGTCTAAATTCAAGTTTTCCTCCCCCCACCTCAAATTAACTTTCAGTTTTTAACAATGTCTAAATAAATAGTTGCTCATGAAAATGATACAAAAACTCACTTGCTAATAGATCATTGGATGATAAATTAATGGAAAAGGAAGGAGAAATTCAGGATTTTATTTGAACAACTAGATTATAAACTCTTATTTTAGGTTTGCCTTATATTTTTGTTTTAGTTTAGAGTAAGTCATTTTTGTTTCCATGGCAAAGCATTACATTATTTTCTTTAAGTACTGTTATTTAGTATCTGACCTCATATAACCCTCCTTCTGTATTAAAGGTATTCAATTCTCCCTGAAAATCACTCCACTTGCTTTGGTAAACTCAAACAATGCTTTAATTTCTATTAACAGGTTAAAATATCAGTTCTAACAGCAAGATCATTCCCTTGCAATAAATAGTGGGACTAACCATAGGCATTGGGCTGGCTGTGGTCCTAGCTTCAAATTTGAACTTGGGGAGATAAAAATTTCTCGAGGCAGGAGTATTGCTGCAGGAAAGGAGTCCAGGAAAGTCCTCTCAGGCTACTGAGCTGTTGGCTGTAACTGCTTTCTCCGCAAACCACTGCCACTGCTCCCAGCTCTCTGCTGTCAAGCATGCCAAGGGCAGTAAGACAATTTCTGTGTTTTGTGCCTGCAGGTGAGACTCTGTCGTACAGAAGAAAGAGGATCCTTGAGTGAAAATATAATGGAGAGAGGGCCAGAATCATAAGGATGACAAATTCTGTCCACAAAATCTGAAAAACAGAAATGGGGTAAATCACAATCAAAATTTAACAACAATATGAGAAGCAACAAGAACAAAAGCTGCATTCGTGGTCTGTCTGCCTGTTGGCCTGTTTCTGTCCTGATACTTCAGCACAAAACTTCCAGGTCGAAAAGTTTTGCAAACTCCTAGCCTCTACACTAATTCCAACGTGGGACTAGGGCAGAGGCTGGTGTCCCTAGAACGATGGGTGTGCAAAATAAGAATGGTATAGAGGGAGCAATGCTGTTACAGTGTAATACTGTGACCGTGTCTGGGGTCCCAGGACCATGGATATCCCAGACAATAAAGGTGTGGAGGGAGCAATATTTGTGTAGTGTGCTTCTGTTGGAATGCCTTTTCCAGCCCCAGTGTCCCTGGAGCTGTAAGATTTGTGGCTCTCTGAACCCTATTCCTAACCTTGATCGTAACTGGGAATGGGGGCTGATGCTGGGATTCCCAGCTTGATGGGTGTCTCAGATGAGAAAGATGTAGAGGTAGGAATGTTGGTGAAGTGTTGTAATCCCCTTGGAATGGGTTTTGCAGTCCCAGTGTCCCTAGATCTTTAATTTTCATGGTTGTCTTAACCTTTACCGTAATTGTAATGGGAGACTGAGTTGATGCTTGGATTCCCAGCTTGGTCAGTCTCTCAGATGAGAAAGGTGCAGAGGGGGCAGTGTTGGTGCTGTGTTGTGCTTCTGTTGGAATGCCTTTTGCAGCCCCAGCGTCCCTGGAGCTGTAAGATTTGTGGTTCTCTGACGCCTTACCCTACCTCTTATCTTAATGGGTGACTAGCAATAAGGCTATCTTTTTTGTCACCAGACGTCTTTCCTTGTGAGCAGAACATATTTTAAAGTGTCATTCAGTGATTTCCTCAGGTAGGTGACTTTAACCCTAACAATAATATGAATGTTCTTATTCTTTCAGGCCCGCACTGACCACCTTCAACAGAGAAATTCAGATTTAGTAATTTTTCACAATTAATCCACCTTCCTGACACCAACATGGAAAGCCAGTGCAATCAGCTCTGTTGCATTTTATGAGGTCAATTATCCTGATCTGAATGATTTGTGTAGATCCTATAATGAAGTAGTTGCAGCTGTGTGGGGTTTTTTTATGAGCACTTTTCATCTCCTGTTTTTAGCAATAAACTATTAAGACCTTGAATTGAATTCAGTATAGTCACTGTTAAAACATAATGTGCCCAGAGGACTCATCAGAATGTAGGGTCTAAATAATGTGTTTTTGACAACTATGAACTGATGTATAATAATGTTTGACTGAGAACTTCTTCAAAGGCCACAAATATGACAAGAACATGTGCCAGTCAAACTTTTGGAATACATTAGTTTATGTGGTTCCATGTTTTGCTGAAAGGTCAAAAGAAACATGTCATTAGAATTGCACAGGCTTGCTGCATAGAGAACTGCACTGAAAAAGTCACAAATCCTAAACAGTGAAAGCAGAAGAGAAAGGGGATTCCAAATTCATTAGTACTCAAATGAATCTATAATACTATAGTACAAGATATATAATTACAGCCAAAGTGTAAAACTAACCCCATTACATATTTAAAAGATATGTATACTTTCACAGCACTAGGATTATTATGTCAGATTATTAAATTAATCTTTCCCCTTTTTTTGTATGACAACATTATCATCAAATAAAGGTACTAAAATAAAACATTTCTATCCATCTGTAGTGTGCATGAAGATTAAAAAGGCTTTGTGACCTGTTACAGTTAACTCTGATACTTCATCTGCTCTGTTTTACTGGAGAACAACCAGCATGTATCATATTCCTTATAATCACTCACAAGACCTGAGTCGAATCCATATATATTCATATGTCTCTAAATGACGTTGTTCTTTTTGCACGATTGCCATCAGTATACTTTCATCTTTGTGAGCTATTCAAGGCAGGCAGCAAAGAGCTACACATATCACCCCTGTATTATAATATGAACTTTATTATGAATTCACTTGTATTTTTCTTTTCTGATTACAGAATCAGTTCCAGCGCTCTTCTTGCAGCTTGAATGCTAGTATTGAAACACAACCATGGGAGTACCAATATGACTAAATTTAAATATGATGATGTGTATCTAGGTAAGGAGATGTTTTATATCTTTAAGATTTTCCTGCTGTTGTTCCTGTCTCTGTGGATATTTTGGTATAGTTTCATATTTTCTTGGGTGTTTTGCTTCAATTGAATGATGGCAAGGAAATAGAGATTCTGATGTAATAACATGACTCCCAGTTGTCTTTGAGAAGATTCAAAATATAATGGAAAAGGCAGTAAAATTGCAAGATTTAGCAACACTTCTGGGGTAGATCCTCCTGCAACATGTCAGGTGCAGTCACTGAATGGGCCTTCTGGACATTTTTACAACCTCATCTCCAATTTAGTTCCATTTGTTTCAGTGATCCTCAGCCTGCTTAGCTTCCTGTCAAAACCAGCATCCCAAACTGTCACCATTTTATGTTCTTCAACTTCCTGCTTAATATAGGTGTGTTTCTGAGTGGTTATTTTTCTCCAAAACAAGGTGTCACAAATGGAAGACTTGTAAATACAAGCTGCGTCTGCAGTGATGACAAGCTTTGTTTTCTTACTAGCAGGACATTTAAATTGTACTGCTTGGTTGTGGATTCTCACACTGTGATGCTGTATTCAGAAGCCATTATCACAGTAGAAAATAGTAGCAAGCAAATAAATTAATTAGGAGTTTTAAACAATAATGATGAAGATAAGATGTATCTACATCTCTGTGTTTCACAGCTATGTGAATCAGAATAGCTAAAGAATGACATAGCAATCCAAGTAATTGCATTGTATTGAAAATAAATTCATCTGCTAAGTAATGTGGGCTAGCAAGAGATACTTAGATAAATTTGAATGAGGGTATTTGATACTGAAGTTCATACGAGACACCACCTCTTAGGCCTTGGACAAGTCACTGGACTTTGTTTCTGCATCTCCAAAGCAATATTGGGGATAACAGTTAATAGTTTCTCAGAGGATGATGATTAATGAAGACAAAGCTGTTATGGTGTCTAACCACTTAGCATTATTATCACAAAAGTTTGTAGCCTGAATTTAGAAAGATAAATGGTGTCTTTTAAAAGAAAATCTCATCATTAACAGTTGACCTTAGCTACTTGCATCAATTTCAACAAGCTATTGCTAAAGAAAAGAGAAGATATGAGAAGCAGGGAGTGTGTGTGTGAGTCTGAAGAGTGTTACTAGACTAAGTTTGAGAACATTCAGAATAACTTCAGATTATTTTCCTTCCTCAAAGCTGTGACTCTTCGCATGCAGCTTCCTGAAATACCTACCTTACCCTTGCTAGGGGACCACTTTTTTGCAATGTAGCCAACAAATAGCATAAATATCACCCGCACATTTTGTAGTAAGTATTTCTGCAATGGGAAATGAAAATTAAAATCTTTCCTCATGTATTAAGTTTATAAATACAGTCAATATGATTCTGCTTATATTTAATTTGTATCTGTTTTCTTTTCCCTCTTAAATATGTTATGACAGAGGCACTACCACTGTCACTGATTGGGTCAGCCTTGGCCAGCAATGAGTCTGTCTTGGAGCTGGCTGGCATTGGCTCTATCAGACATAGAGGACACTTCTTGCAGCTTCTCACAGAAACCACCCCTGTATCCCCCCCACTATCAAAACCCAATACGCTTCCTCAGTTACGTCATCTCTGTATATGTAGCAAAATCCAGGCATACCTTTTCTTCCTCATCCCTGGTTTGCCATATGTTTAGCATAGAAGAATCAAGAATGACTAATATGAGAGGCACAGGATGGCTGGTGTGTTGCCACTGTAAATAACCAACAGATCAGGACAACAGGAACTCTTCAGGACCAACTCCTTGCTTTTATCACATCACTCCTCATACTTATAGCAAATAAAAGTACATGCTGTAATTTGCTGTTTCAGAATATTTCAGATCATAGAGAAGATTTTAATTTTAAAAAATAATCTTCCTATATTCATGTGTGGTTGGAGGTAAACATAAATTGTCAGTAACAAAGCCAACAAAGGTGTTTTGAAAAATGAAATTCTGAATCATAAATTTTTGTGATACTATACGAGGTTTTTCATGCTCTTGCCTTCTTTTTGTCTGAAGATCATCAGCTGGGAACATTTATCATAACTCCACTGAAGCACTTTGCTATGTTAAGGGGCCTCAAAATTGTCAAGGAAAAAAGAAAATGATTGCAAAAAAATGCAGCGCAGCCAATGTCCTATCATACTGTAAAATCTTTAATAATGGTTACTGAACATTGATGTCATATTTAGTCCATATTTTTGGTTGTAAAAATATTCTCAAAGGTACTTTCATAATGGGCAGTGAAATTTATCTTAAATTTCTAGCTTTTTAAAATCTGTTTGGTTATATCCAAAGAGCCAAATTGCTCAAAACACATTCGGTGCAAAACAAAACAAAGGTTAAAGAATAAAGATTGACCAACTAGAATGATTAACGCTACAGTCTTATCTAAAAATTAAGGCTTTATCTACAATAGGGATATCAGGCACTGTGTGCACACCAGTCCAACTTCCTAATGAAGTAAGCTGCAATCTGTAAAAAATGTAGTTCAGTACACTTTATTGCCACCCCAACATTTTAGATTTGCCATTCTATCAATGGCTAGAAATTCTGGAATAAAGCCTTTCTGCAGGTAGCATGCAGAGTGGGAGAGAGAAGATAAATCTGTAAATCCAAAATCCATCTTGGGCACTGCTAATAAATGAGATAAAGGCATACTAATAAGTGGAGTTAGAAAGTAGTTGTGGAACTGATTAATGAAATTATATGTTGTTCACATAAGCACAAAAAAAGGTACAAAACCACAAAAACTAAGGCTGTTCATTTGACTTCATCAGGATTTCTGAAAGTGACTACGAAGCAAGAACCATGCTTTGTGATATCATTGGGCAGAGAAGTAAAAGTAGGAGTTGAGCCATAAATTATTGGCAGTTAAAGGAGTGTTTGGGGAAGTGTCACCATATGCTTGCCCTGTTTTTATACTCTTCCCTAGGCATCTGCTTTTGATCACTGTCAGTCAGAGAACACAATACCAGATGGATCTTTGGACTGTTCTTATGTTCCCTTCTTGAAGGCAGCATGAAGAAAGCAACACACACAAAACAAAAGTCACTTGCCAAATGTTAGACAGCTAATAGGCACAATAAAAGTACATCTGAGATTTTCTGACTCCCTCTTGATCATCTGGATCACACTGAAAAACAGAGTCTACCTGACTGCTTTATCTAAACTTACCTACAAATGACCAAGCCATCTGTTTAAGCGCAATTTTCTCATATTCCTCGAGTGCATGGATAAACTTTGTTTAAGTTTGCTAACACAAATGTTCAACAAAAGAAAACAGAGAAATCTGTTAGCACATAATTTCATTTTGTAGTAGGTTTTGAATCTCTTCTATATTTCAGCATGACTTGTTAACTACAAATAAATTTACTATCAGATGCCTTGTTCTCAAGGCATTTTTTTCCCATCTGATTATTGAATATTATAGATTTTTTTTTCCATCAGACATTCAGTTTGCCCAGTGTGAGCTGCATCATTACGTAGCATGCGGTACCAGCTTCAGTGCTGGTTTTGTCTGAGACACAGTTAATTTTCAACTGCATCAGTAGACAAGGGAAGAAGTAGACAAGAAGACAATCTGGACTTCTGCAAGGCCTTTGACACAGTCCCCCACAACATCCTTCTCTCTAAGTTGGAGAGATATGGATTTGATGGGTGGACTGTTTGGTGGATAAGGAATTGGATGGATGGTCGCATCGAGAGGGTAGTAGTCAATGGCTCGATGTCCAGATGGAAGATGGTGACAAGTGGTGTCCCTCAAGGGTCTGTACTGGGACCTGTGCTGTTTAGTATCCACTAATGATATTGACAGTGGGATTGAGTGCACCCTCAGCAAGTTCACTGACGATACCAAGCTGGGTGGTGCAGTCAACATGCCAGAGGGATGGGATGCCATTCAGAGGGACCTGGACAAGCTGGGGAAGTGGGCTCAGGTGAACCACATGAGGTTCAATAAGACCAAGAGCAGGGTCCTGCACCTGGGTTGGGACAATCCTCGTTATCAGTACAGGCTAGGAGATGATGTGCTGGAAAGCAGCCCTGAGGAAAAGGACTTGGGGGTAGTAGGGGATGAAAAGCTGGACATGAGCCACCAATGCACAGCTGCAGCCCAGAAGGCCAATCACATCCTTGGGCTGCATCAAAAGAAGTGTGGCCAGCAGATTGAGAGAGGGGATTCTGCCCCTCTACTCTGCTCTGGTGACACCCCACCTGGAGTACTGCATCCAGCTTTGGAGCCCTCAACATAAGAAGGGTGTGGACCTGTTGGAGCGCATCCAGAGGAGGGCCACAAAAATGATGAAAGGGCTGGAGCACCTCTCCTATGAAGACAGGCTGAGAGAGTTGGGGTTGTCCAGCCTGGAGAAGAGAAGGCTTTGGGGAGATCTTATAGTGTCCTTCCAATACCCAAAAAGATGCCTATGAGAAAGCAGGAGAGGGACTGTTCACACGGGCATGTAGGGATAGGAAGAGGGGTAATGGCTTTAATCTAGAAAAGGGAAGATTTAGGTTAGATGTAAGGAAAAAGTTTTTCAATGTGAGAGTGGTGGATCACTGGAACAGGTTGCCCAGGTGTGTAGTGGAGGCCCCACCCTGGAGACATTCAAGGTCAGGCTTGATGGGGCTCTGAGCAACCTGATCTAGTAAAGATGTCCCTGCTCACTGCATGGGGGTTGGACTAGATGGCCCTTGAGTATCCCTTCCAACCCAGTACATTCTACGATTTTATGTTATGATTCTTCATAGTGACTGTTATGGGGCTGTGTTTTGGATTTGTGCTGACAACAGTGCTGATAACACAGGGATGTTTAAGTTACTGCTGAGCAGTGCTTTCACAGAGTGAAGTCCTTTTCTGCTCCTCCCCCCACCCCACCAGTGAGTGTGTTGGGGGTGCAGAAGCTATTGGGAGAGGACACAGCTGGGACAGCTGATCCCAACTGACCAAAGGGATATCTCACACCATATGATGTCATGCTCAGCATGTAAAGCTGAGGGATGAAGAAGGAAGGGGTTGGGAGGTCTGGAGTGATGGCATTTGTCTTCCCAAGTAACCATTGCGCATGATGGAGCTCTGCTGTCCTGGAGATGGCTGAACACCTGCCTGCCCATGGGAAATAACGAATTAATGCCTTGTTTTACTTTGCTTGTGTATGTAGCTTTTGCTTTATCTATTAAACTATCTTTAGCTCAGCCCACGAGTTTTCTCACTTTTACTCTTCCAATTCTCTCCCCCATCCCACCGGGGGCAGTGAGCAAGCGGCTGTGTGGTGCTCAGTTGGTGGCTGGGGTTACACCACAACACCCTTCCACAAGCAGAAAGCTGTAATAACATGCAGATATTCGGTGCAGGATGAACAAAAGACAAAATACTTTTAACTTTCATTATATAAAGACCAATCATCTTTATTTTATAAATAAAGAAGAATTATCACTTAAATGGTCAGCTTTTTCAACAGCATTTCCAAAAAAACCTCCAAACTAGATAACATTGATTATTGTATTAGAATAGCCAATCATTTAGAATTTTTTAATTTTTATTTTGATTTTCCAAAATTGATTGTTGAGATTTAAGGGAAATTATAAGACCTATGGAAAATATATGTTTTTTCCCTAGGACTCAGATTTATGGGAATAAATATTTTTACTCATATTGTTCATGTCAAACTATCCCATAATACATTCATATATTAAATGATTATGTTTATAGATAACATTAGATGTTACATGCAAAAAATTTAAAAAATAACAAAAACCCCAAATATGTTTTTTTTAAGTATAACCATCTGTGCATTGCAGACAGCAGTCGAATAAAACACTAACAGGCGAGCTGAAAGTTTTCTTACATATTTTTTTTTCTAACTGCTAAAAAGCCTAGAAAAAAATTAATACTACTTTAAAAAATAAGTAATCTTTTCTATCCCAGAAGCTCCATGGTAATTAGAAAACAACTGAGATGTCATGATGTCAGTATTTAAGAAACTGGAAGCTGCATGACCGAGTGGAAAAAATGTCTTTTCAGAGGCACAAAACAGCTAACATGGGTTTGTCAAGAAAAAAGCTCTGTCAGACCAATTTAATTTCCTTCTCTGACATGGCAATAAGATTTGTGTATAGAGAAGAAGTAGCAAATGTCATTTTTTTCATGCTAGTAAGGCTTTTGACACATGACATTCTTATGTGCAAACGAGGAAGCATAGTGTAGCTGAAAGTAATGTACTGTAAACTCATTGGAAATCTGAATGACTCTCAGTGGTTTGCTATTAACAATGAAAGGTTATCAAGTGGAATCAAACTTTTGTTGTTTTCAGTATTTTATTAACTATGAGAATGATGAAATATGCTCATTCAACTCATGAATTACATCAATTTGAAAGAGATTGCTCCCATACAGGAGAGAGAATTTGGGACTCAAAATGGTCTTGAAAAATTGATGATGTATGATATGAAAAATGCATGTTGTTCTTTAACAGAGGAAAGGGCAAGGTGCTGTCACTCAGGCAAATTCATGTAGCAGTTAGGAACTTTATAGGCAGCAGCTATGCAGTACAGGGATGAGGGTGCATCATTGAATTGCAAGCTGAGGGTGAATCAAGAACACCTCAGTGTCCTAAAAGAGAATGATCCACTCTAGTAATGACCAATACATGACCAAAATGGTCCAAAGCTGGGGAGAGGAACGATTGGATGGGATGTGAATAAGCAAATGTGTCCTACACTTACCTGGACTACTTTGGCTATCTGCCATGCTTCAGACAGATGTATTGCAGAAGTGAGAAAAAAGAATAATTGGTCATCAATTCAGTATGTCCTACTTTGGGTCTTTCAGTCCAAAGAAATGGATACTAAGAATGGGCATGGTACAGATCTCTAAAGACTTAAAAAGGGTGCTGTAAAAAAGACCTATAAAGACAGGATGTCCATGTACAATTTTCTACTATGGAAGTAAGTGACGTGATCTTCACTCATGGATAACTTCAAGAACAAACTGGAAAAGACCCTGGCAAGAAGATTATCATCTAAGTTATCATGCCCTAGGACAGGGCAACAGACCTGCTGATGTTTCACAGGTCAATGATTCTGTGACTTCAAACTCTTTCACTTACATTTGCTCTATTGGGTGGAAATTAGTGGGGTTTTAATTAAATGTAGTTTTTATTCTTGAATTTATTTTTTTCAGCATATATTTAACACCACCAATAGGAGCCATCTCACTCAGTCTTAGTCATCTCAGACTGAGGTGTTGAGGACAGAATATGCATTTAGACTCTATTTAGCCAAGGTGGAGTAGCATGTCTCCTGGAAAGTTAGTCTACTTCTCTTAGGCAGAGGATTTGGAATGAAATTTCAAGGGGAGATATTTTCTTTTTCCACTGGCTACAGAAGAAGCTGGGGCTAGTTTAGACCAGATGTCTAGTTTTGATGGCTAGCATTCAATGAAAAACATCCCACTCCCACAGTCTTTGAAAACATCTGCAGATAAAACAGTACCTAGCACTTCCAGCTCATAAGCAAATTCCTGTTACATGCATTTTTCTCCAACAGAATTACTTATTTCTCACAGTAGTCTTCCTCTTTTAAAAGGCTGAATAGCTTCTTTTTCAGCTTCCTCAAAACCTTAATGTTATGTCTCATCTTCATTTGTATTTGCATCTCTTTTGAGGAGTTGTATTGACTACTTGTTACTAAGTAGATTACATCACTTTCTAAACCTCCCCTTCCCACCCTGTCCCATCATTAGAAGTAGGCCACCAAGATGTAAAAATATAATAAAATTATTAATGGGCTTTTTTATTTCTTGTAGAAGGATTTTATATGAATAATATTTCAACCTGCAATGCAATTAAACAAATGCTTTACTTGAAGAATATGCATGATTAATTACGTTTACATATGAGTAATAGAAGTCTACTTTACTTTGAATTCTGTCATTGCTGGGGTTGGTTTGTTTTGGTTTTGTTATTACATTGATTTGCTCCAACTCAGTATCTGATATAATGTTTTATACACTCAAGATCATTTGGGAAAGATTTTATAGGAATATCAAATAATAACATAAAAATAAAACATTTGTGGTTTTATTCCACTTTCAGATGTTAATTATTCTTTCCAAGGATTATGAAAAGTGATCACTAATAATAATTACTTGTATAAATTAGTTCTGTGTATGCATTATCACTTTAGTTAGCTACATCTGGGAAAAGGCAGGAAAAGACTGAGGCTTTTGTTAGAGTACAGTCTCTCACGCAGTTACTCAGTGACATTTGAACTATCTGCACAAAAGTGAAATCATAATTAACTTTTGCCCATGGAAACTGGACGATAAGTGTAGCCTTTTCTACTTTCAAAGATCTTGTATGATTGAGCAATTGGGTTTTGGTTACTTTCTAAATCTATCTAAAACAAGAGGCAATTATGATCCTCTTTATTTATGCCATGTGCTCTTCAAAGTCCATTCTTAGCCAATAAGTCTATAAGAAAAAACCTAATCTCCAAATCTCTATTCTTTGAGAAAATGACAGGTTGTCCTTCGTAAGAAAAAGTACTAGTATCACCAGTAAAGAGAACTCGGTGACAAATTCACAGAAGCTGTTAATGGTAGTTAAAAATATTCCACTGTAACAGAAATAACAGATAAAACTCGAGTATTTATCTGTCAGCTTTTCAGGATAATAGTTGATAGTCTCTCTGTTTGGAAGTAATTAGTTGATAATATGATGGCATTACAGAAGAGAGAGGAAGAGAATATTGCTATGCTATTTCTATTTTACAGCTAGAGAGCTTAGAACAGCATGTTTCATTCATTCATTTAATTAGCTCTAGATCACATTTCTTCTTATGACAGGTGCTGTTTTGCAGTCCCAGTGATTCTGGCCAGCAAGCAGAATTACCAAGTCCAGTGCCAGCCAGTGTAGAAGTTCTCCAAGTCCTAGTATGTTTACCATCTTCCAAATCCACACCCGAGGCACAGTCTGCAATTATCTTCCAAATAGTTTAGTTTGTTCAGTATTTAAGTATCAAACAAGTCTGAAGTGGGGAAGCCTCATAACAGGATACCTTACATCCTTCATCATTAGCAGGACCTTTTACCACCATCATTAATCTTCTTAGTAACTCTTGACTTCAAATAAGTTATGCAATGTTTTGCATGAAAAACAGAGTTACACATCCTTCCTCATCAACCTTTAAGTTTTCTATTTATGTGGAAGGAATTTTAAAAAGTAACAATCTTACTAAGACTGAATGACCAAGATACCTGCTCTGTGGGAGGCTTCTTCTGTAGCTGAGATTGATACCTTGTGGTAGACAAAGGTTATTTCTAGCCTTCTCACAATTATGCGAAAGTACAATAATGTAAGCGAATGTTCAGGAACAAAGTGGTTCCCTAGAGTTTCCCAAACCTACAATTTTGGAAATGATCAAGTTCAGGTAATTTGGAAATATTTTTACATGGACTAGAACAACAACTACCTTCTAAATCTGGATTCCCTCTTCCCCGCTAACAAAGAAACTAACAAACTACATGCCAAAACCAAGCAAAAGAGCTCTGGATTTTGTGTGGAAAAAAAATCCTAAAAGCCTGCTGGTAGAGAAGCCCTAAACTGAGGAACTCATGGGTTATTCCAATTACAAAGTTTATGTGAAAATGTGTTTTACCTGTGAGGCTCCTTGTTTCATCATGCATACGTAGATGCTTACTTGCTCTTATGCAGTTTTATGTTGTAAGATCCCCTCTCCTCTTGCTCTGGGTCTTAAAAAACCTTGTTAAGTTTTAACCCCATAGAGCAGAGCCTGAACAGCACAAACAGTACAGAAAAATATTCCAATAGGTTTCAAAAGGCTGAGAATTTGTAGTCACAGGTCTTTGAAGCAAGCCCAAACTAGCACATTCCAGTTAATATTTGATTTTTTCAGTAATTAAAATCAAAATAAACATTGTTCCACTCCAAAAGCAATGTTTATAAACAATATATGAGCATTTGATTTATATCACGTTTAAAAAGTCTGATTTATACTGGGAATTAGTTAAGAAGAAATATGGGTTATATAACTTAAACCTTCATTTTTTATTAAAAAACTCAACGACAATGTTATTTTCTCCTCCATAACTGGAGTTTTGCTTCACTAAAAATATCCCTTATAAAGTATTAATTTGCTAGGTGAACAGAAGAGAAAATTGAGCTGTGCCCCATCTTGATTTCAGCTGGGAATCCACATACTCTCCAAGCATTTTGAAAGAAATACTAGGGTTCATTTTCAAGAGTACAGTTTTCCCCCACATGCCAATTTAGTCTGATCAAAGACAAGAAGAGGAAAAAAGACAGGAGTGACTGAAGAGGCAGGACCAGAAGAAAAGGAGAACAAAGCGTTTCCTATGAACAGATGGCCTCACCAAGAACACCTTCTAGGGAGTATGGTGGGATGGGTCTGACCCCAGTGAGGGCAGCGTTGGTCCAGGCGCAGGCAGGGCTCAGCCCTCACCTTCTGGCCCCTGAGGATGGTGGACAGAGCCATGGGAAGCAGTGGGCCCCTTGGCAGTCCTGGGCACCACAAGGGGACAGACCAGGGAGGACCTTCCAGGGATGGCAAGAGATGGGGCTGGGGACAAGGCTGTAACTTGGGTCTGAGATCCACCTGCTAGAAACCAGCCTCCAAGGAGCCCGGTCTGTAGGTTTTGTGCTTGAATGGGGCTCCTAGAACCATAGGCATGGGGTCTGGGGCCAGGTCCCAGGTAAGGCCACCCATTGCAACAAAGGCCAGCTGTGCTCTCACAGCACCTTCAAGATGAATATGTTTTTGCTACAAGCTCCTTATTGCTATTATTTAGTCCAATGTAGGTTTTATTAAAATTAAAGGGTGTGAGGAAAGAATAGTATCCCATTGACTTCAGTAGGTTGTGCATCCAGTATAGGTTCTCCTTTATTTGCCATATGAGCATTTAATGTAGTTAATAATTTCATGGACTGGTTTTCTAAAAGCTAGTTAATTTGATCTGCCTTGATAATCTATGAGTCAAGGAAATGCTTAGGTTGCAATCACATTGGATTTTTCTGGAGTTACACTTTAGCATGGTTCTGTGTGAACATGGAGAATTTTTAATGACATAATGGAACAGAAAAGAGCAGAAGCTGCACCAGCAACTCCAGAGGTGAAGACATCTGCCAAATAGAAAAAAAGCAGAACTAACAAAAGTGGTGGAGTCGGGAAAGGTTTCAGCCTGAAGATTAGAAAAAAGAAATAAGACAATGAAGTGGGCATAGAATAAGTACTTGAGTAGAGAGAGGCAGACAACAAAACATACAAAGATTAAAAATCTGTGGAGGATGGGAACTACAACCTCAAAGGGAACAATGTTGTTGTGGTACCAGAGGCTGAACAAATACTCATATTTCTCACATTTAGAGAAGCAGGAGTGTCCTAGTTTGAATTAGAACAGAACTAGTTATACTTTCATTAATTCTATCTTTCAGTTATGTCTCTTCTAAGTGACTGCACTTTCTTAAGTTAACGACACATTTTTCAAACAGTGTCTGCTTCCAGAATTGATAAGGCTTGTTGTTTACAGTTATTACTAAGGTAACAGTATGGATGGTATGCAGAAAGTCTCTTGCTTATACTTATTCCTATAGAAACCAAGGTCACTGCTGAATTTCATATGTGCTGAAAGTAAAAGGGCGTAAAAGGGTCACACCTGTGGGGAGAATGGACAGGACAGGTGACCCAAAAAATAACCAACGAAATATTTTATGCCATATTTGTCATACTCAGTTGAAAGCTAAGGGATCATGAGAGTCAAGCTTTCTTCTTCCGTGGCTGGTGTCTGAGGAGGACTGTGTCCATTCTTCTGCCTTTGATCCCAAACCATGCGTCCTTGAATCCAGTTCCCATCTGCTGCTGAGGGCAGTCTGGGACCTTTTGGGGAATTCAATATTGGTTTTGTATTTATTTGTGTATATTTGTATATATATTTAATTATTTTACCATTAATATTCTGCCTTTTTTTTTTTTTTTCATTGTTATTGTTTCATTAAAGCTGTTTTAGGGGTTTTTTCCAAACCATAAGTCTCTCTCACTTTCTTTGTTTCCCTTTCCATTCTGGGAAGGGAAAAGGGTTAATAGAGTATCTGTCATCTGTTTAATAGCTGGCCCAGCCTTAAAACTTTGATAAGGAGATAGGATGATTTGCAGACTCTAAGGAGGATGGAGGGACCTAAGAGTAATACAAGTGCCAGAAAGAAGTAGTTTGATGGTTGGGTACATTTTGACAGGATGAGCAGACAAACCTGTTGCTCATGAGGGTCTAGAGAGAAGACAAATCACTTTCAGGATCCAATATACAGATGTTCCTCTATGTGAAAAGGACTTAGCTGGAATCATGTCTTTAAAACATTAAAAAAGTTTAAAAGTTCTTCCTCTGTACCCTATATCAGTATTTTTTTCCTTAGCACAATTAATTCAGTAGTTAATCATACTTCATCATATATTCCAGATCAACAAACTGTTTCAGTAAAAGTTTGTAATGCAAATTTGGTCTGAGAGTGTTGCTTCTTTTAAGTGTTATCTTCACTTGAGCAAAACACCAGATCAATAGGAATTTTGTTTGCTGACATAGCCCTGAGGTTATTTATCTTCTACAGAGAGAATTCTGCCTCATAAAATGTGCTGCCTTCAGTTCAGCAAAGCACTAATTTTTGTTCTGGTACTACCAAGATTGCCTACAAACAGTCCAATACTTCATTGTTGCTATGCTCAAAATCTTGTTTATATGCAAAGAGGAAACATGCTTTACATATATATTTATATAAGTATATAAAGCCAAGAATTTTTTGTTAGTGTGACTAAAATCTTAATAATATACTTCAAGAATTATTAGTCTAGATCTAATTGTTACAGAAAAAAAAATAAAATAATTTGTTATGCACACACCTTAGTTTCTGCCCCTTTCTCTGGGAGCTGTTCTCAGCTTCCCACCTCTCCTCTGGGTCTTGAGGTCAGGGGTTTTAGGCTGTTGCTTAGAGTGGGGGTGTGTAACAGGGAGTCCCTAGCATCTGGAGTCCTCAGCTGGCAGGAATCTGATGCTGATGGTGAACATTGCTTCTTCCTTGGTCTAGGATTTGCTTTGGGTTCTTTTTCATATGTTTGGTAACACACTTTTACACCTTTCTGTTTCAAAGAAATGAGAATTTTTTCATTTTCACATCTTCTGCAGTTTCATGTTACATCTGAATTTACTGTATATGGTGCCTTTTACATAGGTTAAATAATACTTCTATGTTGTGTTTGTCACTCTTAAAAGCTATTTTGTCTAGATCTGCATTTCTGTACAGGACTGTGGGTGAGCTGTGTATAGCTGTGGGGGCCTCCAGGGCCACCATGCCTGCCATCTCTGAGCATCCCATGCCTGTGCACATCTAAGCAGCCTCCTGTGCTCCATTTGTCGAGATCTCTGATGTACCAGGACTGTGTTTCCCTATACTGTGACTTTGTGTTACTCATAAATTTCTTCTGTAGTTGCTTGTTGCTGCTGTCTATAAAAAAATGTAGTTGTATCACACAAAGCTAAACAAAAGTAGGACAATCCAGACATAGATATGTGGTCAATTAGAGAAACTGCTGTCACAGTTAACCCAAGAAAAATGAAGCTGCAGGCATGTCAAGAAAAGAAACAACCTCGGTGCTGAGGTCTTGCAAACTCATTATGGTGCTTATGGCCCATTGTTAACAACGGCAATGCCGTGCTACAGGACTACAGGCTTGCATTGTGCAGGTAGCAAGCAGAGGGGACCAAGGGATTATCCTCAAGCACTGGCCTTTCTCAAAAAATCATGCTTAAATTTAAGCATGTAAAGCAGTGTTACTTATTTCAGTGCTAGCAGTGAAGTGTTTGCTGACATCATGCCACTGCTTATGTGCTTCAGTAAATACTGCTATAGTATCAATGAATACTGCTTCATTGCTTTAATTGAAGCCAGAAGCTTAGATTTAAGCATATTATTTGAAGACTTTTTAAAGTGTAAGTAAATTGCTCAGTATAATACAGCATTAAAACCGATGAAAAAGAATATGCATCTTGTGAGTGCAGGATTACACTACTGACTTTTGTGTTAAATTGTTGTTAAATACTGTGGGTTGAATGTGGAAAACCAGGTTTTATGATGAAAAAAATGAAAACTTTCACCTTTTTTGAAGGAGGATTTCTTTCTGAAGTGAATTTTTGAAACAATGTTTTTCAAAAAGATTGATGTGAGCTTTTCTTTTCCCGTCTTTCCATTTATATCCTCTGAAGATCCCTTTGTCTAAAAGAGGTTTTTTCCTCCTAAAACTTAGTAGGGAAAAGGTAAAGCACAAGTCATTAAAAAGTAAAAAAGTATTAGAAAGATAAAAGTTGTTAGAAACATAGTGTTCTTTTTTTTGTTTAATACTTGAAACCAAACTCTTTTTGAAAAAGAACATCTCTTTTAAAATATTTTGAAAAACATTTAGTCAAAGAATAACATGTTCTTATATCATTTTCAAATTCTATGAAAAAATTACATTTACTTCATGTTAAAAAAAAAGTGCTGCTATAATGACAGACAATACTTCAGACAGTGAAGGCCATTAAGGCCATTACAACTAATGGGCTTCATTTATTTAGAATAGACTTATTTATGGTATTTAAGGAGTAGTTTATGTTACCTGAACATTTACTTTTTGATGGACATATAAAATACATTGGATTGTATAGGTATACACACACACACACATATATACATACCATGCCTACATAAGGTGAGAGAAGGGGAGTGAGATCGTACAGACTACACAAGCCTTTCTGAGAAGCTTTCCGGTATTTCCACAAGGTGTAATAAAGCAATGGGGAGAAACATCTGCAGTTTAAGTTCTCTTCTTAGTCTATACATATAGGTAAATTTATGATAAGTGATTACAATCAACATGAAATCCTTAGGAAAATGGGCCAGCTAAACTGCAAGGCAGCCGAAGTATTCACAGTTAAGCAAGAAGGTACAACAACATATTTATTTTTTGTTTTAAAACTGCCTGGTAGCTTGCCCTTAAATTCCAACTGATTGAAAGAGGAGCTCCTTGTATAAAATCAGCTACTGTTTAAGGGGAGGCTTAAAAAAATTAAGATGATCAACTACTGGTAACAAACATACACTGCTGTCCATGGCAACTCTACAACTCTAATGCGAATGTCTGAAAAAGAAAGTACCTCGAAGAATGCCAAGAAGTTCTGCTGCACTCACTTCTGAAGAGTAATTAGACAGTTCCACTTAGCTCAGAGAAAATTCTGTTGTACCTTGCAATATATGATTTAAATAAGCTCATAAAGGAGCCTACTAAGCAATTGTTGACATTAAGCAGAATGGTTTTCAGCAAGTTATGCTTCCTTTGCCTATTTATACATTCCCAACATGACTGATACATAAACTGGAGTTTATTATGGTGCATATTAAGCACAATCCTACAAATGAACTAACAGACAAACACTGAAAAATACTTGCAAGCTAAGAGAATTTACCACTAAAATTATGGGAGTTTAGCTCATAGTAGATTGACATTAGATGAGATAAAAGTTACGTAAAATCTTAAGTCTCTAGAGCAAGAGAATAAGCCCTGCAGTTTAAAACAGAATCTGACAGCTGTTTTACTGTTAGATTTTGAGAAGTTCTGTCAAGCAATATATCATTTTTGCTGCATGCTATTTTATCTCAGCTTTTTAAAGACAAATCCCACCTAGAATGTTGTGAGATATTTTAGTAGTTAAACTGTACATTTATCTCAGAAGCTAATCCAGAGACTGTCATTCTGGTTAAGTATCCTAATATCAAGCTGGGAACATGTGAAAATGCTCAGTGGTAACATGGTTGAAAAGGTGGCACATGTTAAAGTAACTGGGTTGAATAGTACTCATATAATAAAATTTTGATTCATAACTAGATCTATATCCAGACATGGTGAGTGTTCAGATGCATGCATCTTATCATGTACTCTCATGGCAGCAGCACTCCGAAATCTCTGGGTGACTGAGGAGTCATAAAATGTAAGAGAGAAAATGACTTTGTCCTGTGAAAACCAGAGTTCCCCACCCTCTTTCTCCAAGCCTGCCTCTTCCAGCCTACATAGAATCATAAAATCATAGAATCATAGAGCTGTAGAATCGTATAATGGTTTGGATTGGAAGAGACCTTAAAGATCATATAGTTCCAAACCCCTGCCATGGGGCAGGGACACCTTCCATTAGACCAGGTTGCTCAAAGCCTACATGAGACACTTCCTAAAGTGGTCTAGATCTTGACTGTTGTTAAAGTTTGTTTGATTCTTTATTTCTCAGATCCTACCATCAGCAATACTATGTATAATGTTTCCCCATTATATCACATGTGCCTGGTCAGACTGACACCAAAATACCTTTTTAATATAATACAGCTTGATGTCAAATCCTCTGTCCATAGACATGTGCTAATATCTTGAACCCATTGGTGTATTTTAGTTTCTCAAGGGTAATCATACTGCCACTGAAGTTGTGGAATCATGTAAATGTATGATTCGATTGTTTTGATAACATGCTGCAGCCATGTGCTGTAACACTCCATCCACCTTGGCTGCATTACTGACAGTTTAAAATGAATCTGAGACAACAAACCAAAGAGCAAGCTAACAAACATCTCACAATTTCCATTTTCAGTTATCTACCAGATAGCTTTCCAAGTTTGATCTCCAACTGGGCAATCAAGATAATGGCTGCTGCTTCTTGCTGAACAGGTAAGTTGTACAACTGAGTGAAGAGATGCCAGAGAACACATGACATTACTGTAGGACAAGCCACTAGCAGTCTTGTACATGCCCAAAATAAGTATAACAACTTATACTGCATGAACCAATGAGGCACAATATATAACACTGGGACCCTGCCAGTGAGGTAGTTTTTGCATCTTCCCCATGTAAGAAGCAAAGGATGCAATGAAACAGCAGTCTGAATTCCAAAATGCCCTTAAATTTGGGCATATTTTTAAATAAGCATTGGGCTGTTTGTTCATTTATTATACATGCATTCAATTTAATTAACACTCTGAGTCAGTGATCAAAATAATCTACTCACCTGTTTTTAATTCTCTCTACCAGAAAATCACTGCTACAAAGATGAAGAAAAATCACCTAAAGAATTGGATGCTGGATAATATTTATGCTCACCCAGGCTTCTTGGTCACCTTTAAGGACTATACTGAACTTTAATTTACACTTTGAACTCCAACTCTATTGCATTTGAAAACGCCTTCCTTCCTAAATTCTGCTCATTGTAATGCATGCACACCATGTCTGACCCATGAAGCAAACCTAGATTTCCAAGTCATATCCCACAGGTCTATTTGCTCTTTCATTTTCGTGCACTGCCTTCAGTCACAGACACAACCTCACTGCCTGGTTCAAATTAGTCTTCGTGGTGATTTTTTTCTTCAAAGTGTACATGCCTAATCAGCACTTCAGTATCACATTTTTAAAGTTTCTCTTTTTATCAGTGATCTTGTCTGGAGATTGTACTGTGCCAAACGCATTATTCTCTTTACTTCCTCTAAGAGTTGTGGTTGCCAGTTGCTGTCCTACTTTTGTCTGAACTTCAGAATTTTATCCTGTACAGATATTCTTGTGTCTATATTAACATCATTGTGCAAAACCCAAGCATTCTAAATTATGGATATTGTATTAGATAAAAATATCTAATTCCCCCTGTACTCAGCACTGATGAGGCCACACCTCAAATACTGTGTTCAGTTTTGAGCCCTTCACTAAAACAAAGACACTGAGCTGCTGGAGCATGTCCAAAGAAGAGCAACGAAGCTGGTGAAGGGTCTGGAGCAGGAGTCTGATGAGGAGTGGCTGAGGGCACTTGGGTTGTTTAGCCTGGAGAAAAGGAGGCTGAGGGGAGACCTTATCACCCTCTACAACTACCTGAAAGGAGGTTGTAGAGAAGTGGGAGTCAGTCTCTTCTCCCAGATAACTAGTGATAGGACAAGAGGAAATGGCTTCAAGTTGCACCAAGGGAGGTTTAGGTTGGATATTAGGAAAAATTTATTCACTGAAAGGGTTGTCGAGCATTGGAACAGGCTGCCCAGGGAAGTGATTGAGCCATCATCCCTGGAGGTACTAAAAACGACCTGTAAATGTGGTGCTTAGGGACATGGTTTAATGGCAGACTTGGCAGTGTTAGGTTAATGGTTGGACTTGATGATCTTAAAGGTCTTTTCCAACCTAAATGATTCTATACATCTCTACCACAAGAAGAAAATAGTTGAAGGATAATTCCCAGCTCCAGGCAGAGCAAGAACAGAGCTGTGCAAAGGGAATCCCTACACTCTGACTGAAATAACCATGCTTTACAAAAATGCCATATGGATATTTTGTCTTCCTCACATTAACTCTGATTGGTTGACAAACATTTTAACTAACAGAATGAGGAAGATTTGCATAATTACACTGCATTTTTTAAGGACTATACAAGGAATATGCAAATTTTGGTTTGGCTTCTGGTATAACTTTGCTTTTATTGGCTCATCTTTTTATATCTCTCAGGCTGTTGCCCAGCAACAAAAATGTCACAGATGTTATTCACATCCATCTAGTGGAAAAGTCTGTCCAAAAGGGGACAAAATAAATTATCTGAAAATATCTCTTCCATTCTAAATGAACCAGGTATCTATCTATCTATCTATCTATCTATCTATCTATCTATCTATCTATCTATCTATCTATCTATCTATCTATCTATCTAATTATAGTCAGCTGTTGCTGTTTTTTTCTGTTTCTTTTCTCACATCAGCTGTGCTCGTTGTTTTTCACTTCAATGATCAGATATACTTATAGGGGAGGAAGACCTCCATGCCTAGGATGAAAATAATGTTAATGTCATTTGCTGTATTATTTTATAAAAGTAAAGTGATTGACTTAGAAGGAGTGGCTTCTGCAAGAAAATAAAAAGCATTTTACTTTTTTAGATTCTTTCTTTTGTAGGCTCACATAACAGTTTTCTCTAGCAGTTGAAAATGTTAGCATACATGTGGGATTAATGTAAGATACAAGAAAAATATTGCATTCCGCTAAATGTGTTGTGATGGATAGTCATATAATGATGATATTAATTTTAAGGGCCATGGGTTCAAATACTGTTTGACTTCAAAAAATGTAAATTATAAATCTGTTTTCATTTGAAGTTTTGTAAATAGTTAACATAGAGAAACTGAAACATACAGGTCAGCTGATGTAAAAATTATATGTATATTGAATAAGTATTTTTATATTTACATAAATATATAAATGTACACACATATTTTCGTGACTAAATTCTGTACTAAAAATGCAGTGGAGAATGAGTTCTCATAATTACAGGTGTCATGCACATCCAGTTATCAAGTTTTGCATCTCAGATCATAAAGGTCATGAAGGGCAGGTCCACGTACCACTCTGCTGTAAAATGTCTAACATGTGGAAGTGATGCTCATTTTATTACAAATAACAATAAGTGTAAAATCACTTCTCTTGGGTTTCTGCAGCATACAATAAAATGCTCATTGACATAGGACTTTTCTTCAGCAAAGGGCAGCCTGCTAACCACATTTAGTGTGTGAGGTTTTGCTTCAGCTGGCAAAAAACAAGACTGGCAAGAGAGCCTGACAGGAGATGACTGATTGACGAGAAACTCTAAGGCAAATATAGACATATACCATATACTATACCTGTAGAATAAACAGTCTGAATTTTCACTTGTGTCTGGTCTGCCAAAATACTGTTTTCACTGAGGTTAGACAGAGTTAATAAATGGGAATGAGTGTCCCTCTCTTAAATATCTTACATGGACACCTCTGAATCAAGAAAGGGTTCTCTGCTTTTTGGAAATGAATATGCCATTCTTCCAAGGAAATTCTTGAGAGTGCCACATAAAATTACTATTTGAGGGAGGAACTCCCTGCGAATGACTGAGCAAGAGGTATTGAAAATAAGTATAGGTCCTGCCTGACCTAATGACATAGCACCAAATCTGTCAATATTGTTTGGAAAATAACTGATATATGGGCTTCATGGTATCAAGGGAAATGACTGATAGCTATATTGTTGGACCTGATAAAAATTTGGGTCTAGAGCTGCTTTTCACACCTGTAATGGATGAAGACTGCATATGCTGCTGTTGTTGACAAGTTGAGCGTACCAAGTCTGTGATTAAAGAGTTAGTTTTGAAATGGTTTTCTGAAAGTAGATATGAGCTGGAACTGTAATAGTACTTTGTTATGATATGTTAGTTGGACCAGTAGTGTTAACTGATTTTCTGAAAAAAAGCAGAAGTTGTAGGTATAAGAATTTGCTTATATCATTCTAGTACAGATTTAAGGATTTTTAATTTCAAGGTTTTTTAATTTTACTCACAACTGGCATTCAAATTGTAAAACATGCTTCCACGTTACTTGCTAAAATAATTGTTTGTTTCTCTTTTCCCACTTGTGAAATGGGAATGGCATCAACACGCTACCATTGCAAAAGTTTCTAGATGTGGAAAAGCTTGAGGAGGGACTTAAAGAGTAATACAAACTCTTTCATTTATTCCTGTTGAAAACAAATGCTTCATGTTTCATGCCAATTTTCCTGCATGAGTACTTGATTTCTGTGAGGATGGACAGTGTGTTTACATGTTCAAGGTGCTTTACCAGTCATTCTTAATAAGTAGGTTAAAAAAAGCTAAAATAGAAAACCCTGCTGATCTCACTCTTGTGTGGACAGTTACTTATCTCATACCCAAAAGTTACCTTTTAACCCTTACTGATCATCACCAGACTCTGAAATATCTTTGTGCTGTTTCATTTGTATTGCTTTCTCAAGCCAAAAATTATTTTCTGTCAAAAGGAAAACCTTAGACAAAAAATGTGTGAATTTGCAAGTTGTCTTGTTGCATCCTTCAGAATACCGATTTCCAGTTTTCCATTGAAATGTAAATGGACCACACAAAATTGCAGCATAATAAATCAGTATTAATTTAATTCTATTGCTCTGCTGTGCTCCATGCTGCAGGTTAATTTATGAAGACTTTAATATCAGCCTTAATTAAATTACAGTCACCAGTTCACCTTTGTCTACTGTTTTCCAAAATAACAAGTTATATGTTCTTTGTAATGCTTTAAAAAGGATACATGGTGGTTCTCTTATGAGGTTGTATTTATCCGAGTGGCATAATTGTTCTGTTCTTAAATTAATCCCTGGAAGAAATGCAAGACAGGCACCATCATCTCATCCTTCTTGCAAGATCTTTTCTTGAATTGAGGGAAAAGGAGCAGGAGATAATGGAGGGGAAACAGAGAGGAGATTGAGGAAGCAGAACAACAACAACAAAAAGATTTTTAAATCTTTAAAGCAAGAATATTTATAAAGTCAGCATATTTAAACAGTTTCAAGCCAACTTTATTTTCAAAGCTTTATTTTAATATAGCTAAAGTTTTCTTCCAGTAGATTTAAGTGACCCATATCTCCCTGCCTTGACACACGAACATGAGTGTTTGTATGTGCAGTTACAGCCTGCCACCAGCAGTTCTTTGCATCCCACAGACATCTTGTTATACCACACAATATTCACACAAATAGGGGAAAAATTACATACATTTAGTAGAAAATATTTATTATTGGTTTTCCACTTCACTGCTAGCTATTCTTCCTCCTGTAATTTTAACCCTATGATAATGTGGGCAACACTGTGAAGCATTTGAAGTGACAGCACAGTGTAGCCCACTTTCTGGCACATCCTTCTGTAGCTGTGCCCTTTAATCTGTGGAATCAGTTCTTGGGTTCTGAGACAAGAGAGTACTGCTTGCAGAGCTCATCCTGGCGGTGTGGATTCAGACTTTGCCTGCATCATGATGACAGGGCTCTGGAGTGTTATCATTCCATTTTGTATCCTGATATCAGCTTAGGATGTTGTAACTTTGTGGGGAAAAAAAATAAATCTCAATGACAAAGTAATTCCGCCCCCCCCCCCTTTTGTTTTCCTTCCCCCAAATGAAAGAAGTAATATATCCCTGCATTGCTGCAGCTGAAATGATAGCTCTTTCTGATTTTTTCCAATATGAGGCTTTCTACCACCTTAGTACACCAGTAACGGCATAAAATAACAATAGAAAGTAAATGGAGAACTACATAGTTCAGTGCAGGTGTAAAATGTGTGTAATTCAGGATTGTATCAGAGATAAATAACCTACTGTTAATATTCTGACTTCTTCAATGATGCTAAGCACTAACCTCATACATTTCCAAAGCTTTAAAATTTGAGGTCTATTTGCCTTCCATTACATCCTCTATCTTGCTAAGCTACTGCTGTGGTTACATGGTTGAATATCCTCTTAGCAGAAAAATATGCTTGTGTACTTTGGCATTCTATTCAGTTGTGTGGTACAAATTTGCAGCTCTTATTTGAATGCGTAATAAAAATACAATTGTTTGAAACATCTTTCAGTGTTATTTACCAATGGAAAAAATACTATAAAGTAACAATTTTTTAAAAATTCTACTACTTATAACTCATGCTACCTGAAAGTTGGGTATTTGCCTGTGGACCTATTTATAAAATCCTAAACCTTGTATCATAACAGATGTTTTCAGTAGTCTAAATGAAGACTTCATTTTATCACTACAATTATATCACTACAATAGTGTCTGCCATTTCTAGCCATTGAGTGCAGTGAACAGATAATAGACTTGCTTTTCGTGCTCTAGATTCCCATCCTCATCGTGACTCTCAGTGGCACCTGAGACTGTTCAATGAATTTCAGGAACCTGGGTTATAACTTGGACTGAGAAAGACCCTTAGGAATTTCCACTTCATCTTTCTCCATGTTTTACTATCTAATGCAACCAAGGGACCACTTGACTAGGATGTCCAACTTTCTCTCCATAGTATAAATAAATTATACTATCATAAATTAAATTTTTTAAATGTACATGATTATAAGAAGTAGAACTACTTTTCAAAGGACCTGTTAAGTGACTCAAAGGAGAAACTTTCATACACACTTTTTTCCCTTAAGTGTGCTCACTGAACCTTCCTATGCACATTGAGCTACATATCATTGTCTCCATCATTGCTAAGAGAAAGTTATAAAGAAATCCGCTTAAGAAGGCTTCTGATACAAAAAAAAAAATGAACACTATAAAACGATATTGAAACCAAGTGATAAATATGCAAATTAAACTTGCCAGGTAGCAGGAACTCTTTCAATGTTTCTTTTCACCTTTAGATAGAGTCTGAAAGTCTTTTGGCAGTCCCTCAATCTCAAAGTGACTTTGAGGAATATTTTGTGAAACAAATTTAAAATTGAAAATTTGTATTTTGAAGTCATTCTTCTACATTAAATACATCAAGAAAAAATATAAAACAGAGTGTGGCATCTCTAAGGGTGCCTTCTGTGAGTGAGAACTCAGATAAGGAACCAAGAAACTGGCTGTGAGACTGAAGACCAGTTCAGCCTGGGAGATCAGGGAGTACAGAATGTACTGGAGAGTGCAAGGCCCTGCCTCCAAACCACAACAACTCCAAACCTTACGACTGCTGAAACTGCTGATGTGTCTCAAAAAAAAAAAAAAAAAAGGACAGTCAAAGGTAATTCTAAAAAGGATCTGCATGACCTCCAATTTAAAAGGAAGAAAGGGTAAATGCTACCCTTTCCTGTCTCGTGCAAGCACAAAGAAGGGAGAAAACCATGTCAGAACTGAGAAACTGCCCTGACCAATGAAATCATAAATTGATGACTAAAGTCACAGGAAATCTCCAAATTAGAGTATAAATTAAGGTGGCAAAAGGCTTAGTTTTGGAGAAGAGGACAACCAGGAATTTTGACTACATCTTGACTTGAATCCTCTCTGGCTGGCCACTGTGAGTATTGATTCTTGATCAGCTCCTTCCTCCCCTATGTTCAGGGACGCATAACATAGTTACTCCCCAGGGACTGAGTGAACTAACTGTATGTTAGAAATAATATTGAATTGAACTAACTGCATGCAATTGTCTTGTGCTTAAATTGTGAACTTTTTTAAGAACATTGTTTATTAATAGATTGAAATAATTGATAACAATTGTAAATAAATTGCTTAATCCTCCATTCTCTCTGAGTGTTGAGGATCAAAGCTCAGTACACAACTCTCCTCCTGAAAGAAAGCATTGCAAGCAAACTCATAGCGTGACACATATATGAACACTGATAATGAAGAGAATGCCAAGAATAAAGGGTGCAAAAGGTCCGTGCAAAGCTAGAATCAAAGGGTAGAAGGAAGAGTTACATCTTCACAAAATCTAATGAGTGGCAATAATGAGCCAGAAGGGTTATCCATTTCAGCATGTGTCCTTCCCTGACCATGCCCAGGAAAAGAACAGAGAACTCAGAATGAACCTTCAGCTGCACAAGAAGTTCTTTGCATAGATGGAGATTATGGCTTTTGACCACTAACAATAGAAAGTGAAAGCTGATTTTCTGAAGTAATATGAAATAATTGTTAAAACAGTTTTAATGCAAGTGCAGTAACTGTGGCAGTTAAGATAATACCACAGCGATAATTTACATGAAGTACTGAGAATACTGTGGTTATATTCTGTTTGCCCGAAGTTAAACAAGAATGAAACAAGTTAAGCTAACAAGTATTTTACTCTTATTTTCGTTATTATTGTTACTGCTTTTCTTCTAAAAACATAGCTTGCAATTGGCTCTATTTAATATAAAATTTGATGAGACATCATTTCCTGTCAAATATACCATACAGGCATTAATAGCAGTGCCTATATAGCCCTGTTTCTGAGTTTCTCTGCATAGGAATTTTCCACATTAGAGAGCAATTGTAGCATCTGACTACAGTTTAGAGAAATTTTTGCATGTCCTAATTAATACAATTCATAGTTCTAAGGATATACATAGCCAATTTGAATTGTGATTTGGATAAAGGCTTGAAATTTTTTTCCTTCCTAATGCATGGTTTAGTTGGGCACTTGGCAGCTTTTCATGTTTTTCCTGAAATTTAGTTTGCTTCTTTACAATCAGATTTCGTGTAGCTTGCTCTCACTTTTGGAAACTCTGGAATATAAGAGTAGTCTGTTTCCTGAATAAATTTTCAATTTTGCTGAAGAGATATAATTTTTAGCTCATCTCAGGTTGCAGAACCAGAATGTTACTGTACTATTTCATGTCAACCATAATTTCATGGGGACATAGTTTATATCTTCAGAATGAAACTGAATGATCTAATCTCATGTTAACAATTCTTATTTATTCCCATAAAATGAGATTAGAAACATTTATATGCATTTCTATACATATAGGTAGTGTGTACCTCTCTCTGTATATGCATACACACAATGCTTTTTTTTCTTTTTACCTTTGCTTGGATAATTTTTTTCTTCTACTTATCAACAAAGTATCTCTTCTACTCATTGCCATGTTTCTGACATTCATTTGGTTTTAGCAAGATACAGGGATGGCTATATTGAATGACTGTGTGCATTTAGTTAGACATCCAGACACTTTGAGGTTGATAGGTTCCTTCTAGTTCTGCAAACTAAATAGTACATTCGAGTGGAATAGGTATTTCTAGGAATATGTCTTAATTCCAAGAGGATCCACAAGGAGACATCAGTTGGGCCTTTAAGGAAATTGAAGTATATGATGTTAAAATAGTAATTTTTTCTGAAAACTTATTTTACTTGAGTATTATTGAACTTGTAGAAAACACTGAAAGAAACTCAAAGAAAGCAGGTGTGATGATAACTTTTTCTAAGAATAATAAACTTTATTCTTGTCATGCAGATGTGATATCATTTGATTATAGAGGTTATTCATACAGCAGTCTGGATGTGTCTATTATTATAATAGTCACAAGTCAACAAGAAGAGTATTCTTACCATCTACTGATGTGTCCTCTACTGTCTAAAGAACTGAAAGTAGTGAGCTTAAGACACAGGTTATGTACATATATTCTGAAGAAAGGTTTTGCAAAACAGTATTATCTAAAGTAGTCATGAAAACAATGATGAAGTACAAACTGGTAAATGGAGTAAGAAGATAAGAATTAAATAATTAGGAAAATAAATAATAATCTATAACAATTAGTAAAAGATCAAGCTCATAAAAAGTAATTTCACTAATAAATAGATGCTGGTGGACAATAATCTATACTGTTCTCAGCTCTTTATTAAGACTTCTGAAAAAAGGCTAAGAGCTAGGACTTTGCAGTCATAGAAAAGAGGAGTACCCATGTCTGACAGGAAGCGTGTATGTCAAAAACTACATCACTAACAACGCAATCTGATTTAACAAAATGTGTCAGAGCAGAGGCCCAAGTGAGGGCTTAGAATTTACTATACTGACTGGTGACTCTTAGCCCATCACTGTTCTTAAGACTGATTTAACTTGCAAACATGATTTTGATATTTTGGGTTTTACAGCCTACGTCTTTCATGGGCTAACTTATGGACCTTCTGAGGGTAATTTATGAAACCTTTGATTATAACTTCAGGTTGAAAATCTGTCTCTAAATGTTGACCCTTAAGTGCTCTAAAAAACATATAGACACTGAATAGTGATACAGAATACCATTATCACTTCAAATTGAGGAACATTTCCTGCTGTACAATCTATTCCACTGACCCCAAAAGATATATTTGAAGATAAAACTATACCTTAAAACTGTTTTCAAAATAGAATTACTGGATGTTTTCCCTTTTAGACATAACATACCCACTATCCCTTGTGTAGAAATGAATATTAATACTTGACAGTGTTTGGATCTCATGTGTGAAATGGATAACACTGGATTACATTGTGCAAAAAAAAATAAAATAATGAGTTGATTTCTCCTAAATTTATAGTCTCTGTAGACTGCAGGGATGAGTGTACTTTTGTGGCTTGGGTGAGAAATTAGTCCAATTTTGCCACAGGCATAACAGATGCAAATTCTTCTGTTTGTTGTGAGCGTTTTCCTCTGTTGCCTTTTCTTCTGCTGATTTAGCTTAGTGTCACTGACAGCAGCACTACAACCACCATCTCTGGCAACTCTCAAATTGTCTACGTTTTTCAGCCACACAGGAGAACGAGGATTGCAACTGCATAGTGCACATTTGCTTTTGTTTGTATTCAGATGCCTATTTTCTTCTTGAAAGGCTGTTTTAATCTCCTCAAAAGCTGCTCAAGCTTTTCCTCTGCTCCATGGGACTTCATCATCAATCATGACACTCTGAGATGACACACTGCCACAAGGGCAGAATAGCCAGTGCTACACTGTCAACAAAAACAACTGGCTTGACTAGCTTTCCATTAGGATATGGCTGGACCCAGACCTCTGTTTTTTAAGCTGAAGTTTGGGCCAAACCACTTAACAGCAGGATCAAAATAGTAATGTACTGCAAACCCTCTAGTGTGTGTACAATCTGTTTACAGTCATTAGGAAAGAGTAGGTCACTGGCCAGCAGCTCTACAATCTTTGACTTAGTGCAGACTCTGTACGCAAAAAATTCCATCATTATTAAAATGTTCATACAGATTCCTTTCTTACTGGCTCAAACTCAAGATTTATTTGTAACTTATAATAATATTTTTTCATATAGTACGGAAATAACACAAAAATATGTATTCATCTCTTTATTTTTATATATAGCAGCAAAAATCAAGGACTCCTGTGCATGCTACAAGCCAAGCTACTGGCAGTAGCCAAGACAGCAACCTATGCTGATGTTCTGTGTGCCAGCTGCTTACTTGTCATGGTTGTCCCCCCAGCAACACAAGAATGCTATCATACGCCAAAAGCCTTGTGGAATCTAAAGCAGTCTTCTAATCTAGCACACTGAATTACATAAAGGAACATACAGACAGAATGAACCAAACCCACAGGTAGAATGAACTGTGTCTAGAAAAACATCTGGGAGTAGGGAGTTCTCTTTCAACAATGTCTCCAACAGTAGGGTTTGGTACTTTTTAATTATTTGTAGAAATTGCAATATGAATGTAACTGTTGAGACACTTTCAGTTTATTCTTAAAGGCAAAGTATTTTACATATGGAAATCCTTCTAGGAAGGGAGGACGAAAGGACAGAAGAAGGAAGGAAAATAAGGGTTAGTAGTTCAGACTGCAATGGACCGCTTTCATTTTTTCTTTCAATGTGATGTGTTTCTAAGGGCTTTATTTGTTTTCTGCTAAAGCTTCTCTGTCTCTTAAACTATGAATTCAGAACGAGCAAGCTGCTATTTTTATTGACTCATTCATTCTGAGAGTTCATTCTGAGTTTAGATCTGATAATTTACATAGCTCATCGTTAATAGTTTCTATATTTCATCATCATTACTTACCCTTCTTAACTACTGCCCCCTCGGTTTTTATGAAAAAGGACATTTTAACAAATTAGTATTCAGCATCAAAGGCTTATTCTTATGCAGCATGAATAAAAAGCTCCAACAATAAGTGATTTCTAGGAAAATGATGAATCCCTCCAGTACAGATGACCTAGTTATTTCTATTTAAGTTAAACTAATAGATTTTTTTAATTTCTATGGTAATTTAATTGTGTCACTACCTGACTCTTTCCCATGCATCCAGTTGTGCTGTCCTTTCTCTTTAAATGCAACAAAGATCACTGAAATAAAATTTTAATAGGGATGCAGATAGAGTTAGTTTAAACTAGAGGCAGAACAACAGAAAACCTTACATTTTAATACAATTAGCTACAGAATCATTTGATATCAGTTAATGAACTTGTTAAATGAAACAAAAATTAATTGTGTCCAAAACTTGCACTGCCCTTCTGTTGTGCTTATGCTGGAAAAAGTGTTACAATAAACAATTGAGGAGGAGGGGACTGACAGTATTTAATATCTTTTACTTTACATTTATTCAGAAAGCCAGAAGTTTTTTTACAACTTCAGATTAAGAGAAACCCAAACCCTTGTTTTTCAGACAAAGTAATTACATTTGCCTTCAGGGAGCTGAAGTAAAATTTTGTCAAAACAGGATTTCCCCCCACCCCTCCAGCTCCCCCTCCCTGACTTTGGCTAAGAGAAACCGGTTCCATGGAGAATTTCACTGACAGAACTTCATGGTTTGACTACATATGGTTCCACTGGAGCTTACTGAATCAGCTATTGTCAGCCTTCTGGGAAGGAAAACATTAAAATAATTTATTGTAGAACTGGCTCTACTGCAAGTGAGGATTGAGTATTAAGGAGTAATAGCTGTGGTGGTTTTGGTTTGGGTTTTTTTTTTTTTTTTGCAGAAGTGACTTTGAAGACCAAAATTCCACCCAGACAGGATGAAATATTTAACTGGTTTTTCTTACTGGAAGTTGTAATCCACCATGCTCTGAAGCAGATATATGGCTTCCAAGATACTCAAGCACCTATGGATATAGAATTTTTCAGTCTTTCTCATCTTCTTCAGTTTTCAGTAGTGCCCACAGCTGAACAGCAGCAGAACTCAGAGAGAGAAGCTGGGTCAGGTCGGTGGCCATTGGGAAGGCAAGGCTTGTTCCTCACAGCTGCAAAAGGAGTCCCTGCCACCTCTGGCTTGGACTCTACACCACCTTTCTTGCAACTAAATGTGTGAAGGTTTTTAGGCTTGGAGAGTTGCTGTTGTGAGCTAATTAATTAAACAATTCATTAACAACTAACTATTAAGTATTAATTACACAGAACTAATTAAGATATTCATCCTACAGACTAAGCAGAAGCTTGTTACCAATTCCCAGCCTAAGATATTCATATGTGGTGCCAGATACCTGGAGCAAACATATTTTTCTGGCTTTTTATTAGGACAGTAGCTGACCTGGAAAATATCTTTGGATAACAAATTTTCATAGCCAACCTGATTTTTCCAGCTATGTTTAAATATCTCTGCTTCATCCTCTGCTTTCTGCAGGTGTTCAGCATCACCATTAAGTCTAAATAAATCCCATTCTCTTCCCCATTTTTGTCTCCCTGTCTATCCACTTCTCATTAAAAAAAATGTTACAGAAACTAGAATGGCTAACACCATATAAAGTGGTGATTTTGTCAGTCATTACTGTGTCAACTTCTGTGTTTTATTCCAAACTAGGAAAATGCCTAAGTCATTCAATTGGAATAATCAAGACTTAGGCTCAGCACTCATAAGCAGAGGCTTGTTACACCAGTGTGAAGACTTCTTTAAGGGAATCCACTTAAAATAAACACACACACAGACGTACACTGCACCTGTTAAAGTGAAGACTGACCTTTGCTATGCTTTGACTGAAGGCTTCAATATGAAATGGTCTTTTTCCTAATAACAGTTGTAATAATAAGAAATGTATCAAATAAATTTTACTCACAGTAATAGGTCCTAGTGATGTGGACTAAGTTTCTGATTAAAGATTATATTTAAAACAAATGCTTACATCAAGGCTGAACCATTTCTCAAGACAAGATACATTTATCTCCAGGTTTAGAAAAAGAGATTTTAAAATTATTTACCTTGTTTGTTTATATTTGATATTGTCCTTTTGTTTATATCATATCCTGGGCTTTATTTTTCCAACAAAACCATGATTTGCTTCTTTAAATGAATCGAAGGTTTAATTAAATAGTGTAATTTTTAAAGCCAGAGCTTTAAGAAAAACTTTAAGTATAACAGGTTTGGAAAATATGGTAACACAAACTATTTTTTTAATATTTTGATTTTTTACTTTTTTTTTTTTTTTTTTTTTTTAAATGCCTGGCACAGCATAATAGGCTGCTCTTTAGACCTACCACAGATTTTATGTAAATAATGAGCAGCTGGTTCCTACTGCAACTGTGATCCAACATATAAGTCATATGTTGTCAAGTAATTCATAACACATTATTATAGTTAAATTCAGTTTATATACTTCTTGTAAATAAACACTTCTTGAGTGAATTTTATTTTTAAAAAAAAACAAACTAATTTGGGTCTCTGGTTCACATACGAGCCATTACCTTGTCATCTGATAAATTGTGTACACAAACTCTTGATCAGTAGCTTTTAACATGCAAGTAATTTTAAATGAATGTATTTTGTAAATCCAGCTGTTTTGATTAAATACAGTCATAAAATCTGTTTTATGTAATGAACCAAAAAAATGAGATTCCAGCTGTGAATAATGTTGTACACAAATGGTAGTTTATTCCTACAAATATTTGGCAATACACAGGTAAAATAAATTTTACATTAGCATTCATGCCAGTGAACTAATTTGCTCATTATTTGCAGCAAGCAGAGAGAAAGGTGTAAACACAGTCAAAGCAAATACAATTAAATTGAAAAATAGGGGGGAAATGTGGTATGGGTACAAGTGCACTTAGGAAAACAAAATTCTTAAAAGGTTATTTATTTTTTAAAAGTATTTTACTGACTGTCTGATATTTCCTTTATAAAATCTAAGGCATAACTATTCATCTGAGTGCCACATCACTGTTTAATCTTTGATTGTGAAGAGATGCATAAATTAGAAAAAAATCTTCACTATCAATATTTTAAAAATTGAAATTAGTTGGGAATGCTTGATTCAAAAAGACCTGTCATGTTGTCCAAGGCTTGCCCCCAGAACAGAATGAGTCACAGAAGAGAAGGAGAAGCTGTTATACGTAAATCTGAAGAACTGAAATAAATGTTGAATAGTAATTTGGAAAAAACAAACATGGCAAACAAAGCTGCTATAATCACTCATGGATTACTATTCTTAAATAAGATTGTTTTTATTTGCTAAAGACTGTAATTTGCAACTTTATCAGAATATTTGTATAAATCCAAAATTTCTTAATTTGAACAGCTCTATTACAGAGATGATTTATTAATGGTCTAGCAAAAGGGATGAAAGTTAGGAAGAAGGTCTGTGTCTGTTTAATGATTAAGAAGGGAAGCTGCAAATGCTTCATCATGAAAATTATGCTCTGCTTAAAAACTTTACACAAAATTATGGGTAACTGTAATACTTGTAAAAATCCTATTAATTTATCTAACTGTATATTTTTACAAGTTGGATGTGTTTTTTTTAAACTTGGGTTATTTTTACCATGTCTTGACAGTGACTAAGACCTAGCATCATCTCTCTTTCTTACAAAGCCTGTTAGGATGAGAAAAAACAAGGACAGCAGAAGGAGAAGTCCACCCCACCTGCACATTCAGGGGCTGAAGTCTCAGGAGATGAGGAAATTTGTAACACTGCACATCCCAGCATCCTGGCCGTTGGCAGAATAGCACACTGTGAGAGCTGCTGGTCACTGCAGGACTGGGCTGGCAGCCAAGCAAAGGGTCATCAGCAAAGCACTCATGAAAACACCTTCCTAAATGGATCAGGAATGACAGAGAAACTTCAAGATTAGATGGGGGCCCCATGACTGGGAATAGGTGGATGTCTGCTATTCTCCTGTCTAAAAGTCATGAATCTTTGAATTACCTTGGTATAACTGGCCCCCTTGGAAAAAAAAAACAACTTAAGAGAGACAGCTGCATATTTAGTAGTTAGGCAGTAGGACTGCTTCCTCATAGGAAGGAGCTGTGGTTCCAAGATGCCAGATCTGAAGCAGAGTTTTACCTGAAAAATCAAGTGTGAGATAATTTATGCCCTAAAGACATCACCGTTGCTGGAAAGCGACACGTAAGTACAACAGGTTATTCCTTGGTACCACAACACCACTCCAGCTCAGCTAGACCACCAAGAGGTAATGCAGACCATGTGCCACTCTACACCATCTCACAGCATGCCTGTGGTTTCTTGGGAAAGAAGAGGTTCACCTTCCCACTGGGCAAATCACAACTCTGGCAGATTTATCTTACTGTTGAATTTCTAATGTAAAAGCAACTTTGAGACATCACAGACTTTTCACTATCAAAAAGCTACATGCACCTCAGAAAGTCAAAATAGTGCTGCACACTATGCAACGAGCATGTAAAGGAAAACTAATTAAGTGGATGAGGAATAAGCGGATTTGCTAATTATGTATCACCATACTTGCTGTACATTTGTTAACTGTTATCAGAACTATAATAATTATGAACCTGTACTAGCAGCTTTGAATTTTACTAGCTCTAGTGAGAAGGAAAGGACATTATTAATGTGGCACAGAATCAGTGATAGGAAATGACTTACCTGCCAGATGGAGTGCCATATACTGTCTTGAGCTGCTGTTGAAATTTCCATGTATATTTCTTCTGACAACATCTAAAATGTCTTTCTTGGGTGCAATCTGAGATCTATAAATTCACACATATATACGAAAGTGTAAATGCACCCTACACTTCAGTCTGCTCTCCTCAGCCACACACACACAATCTATTTTTCACTTAATATCTGTTTGAAAGTGAGTTGAAGGGTAGCACAGAAAAGGAAATGTAGTGGTCCTACTGGTAAATTAGCTTCATTTTTGTTTTCTTCATTATAGTAATGGGTCTAAAATGGGCTCTTAACCACCCTTTCCCCATAATCATTGTAGAACACTTCATATTTTTTTATTTATTCTCATACTTACAAAATAGAAAGACTATAACGTCTCTGAAATCCTAATGATACAACACACAAAACACTAACATGTACTTCAGCCAGTTCTTTACAGAACATTACTATGGTAGCATTTGACCACCACAAGGTCAAATGAGGTAGTCTATGAAGCATCTATGAGGTAGTCAACTGCTTTTAGCATTATATAAATGAGAAACTGAGTTGCACAGAAAAATATTTTCACACAAATGGTGTATGGTAAAGAAGATATCCCCTTATCTCAGGATTTAAAACAAGTTAAGTGTTTCTGTGAATTGCACCCTAGAAGGGCTATTTATGAGACTCCATTTCTTCCATTAGCAGTTCTTATAGGACTACTTAAAAGTAGGACATAAATCTAAATATATATACTATGGTCCACATCTGCAGTTCTGCCTCTTGACCTCCTGCTCCTTCTGCTGCTGATCCTAAGGACAAGGCTGAGTATAACCTTGTATACTTTATTTTGGTGATTGTGTTAGTGTTGTTATTTCATTAAATCTGTTTCTACTTCAACCCACAGGGCTTCTCCCTTTGTTCCCTGATTCCCCTTCTCAGCTGGGGAAGGGTCACTGGGATGTAGAACAACTGCTACAGTTTAGCCCTGGGTATAGGCTAAATGTAGGCAGGCAGAAAATGCAAGGTATCCTGAATGAGGGAAACAAAAGACAGATGGGTCCTGCTGATGCTCTAGTTTATTTTTTGTGTTTAATTCATTTATTTGGTATTTTTTACCCTTCCATGCGGGGGCAAAATGCAGCTTCAAAATATGATTCTCTGTCTAATTTAGTTCTGGTAGAAGTTCTATTTCAGTTAAGGTCCTTTGTGCTTTGTGTAAGTCACAAAAGAGCAACCATTCAAACAAAAGAGTAAACAACGTAATCAATATAGTCCTCTGTGCTTTTTTCTATACATTATTTTTAACCTAGGGATGTGTATGTCCACGCACATATGTGTGTGTGGTAGAAGGTGGCTAGGGCTGTGCATGTGATGAAGGAGAACAGATGTCCTGAGACTTTTTAGTTTCAAACCTTGTTTTATTATCTTCATTTGTTCTGAAATTACAAACTAAGCACAGAGCATTCTCAGCTTTGCAGTTGGCAAGAGTGACTGCTGAGACTGAAATCTGAATCAGACAGCTGAAGGCAACATTAAAAAATATTTTTAGGAAGCTCAAATTTTTACCGGAGTTTCAATCAAGAGTTAAATCTTATAATGCAAACAGACCAAAGAACCATTGTGACCAAAGGATCCATGTCACTGATTGGTATGTAACAGACAATCTAGTGATCAAAACTGATGAACACTAGGAAACCTATGAAGTAAATAAAAATCATACTCCTAATTCTTGTTTTTCTTCACAATTCACACTTCCAACTGTTTTTTGAAGTACTGAAATCTTGTGGAATCCTGAAATTCTATTCAGACATGCTATGGAAACTAATATTTCTACATGCTGAAGGGTAATTTTAGACAAATACTATTTTTATATGGACAAAGAAACAAAAATGTTAAAGAATATTTAAACACTAGTAGCTAAAAACCTTTTGATTATAATTTGGATTACTAATTACTTAAACACAAGAGCTAATGTGCAACAGAAAATATTTCTTTTATTTATCAGGCCAATATGTAGTCATTATAGAACACCCAAACCTATTTTTGCTATGCAATTATAACATCCAGCAAAAAGTTATACACAATAAGTACGCCCATAACTAAAACACATGTAAGTTTTAAGTTTTAATTACCTTAGGCACTGGATATATTTGCAACTTGGAAACTACTGTTCAGGTTGGACATGGTCATGAGAAATTCACTATTGAAGAAAATCACCACCTAATTTGCAAGTATCAGTTCCTTCATCTTTCACTAAATCCTGTTCATCTTTGAGATATTGCACTATGTAAATAAAATGATAGATATGTTTACACTGTAAGTCCTATAAAACCAGCCTCTTGTAGCTGGACACATAATAGTTTTACACTATAAAGAATTACTATAGTATTGCATGAATCCTGCATTGTGTCTGTGTTGTTTATATTGCTACATTTACTGTAATATATTGCACAAATGTACATAAAACTAGAAGCAGTCAGGACTCAGACATTTCAAGATATAGCAACAGATTCTTAAAATAAGTAACTATCAAGATCATTTAACATTTGAATGTGTTGGGGGGTTTCAAGAGGTTTAATTCTATGCTCTTTTGCAGTCTGTGGAAAAATGAATGCAAAGTGTATGAGATCATGTTAATGGGTCAGTATTTCACCCCTCCAACTTCTAGATGAAGGCAGAAGTGTAGCAGAATTAAGACCATGCTATCAGAGACTGTTCTTGGGATGTCCCTGAGAAAGATGGAAAAGCCACAGTGAAGGGTGTTGGAATTAAATTCTGTCAGAACTGGGAATAAGGGAAGAAAAAAACAGGCACCTTTAATTTTTTCCTATGACTAGTGAGAGTAGAGAGTATCAGAAGGGCAAAAGTGACAAAAACTCACAGTTCAAGGTAAAGACAGCTTAGTAAGTACCTTCAGGGATGGGGACTCTGCCACTGCCCTGGGCAGCTTGTTCCAATGTTTGATAACCCTTCCAGTGAAGAAATTTTTCCTTATATCTAATCTAAACCTCCCCTGGCACAACTCAAGACTTTGGTCAGTTGGGGTCTGCTGTCCTAACTGTGTCCCCTCCTAGCCTTTTGCTCACCTCCAGTCTACTTGCTGGTGAGGGGCAGAGTGGGAAAAATAAAAGGTCTTGATGCTGTGTAAGCACTGCACAGCAATAGCTAAACCAGTGTGCTATCAACACTGTTTTGGTCACAAATCCAAAACACAGTGTCATACAGACTCCATTTAAATAGTGTTGCTGAGTGTTCTGAGGTTAGTAGAAAAGTGCTCATGTATAGAATCAAACCTTCAAGAAATCCATGGGTTTGTAAATTAAAACGTATTTTCCCAAATTTTGTCATATCTTTTAACATTGCGGTAGCTTCAGCAATATGTCAGCATCCTTGGGGAAAATGAAGAGAACAGAAGTTAACTACACAGATTTCTTGAATTTCATTACTCTGCTTGCCGTGTCGCCACAGTGACAGAGAATACCCTAGCTCTGTAAAACTTATTTTGAGTGATCCAAAAAAAAGGTATGATCCATGCATTGTTAAGGGCAGGACTAACATGCTGTCTGGAAGTGATAAAGCTGTTGTCATGCGACTCTGAAAGACACTGCTTATTATAATATGAAAGTGAAGACTAAGATGTGCCTTCAATTGTATAACAAAAGGATGCTTTTGAATCAGTTTCATAAAATTACCTTCTTGCTTGATTTCTTCCTTGTTTCTTCAACTCACATGTTGTTTTTTTTCTCCTTAAATACCAGGAAAAACAAAGCTTTTATAAGAATCTTCTGTAGTGATAATGACTCCACTTGAAAAAAAGTTGCACTTTGGTATTAAAGGCTTATAAAGGACTACATCTGAGAGAAAGATATTGGTTAGTGCAAATTTTCTGCAACGCAATTTTCTTGAACTTCAGAATTTTTACTCTTGTAAATGCTTGGCAATGTTGATAATAAAGCAACAAGTGTCAGTGGACCTGAAGAGTTAATAGGACTCTCTGAGAATGTCAGCAACCATGAGAGATGCAGTCTAGGCAGATGTCTAAGAGAAAGGTGTGTGGAATGGAGACTAAAGGGAGCTCAGTTGACATTCTGAGCTAGAGTTCATCAAATTACTTCAGTTCTTTTATTTTTCTCTATTTATGTCTGTTTGTCTTTACCCTCAAAACTAATTCCAGTTTGACTGTAAACAAGTTCAATTTCAACTACATAGAAAGCTGTTGTATCCTTGTGACTCAACCTCCTTTCACAAGCTGAATAAAAAAACCTTTCCATCAAAGTGAGCAAGTTTTGAAAATATTGTAGTGCTGCATCATCACCAACATAGTGTATTACGTTACTGTAGAATGGCAAGCCACATTGCAGAGTATTTAAAAATGAGATATTTTTTCTCTTCTTCTATAGGCAGGCAGCTTGGCCAATTAGATATTTTTTGTTTGCTCACAGCCAGAATGACCTTTTACCCACTGCTGTAGGTGAAAAACCAGCTTACACTGTGAACACCAACTGACAGCAGATAACTGGATATATGTGTGTGTGTGCATGGATGGGTAAGTAAATGTCCAAAAATTGAAGTTTTGAACTCCAAAGCAGAATTTTGCCACTCACTGTCAGCGACATATATGGTCTGTCTGTAAAATTTGGTAGCATCTGCTTATTACCCTGAAGTGAAAATAGAACCCAGAGTTTTTTGTTGCCAAGTGAAGGCCACATGGATGAAAACTACGAAACCATTTGTAGCAAATAACAAACCCCAGTATTTTAACAGACCACTTCTCTGAGCAATTTTTTAACAATTCAGAATTAGTGTTGCTTTTTTTGAGTCCTGGCACATATGTTTAAACAACATATATAGTATCTTTTCAGTGCAAATAGTCTAACTGGCTACAGCTTGTGCTTTCACTGATCTAGCAATGACCTGTCTTGCTAATACATGCACTAAAAACAAATGTGGAAGGTGCACACAGCAAAAAATATTTTAAAAATTCAAACTAATCTACTAAACATATATTTTTTTAATTCTATACACATAGAAATAAATCAACTATTATGACCTCGCGTGCCTCTAAATTTTTCACCTATTTTTTTCCCAGGACAATTATATAAAGCCAATACTCAAATTCTATGGCATGTCACATTGAGAACAATATAAAGCATATTAGCACAACCTCTTGAAATTAAGAGAGGCTGACTTTCTGCAGAAATATCAGAATTCTGCATCATGGAGTCAGCAGGCTGCAGCAAGAACCAACAAGACAGAACGTGCATTTTTGGTTCAGTTTTTTTATAGAAGTATCTGCCAATACTATTTCGTCATCCAGCTTTAACACCTGAGACATTCATAGTAGGGAAAAGTAGAGTCTGTGTGTACACCTGCACTGCAGAACACAAAGCTTGGTGAGACAAAATGAAATTTTCTCATTAGTGTCACCTCCAGGTGTCTTGTTTCTGAGGCTCAGGCTTGCCAGGCTGGAGCAGTTCAGGTACAGTTTCGAAAACCAGTGTGATCTGCAGGATACTCATATACTTATTTTGGTATTTTCACATTAATGCTGCATTTAAAAAAAGAAAACAAAGTTAACTGTTTGTGGCTCAAGCCTAACAAAGAAAATAAAAAGGACAGAACAAAAGCACATAGTATTCTCAGTGGAAAGTGAAACATGGAAAGTGACTATGAGTTTTGGGTCCCAGAAGACTGCTCATTCGAAAGATACCTGTTTCTTCAGATAGCCTTATATCCTGTCCTCGAATTAAACTGTAGTTCATGTAATAAATACTTCTAGGAACCTTCAAGCATGACCCAAGCCATTCTGTTTCACAACAGTTATATAAAGCAACGACTGCAATAATCATTTCCACCTGCACACTGTCTCTGGCACCAAATCATTCACAGCAGATAATCCAGCATGCATTGGTTTGAAGTGAAGTGCCATCACACTCATCTAGCTCATTTTGTCCAGAAAAGCAGTGCATGTCATTATTTGGAGGGATCAGTGTCAGAAGGTGACTTTGACCCTAAAGCTGCCTATAGTCTCAATGTCCACACTGACTTTCATCTATTATCAGTGGGTTATAATATCCAACAGCAGCCTAGGCACAAGGGGAAAGTAAAATAAAACACATTGCAGCTTCTGAAATGAAGGGCTATTATATGAATACCAAATATCTGAACGATTTTTGTGATTCTCATAAATATGAAGACAAAGCCACAGGAGTGAAACTCTCATACTTACAAAGCTCTCATACTTACAAAATGGTGTTCAGGCAGAAGCTAGATAGTACCAAGCAAAAAAGAACACATGGGCAGGATGGTATTAAAAACCTGAAAAATTTCACTTTCTCAAAGTAAACTACAAACCTCCTTAAACTTTTACAAAACATGTATGCAAACTTTTTCAAATAATTGATCTTTATTCCTTCACTAAAAAGTATAAACAACATCAAACTATAAAATTTGCTGAAAAAAGTATTTATCAAGACACTGAGACAAGCATTATAATGTATGTTTGGATTCTACATAGAATTAGGCATAAGAAACAAAATGATGGTCTATGTATGTATTAGAAGTTCAAAGAAAAGTTTATTAATATTTAGTTGATTTTGAAGAGACTGTTGATGAAACCCAATATGTCAGATAAATACTTATTTTTGTATACAAAATGGTGACTTATGAAATATGCAGCTAATGACAAAAAGTGTACTTTGGGAGAAAGCACCAATATAAGCAGATTGTGAGGTGGCTAAACAGTGTAACATCAAGAGGGATGTATGCCAAGGTTGCATACTTTGTCTCTGCAACTATTCTACACAGATGCAGGAAGTATAACAATCTTCAGCAGGATCAAGAATATTGTAAATGAGACATTTGAATGAATGAAGTGACCTTGTTTGAATATTGCTGAGTAGAGCAGAATTCAGGAATTCTCTGTGAACGGTATCAGCAAGGATCGCAAAAGGGTGAAAAATGTTAAGGAAACCATGGCAACAACATGAAAAAAATGCCAACTCAATAAACATAAGAATAGAAACTCCCACATGTTGCCGGACTGACTGAATAGGTCTCTCTATTCAAGGAATTTTATAGCAGATAGGAAGTAAAATAAAATGGTAGAAACATAAGAAGAAAAATTGTTGAATATCAAAGATCTTTACAGTGTAGAAAATTTCATTTCCACGTCTGCTTAAGATTACTGTTGACCTTCTTGTATACTTGTGAAGACTGGAACCTGTCAGAGGCAAATGAGAACATTGCAAGCTGGAACATAGGAGGTTCCACATAAATGTGAGGAAGAATTTCTTCCCAGTGAGGGTAACAGAGCACTGGCACAGGCTGCCCAGAGAGGTTGTGGAGTCTCCTTCTCTGGAGACATTCAAACCCACCTGGACATGTTCTTGTGTGACCTGACCTAGGTGTTCCTGCTCTGGCAGGGGGATTGGACTAGATGATCTTTTGAGGTCCCTTCCAATCCCTGACATTCTGTGATTCTGTGATTCTGTGATCTGGAGGTTCTTCTAACAGCTGCATTCTCTAGTAACTAGTTAAAAACAAATTTGGGGGAAAAGCCAAAATGAAAGCTTTGACACCTGAGAACTAAGTGTCCTAGTGTATCACTAAGAATCTAAACATCTTATAGTTTTCCATACCTTTTCAGCAAACTCCTTGTTGGTCTATGGATAATAATTACCTGTCATTCTCTTTGTTTTCCATGAGGGCTTGTGTCCTTATCATCTTTTCTTGCCATCCACCTCTTCTCCCCAGGTAGTAATCACCTTTGTTTCATGTTAAACTGAACAGTTTTGTTAAACTTGAATGTAGGTTGTAGAATACTGATCCTGTTTTAGACTTTTTCTGCTGTTGAAATATTTGTATCTCAATTTTACTCCTTTTGGATGTCATTGCTCTCATCATCTCTACTCTCCCTCCTCCTAACAATGTACTTACAACAATGCTTTCTTTGCAACCATGGGTACCTTTGTTGGTGGCTCTACCATCTGGTCTTTGAAATGTTGCCCTAAAAACAGAGTGAAAGCTTCTGTTCTTACAGTCACTGGTTCAGAAACTTTTGGGTTTGGTTTAGAGGTTTCTGTTTTGTTTTGTTTTGCTTGTTTTGGTTTGGGTTTTAAAAAATGTGGTTTTTTTTAAGGTAAAAAGCAGTTTTCCTATCAAAACTCTTCAAAGGAGAGTACTCCAGCTACCTTCACAGCTCCTAGATGTGCTATTCAGTGCTGCCACAGAAATCTCACCTCCTTTCCATTTAATATTTGCCCTATATGTTGCTACCACTTAATAAGAATATGAACTCTTTGAAAATTCTTGTGTTCACCAATTTATTTTCTTGTTAATCTGTATAGCTCTACTCATAAGAAGGATGCTTATGTCTAAATAAACCAGGATTCTCTTCAAATTAAAGCTCAGACTAAAATCTTTAGATAACTTAAATGTCATTAGTACGACGTTCATATGGCCCAAAACCCTGCAATGACACAGACCTGCCCTTACTCAATCTTCAGATTTCCGTGAAAATCACTCAATGAATACTGATTGTAACTTTATTTATTGTAATTTATAGTTAGGCACAGCCATAACTACTGTGAATAGCAGTTCAAACCGTTTCAATAAGCACAGAAGTCAGTTGACATTATCAGCATGGTGAGTCTGGGAGCCACAGTTTTCCAGTTTTTTGCTGGTCCCAATCAAACTTTAAGCTTTACTTGCTTGGAAGTTTACAGTCAGAGTTTCATTTGTATCAGCCTGTTTGGCTGGAACGGTAGGCACTGAGAAAATGCTTCTCTGTAAAAATGTTTCTTCTCTGTTTGCTAAAGCTGGATGATGAATAATCCTTGCACCAGCAGCAGTTTTATTAATGATTCAGATAAAGATCAACATCATTACATTGAAAAATATAACTGGCTTCATCTTACTGAACAAATAAGAGGAATGTGGTTATTAAGGTCATTTTAGATACAGTATATTGAAACAAAAAATATCCTATTGCAAGGTCAGATACAAATCAGTACTTTGATATTAAACAATTTTCATCCGAACATCTACAGATGAACACAATTATTGTGTTATTATGCATTATGTTCAATTTATGCAATGATTAGATTGGCTTCAAGCAGAATGAATCAGGAAATGAAATTTGAGTACAGGGGAAAATAGTCCTACTCCAAATTAAAACAGCTATTCCAGTACATCTCTGCAAAACCAGAAATATGGGATGCGGTTTTTTGCCTTCTATAGTGAGATAAGTAAGAAAGTAAAAATAATCTTGCCAAGTAAAAGTGGGCAAAATCAGGAGCAACTTTGAAAAACCTATTACCAGAACTGATTCCATGGTATAATTCCCACTTGTTCCATTTCTAAAACACTAATTTGTGAGGTTCTGGTCACCTTGTCTTTCAACATGGTGCATATTGTAAGGAAATACTCTGTAGTCTCTAAAGGTGGACACAAAAATTAGGAAGGAGCGGTTCAGTGTTCCTATATGTAATAGTGACTGATTATTTTTTTTGTATGGTTTTCTTTGTAATGGAACGGGAGAAAAAAAATGAGTGATTTTAAAATATGATGCTCTGTATGCAGACAAAGTCTACTTTTATTTAAACATCACGGATTCTTCAAGTTTGTGTCTCCTTCAGTTTGATATTTCCATAATTGATAGGATTAAAGCATTATTCCAGTCTGTTCCTAAAATACAGGTAACTCCTAAATTTCTATTTACACATTGATTCTCAAAGCCTGCTAATGCAATAACCCAACAAATCTTAATGAGTTCATGGAAAAAAAAATAAAAAAAAAACCCACAGAAGTTAGTTTAAAAACCCTCTAAACCAGTTACTATTTTTTAATCTACTATTTTCAGGCATCAGGTGGAGTGACCAAGGACCAGAATTTTCCTGGTGATCAGCAGTGTATTATGTTCTGCAAATGAATCTTCCTGCAGATTAATACACAGTTTCTGACTAAAGAGGTGGCTTTAATTTAGTTGAAATCCCAAATTCAAAACACAAAACACAAAGATTGCATTGAAGCTGTACTCGTTATGAGACTGTACTACAATTTGTGATAAAATGAAAATAATTTCACAGGCAGTGATTCATTAAGTTATTTTAAGCTTTATCCTCTAATGTAGTAGAAAAAGGTCTGAGACAGGTTGATTTTTCAGCTATTGCAACTGTTTAAAAGAACAGGGGAATTTAAGCATAAATGGTTTTGGGGGAGAAAAATAAGAAGACAACGTAAACCAACTTGGAAGACCAGAGAGAAAAAAGAAACAAAGCACCAAACAAATAAAAAATTCTACATTTCAGATACTGGCAACATCTTACCAGCAAAGTAAAACATTGAATTGTTAAGAAGTAGTACCAGCCAAGAAATGAAGGGAAGGGGTATAGGGAGAGGTGTCTCTCGTGAAATTTATTTTTTTTTTTTTCTTTCTTTTGTTCTCAGTTGAAGTATTGTTGACTTGGGATTGAGATGCATTTTGTAAACTTCTGCAAGCATTTATGTTCAGTGTGTCAAAAGTTGATAAAATCTTTTCACTTCTTTCTAAAAAAGGCATTTCTCTTGTCAGTTCTTGGTTTTGGAATTAAATTGAAATATCTTATTCTCTTGTGCTTCCTTTACATGGTTGAATAATACATTAAATTCTCACACATTCTGCAATGTCCCAAAACCAAGGTTAAATATACATCCTTCAGCTATATTTTATGGTAGATTAAAATGGAAATGTCAGGTGGATAAAGCTCCATGGTTATGCAAAGGGAAACCTTTTGGCAATATTCGTATTAGCCTCTTTGTTTTAAGATCTGGATGGCTTTGGAGCATTGATTGTTTTCAGTATTTTGTAGGCATTCCCTCCTCCTCCCCATTTCAGCCAGCAGCTGCTATAATGTAAGCTTCTTCCTCCAGCTTTATATGCTGAGTATGACACCATATGTTGTGGAACATCTCTTTGGTTAGCCAGAGCCAGCCATCCCAGCCATGTCCCTCCAAACCCACTGCATACCCCCAGCCCACTTGTCACCAAGCAACTCCATCCCAGCCAAAGCTAGCACATTCTAAAAAACTGCCTATGGTCTTTTTCATAAAAAGGTTTCATATAATCGTGCCAGATCTTCTGTATTGTAATTTGCTTTTATTTTTTTCTATAGTATGATAAAGTCAAATTTCAAAACATAAACAGTTTCCAGTATTTAAAATTAACCAATACAGTTTCAAGCATCTCTGCATATTGTTGAAAAATCCATACCAAGCCATACAACTTTTCTGCACAACAAACCCACACCTAGTAGCCTTATACATTTTTCTTTTTATATAATAATTAATAGATAATTTTAACATCAAATTAATACTAAGTAATATACATTAATTAATGAAGTGTAGTTATTAGAACATGTCTCAGTTTACCATTATTTTTTGTGTATTAATTTTAAGAAGGCCTTTGATAGATGTATGACAGTATCCTACTCCATCCATTCTTAACCTGGATTAAAAATTGCTATCTGGGGGCCAGTTTGTGCAAAAGCACCTTTTAGTCTACAGACAAAACCCACACAGCACTTCTAGACAATAAAAAGAGACAAAATAAGGTTTAAAACCAGATATGACCTCAATCTAAATATTTTTATATACATATAAAATAATATATGTTATATATATTAAAATGTTATATCATATTGGCCTTTGTAGTCAAACTAGTCATAGCTGGATGATTTGTATGTGTAGGATTTCATCTTTGCCAGAGCACAACGCTGCAGAGTGTCGAATCTGTATGTAGCACTATTGTATAATATGAACTCCTCTTTCTTCCTGTAAGGGGCAAATACTATCAAAAATATTCCAAATCATATAAGGAAATGTGATGAACCATGTTATAACTCTTCCATTTTAGAGGAAAGAAAATCAGTAATTGGGCTCCTTACATTTTAAAACTCTACAGCTTTGGGATAGATGGCACTTTGCAAAGATGCTGAAAAGAGAAAGAAGGAATTGAGAACATCAGAGATCTTCAATACATCTGCTTCCACTTTCTATCTGTTTGGTTACTGCCTCTTGAGATTCAGTTAATCATACTCCTTGTGATTCATTCCCTGCGACAATTTAAGAGCAAAAAAGGTGTTGCCAGATAAGGATATCAATGTGGAGTTTAATTAAGTCATAAATTATAGCTACAGTTTGTGATTTTTTTCCCTCAGATTTCAGAGATATTATATCTCATTTTTTTAATGATGCAATGATGACATTTGATTGATTTTTCATTGTGACTTACCAAGTATATAAAAAGAGAATTAGCAGCTGTATCCAGGGTCAGTTCTATTTTGGAAGGACATATTTGCCAGAGTGCATCTCTGTTGCTTGACAGTGTGTGGGTTGGACTATTAGCAAAATGAAATATAAGGTGCATTTCAGCCTAACCTCCAGCTCTCCGTTAAAAGGAGAGAGGAGAAACATTGGTTGAAAAATAGGGAAGTAGAAAAGAGAGTGTGAAAGATGAACTGTAAGCATTTCAGAAGCAGATGGGGAAGTATTTTAGCTGTTTCCTGAAATCACTAGGGAGTTAAAGAAGGATGACTGGATGAATGGATATAAAGAAAAATGTGTTAGCACTTATGATTTTGTTTTTCTATGTTACTTTTGTTTAATGAGATTGACCATTTTTAAGTATCTGTGTATCTTCTCCCAGGTAACGAGTGATAGGACAAGGGGTAGTGGCCTCAAGTTTTGCCAGGGAAGATTTAGACTGGATATTAGGAAAAATTTCTTCACTGAAAAGGTTTTCAAGCACTGGCACAGGCTGTCCAGGGCAGTGGTGGAATCCCCATCCCTGAAGGTATGTGTAGATGTGGTGCTGAGGAACACGGTTTAGTGGTGACTTGGCAATGCTATGTTAATGGTTGCACTTGATGATCTTAGGGGTCTTTTCCAACCAAGGCTTTTCTGTGATTCTATTCTATGATTCTATCTTCTTTCCATGGAAAAGAAATATGGAAAATATCTGAATCATTCTATCTGCATGACAGCATGAGTTTAGCACTGAAGTCAGCAGAACAGTAATGAGTAAGGGGCAAGAGAATCAAAAAATAGCCAGCAATTTAGGAAACTGGAAATTATAGGTCCAAAATTATGTACTTACTGGCTGGAAGCAGCTTAGAAAGAGGCTGAGTGCAAAGAGCACGTCATGGCTGAAATGCAGTGGGTTGTTCCTAGATATCTTTTCAAGATCTTTGTTGAACTACAAACTCTGAAAGCATGTAAGAAAAAAATGGGAGCTAACAATCACATAGTTAATGACATGAAGAGAAAGTACACACTTTACTTGTCATAGATGATTCGCTTCTACCAGTAAATGATCAAGGCTATATATGTCCAGAGGAGCTGCACAGTGTTATCACTCCTTTGAAGATCGTAGCTAAATATGAAAGGGCTGCTCTGGGAAATGGTGCAGATGGTCAAATGGCTTCTTTTTGCTCTTCAGAAGATTGATGGGCAGAGGTCTTTCTACACATTTTTCAGACTTGGGAAAAGATGTGATACTGGTCAATAAGGTCTTCTGCAATCAACTGGTGTTGTCTTAGGCTTTTCACACTTGAAACATACAGATTTCCCATAGCTACAAGAATTTTATGAATATTTTACTTTTTTTTTCTCTCAAAAAACCCTCTGCAAATCTCTCCAGTTCATTTCTATCGCTCCATGGTCGCAGACCACTCAAATGCCATGGTTCTGCAAGTGTTTCTCATCTTATCTGTCTTTCCATTGGCCCTTGAAATCCTTCAGTAAACTCTCATAGCTATTTAGATCTTTTCCAATTACACTGTGAAATCACCAATTTCAGGCTAATTTTCTTCAGTCTCTTACAGACATTTCTGTAGTTCCCTACTCCCTTGTAACACATATACATTGTAATAAAGCTCATCTGTGTCAGCAAGTGTGACAAACCCAGCAAACACTTATTGTATTATTAAGATCTTTTTTTTTTTTTAAAAAACTGAACTCACTCACCTAAGGGCTTTTCTGAACTGACTCATTTCTAATATATTTTCCAAAGCACCTGAGAGACTGAAGTGTTAGGGACCATGACTCACACATTCTTAGATACATGTATTTTTAAAAAGTTGGTCCTGGTCTAGAAATACTTTCTTATCTTTAAATATGAAAGCAATCTACTAAGTGTAACTGAACTAAACATGTTCTTTTATGTAGACACGTATTTTAATATCCTGTCAATTTTATATTTCTATTAGAATTATTTGAGAGAATATTCAGTTCAGTCTCTTTTATTGATTCAAAAAGAGAGACAACACATGTTAGTTGGGATCTCACTCAAGTTATAAATAAAAAATTACAACACATTGAACAAATCAAAAGAGGAAAAAGCCACCATCTTCCTGAAGTTATTTTAAAAAACAAAAATTAAAACACACTTCTTATAAAAATTGCAAATTACACAGATATCTGAATTAATATGAGATATACTTCTAGATTTAAGCAACTATTGTTATGAATGCATAGTTTTATTTTAATCAAAGCACAACTTAAAAATACTCTATAGAGAAACACTTAAACCTTTTACAGACTGTCTCTCTGCAGATCAAGACTGATATTGTTTAAAAGTACACTGTAGCTGCCTTAACTTGTCCTTTGGATAGTAAAAACCACTTGAGTAGCTACACATTTGATTATTCCGTGCAACTGTTCTGATCACAGTGGGATGCTCGGTCACTCACTTTAAATTAGTGTCACCAATAAAAGAACTAGGCCATAATCATCAAGTAGCAGTCTGAAATCTGGAGACAGCAGTTAACACTCACCTTTCAGTTTGCCCAATAGTGCAAATTGGATCATGTTAATTTCATTTTCAAGTGACATGCATAGCTATACTATTTTAAATTATAAAGTAGCAAATAATGAAATAGGAAGAAGGATTGTGGCTGATTCTGTTGCATGTTGAGAAAGCTCTGAGCTACTTTGGCAGCACGAAATAGAGCCTGTAATTATTTTAGCTAAAAAGCATAGAATTCATGAAGCAGACAGTTTTATTGGAGTGGCAAGAAGCTCATGCAGGAGTTCAGGACTACTCCATGTTTGAAAATATTTTAAGACATGTGTCTTGAATCCCTTATGTCTGACTAATCCTTACTGACACAACAACCTCTTGGGTCTGCTTCCAGCTAGAAAAAAGACCAAAACTTGTTACAACTTCAGGATCAGGAATTGCAAGGGGGCTTCTGCCCTAGAGCCATTCTTCATGTACTTCAGCTAGAAAATGGGATCAGGGGTATTAAATACACATTAAAATAAAGGACATTATTTTAAATCAGTTATGCTTTGGGATAGTGAAAGAGCAAAATAGAAGAAAATAAAACCACTTAATTATAAAACTTCAAATATGTCTTATTTTTAAAATCATATGTTGTTATTTCTTTTTAAAAATACATAATATTTTAACTCGGCCTGAAGATATCATATTAACAGCATGAATTCATCTGTATGGTAGCATCTGAAGTTTTCACCATCTAATGTTTTTATTTTCAAATTCCCTTTGGAGTATACAAGTAGTATTGACTGTGTTTTGCAGAGAAACAGGCAAACATCATGAAAATGATACGAGGTATGTTAATTGATTCCCAAATGGGTTATCATCCTCCCTTTTTCTTTGGAATAAACAATGTAAATCCCCCTTTCCTTGTGGTACAGGATAACCATATCCATGGCTCTTAGAATCAAGGGATGCCTTGTCCTACTGAGGTGGTTTCTCATACAATTACAAAAGAGAAATGCCAGGGGGATGCACGTCCAGTCTTGATTGAATGTGTGTGGACTGTGGTCTGAAGACTCCACCAATCCAACATCATGACAGAAGCACACATGAAAATGGTAGTGTCCAACCTGTTTTCATAAGAAGGAGAAAAAGGAAGAAGAGTAATGCAAAGCGAAGCTGTTCTTCATCAATTAGACAAATCTTTGCAATAGTTGTTAAAAGAGGTGAATAGCTAGGTTATTATCAGAGCTAAAAAGTTTAGATATATGAGTGGGTTTTAAATCTTCTGTAACTCCTGATGTTTCACGGCCATGGGCTTAAAGTCAGTAAAAAGCAGTCTCCCAAATTGCTTCTGAAAGAAATGTGAGATGTCAGTTATGCATCAGCTAGTTTTGTACCATTAAAAAGGTGGGCTTGCTTCCTTTGCATGTCATTTTTCATACAGGCCTAAAGACACTGTTCAGTTTTTTACAGGGAAACTGGAAGGAATTAAAGTTGTTTTAATGAATTATGACCAGTTCAAGAGTTGGAAGGAACCAGTGCTCTGTCTGTACCTGTAAAAAACTGAGTCTGTGAGAACTTCTTCCTTTTATCTCTCTGAACGTAGCACTGGTGGGTCAACATGCAAAGTGAGATAACATCAAGAGAAAAGGCTTCAGTTCACAAGTTCATGATATACAAGGACTCATAGGCTAAGTATTACTGTGGTTAAAACCTCAAAAGAGAACTAATGTTCAATGAATAGCATCCCAGGCAGTTGGGTTATTACAAAATAACATTTTTAAAAACCAGAAAAAAGTGTGGAGGATGGGGTATTAGAAACAGGAAAATATTAGAAGTAAATATCAAAGAATAAGAGAAACAGATAACATTACTGATAACTTCTTTAGTGTTGATAAAAATGTTAGAAGGATAAGAAAAAAAATAGTTTAAAAAAGAGACTAAAATGGTATGTTTAGAAAGATCATCACAAAAACTTTAGAGATAGTTGAAAGCTATCATCATAAATGTCATTGCTTAACTACTCATTGACAAGGTGCAATATTTATCAGGAGTCTAAAAGACAAAACTACTCTAGAAAATCAGAAACAATAGATCCATATATGGATACATGCAGTCAGTAATTTGTACTTCTGCCTTCTCTCTTCCTTTTAAAAACAGCAATTTAAAAAAATCCCTCTTCTGAGGTTCCTACTTATAACATGCTTTATGTTTCTAATTAAATCAAATTTAAGCATTAAATATGGTAATTAAAATAAAAACAAAAAGCAAATACTAATTTACATATACCTTAGAGTAAAATTGCATGAGCAAGTACTTGAATGTGCTTTCATTATTTTTTTTTCCCCTCATATAGAATGTAGAACTTATTAACAATAAAGTTTAGTTTCAAGAAAGTACTTTGTATTTCTATACCAACCATCTTTTGGAGATTTTAAAGACTTTGAACATTAATTAAGTCAGCTGAACACAGTGGTGAGATTACAAATTTTACTGAAGTCACCATTACATGTTTACATATAAGGTCTGGATGATCCCTTTGTACAAGAACTTCAGAAAAATGTTGAATCCTAAGTAGTCTAAAAAACAAAAAAATACAAGTAATTTAACTGCCTATATTTTCAAATCCCCAACTGAATGTTTCTGACTGAAAAGTACTACACTGTGTTTGATAATTAAATTCTATTTTTAGTGTTTTACGAGTTAACCATTATTGACATTACAGTTCTAAATGAAAACCCAGGAAAATGTTGAGGTTTGTTCTATAAGGTTACAGGGGGTGATGACTCATGGGTAATAGCTTTGATAAGATCTTCATGGATCTATTGACTTTCCTTTTTGCTTCCTTAGAACTGATCAGAGGACAGCTAGAATGGGGAAAGGAATAGGTGGGCTCTACCTCTTCAGTGCACTGGTAAGTACAACTTGCCAAGATGAAGGAGGAAATTATCTGTTTCTGATGACAACCACTCTCAGCAGAGCTATTCATATGTGCTTTGTCTTACTGAGGTCAGAGTGTGATTTGAAACCTATTTATTCTGTATTTTAAAAATAAAGTTATTCTCTATACACAGATCCAGATAGGCATAAAGCATACTTTGCATACTCTGCTAAAACCTCTGACAACGTAATTTTTGGAGGCTATTAGTTTGCTGTGAAAGAATTAAGATTCTAGGCAGCTCTTTGTGCATCAGGGACCGATATAAACAATATTTACATTTAATGCTCAATAAAAAGTTGAATGACATTTTGCAAACAGAGAGATGAACATTTTGCAAGGCTTTCCTGTGTTAATTGTATCCCATACCTTGTCACTCTCGTCTGCAACTGAGACTAATTGCCATATAAAGAGACGTGCTTATTGATTTCGCAAAGGCTGGAACAGACTAAGCTGTACTCTCTTTCTATTGATATAAAAAGCATTGCCTGCCCATATTGATTGCTTACCCCACAGAGCAATAGCAGATTGCTACGGTGGAAACAATGATGCTGAACATTTGTTGCACAGATGATAGGGTAATGTTTAAATGCTGTGTGTCCTGTTCTTTGTAGATTTACTAATAACATCCTTAATCGTTCCTCTTCAAAATACCATGAATCCTGAAGCAAACACTAACCTAATGATACAACATCATTTATAGACCACAGCATTTCATAAATTCAGAATTAGTTAAATGAGCTATTTTTTCATCATCAACTAGACTAGATATCAATTTTTCCTAATATTTTGTAAGGTCTGTGTAAGAATGAAATAAATTAGCTACAGCAAGATTCTTTCAGCTCTTTTTAAATGTAGTACTTATGTGGTGTCTAGTCCCACCAAAATCAGAAGGCTTACTTGAGGAATTATAGATTACATATTGTGAAAAACATAGACTTAATCTGGTCCTTACTGCCCTTTAGGAGAAAGCTTCATGACAGTTTTGACTTTATTTATCTGACATTGGTGATGTGTTCTGAGTAAATGACATTTGCAAAAATTTATAAGTGGCATGAATTTTATTTAAATGGGTATTATTTCTTAATATAGCAGTTCTGCATATTCTCTTGTACTGAATACTCAATTAGGGTAAGAACAATCCATTTTCTAATGTTATTACAAATCAGTCTTGTGAAATCCATGCAAATTTATGTTGGTAATTCCTTTGACAAAGGTAAAGAACTTCTAATGTGGCATTTCCAGCCAATATAAAAACCTGATAGAATAAAGAAATTCTTTAAATGTTTTTACTCGCTTGCTTGTTTACATAGAACAAACTTCAGAGTGTTCCTGCAATGCAGTCTCTCACCTTCTCCCATTTAGCAATGTGTTAAATTTCATAGCATTTCTGCTGGTCCACACTTCCACATTTTTCTTGAAACATATCTTAATCCTCAAGAGTAAGATACGCATCTGCTAACAAAAGAAGTCCCCTTTGAGGCAGGAAACTATTTGGAAAAATAGATAGATGTAGATTGACAGAAATAACAAAGTTTACCTGTAGTTCTTCAGAGCAATGCCAAACATTAAATCTTTCTACCTGCTTTTTCTGTCATAAACTTTGCCCATATATCCTGAAAAATCCAAAGTAAATTTAAAGCTGTTCCCAAACAAGTCATATAAATCATGAGCATCCATGGTGCTAAATATCAGGAAACGTATCAAGGAAACTATCTGTTCTGGATTCTCAATGTTCCCTGAACCAGACAGCATAGAAAAGAGAGATTCTTCACTTAAATGCAGAGTGATAAGGAAAAAGCCAAACAGGCTTTTGTTAGGCAGAAGGACATGAATTTAAGCAGGAAAAGGAAGATGAGAAACCAGAGCAGAAGGAAAGGAACAGGAGGTGACAGGGACTGTGAAAGCATTGATCAGAGAACAACGAAAGGGAAGACAGGTCCCATCAGTGTTTGAATCCTGGCTGACTGCACAGCATAATTGGTTCATGTGAGAGCCTGTAAAGATGATGATCCTTCACAAGATAAAACAGAGTCATAAGCATCCACCCTATTCCTTCTTTCCTGGTTCTCAGGTTGATATAGAATGGAGTCTGATTTTCAGATTTTCTGAGCCCATCACTAACATAATGTTATTGTATTCTGATACGAAATAACTCTGATAAAAATAAGTGCTTTGAAATATCCAGCCATACTCTTTTCAAATGGTCATTGCAATAAACTGATACTTTCTGACCTTAATCCATGCTTCATTTTTGTTCAGGAAAATCAATATCACTTTTCCTGCTGTGGAAAAACATACACTAATACCAATAAATAAAGCCCTGACAATAAAGAAAAAAATTATCTGAGAAAAGCCCCACTCATTTGGCAATAATAAACCATTATTCTGTGCAGGATTTTCTAAATCCAGGAACAATATGCAGGCAGCCATATTAAATGACAAGGTAAAAAAGTATGATAACTTCACCCATTTGATAAGGTCTGTCTAGTTCATGCCCTGAAAAAGGTTTTAGGTAAGAGACTGTGTAAAAGTGTTCTCTATATTAATGCAACTGATCTGGTGTTTCCTCTCTTCTGAATGCTTGTCCTTGCAAACCTGACATTATTTTGCAAAGGTTTCTTGGGAGGTAGGGGCTTAAGGGGCTTGGAAAGGGGAGAACGCTAGTTTTTTGTTACAGAAATAGGAGCTGCAGCTGGGTTCTGTGTACAGTAAGAGATTGCACAGAAAGACAGAATGTTTGTCTAAAAGTTGAGAAGACTGAGAGCCTCAAGGTGTTCTGACAGTAAGTTCAGTTGAGATTTAGTTTATTACAAAATCAGCAAATAATGAAGAAAAAATTAACTTTCTTATTTTTCTGCCTCTCTGCAAAACATCCTTGTACTACTATTGCAACACATGTTTTAACTCCAAATTCAACAGATTTTCAAACAATCCAGTCCTTCTTGATTCAGTTTGCTCTACAGATCTGCATCGGGTCACATCTGCTTCCAGAAGTATATCAGTAGAAAAACCCTGTGACATCTATACAACCTTGCACTAAGCATCACATCAGTGCAAAGGAAGATTTGCAGTCTATTTGATGCTTTGTTTACCGTATGGCTGTTTCTTGCAATGACATATAACAGCCCTATCTAATGCACAGGTGAACAAACTACAGAGGTTTGGGTGGGGATGAGGGGGGGAAGTGTCACGGTGTGTTAGTGCATGAAAGGTACAAGATAGTTTTGTATTGCATTTTCTTTTAATTATGGGGAAGAAAGGCTAGGTAAAATGTAAGCTGAGATGGAGAGCAACAAACAATTGCAACACTCAGATCTGTTTGTAGTCTATATGTGACAAGTGGTGTCCCTCAAGGGTCTGTACTGGGACCTGTGCTGTTTAATATCCACTAATGATATTGACAGTGGGATTGAGTGCACCCTCAGCAAGTTCACTGACGATACCAAGCTGGGTGGTGCAGTCAACATGTCAGAAGGATGGGATGCCATTCAGAGGGACCTGGACAAGCTGGGGAAGTGGGCTCAGGTGAACCACATGAGGTTCAATAAGACCAAGAGCAGGGTCCTGCACCTGGGCTGGGACAATCCTCGTTATCAGTACAGGCTAGGAGATGATGTGCTGGAAAAGGACTTGCGGGTAGTAGTGGATGAAAAGCTGGACATGTGCCACCAATGCACAGCTGCAGCCCAGAAGACCAGTCACATCCTTGGGCTGCATCAAAAGAAGTGTGGCCAGCAGATTTAGAGAGGGGATTCTGCCCCTCTACTCTGCTCTGGTGACACCCCACCTGGAGTACTGCATGCAGCTTTGGAGCCCTCAACATAAGAAGGATGTGGACCTGTTGGAGCGCATCCAGAGGAGGGCCTCTCTTGGAGGGATGCTGGAGCACCTCTCCTATGAAGACAGGCTGAGAGAGTTGGGGTTGTTCAGCCTGGAGAAGAGAAGGCTTTGGGGAGATCTTACAGTGTCCTTCCAATACCTAAAAGGTGCCCATAAGAAAACAGGGGAGGGACTGTTCACAAGGACATGTAGCAATAGGACGAGGGGTAATGGCTTTAAACTAGAAAAGGGTAGATTTAGGTTAGATGTAAGGAAAAAGTTCCAGTGGTGGATCACTGGAAGAGGTTGCCCAGGGAGGTAGTGGAGGCCCCACCCTGGTGACATTCAAGGTCAGGCTTGATGGGGCTCTGAGCAACCTGATCTAGTAAAGATGTCCCTGCTCACTGCATGGGGTTGGACTAGATGACCCTTGAGGGTCCCTTCCAACCCAATACGTTCTATGATTCTATGATTCTATATGCAGCAAAATCAAACAACCAAATCCAGTTAAGAATTTCAACTAACTTTCTTTCATTTTTTGGTCACTTACACATTTTCAGGTATACATCTGGTCTTATAAACAGTGTCACATGGCTGTTTCAGAGGTGAATTGCACTGACTGAAGCAAGCTCTACCAGGATTTTTTAAGAATTTGTACTTAAATGAAACTTAAGGCTTTTCACATTCTCTATGTTGCATCTTTGCACAGGATGAATTTCACCCTTTAAGTTAAGCAACATGTCCTGTTCTCTCTCTCTCACTTTTAAAAGTAGCGATAGTCATGATTACTTGACAGTTAGAAAAAAAAAGGTTCATTTCCATGAAAGAAGGTGAAAAACCTGACAGTTTTTAAATTTAATCTTTAACTTTTTAAAGTTTCTAACAAAGCCTCTTCAACTTCCTTAAAGAACTTCCTTAACTTCCTTAGCATATGGTTAAAAAATTGGTTTCTTAGCCAATTTCCTAAATTGCTCTGCTGCTCAGTTCCTAGTTAGTTCAACATTGAAACTTTGAGATTCCGTTCATTTTACACTATAGAAGTTATAATTGACAAGAAGTGAGCCTTTAGACATTAAAAGTGTTTTCCATTTGGTTTCTGCAGTAATTTTGTTACAGTACTTAGCTTTTACCTTCGTCATGGCTTGAGGGAAGTGCAGGAACTAAAACATCATATTTCTACATTTTATTTAAATTACAAGCTATTTCACCTTATTTTCATTCTTCATTACTTTTTTTCCTTTTATTTATATTTTTACTCAAATGTAATTTTACCAGTTTAAATTAACCTAAAAACTATTTCCCTCCACACCTCCAGAGTTACTTAGTTATTTTTCATTTGGTGTAGGTTTGGTTCCTTTGGTATTGGTTCTCCTCAGCACAGAAAGGCAGTGAATGAAATTAAACGAATCATATCACCCTATTACTTCTACATGTACACTCTGAAACCTGAATCTTACAGAAGAAAAAAACATAGGGAAAAGAAAACAAACATGTGGAGGGAAAATTAATTTTGTTAGGTTTTCCTTCAGCAATTATGGCTTATGTTTAGAAAATATGTTATTGTTTATGTACACAATAAGTGGCACCTCCATGCAGGAAATGCATGTCTTGTCAGGTCAGAGTGTTTGTCTTTAAAAAAATAGATTAAGACTTGAAGAAAATATACACAAATGAGGATTACCACAGGGAGTGCTAAAAATCTTTTCCAGAAATTGCCTGTTATCATAATTTCAGTTTTGTACTGAAAGATTCAGAAAAAATACATTGTCATGAGGTGATTTTTTTTGTTTAATTATCTTGAACAAAGGATCAAAGAAACTAGAATGCTAAAGATAATTAATCATAGTAAATCAGCATTACTTCAATGAGCATTTAGTGGGAATACATTAATCTGATGAGAATTTAGCTCAATAGATGTCATACACGTTTGCATACACAAATATACCCTCAGTTAACGTGCAGTAGCATTTCTACTCCAACAAGAAATTTGTTTGCACCTTGGGTCCATACACAGAACAGCCTGAAAATAAATAGGTTCATTGTGAATTCTATTCACTTTGGACTCAACCACCATGAAAACTAGAGCATCTGTCCTCTCTGCAAGGTATTTAAGCTTCAGACTAGGCAGGGAAATAATTTTGAAATATTATCCTCAAGTTAAGGTGAAAGAATGATCAAGTTATGGTGATGGGGTGAACAGGTATGGTAATGATACTGATATGCATGGTGCTGACCTGAAATCTCCTTCATAATTTCTTGACTCCCTACAAGTTAAGATATAAAATCTTTAATTCATTGATAAAGAGTGTATGCTTACCAGTGCTGGGTGCACGTGAGACATTTCCTAATTTTGTCTGTATTCTCAAGAGTTCCTAGAATGTATTGATTAATGTAATGCAACAGGCTTGGAATGTTGCAAATGTTTTTGGAGAACAAAGCCTTTTCGATGAATTGATGTTTCGTGGCATGACTTCTGTATTATTACTTTTCAATTATTATTTTCTTTCTTGTCTGGATTTTGTGAGGCTTTTGGGGAGGAATGGAGGCAAAATAATTGCCCATGTGGATATTTCTTTTGGGAATTGCAGCTACTTTAAAATATTTTTAAAAAATTATACATACAAGAATTATTCATGATGATTCCTTTGAAACATGAGATTAAAGGTAATTCAACCACTCTTTGCCACTCCTTTCATTATCCCAGCATGTCCCAATTTCTCTTTCACCAGTACCTAATTAGTATGTTTACTTTGGGGTTAATTAAATCAGTTAAATTATTTGAAATAAACTTCTGAGAAGTGGTCTATGTTTTTTTAGGACTTAGAGAGATCAATTTATTTTATTATCTGATTGAATTGCAATTGCTCTCATTTGAGATATGATAGTGACACAATAAATACACATACATAATTTATTATATGTTTAATTTATATTTATGTATAAGAGTGCAATGCAACTCCAGAATAACTTGTGTAGGATCACGCTTACAGTCATGTCATTTATATTTACTGGGGGCAGGGGTGGAGTCTTTGCTACTTATAACAAAGAAAAGAGCCACAATATAGTAAATGGGTAAGGTATTGTGCCTGATCTTTTATTACAAGGAAGTAAAAAGTACTTAGCATTTAAACAGTGATACATATCTTCAGTGTTCTGAAATAATGCTATATCATGAATTGGGATGAGAGTATAAAAATTAAATTATCTTTGAAAATATTATTTTTCAGACAACATTTTAAACTGTTCAATTATCTAACAAATATTGAATTTAACTTTTCCAGGCTGTTTTACTAGTGAACCTGGAGAAAAATACTTGTATATTTTCATAAAAGAAGTAGGTTTGATAATTAACAATACGATGTTGTATTTCTGTTTAATACATCAATTTAAGGATGAGAGGTACTAGTAACATAAGGAACTTAAAAATTTTCCCTGTTCATTTAGGATAATTTCCCATTTTACTGTGATTTAGAACTGCTACAGAAACTGGTAAAGGTCTGTGTTTCTAACCTGAAGGGGAAAAAGGAATTGCATACAAACACGTACAGAGTTCTATCATTTCTAGATAGTAAAAAGGGTAAAATCTCATTCTCCAGGCAACAGATCTACTCAAAAAACTATTTAGAGAATGTTATTATCAAATTTGTCTTTTGGGTACTATAAAATTTAAGAATTATTTGAATACTTTACTTATAAGTTGGAAATTTGTTTGAAGAAGAGTTTTATTCTTGAATGATCTTTAGAGAAATGGGAGATGCCAACAAAACAGGCCAAGTAGAATGCCTTCTTTTCTTAAAACATCTGGAGTGTTAAAGCATTAAGGGTATGGGTTGGAAAACAGCCAGGCATCCGTATTGCTGATTTTCTTCGTTTTCATTAAATTCTTCTTTTATCCTTTTATGACATACATATGACCTACACAAATGTTTTTCAAATATTTCCTGGTTATAATTTTTCTAAAAATCACATTCCAGACTGAGATTTGCCTGTGATTAGGATGTGATGGCTATTATCTTGCACTGCAATATCTGAAGGAAAATTTTCTCTCTGAAACTGGAGAAAACCTTAAACACATATTGTTCGTCACAATTAAGTTAGGGGTTTTTTCAGCTGAAATTTCTTTGATGTCTTCATAACAATCCACACAAAATAGAATCTAGTTATATAAATGCCTAATAAAAATCAAAAAGGACAAAAAAATAATAAGGTAAGAAATCACATTTGGAAAATACTCTGAGGAATGAAACTGGAACAAGTTCAGTTAGAATTTCTCTTTTTAAGAAAGTATTTCATACACTATCTTCCTTGTGACACTTATGTTCTCACAAGGACCTTCATCTGGAATTCCAAAGCACTTTGAAAACATTAATTAGTGCATTATTAACAGCACTAATAATTCAGTGCTGCAATGATAATTTCCTGAAGAATAGTGAGAACACTTCAAGTATCCTAGTTACTTTCATGAATGTTAAGGATGTTCGACACCTTCCAGAATTGTACTGAACGGTACAGAAATCCTCTATTTATTGCAAACTGTCTTGTTAGCTTTGAAATCTTATGTTGTTATTATTTCACTATTTCTAGGCCTTACTATTATTTTGGAATGTTTATTTGAAACTAAATTCAAAAGAATAAGGATATATCCTCCTCTCTGTCTCCAGGGGCTGTTACAGAGACAAAGAAGTACAATTCTTAAGACTCTATCAAAGGAGGAATGAAAAATATTGCACAACATAGTCACTGACATCATGACTGATAGGCTGAGTGCAAATATAGAAGTATGTTACATGAAATAAGCCTTCTTGAATCTCTCTCAGGAGAGAAAGAAGAAACCAAAGTGCATAGCTTCCTTGCATTGTATCTGACAACAATCCCTATTCAATCTGTCAGACAGTGTATTACAGTCACTTTGTTAGTGACCTTTGCAGTTAGTGACTTTTATCAAAGACCTCTCAAACTGAAGAAAGTTTACTTTCTTTTAGTTCTTTTCTATAGTATGTTTTATATACAACATTTTTTCATTTAAGATTACATGTACAGAAGAAATATTTTTCTCATTACTGGAATATATGGTTTACTCCTATTTATTTTTCAAAAAAATATATGTAAGCATCTTTCTCACCTATAACACTAACAATTGATTGCCCTCACTTTAAACCAAAATTTACAGTGTAGACAGATCTAGATTTATTTTTCAGCTTCATCGCTGTGAATTACAATGTAATGAAAATACTGAAATATAACTGATCACATGCTGCTGACCAGTTGTGCGACGAATTAGTCTCTTTCTACTTTGATATTATGTCAGCTTTAGACTCACTATATGCCTTATCCATAGGAGGCTTATTGCCTTGTTAAAACTACTAGAAGCTTCCCCCAACTTTTATGGCACACAGATTAAGACAGTATCCCTTACAGATACTGATGGATCTGTATATGCCTTTTGTATTGCTGTCAAGGAATTAGTTATTCGTGAAAGCTGATTGTTCTTTTTCAAGCTGAGCAATATAACCACAGAAATGTACCTTCTGTAACCCTCTTTCATTTTCATGGTTGTGTACTCACATGACTGTTCACACTGAAGTCACTAGAACAAACTCCAAAAGGGGTTAAAAAATTTAAAGTAGTTCTTATAATAAAAATCTTCATCTAGAATGTATTTAACACAGATTGCTACGTAACTTTATCATTGTCTTTTTTTCTAATGTGTGCTAATGCTATTGACACTTTAAAAAATTTGGTGGAGAAAATACACGTGCATTCACTTACAGATCACATTCCAGGTGAAAGAGACTTCTCAGTATTACCAGTGCTTCCAGAATAAGTGGAAAGCTGCTGAAGAAAAGAAAGAAAACAAATACCAGCTGCTGGGAGACAAGAAACCTTTACCAAGGTGACATTTAAAATCCCTGTTATATTAATATAATGATAAAATATTTAAACATAATATTTCATGTGTACCATCTATATTTGTAGTATTATTTATTCCTTCATATATTCTAATTTCCTATTTCTTTTTGCCTCCCAATGCCTCTTTTTCTTTCTTCTTTTCCTTTTTTTTTCTTTTTATTTTTTTCTTTTTTCTTTTTCTCTTTTTCTTTTTTTTCTATTTCTTTTTTTTTTTTTTTTTCTATTTCTTTTTCTTTCTCCTTCTCCTCCTTCTCCTTCTCTTTCTCCTTCTTCCTTCTCTTTTTCTTTTTTTTTTATGAGGGAAGCTGCCAGTCACAGTCTCAGTCTCTATCTCTATCGACCTCTCACTTATCCTCAGACCTTGATGCAGGCCTCTGCAGAGGTCCTGGCTTTAAGTCTGTTCTCCTAAGCCTTCCCTGCAGCAGAGCCTAGTTCTGGCAGATCTGCTCCAAATAGTTTCTTTCTCCCTTTATCTTCCACGGTAATAGCAAATTTACAGTCACTCAGAGGACAGGAGACTCTGACTCCATGTTCCCTTTTGACACAAGGTTTATAATATAATTTGTGGAACACAGGATACCACATTTTTCCTGAAACTACTGGCCCATGTCTTTTGCTCTATACCAGAAAAATAAAAAAAGAAAGAAGCAATAAAGCACCTGGCATAATATTTCTCTTGACTGACTACTGATAGACTGTGAAGGGTTTGAGGTTAATTTTCCCAAATGCATTTTTTTCTAAAACAGAGCTTCTCAGTGCTGTGAAAATATATGTACCATAAGGCTCCAATTCTGCTTTAGGTATGTGTATGAACCAGCTATCACAGTTAGTTAATTGGAGTCATACCTAGAAAATGAAGAGGAAACTTTCACCTTCAGGTGTAAGAAGACGGTATAGTGAAAACGCCGGGCACTGTACCTACCATACTCAACCTAGGCTTGAAGTTCCCTTCACAAATAAGTACTGAAAATTTCCCAAGTTTCCTGTGAAGCCCATACTTCTGTACTATTGGACATGAGTCGCAAGAGGTCTCTACATCAGCTGACTGATAAGGCAGTGGTGGTACTGATTTAAAAGTACTAACATTAATACTGTGATAAGCACCATAAGCAGTAAATATATAATGTCTCAGCAATGTAAGTCTGTTGATATCAACTAAAACTCAGCTTATAGAGGGGAGTCTGCCTTTGAATATGCTCTCAAGAAGAAAGACTTTGAGCATTTTTCAGAATCCCCTGAAATACATACATTATTTTTCAGGGGAATTTTGTTTGGTTTATTTATTCTTATTTTGGGATTCATAAATTACTGTTGGCATGATTAGTGATAAATGGATAAAGAAAATACAGCTCTCTACATCATTCAATTGAATTACATTAAAGTACTGTTAGAGATACAAGATGCCATTTCATTCCAACATCAGTAAACTGGAGTGCAAATTATTGACACAATTAAGCAACGACAGTATTGTTTCTGCTATTCTGTTTACAGCAATAGCTTTGGGGCACTCTTGTATATACTTTTGTCAGACACTATATCCTCTTATATTGGATCTGACATATTGTAAAAAGGCCATTCTTAACCATATTACTGAAGAATAAGACAACTTCAACTTTTTAATCTGGTAATAATCAACATTCAGCCAGCCCACCAAAAGTGCAGTGAATTTTTATCCAATAAAGTTCCTCTATTTTGTCACATAAGTAGTTCTCTTTCTTAAGAGTGATTATTATGACAGAAATGAGGCTATGTGATCAATCCTTTTAATACCTTCAGCTTTTCATTGGTCTAGATATTGTGCTGTTGTCTATTAACTTTGTCTTTTTCTCTGTGTGTGCACATTTCTCTGTGTTCAAAACAATTACTATCACACACAAATTAATTTAAAACTCGGTTGCTTCTCTTCAGGTGAAGCTTTGCAGAAATTCTAGCAGAGCTGACTAAATCAACATTGGTTTTCTTACATTTAGAAGTATTACTTTGACCCATTCTCAACTCCATGCCAAGATTACCACCACTCTGGGTGTGAAGTCTGTAATCAATTGACTAGGAAGAAACTGAGAGCGCATATTTTTCGTCAATATGATTTAAAGAATAAAGCAGTGTGCTATTGTGGTAGCATATGGAATTCTTCTTTTTCAGTTACCATTTCATGAACTCAAGTGTACTGAGTGCATTCAGATGTGTGGTGCATTCCTAAACAGATTTGAGAAGAGTATGGCTTAAAATCTGGCCAACCTTAAATTCTTCAAAAGGTGAAAGAAAATCAGAGTGAAAGTAGCATATTTGCATTGTGGCAGTATTACTAAGTAGAAAGTAGAACTTTATCTTCACATGCCACAACTGATGTATACTATTCATATGATGATATTTTTGTGCCTCACCTTTTTTGACAACCATACTGAATACTTCACATGTATGCCAATATAAACTGAGAATAGCTAATTATATATCAGATGAATTACCACAATATGAGTGAGAACACAGGCTCCCTTCTATAGCTGTAACATATATATTCTGTTCATGAAGTTTAATTAGCAAGAAATACAGCTGAAGAATTACTCATTACAACCAATTGTTACTAATTGCCACCAAGGTTTCTTAATTATTCACTTTGGCTGGAATCTGAGTAGTTTCATGTCTTACTTGCTAGTTAGTAAAGAAATACATTTGCAAATATATATACCAAGAGGGAATAATAGAATGATCATTTGGAATAAAATTTTAGCTTTCATGGGAAATATTTATTGCAGAAATTGCAAAATTTTTGCTGGTTAATCAAAATTTAACTGCATCCACCTCTACTCTGCCCTGGTGAGGCCGCATCTGGAGTATTGTGTCCAGTTCTGGGCCCCCCAGTTCAAGAAGGACAGGGAACTGCTTGAGAGAGTCCAGCACAGAGCCACAAAGATGATGAAGGGAGTGGAACATCTCCCTTATGAGGAAAGGCTGAGGGAGCTGGGTCTCTTTAGCTTGGAGGAGACTGAGGGGTGACCTCATTAATGTCTATAAATATGTAAAGGGTGAGTGTCATGAGGATGGAGCCAGGCTCTTCTCAGTGACATCCAATGACAGGACAAGGGGCAATGGGTGTAAGCTGGAACATAGGAGGTTCCACATAAATGTGAGGAAGAATTTCTTCCCAGTGAGGGTGACAGAGCACTGGCACAGGCTGCCCAGAGAGGGTGTGGAGTCTCCTTCTCTGGAGACATTCAAACCCCACCTGGACATGTTCCTGTGTGACCTGATTTAGGTGTTCCTGCTCTGGCAGGGGGATTGGACTAGATGATCTTTTGAGGTCCCTTCCAATCCCTAACATTCTGTGATTCTTAAAAGAACACTGGTCCTATGTCTTAAGGAAGGGAAGGGACATAGTTCTTGGAATATAATAAGCAGTCTATTGTATTTTTATTTTCCTTTTTTTTTCATCTCAAAGATAAACTTTTCTTATGCAAATCATACAATTATCTCCTTTCCCACCTTGAAAGCATTGATTATTTGAAGAGGAATTGTTGCATCAGGACCTTTTTAGTTCCATGTTGGACCATGCTGGTGTCTCTCATTTCACACAGTAGTTAACACAACCGATGTTTTATTAATTTCATTTTCTTTTTACATATGGATTAGTTCCCTTTAGATTAATATCTGGTCACTTAGCTAAGTTCAAAATTTAACTAATTGTTTTAGAACTCTAAACTCAAACAAAATTTTCAATTCATTTTAAGGTCTCTCCTTCCATGTCCGTATTTCTTTCAGAGTACATGTATCTTAGCAACTTAACTCAGAGCAGTAATTTTTTTTAATGAGAAACCCCTTATGAATTTTTGTTGCTTTCTGTTGTTTCTTTGGTGTCAGAGTGGTTTTGGTGCCTTTCATCTAAATTCCTTTTGGAGGGAACTTTCTGTGTGGGTTCCCTCAATGTATGCCCAGTACCCCCACACCACCCATATACCACCAGCTGTCCCTGTGATCCTTAGGAGGTCCTAGATGCTTCAGGTGGTTCATATTAAAAGTGTTCAAGTGCCACATCAACTGCCAGATCCTTACAAACCTCTATTTCTGTGTCATTCTGACCATCTCATTGTTCATGTTTGCCTGTCACCTTTACTTGAATTTTCTGAACAACTGTAATCTGCTTGTGACCTCTAACAAGCCCTTCTTCACCTCACAACTAATTCTTACCTTTTAATTTTAAAGTCTTTTTTTTCCTAGTAGACGTATTACAGATCCCAATGGAGAAGCAGTACTAGAGGTGAGCAGCTTACGTCTCTGAGCAGACTGCCACATGGAAGCAACTTTCCCATTAAAGGACTGAGCATCTCTCAGAGACAGAATCACTTTGTAGCATCTTTAAGAGGTAGAGAATCTTCTTTATGCTGTCAGACATGTTGGGACCAGTGTTGGTTCAAATTCAGGCTGCTGAAGGCAATCATTTCAAGTTACAATCACTGATGGTAGCAATACCACAAATCCTTTTCTGTGACACCAGTTAAATATTTGGACAAAAGGATACTAAGAAGAGGCTGCTGTTTTTCACTCTGTGGCAGATGTAGAAGAGTCTTCCTAGGAAAGGCACTGTGCTCTGTTACACCTTGCAGTTTCCACCCATGGCCCCTGTCAACAACTCTTACAAAGAGGTGCATGAAACTCAAAATAATTTTTGTTCTTCAGTACAGCTGTCATCTATAGTTTCATGTGTTGCACCTTCAATCAATACATCCATTTTCAGCCAGGATAAGCATCCATCTTTGATATGTGTGTGTCTTGGCAGGGTTATATATTAAAATAATGGGTCCTAATTTGAGGGGACTGCTATACGTTAGGAATCACAAAGCACAGCTACTATGTCTTTAAAAGCACTTTTCTAGGAGCCAGAAGCTGCAGGAGAAACTCTTCACTTGACTGCTATTTCAGACATTTCCTATTCCTTACCTTCTTTAATCACATGATTCATGTGAACTACACAGGCAATGTGACATAATACTAGAGCTGTCTTTAACAATTCACAAAGTAGTGTGCTGTAACTCACATCTGTAGAAGAATTACAGTTTCAAAAATGTATGTATTATTACACGTTAATTGATGTTCATTGTTTGTACTGTAGCTGTATCAGACTCTGCTGTCACTTTATACTTCATATGACTGAAGTTGACAAATATTTCTTAGTGATCACAGTTACCCTGTCATACATAGTAAGACTGTATTGTGTTCTTTGCAGAAATGAAATAAGAAAAGTGCCATGGCCAGATATGCAGCATCACCCAGAAGCTGCATACATAAGCAAATAAACCAAGCAATTATTTCCTCATCATACCCACTGCCATGGGCAGTGTAAGAGCAGTCAAGCTGTAAGCAGAAGCTGGGGACAAACTCCTTAATTTTTTGTGTTAGCAGTTGGCAGCTCAGGCCTTAGAAGGTATTTTGGTGAAAACAGATGTATGAGAAACTCCTTCTAAATTTATCTTGTCTGTGAGAAGCACATAAATGTCAGAAGATTCAGCTTGCTACCCAGACTAAACTTTACTGTTGTATGGGAAGGTATAAACTAGTCAAATTCTAGTCACACAGATGGCTACTTGAGAGGAGACAAGAAACAACGAGTAGAAGTTAATTAGGTCTCATTACTCCCAGAACTTAAGAGCACTATTATCTTACATACAGAGAACCATAACTCTTATTACCCTGAGAAAGCTTGAGTCCACCTGGTACTGTATGAAGGTCCTTTCTGTCAACAAAAAGCCATGGATAAAGAGCTGTGCTGTTCAGTGTTAATTGGTACTAGTAGCCCTCTTATCAGCCAGGACAATGTTTGCTACAGTCACTCTGATGTGAAATTTCTAAATATGTCTTGTCAGTTTAAAATTCAGGTTAACTGTACCTAGCTAATAGAAAACAGACACCTGCCACCAACTAAACTAGCCCCAGTCCAAAAGATTTCTACATGTCTCTGCCCCTGCCTTGCATTTAGAAGCAACACCTTCCAAGTTGTCTCAGAGGAAACCTCTACAACTGCTTGTATCTCTGGATTCGTAGTCATTCACCTCTTTTTTTCTTTTTTCTTTTTTTTTCCAGACATACTCTGATTGAGAGGCAAGAATCTAAAAATTTATTTCTGTGTTGGAAATCTCGTATAATTTCTCCAGATGGAAATTATATCCACAGACTCTTTTCAGCTGTTGAAGGGCTTATGTTTCCTATTACAACACATGCCTGACAAGTAAAAAATTGACAGAATATTTTGCATCCTTTTGGAGACTGATATTTTTCAAAATTATCATTCAAAACACCAGAAAATGCATTTTAACCACTACTTCTATCAGTCTTATCTACTTGCATTGTTATAATCAACTACCTGAAAACTAATCTATAGATTGAATGATTGTTTTTAGATTTGGACTAACTCTGATTTCTTTTCCTCTGACTTATCTTACCTAAACACTTACACATTTGAATATCTCCTAACTTTTAAATAAAATATCTCAAAAAATTTTTTCTTTTTAGAGCTTCTTAAACTACTTTTTCAAATACCTTATGTGTTGCATGTTTAAATACATAGCTAAAGAAGTACTGCAAAAAAATATAAGATGGTAAAAACTTATCTTTATTTTTTTCATTTGTGTTTACTCAAATTAAGGTCTGGCAAGGACCCTCTTCAGTTCACATTTATTTCATTTGCTGTAATTATTTTCTCCCTTTCTTCCCTTCTCTGACAGAGGTGAATCACCCATTAGTTCTCAAAGAACTGCCTCTAAACTTTTTACAGTCCCTTTTGTGGTCCTACTAGATGGGAATCAGTAAAACTCAAGAGAAGCACAGAGCTGGACCAAATGTCTTCCTAGGAATCAGTCCATGTTTGAAAATCAATTAAATCACTCTATTAACATGTGATTCTGAGGCCATGATACATTAACCATCGACTTATAAATGTATTATTGGAAAAATGGAAGAACCACAAGAACCAGACAAAAATGTTGACATTCTCAGTGGAGAATGAGAAGATGAAATCCCAGTCGTCCAGAATATCCTTATAAGCAACTAGTAAAGCCAAATCCCTTACTCAGGTTATATTGGGATTCCCTCAGGTCTTTTGAAGCAATGAATGGAACTGACTAGTTTAAGACTCAGGTGCCTGCTAGTGTAATCCTCTGTGTACTTCTTGTAGGAAAGCACAGGTAGCAGCTCTGTATGTCACTTATTCTTATGTGTACTATTTAATGGTGACGTGTATTTCCATCAGATGATCAGGAATTATAGTCAAAACCATCCTTTAATGAATTAACACTCCTTTGGTCTCTCTCCATTAAAATTAACCAATACAGTTTAGCAATTCATCTCCATGTACAGAGAACCCAAGCTGCTTCTTAAGAGTTATCCCTTTCTTATACATCTTAATTTACACATTATTGCAGTGTTTTAAGAGAAAACAGCAGGCTTTTAACTTGCAATCACTTTTCATAGCTACTTAAAATTTCAGATACCTTTAACGTTCGCTGACTTGCTCCGCAGGGGCTCCAATGCTCATTTTGTTCCTGCTCCATTAAGAATTGGGAGCTACATTAGCCCTAAAGCCTAAGCAAGATGATGGCATACACTCAGATATAAAAGTTTAAAAGTCCTCTGTCTCCAGGCTATCAGAGCCACAGAAAGGTGAAACCTTCCTTGAGAAAAAAAGCCCAACTCTATAAGTGGTAACATCTTCAATGTAGAATCTGAAAATAAAACATACTTTAAAAACAAAATTAGCTATGAAAAATCTTACAAATTGTTTTTGTTTGTTTTTTTTTTTCTTCCAAGCTGTTCACAGGTCATTAAATCCATTAAGTTAATTTTCTTTAGATTTGGTATTGTGAATGATTGCCTCCATCCTCACAAAATGCCTTTTAAATTCATTAAATCCAACATGGTTGCTTTTAAGCTTGTTTTAATAGTACAGTGCACTTCACACATTTGCAAATAAGAGTAAGTAATTAAATATTCTAAAGTTTAACAAAGCAGTCATTTTTTCTGGGTACATACCTGTCAGTCAAAGGGAACTCAGCATTTCAATGAATCTACTTAGTAACTGAAGGCTTTTATAAATGCTCATTTGTTAATTTACATCTTTGCAACTTTAAGTATCAGAGATGCTTCGAGAGATCAGTTTTGGTGCTATGGAAAGTCAATGGCAAATCTCAAATGGTTCAACTGAAGGAGATTAGCAGAAGTAAAAGCATTTTCCTTTAAATTTATAAAGCACTTCATCCACTTCATTTTTTCTGAATGAATAAGTCAATAATTGCTTAGCAAATGCATCTTCATGGTTTGTTTTTGTATTAGATATTGGTCTGTCTTTTGATAGGTCTCCATGGCTTTGTCATGATTTCCACAATAGTTCTTCCTCAAAACAAACCAGAAGTGCGTTTCTTCTGAACTAAATACACTTGCCATTGATATGAGCAGAAGTTTGGTGACTTTTCTAATAATTAGCCCTGATGCACATCTGTAAATGGGACAGCATTTTCATTTGTTCAGAAACCTACAATCCTCTTCCACCTGGAACTGCTTTTTAACTGCTTCTTTAATGAATCTTACATGGACTAGTCTTTCACAAGAAAAAAGACTCACAGAGATTTCATGAGTCCATGAGCTCTTTTTCATGTCCTCATACCATGTGATTTCTTCTGTGGAAAAACTGTCAAACGCCACATCAAAAACAGTCCAGTGCTCCTGTATATGTCAACTGGCTGAAAAAAGCTATCTGTTGAAGACATTGAAGATTCTGTGCTGGCAAGAACTTGGTAGTCAGTGTAGTGCTGCTATCATGATCAAGATTTTCTTGGTTTCAGATAAGCTCCACAATTTGAAACTGAACTACCCAGGTTTGTCAACAAAGGCAGGAAACTTGAGAAGTGGTTATAACTAAACTGGATTTAATTTAAAGAGAATATGAAGATAATAGATGAGCAATTCTGACTCATCAGTCAATACCAATATTGGTTGGACAGTTTTCATGTGTAAGCCTCTTAGACCTGCACAAATTTAGATATCTCCAAAAGGTGAAAAATTCTGCTATAATGTAACATAAAATTTGAAGCAGAATTGTCAGAATTAAAGCAAATATTTAATACGTAAGGCAACGATATACTGAACAACTATTATGTGCTTCTCAGAAACACAATCAGTGAAAACCTCACTCAGGATCTATGTCCATTTGGCCTCTCAAGAAAAATGTACCAAGCAAGCTACCCTGGCTCATAGTTCAAATTCATTGCTGTTTTTGGCAAATTTATTCTATTTGGGATTCAGGAACATAACATAGCATTGCAAAAATTGATTGCAGAGTCTTTGTTAGTATATCCACTTGCATGTTTGTAAGCTAAATGAAAAATTATTTTATAGTAATTTGACAAGTACTGTTACAAAAAAGCTTGAAGAAGTGAAAGTTATTTTGTGCCTAGAAGTAACAACACAGTAATACATTCAGTTGTGTTCTATTTCAATCACCTTTTTAGTCTAATCTTTTCAGCTTTTCTTTTATTCCTATTAACTTTAATAGGAATTCTGAATAAGAAAGGAAAACATACCAATTCCTGCTCTTTATAGAAGTCATATCTTTTTTTTCCTAAAGTTTAGCTTTTCGGTGCAGAGAAAAATGTGCTATTCTTAGTTTCCTGAGGTCACTGCACAACTTCCAAAGTTTATTTTTAATTCTACTTGAGTATTACAAAAGAATTTCCTCTTCATATTTGTAATAAAAATGCTATGTTGTCTAAGTTTTAAACATATGTGTACGTGTCTCTATATCTACATATGATAAAAAACTGAAAAAAATTAATATAAAATCCTTGAATAGATGTAATTTGGCTTTCAACAAATTACTTCCTAAGTATTTGTGCATAGTGCATTAAGCGCTGTATTTCAGCACTTAGGAGTAAATCAGTTGTTAATATACAGGACCCATTAGTATTGAAAATGTCAGCAAAAAGTAAAAACTGTGCTTACTTATGGCTACAAAAACACATTTAGCTATGGAAAAATGGAATTATTAGTATTCATTTGAAATAACTACTATTAACTAATATGATGCCTCATCAATAAAATGTGCAATTGACCTGGTTAAAAAGAAAAAATGTTTAAGAAATTTCATACAACTTACAGCAACTCAACTAAATTAAAGTTTGGCTATATTCTAAGAAATTAGATAATTAACATACGAAAGATAGACTGTGGTATTAAAATGTCTTATCTAATAAATAGGGTTTGCAAAGCAGACCATCCCATGCCAATGAGACTTTCTGTATTATTGAACATTACCTCACCAGTAATTTCCCTTTACTTTATTAGGATACTGAGTAACCAGAATTGTCTCTCACTTAGGAGAGTCTGGTAAACTCCCACTCAAAATTGATTTTTACCCACATTTTCAGATGCCAAAAAACTTGCCAAGAGTGTCCATTATCGGCCAGTAACTCTAATTTTGAGTTTCCCTTCTCTTCCCTGGCAGTACACTTCCATGTAAACCACTCTTCTTTGGCAGTACCCACAAAGCATGTAATACAACCCTTCAAAAATTATTTTGTTTCCCACCTTTTCTCTCTGGATAGTAGATTTTTCATTCTTTCTTCTGTCTGTTCAGTTACCTCCTTTTCCTACTGTTCAAACATTTTGATGAGAGTGGGGGTTTGTGGCTTTAAATAACACGAGTAACTGATTTACCTGTTTGTAACTACCATTAAAAAAATGCAGGATAAATTAGTTTATATGTTTCAACACTTGTAAGTCAGATTTTGAAGTTAGGAGCATGGAAACATACTGTATTAACTTACAGTTAATATAGCAACAATGCAGAAGTTTAAACACAGTGTAAAGAAAATGTTAAGTGGGTGCAAATTTCACTCTTCATTAGAGAAAAATTATTTTTTTTCCAAATATTTTGTACAGAAGTATAGTCTCACAAAATGTGCTTCCCCACTGCAAGTACAAGCATGAGCAATTAAAGTATTTTTTTAATAAGTACCTTTTTTTTTTAGATTATTTTAGCTAGATCAATATCTCTGCATGTTACTTTTAAAATCCTTTGTATCCCTCACAATAAAACTTTTCAGTGTCCTAGTGATTTTTTCTATAATGTTTCAATTGTTCATATAAATTAAGTCATGAATCTTCTGTTGAAGTGTATGTTTTTTACAGTTCTTCTAAAACAGATACCTGTATTAGTTTGGCAACGTAGGGCAGGATATGGGTTTTTTTTTGTTTTATCATAGAACAGAGTATAAAAATCATTTATGTGAGGTAACAAATCTTTTGTAAGTACTCCTTGAGGGAAAGTATTGTACTTAAATGACCATTTTCACAAGACAATAATATTCATAATGCTCAATAAATCATTCAAAGCTTCCTCTGTGAACCAAAAGGTATGTTTCTAAAGCCATTAAATACCAATATTATAGTACCTAGTTTTCCGACTGAATTTCTACAATAATCAGTATTTTCTGCCTTGCTTGTCACTTTTTTGTCTTCATTGGAATATTAGCTTCAAAAGCACCAAACTGTCATATTCCTGAACTAAATCTCCAGACAGAAGAACATCAGTTATCAATGCAAAAACCTTTTTAGTGTTATGAGAAAGGTACATAATATTTTTGTGCAAACTAATTTTATAAATAATCTAGTTTTGTAGAAAATAGTGCTAAAGATCCACTAAATAAAAATTGTGATAACAATTGTTTTTTATTAACGACCATAGCTCAAGTTCAGTGTACTAAATAAATACTATTAGCAGACATTAAAAATAACCTCCACTCATAGTATCTGAATATTTTAAGTAGATTACATAGTTTATAGTCAATATGTGGCTTTTATTGATATTAGTAGAAATTGCAGTCTTTGTTCTGAGAATCTAAAAAATATAAGTGATATATTGGTCATTTAGACAGTATAGAATTAATAAATGTGTTTGGAATTGGGGGGATAGTGTATACTAGAATTAGCTTATGGAATTCTGATATGTGTAGCATGTTACATCTATGAATTTTAAATATAATCAGATATTTTTCCTTTCAGTTTTCTTTTGTTTTGATATCAAAATGCAAGTATTGTCTTTTTGCTCTTACACAGCTACAGGGAGAAAGGAACTTGTTTGTAACAGCACCATTTTCAATATTTGGAGCTTCTTATGGAATTTTCCATTTTGACACACAATCCTCCCTCCCCCTTTGCTCTTTCTGTTTCTATTTTTAGTATAAGTGGTCTCATTACATTAAAACTTAGCATTCTATGAATTTCTGTACGTGATCCATTAAATTTCTTGGTAATAAAAACCATATCTATATTTATATAATTAACTTCCCCAAATGTTTTTAATGGGTTTCAGACCATGCTCTTCATTCAGAGTTATCAAAAACTGAAAAGAACCAGTACCAGTCATATGCAAACTACTGCCCTAAATAACAGAGTAGCTGTACAGTAGGTTTCATACACTAATGGATAATTAAATGCACCTATCAACAAAACACGTATGTGAAATATTACTTAAGAAAACAAAACAAAAAAAGAGAAGAAACTCCACACTGTGGGGTTGTTGGTCTTTATTTTCTTAGGGAGATGGACTTGGACTTGATGACCCTGGAGGTCCCTTCCAACCATAATGATTCTATGATTCTATGAGGGAGAGACTTTTGTCATAATTTCTTACTTCTGATAAGAAGTTATATTATTATAAGTCAAAACTTCTAATTCAAGTAAAATAATTTATTTAATTACACATTTTTATATATGAACAGAATGACTTACTGTTCCATATAGTAACTTAAACTCTCATGTTTTTTTCAAATGTTCCGTTTACTCTAACTATAAAAGAAGCATCACTACACTGAGATGTTACTAAGCTCCCTCACCATCATCATAAGATTGATTCAGCACTTCCCATTAACAGTGAACATTTACTGAATAATGACCTTTCATTTTTTATGCATGAAATGTAATCAGTTGCACTCATGATTAAGCCAGTGTTGCTGGTACAACTATCCAATGGCCAAGAAGGAAAATAAACATCTATTAAAAACCATAAATGAAACTCACCGACACCTGAGCTTAAGAAAAAAAAAGTGTGGGATGGTACTTATGAAAATACAAACTTCAACAATTCAATTAAGAAAACAGAATGAAATAAGGAAAATCTTACACCTTAGAAAACATGATTGATGTACAGCTCTGTGTTCTCCAGATGACATTGATTTAATCACAAAATCAACAGAACCAAACCTGTTGAAAGGAGGTATTCTGTGACTGAAAAGAGGGGAAATAAAGGTACCTTACCAAAACTAAAACAAATATTTCTGTGTTGTTTGTTGAATGAGGAATTGCCCTTCATTTGTCAGTTTATATATCTCATCATGGTCAAGTCATGGTAAAATTTAATTGAAATCATTTAGCACCACATGGTTGATATTTGACTAACTAAAAAGCTTTAACGGGAAATATGGATTCTCACTGAAAACTCCAACTCTTCTTCAAAATAGGATGGAAAATTCTTTCAGAAATCTTGTTTTAAAATTAGTTGAAATGTTTCATGGGGAAGATGAACAAGGCAAAACTATCTTCTGACAACTGAAAATACACTTGAACTGAGGCAGTTAGAGTAAATACTTTAGTACAACAGTGTTTTCAAAGCCAGAAACCCCCATTCAACAGCAGCTGCATAAATAAGGCATGAATACAGCATTTTCTGTATGTATCCTACTGCTGAAGAGGAAAAAGGTGGGATTTTCACAATTTTTCAAAATGAATTGATTTGATTTTCCTTTGCATTCTCCAAGTTACTATCTGTGCATAAATAAAATCTAGCTACTTTACAGTAGATACCACGCAATGATACCCCTAATAGTACCTATTTAAATTCGCCCAAATTTACGATAAGTAATACTTATAATAAATAATAATCTGATAATGTAATTGGACATTACTACTTTGATTTCAGTGGAATTATCACAGATTAACAGCTCAGGATCTGTCTATGAGTATTTCACACGGCACCACCAGGGTAATTATAACTTAAACTGTTTTGTTTTGTTTTGTTTTTTCCTTTAGTCTGCACAGCTAAGCAGCCTATTAAAAGTGAATCACTTCACTGAGCAACACCATATGATTAGTAAACAAATGTCTAAGGCCAGGAAGTATTTTTCCACTTCCACCAGTTTTCATGTCTCTTTGGTTTTGATTTACACTGAGGAAAAACTCATCTGGATGCTAAGAAAATTGAGTGCCACAGTACCACAGTGTCTCAATTCTTTTTACCTTTTCCCTATATTTGTTGGACAGAGGTTTCAAAGAAGTAGAAGAGCCCTTCAAACCCACTGAAGTGAAAAAAAAAATTAAAAAATCAGTCAAGTGTTTTGATTTGGGGGTTGGTTTTGCCTTATCCTGATATCTTTAGAAAGTATGAGTTGCAGGTAAGAGATTTGACTGTCTTCCTTTCAATCAGTTTATCTGGTGTCAGCTTTCATAGTTCATATTCGGAATTCTTTATTCTGATTTTTGCTTTTTATTCAGAGACATATCCATGTGAGTTCATCCCCCCTGTTTTTCAGCATAAACTCCCTCCCAACAAGCAAACATCCATCCACACCCACCTCCCAAACATCCCATAACAGAAATTGTCTAAGATTCTTATCAACCTCAATGGTCTTCAGGGTAGAGTGAAAATCAGTAATGACTGAATGATCGATATTATTTATTTTACTATTTGGGGGTTTTTTGGTGGGTTTTGTTTTTGTTTTTTTTTTTTTCCTTAGCCAGGGTATCATACATGTATCATGATGTGGTCCACATGATCACTGAATCTGGATACATCACAATTGTGTGTAACAGAATATCTCTGTGATTGTATGGGAAGTATTATGCTCATGCTGGATACAGAAAACAGAGGGCTCAAAGTAGATTCAGCCACCTAAATCCAGAGATTTCAGTCTGCAAATTTCTCCTAGCACACAAACTGTTCAGGAGCAAGATTTAAAGCACTGCCATTCTTCTGAAGTGTTCATTGTCATCTATGCACTGCACTTTACCACTCTGCCAGCACAGCTATTTGTATAGCTGGGCTATGAATCTGATTAGAGAAAAATGACAGCTTAAAAAGAAAATAAGGAACAAAACCATGCCTTTGTATGTAGCTGCTTAATTTTCTTCAGATCATTTATCAGATACTGTTGGCAGTGTGTGACAAAACCTGTGAAGAAAGAGCAAAATGAAGGGATGGGAATGAGCAGCTAAGTCACTATGGAGGCAATGCTCCAAAGGTAATATTATCACACAGCATTTCATATTATTAAACATGGCTTCAGTTTACAACATTAAGGTTTCTAAGATGCAGTCTTTGTTAAGCATATAATGACCTCAGTCTTGAAAAGGCTAAGCTGTCCAACATATAACCTGCACCTAAACTATCCAAGAATATTGAAGTTGACATGCCTTTTCTTGCCTGCCCTTTAGTAAGCATTGTTAGGGCATGACTTAAAAACCAGGAATAACACAAAATACAATGTAAATTCTTTTTTTTTCATTAAGGTGGGTTTTGTAAGGAAGAAAAACAATCACCTGAATAAACTCGTGGCAAAAACATATAAATATTATCTTCTGAAGGACAGTTTGGTATATGCAATTTTAATTCAAGGCCTTGAAAAGAATGTAAAAGATGAAAAATTAAAAGATTCTGAAGTATGGGGTGCCGTCAGTTATGGCTGTTGCAACAGTCTTCTAAGAGTGACTGGAAGGTTTGTTATGATGTGTACTCCACAGAGCGCCATGGAGCTAGCTCCAGGGAAGCTAAACTAGTCCTGAAAGCAAGAAAACCACACCAGCACAGTTCCTTCTGTCAGACAGAGACCATTAGTACATATTAAGAAGCATGTGGTGTGCCATGCCGGTACGGCTACTCTGCCACTAGCATTGGTAGTGTGTTGTGTTGCTATGCCAACATTTTCAGGAGCAGCCTAGAATTTTAACATGGTGCTGGACAGTGTAATATAGACTTGCCATTAGGGCTTATTCAGTGCTTTAGAACTGTAGCTCAATAGCATTTTTTAATTTTTTTTTAAACTTTCACACCAGTACACAGAACAATTGTAATGTAATACAGGAAGTGAAAGCAGGGATTCATGAACGTGCCGGAAAACCTCTCAGATTCCAGCATGACACAGTCTCTGTCTCTCTTTTCAACATATTTCCAACACAACTCCCAATACACCAGCCGTGTTAGTGACAGTGTCATCATAACCATAGTGACTTCTTGAAAACTTTCACTTTAGCAGAGGTATGTCTAGCTAAAATAACAAGAGAAAGTGCTCAAAGTTTACATTTGAATGAAACTTGCACAGTTCCTGAGTGCCATATTCTGAATCCCTTGTACAATTTTAGCTGTCACCCACAAGCAAACTAAGAAGTTGTAAACTCTGCAGAAGCTCTTAAAAAATCCTTGGGCTAATAGTCATGCATATGAGGAAGGATCATAGTTAGCCACCAAGAAAAGAGAAAATGAATTTTGCTTTCTTTGGAACCCAAAATAAATACTTGTATCAAATATTGACCAAATTTGCGTCTGACCTGATTACTTATTAGTGCAGCACCTTTATTTTTTCCCCTTTTTTTGACAAAACATTCAATGAAGTCTAAAATTAAAATCAATATGCGTAACAAAAAGCAGCTTTCACATACCTAGATTGGTTTTATGACAGGAGAGGATCTCTCTTTTAACCATTTCCCATGAAGCAGGGTGAGTAATGTGTTGGAATAAAAACTCTCAAGAAAAGAAAGTCATTCCTGTGCACAAGTCACTGTGGTGTACTTACATAGAAAAAACTAATATATACAAGTAGACACAGAATTAAATTTCAGTTTTTATAATTTGTTATGTGCCATTGGGAAACTCAGTTTACTATCTTTAAATGTATACCTCTGCATTAGAGACTTGGTGAAAACTGAGAAGACCTGTCAATTCACTAATTCAAATGCAGGAGGAGAGATCAGAACTGATTTATTTCATGAGAAGCTAAAAATTTAAATAGGAACGTGCAGAAGCTCTTGGTTTGAATAGAGAAAGACTTATTTCAGGTGAAGGAAAAGGCAGAGTAAAAGCTGTGGCTAAATGAACACCTGAAATCCCATTTTGGAATGTGCATAGAATTAATAGAATAAGGACTTAGGAATGTATTACTGGGAAGACCATGTCACAACCAGGAAAACTTTACACTGATTTGTTTTGAAAGATAATGATGGAGTGGAAAACTAATTTATTCAAGGGCCTCAAAATAGGTGTGTGCTACAGGACAAAGCTGATTATTGATGGAAGAAGGAAGATATTACAATGATATCTCACTAGGCAAATAGTATTCTTGATAGGAATATGTTTCCTGGGACTAAATCTCAGTGAAACCAATTGTGAAGGGATCCTCTTTTCTAAGAATGACAGGGATGAATTGGCTAACTCACAAGCTATAATCTAGCTGATTTTCTCCCTCTTCTTTCCACGAAAGAGTACAAATACAGTAAGAAAGCTCAAGTCCTTCACAAAGATCATCATATATAAATAAATAAATAAGTTAAAACTCAGTCACTGTTATTTCAAGAGATATAAATAAATTTAGCCAATAAATATTTGAGGTCCATCACAATTCAGTTTTGAATACTTTTATAAGAGCTAAAATCTGGTTAGTTAAAAATTTACTCCTTTTGGCTACACGCTGACAGAATCTGGTAATCATCTCCTAACAAATGCATACAATGTCTCATAGTTCATTAGAACTGTCTCTTTTACTCAAAATTTCTTCTGTTCCACAGAACAGCAGCAGGGGTCTTTCTTGCTTTGTTGAAGGATACCACATTTTATTACAGAAATTCATCCTTGAGGCTGACATGATAGTAATGAGTTAGTTTATAAAATATTTCAACATTTGGCATATTAGTTAAGTCTCCCTCAGGAGACAGAGGTTCATTTTTTCTACTCTTTCACAGTTTGAAACACTTTAGCAGACAGTTTATATGCCCCAGTTCCTCCCTCTGAAAGAAGAAACAATACGGATTTCTTTTTAAAATTTTTTTCTATCTCTGTTTTGCTCTTGTCTAATAGTAAATGTTCCAGAGGAGACACTCACTTTCAGTTTTTGTAGGCTGCCCATTATGATGAGACCTGAAAACTGAATTGGAATCATTATTATTAGCACATATTGTCAGTTATTATTAGCAACATATTAACAGTATTGCATTTTCTTACAGAAATTTCTCTTTCCATTTGCATCATATGTCATTGCTGACATAGTGCTTAGATTTCTACTGCTGACTGAATCTACACAATGGAAGTAGGTGTAAATGGTTCCATTCCATTTCAGTCATACATCTCAATAATTCCAAGACTGACTTAAAGAGTTAATCCTGCATGTGGCATTATAGAGCAATAAGATCACGTTTACTCTAATAACAAAGGTAATTTTAATAATGCTTTTCTAACCACTTTTTCATTCTATGAAATCTGAAGGTGTATATGTGTTCATTTTTAGTGACAGACTACAAAATTCCCTTTCCAGTTTCATTTCTTTTTTTTTTTTTTAATTTGGATGAATAATAATTTAGCCTCCATCACATTAATTTTTTTATTACTGATATGCAACATAATGATTCATTAGATATAAAGAAATGTCTAGTCAGGAGGCTAAGTAAAAGGTTTTCCAAACTTATTTCAAGCATAATTAGTAATTTAATTTTTAAAATTATAAACTCATATGTCCATGAGGACTCATGTATCATCCCAGATATTTGTTGGCAAAAATGGCTTACATCATTAGAGAGCTGCTGGTTTAGACCATCATTGGAGAGCTGTTGGTTTAGCTTGGGATCTGACCTCCAGTGTATCCACTGTAGTGCAGGAATTTTTGACAAATATCCAGAACCTGGCAGCCACCAGAATGATTGTCCCACAGAAGTAAAAAAAAAAACATTTAGGAATGTTGAAATGTCCTAATCTTTTTTCTTCTTTTCATTCTCATTTTATTTCCTGAAAAGCTCTATCACATGCATTTGGTTTCCAGTACTGATACAGTCACAAGATCTTTGAGTGCCAACGATGCACAATATGTGCTTCTTTCTGCCATATCTAATATTTCAATTTAAAAGGATGGATTCAACTTAAATGTTTATTGTATTGGTGAAAATCCTCTAATACTCAACAAGCAGGAGGTGTTCACATCATAGAAAGGTATTTGTGGTATACAACTAGGCTGGGGTTTTCTACATTGCCATTTACAGTGTGCTACCTCATACATGCAAGAGAAGACATCACAACACTGTCTCTCAGCTGCCCTGTGATTGAAGTTTTTTACATTAAACCATAAATGATTATGTTTTACTTCCCATTGGAACCAGCCTATAGTAGAAAGGAACAGTTCCATTCTCTTCCTAGCCACATTCTTTTTTTTTTTCCTTAGTCACTCTTTGAAAGTAAAAAACCATAGCATCACCTTTTCACACACAGAGAATCTGCTTAGAAGATCTGGGCACCCTAATATAATTCCACAAATACAGAGTTGAATCTAACTGTCTATATGGACCAAACTGATTGCAAAGAAATTTAATATGCTTTTGTACCTGGTGAATTCTACATTTCAGTTCACTTTTAGCTTGAGAATTAAAAGACGAGACAGGCTTTGGTTAATTATAGACAGTGACATATGCAAAATCTGTAAAGCAATCTAACAGCAGGATATATTAGATCAGTATTCTTAGGTGAGACTGCAGATGTTATTGTTGGCCAGACATAGATTTCTGGAAATTTTGACTACGATATTGTACAGATATAACCTGATTTGCACAAAAAGAATCTGAAGTAAAAAAAAAACAAATTAAAAGTATATCAAATGAAACAGACAAATAACTTACTTTACGTTGAAGAAAATCTATACACTAAAGAAGATTTATACTTGTGTATTTGGCCACTGTGCTGGAGACATATAGCATTATTTGTAGCAACAATTACATTTGTGTTCATCCTATACTTAAGACAGTAAATAACCTCTCTTGTCCATATGGTCCCCCTTTTTACTATGATTTTTTGTAGTGTATTTGAGAAGTATCTGATTATATACACAGTAATTACAGCATTATCTTGAAGACTGCTCCTAACTCCTTTCACAGCTCACTTTTCCACTGAAGCTAAATCCAGCTCTGTGATACTAATCAATACTGGGAAGATTTATGGTATTACTGTAGATCATAACTGAGAAAACTTAAATCCCTTTGCTATAACTCAGAATATAACTATCAGCTAGGATAAAGGGAGCTAATACTCTTCTCACTTCAATAAAATATAAACAGATATTTTTTAAAAGAATCGCCATATATAACACAGATATCCACATCAGTGTCACAAGAAGGATTAGCAAATTTGTTTACTAGGGTATATTGATCTTTACAGCTGACAAATTAGGCTTTGAAAATACTAGGAAGAGAAGAAAGTGCTTCAACTAATCTATTTTCTTAGACCATGCAAATAGCCTGTTACAAGTTCCTTGGCATTTTTTTCCTTGAATTAATTATCTTAATTCTTATTTTATATTTAATATGAGCACAAGCCAGAGCAAAGAAAGAACAATAAACTTGACAAATCTTCCTGTACTTTCAGATTCAAGTTTATGTTAGATGCAAAACTGCTCAGAGAGAGAGAACTGAAGCTGTTAGCTTTAACGTGCATTCCAAATTGGGAAACAGCAAAAATGAAAGGATAGCTACGAAATTTATATTACAGTTAAGTATACTCCTCGTAATTTCATATAGACATGAAAGAATGTGTAGGAGGAGAAAAACAATCACAAAAATTTTTAAGAAGGTTTGCAGGTCTGGTTTTGTTTTGGGGATTTTTGTTTGTTTGTTTGTTCTTGTTGTTTTGTGGGGGTTTTTACCTTCAAAAAGAGATCTCTGCAAAGAATGGACTGTGTAACCCTGCCTCCTGCTATCACAAATCATCACTTCATGTAATAACTTTCTTAAGTGGTTCACCCAAAACCTCCAGTCTAGAGTAGCTAAGTATTTGTCCCAATCCTGTGCCCCTTTTTACCTCTACTTCTTCAAAACCCCTAGTGAAGTTACAATGCCCCAGTGCCTCAAGGCAAAGATGTATGGTGGGGATAACAACAGTCTGCATTGGCTGACACCATCAGTCATGAAATGACAGCATGAAAAGTTAGGGCTAAGCTCTCTTTAGAACTGGTATATGAATCAAGCTGCTTGTCAGGACAGGATAAGACAAAAGCCATGGTTTTCCAAGGGAGGGGAAAAAAAAAGAATTGCAGATATGTTAAGTCAGACAGCACCAGGATGAGCAAAATGGATAGCTTCATCTACTGGGAGATAAGGACAATGACTGATCTAAGGAGCTCCTAAATGGACAGTGGTGAGGCCTTAACTTCTGAACTATCTGAATCTGATCTGGAGGGTTAAAGTGACTGTTTTTTTTCCCCCCAGAAATCAGACTTCTGAACACAAGCTTTTCTTCCTTGCTCCATATGAGAACATGTGTTTTAAAACAGCTGATAAAAGGAAGATCGCTGGCCTTTGAAACTCAGTGTTCTGAGTACTTCACCACATTGACTAGCAAAATTATGTCAGAAATAAGCTGATCAAAATATTAGCAAGCAGTTTTTCTCAAGTCAACAAGATTTTCACAGGTCAATAAAGCTTAAATACTCTCTTGTTTATTAAACAGATTTGTAATAGTGCCATTTACAGACTAATCAAGTTGAAGACAGTAAAGCATCTGGCAGCCCACAAGTACATGTTACCATTTAATGGTGAAGAACACCAAGACTGTACCTACTGAGACACCAGGTCCAGTGGAAAGCACAGAGTGGTTTATTCTGTGTGACTATCTTCATACAGCAGCTGTGTGAAAGAGAGAAAAGAGGACTCTAACTGTGAAACTGTTGCAGAAATTCTCTCATGGATTTCAACCCTGAATGCATCCATAACCAATGTTCACCCGTTTGTTTTTGTGCTTTGTCTGTTATGAAATGTAACCAATTTCCCTCTCTTGTGTTAATCCCTCAGTTTGCCACGTGAGTTATGTATTCTACATCTCCATGTTACTAGGCTTAACATGGAAAACTGCTCGTGAAAGTCTATCCAGCAAAAGTCCCTAATGCATTTCCAAGCATTCTGAATCTGGCATGGGCTCCGAGGGGAACTTTCTGAAACATTGTCGGGGCTGGATAGCCACAGTGGCAGTGCCTTGGGAAGCCAAGGTGTGCCTTGGTTGTGCCTGCTGGCCAGCTCTGCTCTTACATTTAGCCACAATCACTTTTTACAGGGTAATGTCCCCATCTCTTCTGCTATCCCTAGTAGGCCTTTTCTATTACTTACAAAAATAGAAAATACTTACAGATAAATTATCTCCAGAGCCACTGGAATTATTTGCATGCTTTCAAACCTGTGGAAACTGACACATGAATTTCCCCATTTGGCATGCTGCTGTCTGAGGCTGGCTACTGGTCCAGTCCATGGAAATCACTTTATGTAGTTCTGAACCTTCATTGTTTCTGTTTTCTCAAAGTGACACAAAAGCATGTCACTTTTTGACAAGTAGCACTTGTGATGTATTCCCCACTGTTTGTTGAAGCCTCCTCTTATTTCTGTGAAAGATGCAGACTGCTCATGTACACATCTATTATATTTTTATGTCTCCCAGATCATGCTTGTTGCAGAAAGTGTTTGTATCTCGGTCTCAGAGCTTGAAGACTTTAAAATTCCTTTTTCAGCACTAAAGAAGTCAGTTCAGAATCTCATCCTACATGCCTAGAAGTTAGGCTGTTCAAGATGTGGTTATATATTGATGGAAAACAAATTTCTTATTTACCAGACACCTGGAGAGGAAGCAATACATTTCAAAAGCAAGAGGGGCAACTGCTGAACGACAAGAAGAATTTGAATAAAAATTAATGAAATTAAATCCAGTGGTATACTTCTGAAATCAGAAATACAAAACCTATCTGTCTTGGGCAAAGGAGCAAACTCCTTCAGTGTAAGAGAAATTAAAGCTTCAGTGGCAGGAATTCATCTTTCTAACATGGGAAATGTCTAGGCAGCTAACTGAAGATGAACAAATAATGGGCAAGAAAGAGCTACTTCCAGAAAAGGGAGATGACATAGTTCAAGAAGGGAGACACTGAGCTCTGAAGATCTCAAAAATCCCCAAGCTAGAACTTCAAAAACTAGGTGGTCAATAGAGCCCCAACAGCCTAGAAATAATCATATCAAAAGATGTTTTCCTACCATATTTTTAAAGTAATGTCTCCTATTTTAGCCTATTGAATATGAAATTGATTTTTAGGTGAGAATGCGTTATTTCAGCTAAATTTATTTTCCCATTGATATTAATTCATAACTTTTGAATCCCACATCATTTGAAATTGTACAATCTTTGTAAAGAAATAAGAGTATTTAAAGCTTATTACTATCTCTTTTATATATCTTAATTACCTTATCTGGTATATGATAACAAATACCTGCAGATAGAAAGGGTTTTTTGAATACGCATCCCCTGCAAATAATTCTATAAGGAAATAAACGTGTGTAAAACTGAGTTCTTTGAAATACAGTGTGTCAGGTTCACTGTCAAAACAGATTCCTTGTTAACTACCAAGGCAGTATATATCTACCAAGACACAGATACCACATATAGTTTTCTTTCCTCATAGCTGCTATGCCTGTTGTATTGGGTTTGCGTGGCAAGGTTTTGGTGGTGGGGGGCTACAAGGGTAGCTTCTGTGAGAAGCTGCTAGATGCTTCCCCTATGTCTGATAGAGTCAATGCCAGATGGCTCCAAGATGGACCCGCCGCTGGTCAAGGCCAACCCCATGAGCCATGGTGGTAGCACCTCTGTGACAACATATTTAACAGCAGCCGAAGAGGGAGAATATGTAAGAGCAACAGTCAGACCAAGGTCAGTGAAGAGGGAGGGGGAGGAGGTGCTGTAGATGAACCAGAACAGGCACTGGAGCAGAGATTCCCCTAGAGCCTGTGGTGAAGACTATGGTGAGGCAGGCTGTCCCCCTGCAGCCCATGGAAGTTAATGGTGGAGCAGACATCCACCTACAGCCCGTGGAGGACCCCACACCAGAGCAGGTGGATGTGCAGGTTGTGAGCCCATGGGAAGCCTGTGCTGGAGCAGGCTCCTGGCAGGACCCGTGGGCTGCTGGAGTGAGGACCCCACACTGGAGGAGTTCATGAAGAACTGCAGCCCATGGGAAGGACTCACACTGAGAGGAGTTCATGGAGGACAGTCTGCTGTGGGAGGGACCCCACGCTGGAGCAGGAGGAGTGTGAGGAGTCCTCCCCCTGAGGAGGAAGGAGTGGCAGAGACAACGTGTGATGAACTGACGGCAATCCCCATTCCCTGTCCCCCTGTGCTGCTAGGGGGGAGAAGGTAGAGGAATTGGGAGTGAAGCTCAGCCCAGGAATAAGAGAGAGGTGGGAGGAAGGTGCTTAAAGATTTTTTTTTTTTAATTTCTAATTACCTTGTTCTGATTTGATTGGTAATAAATTAAATTAATTTTCCTGAGTTGAGTCTGTTTTGTCCATGATGGTAATTGCTGAGTGATCTCCCTGTCCTTGTCTCGAACCAGGAGCCTTTCGTTATATTTTCTCTCCCCTGTCCAGCTGAGGAGGGGAGTGATAGAGCAGCTTTGGTGGGCACCTGGTGTCCAGCCAGGGTTAAACCACTACACCTGTGAATATTTGCACATATGGCATTAAAAGGGGATATACTACAGAAATAAGAGGTAAGATTTTCTAGCAAGATTATCCTAGCCTTATTCTAGATACAGACTACAATGAGGCAAGGATGATCTGAGGGTTTCATCTTCCTCAGGAAGCCTGCAGCTCACAAATAAACCATCCTTTCTGGCTTCAGTGAGGCATCACATCCATCGCTATCTAGCACCACGGAAGGCAAAATAGCTCCCAAGTGTGGATCATTATTTTGCCTGGTCCTTAAGTTATACCTTGCAAGGTATAACCAAAAAAACTATTTCACACCTGTGAATATTCATTTTATTTCTGTACATGTGAGCTGTGCTGGAAGCTGTTAATTCTGGTTCAGTTCAGAACTCAAACTAACAGCCAGTTCACAGACAGTTTTTATTCTTGTGTCTCTGCAGCACAGTCCTGATCCCAGGGTTTCCACTGTTACTGACAGCCCAAGTTGTCACCTCTGTCCACAGCCCTCAAGAAGGGACATCTTAGATGGCTAAGCAGCGGAGATGAGAGAACTGCAAAAAGGCTCAGGAGTGCCCATTTCTGATCCAATCTTAGCAGGCTGTTTCTGGTCTTCTTTGAACTGCTCAGTCTTAAACATGGAAATGATGTGGAAAAGGAAATTGAGGGGAAGAGGTCTCATGCACCCTTATCCTGCTTCTAGGCCAGTTGTTAACTAAAGGGTAATGCAGTTTTCTGTACTTCCTGAGTCATTTATATGCCTCATTAGTCAGCAAGTGTACTCAAGACACTGATGGATACAGTGTCTTTTGCCCCAAGCATGTGGAGAATAGATCTATTCTGTACAAATAACCACATTGATATGCAAATTGAGATATTTACTATTCATAAATACTTACTCTCATTTCAAATGTTTCAGTAAATTGCCAAGCATAAACGGGGCCACATAATTTTGACACGCTAAACACAAAATGAAGTAATAATGAATAGAGACAATCTGTATCTGAAAGCAGGTTTGTCCAACACATATATTAAGTTTCTATGGAGTGAATTTCTTTGCTTTCTTTAGCACAGTATGCATAAAATCTTCAGAAACATTTATTTGATTCAAATCATATCATCAGTCCAAACTATTAATTTTCTGAAATATAGAAGACATAGGTTATAAATTGTTCTTTGAAATAATAACCTTTTTGACCTTTCATCATTTTACAGTTTGCATAATTTTTCCTTTTTGATTCACAAAGAATAAACATTTTGAATACTCACTGTATTTCTTAAATGCAGATACAACCTTATGTATCAGTAAGTCAGTTTGTGAGTTAATCTGACAGGTTAGGAACAACTTTTGAGTGGTAAATTAATTTGTGTTTTGCCATGTTGCTCTATACAATTCATAATTATTTTCACAAATTGATCATTAAAAGAGTTTCTTTTTTAAATGTCCCAATGATTTTCATGTAATAGGTGAGAACACCTTCCTGGGTTGCAGCCTGAGTCTTTGTGCCCTGTGGCTTTTTTTTATAGCACTCTGTGGCATAAATACACCAACATAAATCAGATTACCTTTCTGTGGGACTTACTTATTATATGCATAGTAAAACCTGGAGTTGAAAGGGTCACTGAAGTTCTTAATATTGTATAAAAGCATTGAACTAGATGTTAGGAGGCCTAGAGCACATGCCTGGTGCATGGAGGCTGGGAGAGCAGGGTTTGTGTAGTACAGCAGAGAGGAGGTTAAAGACTGATTTAAGGGCAGCCTGCAGCCACCAAAAGGGGGTCACAAAGATAATGGAATCACAAATGCTTCTTCAAAGTGACACCCCACATAACAAGGGGAAATGGCCACAAATTGAAATGGAACATGTGCAGATGGGATTAGGAAAAGCTTCCTTGCTAAGAGAGTGGTACTGCAATGGAACACGTAACATCAACAGACTGAGGAATCTCCATCCTTGGTGTTTTCCACATGCAATTAGACAAAGCTGTGGCTGACCCAATCTAGTGTAGGCAATAATCTTTCCTTGGACAGGAGGCTGGACTAAATGGCCTCTAGAAAACCCTTTCAACCAACATTTCTGTGATTATGACTTCCCAAGACCACTTGCCAAAGGGAGGTGGCCAGATTGCAACCAACTTTGGTTAAACCTTCTAATGAAACAGGTTTCACTGTAGCTTCTGTATTTCAAGGATGCTGGAAAACACAGACATGAGAGCTAGTTACATCGTATTGAGGAAGACTTAATTCCATCAGGTAAAATTGCAACTGTAGAACCCCAACAAGACTTTTCCTTAATGCACAACAAGACCAGAACAGTCTCCAGGGTCTCATAGAATAAGCTTCAGATACAAATTAGATAAACATTTTTTAAATTCACTTGTTTATGCAGAAGAATAGCAATGTATAAATAAAAACATTAAAATTGATAGAGTTATGGAATTTCAGTAATATTTCAAAGCCTAGGACAAAACTTGAGTTTACAGACTACTTAACTTGTCTCTCTGAAACCTTAACTATTTCTTCTTCTCAGATGAAACATAAATGAGGTCAGAAGTCAGAAGTTTTTATGAAATTTTACCAAATGAGTGTTCACTTGTAGTCAAAGTACTGAAAAATTACATTATTGTATTTTCTTATTTAAGTTCTAATGTCTGGTGCTGCACTGCAGTGAAGCAGTGAAGAAGTTTCTCTATGTCTAAACTAAATTTTGATATATAGCATTTACTATAAGTAAAATTCACCAAGCATGTTTCTATTTATATGTCCTTGGAAGTGCTTGTTACCTTGTGAAATCTCAGTGTGGTTGTCTGGACATGATTTCTCTTAAAATAGCATGAAACATACAGTATCTGAATCATCTGTACTGAACTGCTAGGTGTGTTTTCTTTTTTTCTTTTCTTTAATGGAGTGAAGTCCCTCCAGAATGTCCCAAATCAACATAATGTTGAAGTAACTTGGCACGTGAATTTACAAATATACATATATGTCTCTGTTGAGACACGTCCCTAATGGTTTCACATGTGAGGCATCTGCTAGCTATCAAGTTATTATGACTAGAAGTTGGAATGCATTTTACCATCTACTGTGTCCTTCATTTAAATTAAGCATGTGGATGAAACAACCTAATTTAGTAAGAAAGCACACTCTCCTTTAAAGGAATCTATCAGGCTTAATGTCGCAGATGAGCAAAAAGGCATAAAACAATATATGGAGAATGACATTTTTCAAGATTACAGAGATGTTCATAAGAAATACATACAAATATCTCTAAATGAATGCTTGGGAGTTGTTGTTGTTTCATCTGACAAAATAATTGCTTTCCATTATGGACAAACATAATATTCATTTTTTAACATCTGCTGGACAAACCTCTAGACAGATCTCTCAGTGAAAATGTGTTGAAGCCAAAAAAAACCCACTTTAGTCCTTGAGAAAAGAATCAGTCTCTACCTGAGCCTCATTCTGTTATACTGCAGGGAACAGTGTATGGAGAAGTTCAGGGCATTCCGTACCTCCAGTGTTGTAAAGTGTAGAAGCTATAACAAAAATAATGAAAAAATCCTTTGTCAGGATCATGTGGAAGGTGGCATTCTGAAGGCAAAACAACTTTATCAGAGTCTTGCTGGGTAAGTTCCAAGCATTCAAATTCATAAGGTACATGTGGCTACTCAAAGTCACAGGGAGAAAATAAGTCAGAAAAACAGAGAAAGGTCCATAAAGAGGAAAGAGAACACTCTGAACTAGAATATTCTTGACTCAGTTCTTGGAATGACTGCTGAGTTTTTCAGGAACAAGTTATCCTGAAAAAACAAATGAACAAACAAAACCCCCAAAGTGAGTTACATGCAGCTGCAAGGCATAAAAGGAAGACATTACAAGCAAAATACCTTGTAAATATGTGTTGGGGCTACTTAAATAGCAACACTGGAATGACTGTATAGAAACATATTGAGATTAATATACATATCAGAAAAAAGAAATTGAATGATACTTGATTAATACTTACTGAATTGTAGTAAATTCTTTCATAATGAAGCAAAAAATAAATGTATGGTCAGTGTATCAAGCTGCTGATAATTTTTTTTCAATCCTATACTTAGATATTGAACAGATCTAAGGTTCTATGCAGCCATCACCACAGAAAATTAAAATCCAGGTGAGCAGCACCACCATGTAAGTGCTGCAAGAGTATTAACATTTGATTACAGTGAAAACTCTGATGAATCAGAGAAAGGAGAAAAAAACCCAGTTTGTAATTTGCAAAACAGACAAAATTTAGGAATAAAACTCCAAGTCAGTAATTTTTAAAACTTTTCATTTAGGGAAAGAACCTAATAATTTAAAAATATTTGTTTCCTTCAAGGGTCTGAGAAAAGGATGACACAATTTAAAAAGCAATAAAGGAAAGCATAAAGATTTTAGGGCAGAAAGAACTAGTAGCAACGTTTCAAAACTAACTTCTGTATTAAAGGATTTTATTGAAATCTCGTCTTTAATGGGCTTTATGAACACTTCCTGAAAAACTGAAAGCCTTAGAAATCAAATAGGTAGAACTGCAAGAGAAAAACAAGAGACAAAAGAATGGTGCTAATATACTCACAGTCACAAAAGAGTAGCTGCTTAAAATCAGGAAATCCCAATGATAAGGGAGCAGCAATATCAGTTGAGTAAAAATATTCTGTAGTTTTTCATATTTTAATCGTAATGCTCTGATTAGACTGAAGAAAGTAAAATAAAGTTGACACAGATATGTAATACAGATCTAGTCCATAAATCATTATGAACTTACTTTTAGAAATGACAGAAACCAAAGTATTCACTCAACCCCAAAAGTTGCTTCCTAGAGGGAATGTAAAAACCGAAAATGATTAGATATAGTCAGACTCTAGTCTATTAGAAGATATTTTACAATAAACTAGAACTGCATTTATGACCAACAATATGAATGTCAGAGAATATTCCTTATACTGATAACTGTTCTTGGAAATAAATGAACCTGCTGTCTACCTTGCTTCCTTACTACTTGGTGAATTACAAGAAAAATAATCTGCATTTTTTTATCCTTCTCTGCAGAAATTTGTACACTTTGAGGATTCCAACCTGCAATTACATGACACAGAGGGAAGAAAGATTTCTTCTTCCAATATTTTCTGCTTGTTAGCATGATCTTTTCCTCTAATAAAAAAAAGGAAATAAAAAGCTCCAGTTCCTTCTTTCTTGCCATTACCATAGGAAAACATACAACAGTAGACTCTCCATTTGCCTTCCTTCATTTCCCCCATTCCTGTCTCTTTCTCATATGTATATTCTACACCCACTGGCTGATTGAAGGCCACTGGGTAATGTAAAATGAGGAATCACAGTATCATAGAATCATAGAATAATTATTGTTGGGAGGGACCTCCAGGGTCATCAAGTCCAACCTTTATCCCACCATCTCCCTAACCACTAGACCATTAGACCTTGGCCTCAAGCGCCTCATCAACCCATTTTTTGAACACCCCCAGGGACGGCGACTCCACCACCTCCCTGGGCAGCCTGTGCCAGTGCCTAACCATCTTCTCAGTAAAGAACTTCTTCCTAATATCCAACCTAAACTTCCCCGGACACAACTTGAGGCCATTTCCTCTCATCCTATCATTAGTCATTTGGGAGAAGAGACCAACACCAGCCTCACTACAACCTCCTTTTAGGTAGTTGTAGAAGGCAATGAGGTAATCAAAGTTACCTTATGATAACTCATTGAAACATTGTACGTTTCATGAAAGGGACACCAAGAATAGAAAAATGAGGAAATTCTTAAGAAGTTCCTGAATTACCTTAATTGTGTATTTTTTTTTTCCCTTTAAGTTGACCATATTTTATAGTTTCCTAGCTTACATAAACCCCAGTGCTCACCTGAGGACTTACTCTGAGTTATGATACTTTTCAAATTTTTATCACTTTCTTGAATTATTTTGTCTAAGTTTTCTACTGATTTTTCTGTACTGCATCATTCCATCTGCTCATTCTGTTCCAGAATGAGACTGAAATGTTGTTGAAGTAAAAATGGAAATTAAAATAGATATTTTATATGTGATGAGGGACAGCTGCAACTTGTAGACTGGAGGGTTGAGGGGTTTTGTGCAAGTGCGTGTGCGTCTGTGAATTCAGAGTGGCATGGCTGGCCATTAGCTTTATGCACAAGGAGGCAGGATGCAATCCTCTGTGAACAGAATAGTTTACTTTTACTTGAAATTCCCACATGCATACTAACATTGAAGAAACAGCAATTAGTAGGTATGATGAGATATATTTACTCTGCTATTTTGCAAAGCCTTATCAGTGCCATTAACTTGTTATTTTTACTGAATATTATTATTTTTTAACTTCATGTTGAACAAAAACTTTGTACTGTCCCTTTGAGATGTTGTGCCAGCTAAGCTGCACCAATGCCTCATCTTGTGGATTCCTCCTCAGAGATATGAGCTGCCTTAGCAGCATGGAAGACCAGATTCCCATATCCTCATGGTCTAGCTCATCAATAGGGAAATCTTCAGTGTGTAGTTGTGAGTCCTTACATCTACCCTCTACGTTTTTCACAGAAATTGTTTTGGCAGAAAAAAAAATCTATGATCTTTCATTCAGGAGACTGCATGAGAATCAGGGGGTTTCATTTAATATGACCCCCATCTTCAAGCCTTCAAGTTCACGCAGAAGATCCAGTCTTCTACCACTCAGTGAAACAACAGTCTTTGTCCTACTCAAGAGCAAGCACTCTGTTCTATGATATGTTATGCCAGCCATCTCACTTCCAAATCTAAAATAATATTGTTATTATTTCCAATTTTTCTGTCTTGACAATTTATCCTCGTAATGCTTTCTTCTTTAGAAATGCCTATCATATGTTGTGTTCATCACTCCAATAAAATTTCCTGTGTATTTTCTTCTTTGAATGGTCTGCTAGTATGCATCAAATTTTATTTTTCATGGTAACACTATCTCTTTTTCTGAAAGAATGTGTGTCTACACTGCATTTTAAGCTCTGATGCAGTTGAGCACAGTGATGTCAACAGCCCACACTTGAAGTCAGTTGGAAGCCAGCCACTTCCACATCAGAAACAAAGTAGATACACTAGATAATGTCAAATCTGAGCTAACAAGCTGCGATGAGAAACAGTGTGCATCAGCTAAGGTTCATTGTATGACACACACATCTCCCAGGCAGGTTAGCAAACTGGCAGGACAAATTCACATCTGCCTGCAAAACACTTTATAGACATATCTTTCATTAGAGCATTTTATAGAGGTCCCATTATAAGAATCTAGATTAGACATAAAATCCTATTCCCCACTGTGGCTGTCCCTTCACACAGAGGCTGATCCAGTGGGAATTCAGCCCACACTGAATCCTGTTGGCTTCAACTGATGTTTTCTAGTTCATTAAGCTTGTCTTGCTATTTTTCTCTCCTGCAATAACATCCTCTTTAACAAATTCATTAGGATGTGCCATGTAATACTGGAATTTTTGTTTGAAAACAAAACATGAGGGACTTTTGATATACTTTCCATTTTTGGAAATGGGCTTCTGTAGAGAAGCATGATTTACTTGGCATTGGTTATGAATATTAAATCAGCAGATGTGTTCATCAATCAATAAATTGCAGATTACACAGATGAAATTTAATCTATTTTTTTAGCATTGTAGAACCAGTGTTGCTCTTTCATAAAGCCTAGGTGAAGTTCATATATTTGTAATGCTTCCAACTTGTTTTAACAGGTGTGTTCCTGTCTCTACTGGATAGTTTGGCAAACTACCTCGCATTTGTATATTTACAACAGATGTCCTAGCTTTGAAGCATATGTATTAGATAGTCTATAAACTGCAGGAAATAAAATTATCAGGACATGAAAAATTTATGAACTGACTTGCTGAAATTTCAACAATTGCAAAATCCATTATTGCTAGTCTGCTGTGGACATTCTGCTGCATGCAGACTGTAAGAGAAATATAAAACAATATCACTGCTCTGTTGCTGCTTTTTCCATAGGTATAAGGAGGCATTTGTTAAATATGGCAACGTACCAGCAGACATAAGAACCCAAGTTATCTTCATGTGAGCTAATTGGATGATTCTGGTAAAATAAAAGTACATTTGTTCTTTCTCCCTCTACTTGAACTGACTTGGAAATTATTCTGTCTCAGTAAATTGAAAAATCCCAGATTATATTTCCACTTTATTTTTATTTATGTTGTAAATGCTTTGTGCCTTGTTTCTGCCATCATCCAGCTAAGACTGGACACATGATGCCAAAACACCACAGGCAGTTCTCACAGTATATGCTGCTCAGATTTTCAGACACAGAAGGTTGGTTAATAGTCTAGCTGAATCCTGGAAGCTATTCAGACTTCCCTTATTCCCAGATGGAATAATGAATGTTAAAAATTCCATAAAAGTGTTTAGCACTAAAGGCTACATAACAAGGTTCTGGTACTTGCCTTAATTTTAAAAGACTGATGAACTGAGGACTAGAGTATGTGTGGTCTCTGTGTGTGTTTGCACACTGAAAGTAGATGGAATGAATGAGTGGAAAGACTCCTGCTGAATTCATATAAAATGTTATACAATTAACAGCTGCATACGCAGCTTTTAAACGCAATTATAATGTACATAATTTTAATTATATAATGTTATATATAATATATGCTTTAATCCATATACATAATGTTTGGATTTCCTTTACATTCAAAATGTTAAATGCAGTTTTCAATATAAACTCTGAATGCAACCTGAATACACACTAATCTCCTCAAAAACCTAATTCCCTGCACCTTATTCACAATTAAATAAATATTTGTTGATAAATATTATTATTATTATTCTGTCTGTCATTCTGTCATTAAATGAAAATAAATTATCTAACAGTTAAATTGATTCATCATCTCCTTCAGTGAGCATACCAGATCTGGGTAAACCTCAATTTCATAAAATGTCGATTTTTCACTGTTAAAATTCAATTTACTTGTAAAAGGACAAAACATTTAGAAACAAGCCACTCTTATCTTTTCTTAAAATAGTGCTCCTAAGTTAATAATTGGATTTTATCACTGCTTATCACTATGTGAGGGAATCAAAACCACTATAAGAAAAATAGAAAATAAAAACTAGTATATACTTCAGGCTAGAGCATTATCACATGTATTTTAACTTTCAAGCAAGTTATTTGAATTACTGATTATTTAGCAAATGGTGAGGCACTTTCAAATGCATTAAATCACTGAGAGCATATATCTTACCGTGGAGCTTGTAGCAAAAAATATGAAATTATCAGAACTCTTCTGGTACAGAAAGACAGGAGGATATTCAATGAGACTCCTGTTCCCCATTGAAGCTTTTCCCTGGGCTCCAGGGAAGTCGTTTTTGCCTGGCTGCCTGGCTGTCTGACTTACTGTGACCATTGCCTAGGACAGTTCAAGCAGAGCAGAGCATGTCCACTGTTCCCACCCTATTATAGTTATTTTTGATTTATTTGAAGAACTAACTGGGTGTGAATTTCAATTTACTGACACATATTTATACCCTATGAAATTTACATCTTAAAGTTTTTTTTTATATATACACATATGTAAAATAAAAGTGTTCCTTGGTACAGAGGAACTGTAGAATGTTTCTTTGGGAACTCAGAAGGAATGGAAAAAACTCCAGCTAAGCATAACTGTGCTCGCCAAAAGAGAAAAATGCCTGTTGACTTGAATAAGATTTGGGATCACCTTAACAGATAGTCTTGTACAAGCTGCCTCAGATCAACAAAGGTATAGACCACTGTGACATATTTTGCAGTATAGAAATAGGTTTTGTCTACCAGTAACATTGAAATCTCTGCAAAGCAATGATGTAGCTCTCTCTGTGCTGTAGATTCACTGCTCATGTAAAGGACAAGGGGCAATGGGCACAAACTGGAACACAGGAGGTTCAATCTTAACATAAGAAAACACTTCTTTACTGTGAGGGTGACAGAGCACTGGCACAGGCTGCCCAGAGAGGTTGTGGAGTCTCTGTCTCTGGAGACATTTAAAACCTGTCTGGACGTGTTCCTGTGTGATCTGCTCTAGGATCCTGCTCTAGCAGGGGGGTTGGATTAGATGATCTTAGGAGGTCCTTGTCTTTGCCTTGCCTTGCCCTATCTATTCTTATATACTTTACGACTGTGAGTGAAAAATGCACTAAAATTCTAATTTTAACAATCAGTTTTTCAAATGAACACTTGGTCAAGTGTACTACAAATACATAATAATTCTTCCACAACAAAGACTCAGAGTGTCAACATTTGTTTTGCAAAATAGAATTAGTGGCATCATAAAAGAAGAGAAAACATCAAGACTGCACTGCAGAATATATTTTGGTTATGAAAAATGTTGAGAGTGACAAAATAATTTTACTTATTTCAAACATCTGAAAGTTCAAACTACAGCATCACTGTCACATAAAACATTTAAGCACACTTTCTTTCAATAGCTTTATTCAAAATAGAAGATAGTAGTCCTTTTTGTCAGCATTTTGTTGAAGAACCATTGTTTATTCTTTAGATATTGAGGAAATTTCTATAAGGAATCTCATATAAAGGTAAACATACAAATAAACTCCTAATATTGGATCCCACATATTTTTAAATGTCACTGAGAAATGGCACCTGCAAATGAATGAGAGACCTGTGTTTTTGAATGCTAGCACAACATGATTGCTAACATTTCTATGGTACTCTGCATTAGTGTTCCAAATTCTCTGAAAGGGAAAACTTAATAATTTATGGATCTGTTAAGTCATTTATCTTTCTATTAATCACTGCAAATTAAAGCATCTCACAACAGATACAAAATGATTTGTCAATAACAGGATAGTAATAATAATTTTGTATCAATTGCAAGTGAGAATTCTTCATGAGACACTATTAAAGGCAATGCTTTTTCCTATAACACTTCCATTACTGCAGGCAACCATACTGTTAGATGCATGAAGTGACCATTTACTCCCTCAAAGTATGAAGAGAGTTGTGTTTTGGACATACCTTTTAATTACAGATTGATGGAAGATTTGAAAACAATAGAAGGCATTTCTCCCAGTCATGAAACTTACCAATAATATATTCTTACTCAGTACAAAATATGTCAGTGCATTTTAACTCTTGCTATACAATTCCATCACAGCTTAGGATAGTATAAAACTAGAGAAAATATTTTATTTAAATGACAAAAAACAACATTACCAGATATTCCTAAAAAAATATAATCATCTCCTATTTGAAGATACCGATTTTCAAGGCTGCTGTTGCCATTAGTTCCCAATGTACACTGAGTTTGCTACCCACAAGCTTTTGAAAAACAGAGAATAGAGTGTGTACATTGTGCCAGAGATACCAAGTATCTTAACATCTTACCATTTCCCAAGGTATTTTTGCTAATACTGAAGATCTCAAAGCTTTGTTCAGTTAGTGACGTGTCAAGAATGGTACATGTAGAGAATTATTAAAGCAACAGGTAAGACTTAATCTCTCACAACCTCCAAAGATAAACCAGAGTCTATTTACAAGCAATGTATCAGAAGGAAAGGTTGTAAATGAACAACATTATTTACCAAACTTGGCTTATGTTTAAGCAGTTGCAAGTATGTTTAATTTCATGAAGAATAAACAGTTGCAGACAGAAACAGAAACCAAAAAACACTGAAAAATAAACCCGAGATTACAGTAAGATGTCTTTCCTCTATAAATGCATATACGAGACATACATGCTTTTTATTCCATTGCATTACAACACTTTTTGTTTATTCAGTCTTGCCGAGGCAACGTAATGTCTCTTATAGACTCACTACCAATGCAACACAATTGTTTATGTATAGAATGTTGTGGTAGTGTTTCACAAATTGATGACACTAAGTGACTTACGCGTATCCAACTACCAAGTACTGAAGCTGCATTCCCCAATAGTTGACCTTTGTAGCTTTTACTGCCTTCAGGTTGGGGTTTGATTGAGGCAGCAGGAACAACAGCAGATTTTCAAACTGTAATCATATTTTTCAGCAGTGTGCATCATTTATTAACTTTTATTTGATTTCCTTCTGGCACCCACAGCTCCAACCAATGTTATCTTCTTGTACAGTTTTGTCAAGATCACAAAACTGGCAATAAGTGCTGTAGGTGAGATTCTCACCAAATAAACAAACCCTTGAACTGTGCTGTAGCTGCTCAGGTGCAGCAAGTGTCCTGTCCTGCATTAGAACACCAAGCTCAGAAACAGGAATGGCTGAAAGAACCCGTCCTGCTTACTGTGAGCAGCTCAAAGGAGAAAAAGAAAATCCCAGTCTTTGAATTGTAATTGAAATTGTATTTATATCACATTTTCTGCTGTACATTACAAAAGAGAAAGCTTTCCTTTCTCTTAGGATGCCAAGGGGCTTTACTTGATACCTTTTAGTTGAGGGTGGGAGTTCGCTTACTACATTTTGTTTTCAAGAAGAAACATGTGAGCCTATATTAATGCAACTGTATTGGCATGGAAATATTTCATTTCTTATTGATAATATGCAAAATCTATTAATTACCTGCCTTTTCTTTTTCTCATTAGTGTACAGGAATGAAAGATAGATGTATAACCTATAGAGACAAGTAAGATTTGCAAATGCAACTAATATTCCATTAACTAAGTTTCTGGACAGATGATATAAAATCAAAACGGACAAGAATTTCCTGGGATAAAAGTTTTTCAGACTGAATCACCTAAAAAGCAAAACATTTTTAGAAACCTTAGCATTCCAAGTGAATTAAATAAATTGAATAATACCTTATTGAATTAATTTGACTTGTTTTTCTACTCAGAGAATGCCTCAGAAAAGGTTTCTCTTTTGTTGAAGTTTCTTTATTAGTTAGATTTATTACGGGATTTTCGCTAGTTTTTATGAATCTATGGATGTATGTATGAGCAGTTCAATAATAATACTCATTATTCAATACATTTTAATTAAAATATTGAATAATTTGACATATTTTATTGAAAAAGCACAGAATATTTTATTTTCACTGACAAGATGGATCCTCTATCCATCTACTGGTCCATAAAAAGGTTTTGAGTTTAAAATTGTCTGAGGTAAAGAACTAGAGGAGTACCAGGGCTGTTCTGCCCTTTCCTCTTTAAGCAATACAGGAACTAGCTGGTACCTCGTTTATAAGAAATTAACATTTTGAATTTGAGAATATTTCAGTTGAAACACATGTAAAAATAATGTTCTGAATAACTGAAACTCTTCCTAGAGGTGTTCTTAATGGACTCATATGTAAACTTTTTAATAAAGTGTTTCCTTAACTGCTTCCAAGACAGCATTCTCAATAAATAAAGTTTGGAAGAAACTGTTTTGTTTTTTTTTCACATAAATTGTAGACTTCTTGAACTCCTATCCATTATTCCTTCCCTCTCCCCTTGTCCTCCCTTCCTGTCACCTCCTAAAAAAAAAAAAAAAAAAAAAGCAGAAGATAATATACTTTACTGTATGCAAAAATTTGGGTTCAGGTTCCATTTGCTGCCATGAGTGAAAATTCAGAAATACCCCAAAAATCCCAGTAAGGATTTTATTAGAACTATATCATCATTTCCTGAACAATTCTCGACATACTTTCTACATATGACAGAAAGAAAACTACCAAAAACCTCATCAGTTCAAATATGCTCAAAGACAACCCCCTGTCTTGAACCTCATATTCAGGTACACTTAAGCAAAGATTCTTGTACTGTAGATTTTGTTCTTATTGCTTTCTCTTTTCTTGCAGTGGGAAATTAAAATAAATAACAAGAGATGACAAAATATAAATAATAATATGATGGTGAAATTGCAGCAGAAATTTTCTCACTGAAAGCTGAAGATTTAGATTAGATATCTGTGAATACATGTCAAATCCTTTATAGTAGCCTTGAAGATATTTTTTGTACTAATATATTGGAATACCACATCTTCCAACACTGACGACTACAGCTGTGAATGAAAATCATGATGCAGTTGCTATCAAATTTTCAATCAATATTTAATAACTGTAATAGGAGTAGCATCTTACCTAAAATAGTTACATGGCACTTATTACAATGTTATCTGAATGTCTCGCCTTCATTGTATTTGAATTTACGACACCTGTTGGGGAAGAAAGTCATTGTCTGCAATCATAAGTGAGAAATGGCTTCCAAGACTGCCCCAAGGAGAATATGCCAGGCCCCTTAATAAAGGAATAAAACCTTAGCTAGGCAGTGATTAATGATTTTTTTTAAGTCCCGTCCAGGAGTGTCTGAGCATGGAATGAGGAGACTGAAGACTATCTTTTAAGACAATGTCCTTTGTGGCTAAATAAATATAAAAAACATTAATTCCAACAAGGGTCAGCCTAGTATTTCAGTCCAAGAACTCATCTATACTTTTTCCAATTCTCGTAAGGGATATACACAAAACATCACATTTTCTTAGCATTTCTAAGGCAATTAAGAAATCAATGATTGTATCAGAAACTCTCCTGCCATAGAATTAACCTTACAGCTGAACCAAACTTTCAAAAGGGTTTCAAAGCAACCACATGTAGGGGAGGCTTTTTCTAAGTTCTCTCTGTTCTTAAAAATAGATCTGAGGTACTGTGCTTTCCATATCCCAGTATTGGAGCCAAGAAAAAAGCAGACAGAGCCTTAGTAATATCAGACTACTGTGTGTCTCTTTCCTTCTCTGTCTCTTTTTTCATCTTTAACTCTTTGAGGAATGAAGAAAGAAAATCATAAGAGCAGAGAAAGAGTTCTTATGCACCTTTTGAAAACTATATCCTTTAAAGTCCAGTGATGAATACATGAGATGTACGTGCAGTTATCAGAGAGACTTATTTTTATCAAATTTTTTTCACCCCTTTTATTTAGGTGAGGCATAAACTGATTGTAAAACTACAGTTGTAGGACAAATTTTAAAGTACGTATGTCTATAAGATTAGTGCCTATTTAAACTAGATATAGAGTTTGCTGCATAGCCAGTATAGTTTTAAAAATCATCTGACTGTACTTGGTCTTCCATAATTCCAAAACGAAACACATCTCCAAATCCATAACTACCTTATTAATGTCGAGTCTTACTACAGAATGGAGAGGACTTTCTCTTAAATAGGGTGAGCTGTTTTCAGTAGCAAGAGCAATTGTGGCTAGTAGCCATACCCCATTCAAGAGATTCAGAAGACTTTGATGTCTGAGAGATAACAAGATCACCCTATCTTCACAGCAAGTATTGCCTTTTATGGTAAGGAAAAAGCAAAGTCAGGAAAGAAGTAAAAATTTTCCTTATTATATTTCTCACACAGAAAATTGCCAACTCTCTCTCCTGATCAACCAGAGAAAGCAATAGAATAGCATACTAAAGTTCAGCACCTGCTGTATCTCTGATGGTATTTCCTAAGTGTTTTCCTGAGGTAAGGTAATTTATTTGGCTTATGATGCTCTTCTACCTGTATCTTAATTAAAATATACCATAAATAGACTAAACTCTACTTCAAGTGAAAACCCACTCTGGTGCAAAGGAGTATATAAATGACATGCCCAGTGTCAATGTGGAGGCTCAGGTTTAAACATGAATCCTGACTCTTCAGTGATGAGTCCTGCGAGCTCATGTGAGCATGCTGAACTCATAACACGTGCCCATTTAGAGCTGGCCAGCCCAGGGGAAACCAATAGTCCAGGTGTGGCAGAGAGGGGAGAGTGACTTGCTTCAGCAGCTATGATTTCTGCAACCACCTGTTAAGAGTGGTAGAGTGCCTCTTGCTCATAATTCAAGGCAGTGATCTCACCCTCATTACTTAAATTCAAAAGCAGACCCTGCGTGAGGTCAACCACTCTGGGGGAAGCTGAAGTGTTCACAAGTTAGCAATAAAACTGTGTGCAACAGCAGGGACAAGGGGTCAGCAGGATAAGCTGCTCAAGTGAAGCATAGATACAATTAAAGCAAATAGGTGAGCTAGAGCAGATATTTCATCTGAATATATAAATGTTTCAGGCCCACACTGAGGCACAGATGGCAAAGATAGCACAGTCATACTCCCTATGCTGTAGAGATCAGAACGAATGCCTATAAAATGTACCTCTGTGGCTGACATGAAATTGCTTAAGCTCTTTTCCACGTACAGAAAATGGAACAGCAACCTGTTTCCTTGGTTTTAACTCCCTTGCAGAAGAGGAAGCTTCTCTAGGATTCTGCTAGTAAGGAAAGTAGATACCTACAGAAAAACTTTGCTTGACATGTTTTTATTCCAGATGAAAATACTTGGTTCCTTAGCACCTGGAAAGGAGACTTGCCCATATAATTTGTTACTCCTTATTTTGAGGAATCACTGTGCGTGAATGCCGTATTTAATTTCTTCCGGACAAATACTGTTCTACCAGTACTTTGTGATTTCATTTTTACTGTTACTACTTTGTGTTTTGATGCTACAAGCATTGTTCCTTTCTTTCTTTGAGTTAAATGATTTTTGTAGCAGCACATGTTTCCTAGACACAGGCATCTGAGGAGAAAAAAACTGATCATTTGTAATCCTTGCCTATTTCAATATCGTCAACCCAAAGGCAGTATGGCTTTACTTTCTAAATGCTTCCTCTTCCTTTGCAATTAAGGTAGTATCTTCTAAGCAACACAGCTCCATTTTGTGCATCTATAAAGTTCCCTGTGTGTTGATATATGTATTGCACATGGCCAAAACAGGGAGTGTGGCATCTCAAAAATGTTTCTTTTCACATTTCACAGAAAGAAAAATAAACTTACTGTCCAGGCAATAAAAAACCCCAGTAGGTTTCATCTTGAAATCTAGCACTAGTTCTTTTTCAGAGTATATGGAATGTACATCCACTTGTCTCCTGGCTTTACAACTGTTACATGAGATCACTTTGTGTGCCTGATAGGTAGAATGACACCTTCTGAATCAGGACAGATGACAATTGTTCTTATATTGAAAATCTGAAATGCTACCCAGTACTTTCCCTTAGTATCAGTAGACTGATGGCCTGACTGGCCCTTTGCAGCTCCAGCACCTAGTCATACAGTTCTGAAAGATCTGATTTTATTTATTCGAGCAATTGATGGAAGCCCCCAGTACAGGTTTCCAGAACTGTCATTTTCATTGAAATATCATCCAGTTTATACTTTCACAAGGAGAAAGATTTTGACAAAACATTTGGTCAGTCAGCCATGTACTACATGTGCTTATAGGAAGCTATTCCTCAAACTTATTTTCATTATTTCGCATTTCCTTTTTCTCAATTTATTAACAGAAGTCTCTGCTCACTGTCTTCAAAGGGAATGGCTGGGAGTCCATTTTACTCTGGGGAATTTTTCTGGTTCCACACAGGAATCTGGATGATACCTTCTTTTTCACAGTTGCTAAAGGTTTTATAAGCCAAAGGTTTTATAACCTCCATATCTGCCTTTAATTTCTCATGCATATGCTTTATCTGGAATTCTTAAAAATAGAATAGATCATTTTTTTTACAGATTTAACCCTAAAAAAAAAAAATAAAATAAAAATTAAGAAAGTTAATGCTCCTTCAAGACCTATTTGCATATTTTATAATAATCTTCATACGAAACATTCCCCAGGAAAAACACGCAGTAGTCTTTTGGATGTGTTCCAGAAACTACAGTGAGTCTTCCCTCTGTGATTGCCCTAACTCATGTTTGAGAGAGATGTTCTCTGCCAGTGAACCCCAGTGAATTCTCATCCCAGTGAACCCCTAGGTATTTGCTGCCATGTAAAACAGGGTCGGTAATAGAAACCGAGTGTGCCTGCAGCTGTCTAATCTTTACTCCAGCCACTGTGGAGTTCTCCCACGAGACAAGAGGGATTTACTGAGATTTACTATACTGCTGGAGAGGGTTACACACAGTGTGTTACTGAGAAGCACAGGACTTTGCTGTGTATTAAAATAAAGTCTGATTTTTCTGTAGTTTTTCAGAAAAAAAGATCAAGTTTCTGAGCCCTGAAAGGTTCAGACCTCTGCAAACCAAAGAGACTTTGCTCCCTATTTATAGTATCCAGCTGCTAGTGAGCAACAGGATTTAGGGAACGCCTCTGCCCTCAGCACTCCTGGGCTACTGTAGATAGAACTATCCTGCAAGTATAGGCACTTAACCAGAGAGGTTTACCTGAGGAGGGAGGAGGCACATGATGGACAGATACCCACAATACTTGACAGGGATACAAGTCAAAGAACAGAGGAATCATTTTGGAAATCCTTTATTCTGTGTCTAGCTGACACTGAATTTATCCTTCATATTGGCAGAGTTATGCAAGAAAGTATTCACAGCCCTGTTCAGCCTAAATGCAACTGAAACCAATGCCAAGAGTTTCTTATGATACTTCAGACATTAATTACATTCTACATACTCATTTTTAAAATATTTAAGACTTCCTGTGAAAAGTGGCTCCAGGAATTGGTATGTTACCTTTATGCCTCCTGGTCAATGGACTGTCAGACACACTGCTGCAGGAGCACTGCTGCTCTGATTTATCTCACCCACTGGAAATCTTGGCTTTCATTAAAAATTTAGCTAAGGACAATATCAGAATTAGTCTACAGCTATACTGTATATATGGAATCACATATATAACCTCACTATCAAGAATCAGTGTGTGTGTGTGCCAGGACTAACAGCTCCTTTTCTGTACTGCAGAATTCACACATTGTTTCCTGATCCCTCTGCTTTCCCATGAAAAATAATTAATTTGCTTATTCACTTTATTTAGGTCATTCATCAGTGTATCACTATTTATTGGTTGATCAATATCAAAAGTGCCTCAAAAAGTCACCAAGGTCAAAAATAACACTCTTGTTATTACTTTGCCAAGTTCAGACAAGGTATGTTTATGCTTAGTCTGATCATCTCTATTTAATTCAACAAGAAGCACAAGGAACTAGAAAAAAAATGTTGTGGGATTATGAATGAATTCCTAATTTATCATACAAAATGAAACATCTACTGTGCAGCACAAAAGCTGCCACTGTCCACTACAGAAGTAGTTCAATAAGAGGCTGATCAATTCATAGCTGATTATTTGATAATGAATTACAGGAATATTTTTAAATTGGTTGTTATATTAAATATACACATTTTTTTATTAGAGTCCCAAACAAAATTTAATAAACATTATGACAATCGGTGTCTGCTGCTTAAATTTCTGTAAGTCGGGATATTTGATATTTTTGCAGCTAATGGTAAACACTTGTATATTTTCCACTAACTTTGATTTTGCCTCTGCCGTTATATTAACTACTGTATCTTCAATAATCCAATTAATTATCTCCACTAAAGCCTGAAATCAGAAAAGCCATTAAGAGCATGCCTAAAGTTCAAAATGCGTTATTTGTAACAGGACATTTTAGGCAGCTGATAAATAACACTGTTGAACAGCCTTTGCTTTTTTTCTATATGAGTGCTAATACACTGCCTCGCTGTTCTCATTTTCATTTTCAGGATTTTTATCTAAATATTATTTTGAAGAAATGTGAGCTTTTTATTGAGATACCTTGCACTGGATTACTGCAAGAGATTTTCATTGTAACATAATGTTGTAAGTGAAGGAGAACAAGAAACACGTGACTTTTCTGAAATTGTGTCTCAGAGTCTGCAACCAGTAAGTCTTACTTGAAAATGGAACAGAGTGCTACAAAGATAGCTCTACTTAAAGACAGATAGAAGGAATATTCTTTTCCTCCATTCAAGAAAACAAAGTAAACTACAACTCCAACAAGATCATTTCACTCTGAAGTTAAACAGTCCCAGTCTTCTACATGAAGACAGTTTCAAGTTGCCAAGTAAAAATTGCTTTCTTTTGCTTTGATAATTAAAGAAGAATCAAATTACAGATGTACTTCAGTTTGTCATCAAAAGTTTAGCTGGATGACATTTGAAAAACTTCCTCCTTTTACCCCTGAAAGGCAAAGGAGAGGAAGAGCTTTCAACCAAATAAAATTAGTTGTGTTTGAACATTGATTATGTACAATGAGAATAATTGTTTAAGTCTGTCATTTGTGTAGAGAAAGCTTTCTGAAAGTTAAAATATTCCCTATACGGTCAACTTCATGCAGAACAAAGATCTATTCATTAATTCATGCCTTTTGTGGATGAAAGTACATAAAGAGCATGCTTTGGTATAATTAATTCATCCCTGAGACTCAAATAGTTTGCTGGTAGACAAATGTCTACATTTGCCCATCTTGGAAATACAATCATAAAAACTTTCTATAGTGTCTGGAAAAAAAAAAGTGTAATAACTTGAAGGTGAAGATTACATAGACTTCTTATTTTTCTAAGCTGTGAAAGAGATTTCAATAAATCAAAGTGGACAAAAGAAAAAAAAAAACTAGAATCTGATAAGAAGGTACAATAAGATTATCCAAAGCTACATTTTGATGTAAACAGGAAATTAATTTTGATTATTAATAGTTTTGCTATATTCTGAATGCCAGAAGAAAATAGGAAGGAATGGTTTTGAATCAATACATTCATTACTTTAAACAGACAAGTATGGTCTAATCTGGAAATATATTGATGAAAGATATTAAACTGAAGATTATTAAAATAGAGAAGAATGAAAAATTATTACTATTTTAACCATTGGGTTAAAAATGTTATCCTTTCCTTCCTTTGTTTACAGCTGAAATTACAGCTTTTCTTCATACCAACTATATGATTTTAAGTGTAAAAACTGACATTAGTCTTTATTTCTATATCTAGACCAAAATTTAATAACTTCTGGAATAATTTAAATCTTTTCAAATGTACCAGAAAAAAAACAAAAATATCAAACAAAGGTGCTTTTTTTGTTTGTTTGTTTTGAAAAGCAAGAACACGCCTTGGATCCATTAAAATAAACATAAATTTTCCAGCTAGACTTACTGGATCCATGCTCTTCTGAGCTCTGTGCCCCTTCCATCAATATTAGCAATAAAATGCTTTGATAGTCCCTGAGTATTGACCTGAACTGCTAGCTTTGCACATTCTGCATCGATCCTTGTGTTTTTAAAGGGATATTCTTGTAATCAGACAACTCCTAACGTTTCTTGCAATCTGCTCAAAAGGCTTCAGATTCAGTAACATTCTGCTAACACTTTGGATTTTTCTTCAGGGGTGAGATTTGAAGATGAGTATATAAAATAGCATGTAAAATAGCAGTACAAAATACAGAAATAAATTTCAAAAGAAATAGATGAAAAACGTAATATGTTCAAAGTATGAAACTGATTCCACATGAGAAAAGTTTGAGTCTCCAAAGCTCCTCATCTTGGAAAGAAAATATTTAGATGGATTTAATCAAGTTCTGCAAAATCAGGAAGAGCTAAGATGTTCACTATTCACTGTTCACTCCTTCTAATAGAAGAAAAAAGGACCACAGAAAGAAGCTAATAGGAGTTTCTAAACAAACAGAAGAATGTGTTTTCACAGAACAGGTAGCAGCATCCTTGAGAAACTTGCCAAAACATACATAGATGCAACCTGTAGGTGCAAATACTTGATCTGCAGTTTTTAGACTTTCCTAAGTGCCTGCTGATGGCTACAGCTGGAGGCAAACAATAGGGATAGGTGGAGTCTCATTTCAAACTAATGTACTGTTCTTGGGTTCAGTTTGAGGAAACAAGAAAAAAAAAAAATAGTCTGAGGATACAACGAACCTGCTTATGCATAACTGTACTCCAGTTCAGAACTGTGTTCCTCAGACTTTAATGTGAGCATCGCTTGCAAATTACTGTAGTGATCTAGGTGTCAGGGGAGCAAACCTTTCTGAATATAAGATATAAGAGTTTTTAATAGGAGGAAAACAGCATTCTTGGAAAGAGTTTTTGGATTTTGTCTTTTTTAAAAACTAATTCTTAAAAAAAATCAAGGTAGGACAAACATCAAATGGGAAATTAAATTAAAGACCTGAAAAATTCAGCTAAAGAGTTATGATTTGACTAACTGTAAGAACTGGAAGACAGAGCCATATAAAATATTCAGGATATTTGCAAATTATCTTCTCTTTCAAGATCCTTCTTGTTAACCTTAAAAAGTCAAGAAATAATTAGCAAGTTACTCTGTGAGGAATGTCAGAGGAACTAACACAATGTGTCCTTCATTACAAAGCAGAAGCACCCCTGTATTATTGAGATAAATATTCATTAAAAAATTAAATGCAGAAAGCTGTCACCAGGTCTTCAGTAGCATTGATTTTATACATTTAATATATCGAATTACATTTCTGAGTTGTCATTTTGTACTACACTTGATTACTTGATATAAAAATTCAGTAACATGAAAATGTAACAAACCTTTTCATCTCTCTGGGTAGGGTATGGTTAGAGGGGAAGGGAGAATCCCTGTTGCTACCATGCCATCCTAAATGCATAAAAATACTATTGCTGATGGTTGGAATAACAGAATCCACACGTTACTTTCCTCCTCTGGAAAGTGGAAAAAGAGTCTGGCCTCACTGCCAGGTAAAAGAAAATGAAATGTGACTGGACACACAGGCAATTTATGCAATGTCTTATGTTGCCATTTGATTCCATGCTTCAGACTTGTTTAGCACTAGTCATAGTGGAACTCCTTTGTACACAGACTTGCAGTCTTCTCTGCAAAGTATCGTCTTATCCTCACGCCTGAACACACGATGTTGAGAAGGGATACTTTTCAATGAGTACAAACTGCTATTTGCATGCAGTCAGAAACACTTAAATTATTGTTTTCTACCTATTCCATCAAAGGTCCAATGTCAAAATCCTATCTCAATTGCAGAGCAATGGAAACAGGAATTCAAAGTGCAACAGCTGATGGACCCAAAGTCTTTGCAATGTCACTTTCAAAATCCATCTATAACACCTACGTCATGGCTTAATCCCAGTCAGCAGCTAAGCACCACACAGTCACTTTCTCACTGCCCCATGGTGGGGAGAATCAGAAAGGTAAAAGTAAGAAAACTTGTGCGTTGAGATAAAGACAGATTAATCAAGTAAAGCAAAAGCCAGGTGCACAGGCAAAGCAAAACAAGGAATTCCTTCAGTACTTTCCATGGGCAGGCAGGTGTTCAGCCATCTCCAGGACAGCAGGGCTCCATCATGTGTAACTGACAAATGCTGTCACTCTGAGCATCCCCCACTTCCTTCATTCCCCAACTTCACATGCTGAGCATGATGTCATATGGTGTAGGATATCCCTTTGGTCAGCTGGGGTCAGTTGTCCCAGCTGTGTCCCCTTCCAACTTCTTGTGCACCCCCAGCCTATTCACTGGTGGGGTGGGGTGAGAAGCAGAAAAGGCCTTGATGTTGTGCAAGCAGTGCTCAGCAGTAACTAAAATGTCCCTGGGTTATTAACACTGTTTTCAGCACAAACCCAAAGCATAGCTCCATGCCAGCTACTGAAGAAAATTAACTCTATCCCAGCCAAAACCAGCACAGCACAGTAGACATAAAGCTATTTATCCCTTCAATTTGTCCTTATGCTAAGTAAATTATAGCAAAAGAGAAAAAAGCAAATCTCATTTAAACTGGAATAAGGAAACAAATTTGACAGACAAATAGGGCAATTCTGTTCCATTTCAATTACTTAAAGACTTGTGCTTGGATTTTTGTTTCACATTATTATGCATATCTCTTTGCCTTGTTTTTGCTTTCCTACCTCTGAACGATATTCTCTTTTTTCATCCTTACAGAATGCAAGGAAATCTCTCAGGGGTTTAAGAAGCCAATAAAGCAATCAGTCAATGCTGCTCAGCTTTTGAAACTCTTTAATCCCTGTAAGAAATTTTCTTGAAAAAGATTTACAAGATAAAGTCAGCAGCAATTAGCTTCCAAATTGTGCCCTTTTCCAAGTGGTCCACATCGTGCTTATCCTTCTGAAATTGATTAAGTGCATCTTACTGGAAAATCTTTGAGTCTCAACACTTATGTGTTCAGGGTATAAATTGTTCCGAGGCAAGCTGTTTCTTTTTTGTAAGGGGAAAGAAGCAGGAAGAAATTCCTTATTATGAAAGAAATCTATTTTCTGGTAGGACATTTTCTGAAATTACAGCTGTTTGTTGCACTGAGAGATTTTAAATGTCTCAGTAAATCTTGATATGATTAGTGATCATTAGATGAGGTTAGCAAAAGAGAATAATATGTTGTTTTATAATTCTCGTCTCCATTTTATGAAGTAAGTATTTGTAATACAAGAATGTGCATATACTGTAATATGAAGGGTCTTGCAAGAACTTGAGACTTAAAAAAAATACACACAGGAACAAGGCTGAAAATAAAACCTGTCCATTTAAATAGATGTTTGGATGCTCACAATAAATGGGAAATGGCATACATTTAATAGCTCCCAGTGATGCTCAGATCAGAAAGAATACTTAGGTAGGAACTGAAGCTGAAAAAGTCTCACTCACTGGGATTCCCATTGAGATCACACACACGCAATTAGAAAAATGCATAAGCATTTCTAGATAAATTATACATGAATCTGAATAGGCAATTAACAGCTTGATTTGATTAGCTCAATTTAGGGATCAAAAATATCAAAGCACAACTTACGACATAGGAAAATAACTTACAAGTTTCTGGGGAGAGAGAGAAAAAAAGCCAGAGAAGATGCAGAAGGATGCAACTCCCTACACCAATTCTTTTGGTGTGATGCTGATTCAGAGTCGTTATCTAATACATTTTTTAAGGCTGAAGATGTGGAGCCAATCAATCAAACATTGATTTCTGTAAGTCTTTCAAATAAGGATGGGCAAATTGGTTCTTCTTATGGCTTTTCTCGTACATGTTCTTCAGACAAGTCGTATATTTCAGAACAGAGAATTGATATTTCTTCTTTTCATCTTCACATTCTTGCTACAGAAGCCTTTGAACGTGAAGATTTCCAGTCTTATTGCTGGACCAATTTACAACTCTCTAGGACACATGTAGCAAAAACAATCTAAAACATGTCTGTATGATGCTGAACTCAGAACTGGCAGTCTCAGCTCTGGAAAGTGATCTGTCAGTTTTCTGAAATAATCTACTCAGTGTTCGGTGGCAGCCAAAAGGGTCAACAAAGTGCTGGGTATCATCAGGAAGGATATTGAGGACAGATGGTGCTGTTCTGCAGCTATTTAAAGCCTTGGTACACTTACTTCTTGAACAATGCATAACATTCTGGTCCTGTTACTCAAAGTCTTGTAATTTGCAAAAGGGAACGTGCCATGTATATGGAGCCAGCAATGCATTGTTTGTCCAGGTATTGCTTTAACAGTCTAAGAGTCCAAATTATCTAATTAATGCAGAAAAGCCTTATTAGCAGTATGGCTAAAACTGTTAGACAAAAATCCCTTAATGTCATCTACCTCTTTTCTCTGGTGTTAATGCTTACTATTCCAATGCACTTTGGGTGCTAATCTCAACAGTTTCAGTCTTTTTAGTGAAATAGGATGAAAGAAGTCTACATCAAGTAGCTTCCTGAGTTCTTCACTGGGAGGCATGTGATGTTCCTAGAGGGAGTTTCTTCCTCCTCTGCCTTGGGTGTCCTTGTGGTTATTTGAATGTGCAGCTCATTCCTTCCCACTGCATGTCTGGCCTTGTGCCTGATAAAGACCAAAAAGGCAGACCAGAAGGCTATCCTTCTTAATCCATGACATGAAACACATTTGTTTCCACAGGATGCTTGGAAGTAGACTGGTTTTGCTTTTTTATACTTTCATTTCAAATGCTGAAGATATTTATCAGGCTCCAATTACTTATTTTAGATAGAATAATATCTAAAATGTTCTAATCCTTGTTCTACTTAGGAAGAGCAAAGCAATGTTTACTTTCAATGCAATTCTAAAATGACATTAAATCATTAAGGGAATGATTTCTTAATTTAAAGGTATTAAGCCCCTAATAAGCCCCACCTTTAATTTAAAACCCAACATATATTCAGCTGGGGACACATAGGAAACATGCCAAACTGATTGAAAACTTACTTTTTACTGTCCTTTTGGTTACTGGTATTTTCCCTTTTATTTGACTAGTGAAATTACGATTATTTCATTTTGACTGCATAGAGTAGCAGTGAATCCAAGAGTTGGATATTTTTCCTCTTAGCTATTAAAAATAAATGGAGATGCCTGGAACCTGAGGGCAATGTGGCATATCAAATGTTAGCAGTGTTAGAGTCCAACATAAGAACACAGAAATGCCCCAAACTAAGACCTTAATGCCTAGATAAGTAATATTACCTATTTTTCTTAATTAAAAAAGGATGTTTGAATGATTTCTCAAACACATTTATAAGGTATCTCACATTTAACATGATGGCTCAAATTTCATATGCCCTCTGCACCCAGATCCATCACTTTTCTTTACAAGTAATCCTGTATGCATAGATGGGCTATGCATATTCCAAGTATGTATAAGTAATGCCTTTAGTGCATGAGTGTCACAGCCCCCAAGTGTTTTGAGTATGCTGTGCAGAATATTACAAAGCTGGGGCAGCTCAAAGAAGTTTAGAAGATGGCCTTGATCCTGCAACTTGCAGGCTCAGCTGGGAGAATCAAGATCAATGGCACATTGTTACAGTGCAACTTCAGCAGCCACAACTCTTTCATTTCAGTTCATTTTTTGGGGGACTTACTCTACTCTCTTCATCATCTTTCTAAAGGGAGAGGAGGTATCAGCTGGGATTTATTTATTTTTTTTTCCCCTGTGACAATATTTCTTCAGTGCTTCATGCTGTATTTCACTAATTTGTTCTCTAAAACACAGAATGAAATTTGTTCATCAGTAATTGAGATGGATGAAATGGCGAGGACAACAAATTGATCCATCCAGGAATCTGATTCATCACTTTACTAATGTAAAGATTACAATGTGCACTCACTTATCCAGACAGCCTGTGAGAAGACAAAAATGTCACGGGAAAACCTTGGCATTGGACAAACAGCAAGTAACCTAGTTTCTTATCCAATCTTGTGTCTACAACTTTCCGTATTTTTATATTTTTTTTTAAGAAGCAGCAAACATTATATTAAAAACAAGCACTGTGTATAGAATTCTGATTGGTAACACCAGACAGAGGTGTTAACCCGAGTTATCCTGTCTCAACATCACATTATGAATCTTTATTTAGGAATACAAGGACCGCAGTCTTTCAAAGACTTTAGGATGCACTCAGCCTTCCGCATGTGAGAAGACTCAGTTCCAACATTTTAATGAGCATATGAAGTGAAGAAGCTATGGTAACATTTCTGTGACTAGGGTTCTGTTAAGAGAAAGAGCCACCCAGTGCTATAAGATTCTAGTAGTGTGCAGCTTTTAAAGGTAAAATCTCACAAACTAGATCACGATGACAGTTGAAATTATGCTAGTTCTAATAATAACATCATCTTGAATATGGTCTGTTAATAGTTAAAATTCTTTTATGTTGTATGTTTATGAACATATACATACCCAAAAAGAAAATTCATTAAAAGACTGCAGTTGCAAGCAGGCTTTATTAGAGTTCTTTTGCAAGCCAAGCAGTTTCACGAGCATCAGAACTAATGAAGCCTAGTTTCCTATAGATTTGTGTCTCAGGGTTGATTTGTGAGCCCTGCCTGATGAGTTCGTTGCAGCAGAGATACATTAAAGAGCTCTGCTGGTGTGGATTCTTTCTAGTCTCACAGTGACACAGGCTTTGCCTTAATTAGGCAAATATGTGACAACATATAGGATCATCTCTCTTGGGCCACTTCTGTACCAAAAACATGTTGAAACTTAGTATCAATGAGACCTCTAAACACTTTTTGTAGTTTGCTTAAAACAAATTATTGAGTTTAAAAGTTACGTGCTGGAGAGTGGAGGGATAAAGACAGCTGCTTTTCCACATCTGCACATTAATATATAGTCATCAAAACAAGAAAAACCATGTCAATCTTTTCCATTGTTTTCCTTGAAATATGTAGATAAATCAACTAACCCTAGCAATGTGCTCCTAAGCCTACTGTGCATGTTTTTTTCCCTTAGGCACAAGCAAAAAGTTGTTGGCTGTTCCTGTGCTGTAACCACATGGGTTAGTTTAGGTTTCATTATATGACATATTTATCTAAAAATTTAAAATATACTTTCATTTCTTTAAAATGAAGACTGCAAATTACTTTATCAGGTGAGACAGGCATATTCAAAAGTACAAAAAAATCAGCAGGCTGGCTGGCACTTACCAGTTCTGCTTCTGAAAAATCACCTCTTCAGTGGAGTATGTCAACCTGCAGCAGCAAACAGTGGTGAGGAAAAAGTGAAAATGTTGCAGAACATTTACATACTCATGGAAGTACAGAATTTTAGCATATGGCAATGTGCTCATTATGTATTACCCATGTGTTGAAATGCAAAGGGAAAATATTTGATTTTTTTCTTTCTTGCTCAATAGCGAAGAAATGTGTTAGAGGAAGGGGAGAATGTTTATTCTTATCCTAAAAATAGGATAAAACAAAAATCCACCTGAAGAATCAACATCTTGAAATATTTCTACCAAAAATTGCTATTTTCCCATTTTTTATTAAATTTCTATAAACACTGTCATCTCCTGAGATAATTCTAGTTAAACTAGAAGAGGGTAGATTTAGACTACTCCACCAATAAAGAAAGAATGAAACAAAATACCACATAGAGAAAAGCAACATATCTTTGACCACATGAGGAAAAGTGGTGATTTTTAAAGGCTCTCCTTATCTCTGAAATATTTTTTTCTAACCTAATGTGTAGGTCAAAGGAAAAAGGCGTGCGCAGATATGAGTCAAATGAAATAATTTAGGGTTTTTTTTTACCTTCAGTGATAGTCAATTGCTGAATAACAATTTGTGACATTTTCTTGGGTTTCTGGGTTTGAACAACTTATTTTCTTCTAGTGTGAGGGTTTTGGGGAGCAATTACCTATGAACCAAAGGATATGTTTTTAATCTTCATGCTCTGGGCTTGTGTAATATTTCCATTATTATTTATTCAAATTGTATCAGAAGCCATGAATCTACTCTTCAAACAAATCACACTTTTTAGACTGATAATTGTAACTCTTGTCTATCAGATTTATCTTAAGGTCAAAATGACACCAGATAATGCAAACCAAATTACTTTGGAAGAAGCTTAGTCTTTATGTTCAGAACTCTGAGATGCTCAAAACCTTCACTCCATCTAAATGAAGCAGTAGAGTTAGGAAAAAAAAACCCACAGGGTTCTAAGCATTGTAAACTCCTTTTATAATCCACGATATAGCTACCCTAGATAAAAAACCCTAAGTGTCACACAGAAAACAAAGTGAACTGTTACATTTTACGTTAGCTTTAACTTCAGATTTTATATAAGACTGTTTAAGGTGGATTTTATTATACTGGTTTATCAGTGTGCATTAACCCACTCCTATCCCTTCAGTTCCAACAGTGGTCAAGATAACTTTTAACATTTAAGAGAAATTCAGTTATTGCAGACTGATTTTTTACCTAGCTTGATATTCAACAAACCTACTCTTATTCAGGCTTTACTTCCATCCAAATTATTTTTGAAAGGCATTTTCCTGATATTATATCAGGAAGAGGCATCAGAAGTGAGGAACAATGAACTCAAGCAACCTGTGGAATACTTCCCCTACCCCGGGGAAATCTTAATTGAATCTGAATCAGTCTTAATTAGATGAATTGGCAGATTGTTCAGTCTTTTCCTTTAGGACGATTAAACCCTGAATGTATATAGTTGCTGTTTCAGTGCTTTGTAGCCCTCAGAAAAATTGTTTATTGAAATTATCAGAATATGTTTGCGGGGAGATAGTGGAGTTAATTACAGCTTTTTTGTCTTATATGAATATACGTTCCGTTTCTTCAGTTTAAAATAAATTTTATGGTTTGGATTATTTTTTCTAGTCTCATTAAACTCAGGTATTACTTTTCAAGTAAAAAATAGGAGAGCTATAACGGTATAAAAACCTAGGATAGTTTCAGTTTTTCTCAGGATATCTAAGCAAACACACGTGCACAGTATTACTGCACTAAGTTTTTTTTTAATCTCCCTTTTTAACTTTTTGTGAATGAGACTGCTCATGCAAATCTGCATATAGAGGTATTCAGAGACAATAATAAAATTAATGCACATATTCTTTAACTGATGCTTTGCCTGTTTACACAAAGCAATGGATTGCAGCACAGAAAGTCCTGAGTTGATCCCTAGTGAACTACTACGTTGCTGGACTCAGTATTCACACAGCCACACTTAACATTCTAGCACTACCTCAGGGGATGCTAGCTCAGAAGTCGCTGCTTCAATGCTGAATGAAACCCAGTTTGTATGAGAGAAAGGAAGAGTCTGAACATCTTCATAACTTTTGCATCACACAATCAGGAACATGAGCTGACCTTGGCAATGCTAACAGTGGAAAGAAGGATGATTCCACTAGCCCCCTGAGGACTAGAAAAAATCTATGTCTAGTGCTCTGTTGGTAGACAGAAGACTGCCCTTATAAGCCATTTCTCTTTTCACTTAACCAGAACACAAACCCTGACAGCGCCAAGAAGAAAAATGCCTGTTAGTCTTAAACTAGTTTGCATCAACATATATTGCTACAGAGAGGAAAAGGAAATAAAAATTGGAAAAGGAAATAAAAATTAGGTGAGAAAAAAGCAACACAATACAGAACAAAACAACACTTAAGACCATGAATCGAACAGTAGGTGTAATCCTCCTTCCATGCCTTGTATCAGAGAAACAACATATGTGACACATCTGCAGGCTTTTCACCTCATGGGTGACATCTGATGGAGGGGCAACACAGAAGGGCACAAGGAATCCATGAGGTTTTGGGAGCATATCGATGACAGCTTCCTGACACAGCTGACAGAAGATAGCAAGGAAGGGTGCTCTGCTGGGCCTTATACGTACATACAAAGAAGGGCTTGTTGGAGATGTGAAGGTTGAAGGCATCCTTGGTTGCAATGATCATGAGATGAAGGAACTGAAGATCCTGAGAGTAGGGAGCAAGGAAAAAAAAGCAAGACTGAATCCCTGGACTTCAGGAGAGACAACTTTGACCTCTTCCAGGATCTTCTTGGAAGAGTACCATCAAATAAGGCCCTGGACAATAGAGGAACCTAATAAAGCTGCTTAATATTCAAGGATCACCTCTTCCAAGCTCAAGAATCATCCATGCCAACAAGCAGGAAGTGAAGCAAAGCTGTTGGGAGGCCTGTATGAACGAACAAGGAGTTCCTGGCCAAACTCAGACACAAAAAGGAAGTGTATGAAAGGTGGAAACAGAGACAGGTAACCTGAGAGGACTACAGATATACTGTACAAACATGCAGAGACACAGTTAGGAAATCCAAAGCCCACCTGGGATTGAATCTGGCAAAGGAAGACAAAGGCAAACGAAGTGTTTCTGTAAGCACAGTGATGCCAAAAAGAAGAATAGGGAAAATGTGGGCCTGTTGCTGAATGAGTCAGAGGACCTGGTGACACAGGGCATGGGAAAGTCCAAGGTATTGAATGTCTTCTTCATATCAGTCTTTACTAGAAAGATCAGCCTTCAGGAATCCCAGGCTCCAAAGACCAGGGAGAAAGTCTGGAGCAAGGAAGATGTACTATTTAGGGAAGGCAATCAGGTCAGGGAATACTTAATTACACTGGATGTACATAAGTTCAAGGGGCCTGATGGCACACACCCACATGTGCTGAGGGAGCTGAATGATGTCATTGTGAATCTATGAACAGTCATGGTGACTGGAAGAGGTGCCCAAGAACTGGCAGAATGCAAATGTTACTCCTACCTTTAAAAAAGAGCAGAAAGGAGGGCCCAGTAAACTACAGGCCAGTCAGCCCCACCTCAGTCCCAGAGAATGTGATAGAGCAAGTAATACTGGCAACCATTTCCAGGCATATTTAAAAGATATTTAAAAGCCATTTGGACATGATTCTGGGAAACATGCTTTCATTGGCCCTGCTTGAGCAGGGGTTAGACCAGAAGACCTCCTGGGGTCCCTTCCAACCTCAACTATTCTGTTAACAACTTCAGAATCTCTGTGATGCTTGATGAAGACATCTGAAGAGGCAGCTGAAAGGTAAGGACAAGAGTACCAAGTATTGAAGAAGAGAGATACAGCAGAAATGTAATTGTGAAAAAACCTTGTTTGTGTAGAATTATCAAGCTATAGTACCTCACATAGTTTCCAGGGGAGAAAAAACACACAGCAAAATGAAGGTAACAAAGAGGAAGTTAAGTAAGCGTTGTCATCATTAGAAGTTTTTCTAGCTCATAAATCATTAAGCTATTAAAATTAGAAAACTCTTCTGTTATATAAAACCAATGCTAGAACTTACCCTATTCTGTTTATTACTGTATCATAAATATGATAGGATTGAAAACACAGAAACATTCATATGCATTGCCTACATTTAGCCTGTATCCAGGGCTAAACTGCAGCACTTGTTCTACCACCTGATAACCACTCCCCAGGTGAGAAGGGGAATCAGGGAACAAAGGGAGAAGACCCATGGGTTGAAGTAGAAACAGATTTAATGAAATAACAAAACTAATACAATCACCAAGATAAAGTGCACAAGTTTATACTCAGCTCAGTCCTTGGGAGGAGGAAGGGACAAGAAATTAAGAAGGAGGAGCCTCAGCCAGAGGAACTCCTCACTCTTAGTGAACTCCCTCCTTTTATAATGAGCATGATCTAAGCAGTATGGGACATCTCTCTATATGTTTAAATGTGCGGGTACATTTATATGTATAGCAACTATTTTTAGGGATCTAAGTCATTCAGAGGCTACATTGAGGGACTTTTAAACATGAAACTAAATACCTGAGTTTAGGCACACAGAAGTGAAAAGTTAGGCCTTTATCCTTTATACTTATTTAACTGAGGAGCTTCTCCATATTGCTTAAAGAAAGAAATGTGTCTACCTATTTAAAGCACCATCACTGCTGGCATTCGGGATGTTCCACTGTGTTCTGTGCTTTCAAGTACAACTTAACTACACGAGAACCCAAAGTGTTGTAGTACTATGCAAAAATTTAGAGGGTTTCTGGTCATAATCACAGAAGAAAAAATGAAACAAGGGATGACAGGTGTGTTTCTGCTTAAAAAATAAGTAGTCTATAATGGCACACAAAACTAGTAGGTCAAAACAAACCAGTAGAAACAAATAAACAAATTAGCCCTTTTTCTGTATTGGTTGTGAAATGCAAGTGTTGTGCAAGACAGATTGGGTAAGGAGAAAAAATGTGATTCAATTTCCCAGAATATGGGGCAACAGCAGGTCAATTTCCTGGTAGGAAGTTATATCCTGAGGGTTACTTGCACAGAAGTAGAAACCTTTTCAGGTGCAGCAATAGATATAGTTTCAATCTATCAGTTAATTTCCTGATTTTTTGAGGCAAGTAAAAGATAATTTTTGAATTTTTTTTTTCCTTTTGACTTTATCACAATTTTAGCAGACCATATTGCAAGTATTTTTTGTTTTGTTTTCTTTTGATTCTGTTTAGGAATGTAAACAAAAAAACCCACATCTTTTGAGGTTTGCTAGAAGCCTTGCAATAATGACAAGAAAGGTATTTGACTGATCTGTTTGTCACTCCCTATTGCATATAATTTTACTAATATCATATAACTTAAGATAGTAAAATATTTAATAGACTGTTTAAAAGCATGGGTAGTTTGGAGGCAGTGACTTCAAGTTTCTTTCAAGAATCCATCTGGATCAACTGCTTTACTCTCCGCTATGTCTTTAAAACCATTAATTATTTCTACTACTGTTATTATCCTGCTATTTAAAGCATCACATTGTTCTGAGGAAAATTTAGCTAATTTTAGATTTTAAACTGTTCCTGTGCTCAACTGCTATGAAGATGCTGGTAGCTATATAAAGATTCGAAATGAGAAATTAATTCCAATTAATCTCCTGTCTATTCTCTAAAGTAATACCACTAAGTTTTTTAGCTGCAGAATTATTTGTCTTCCCAATCTCCAACATCCAAATAAACACTTTTTAGTTACATAATTCTCTTAGTAATAGATTGACAAGTTAAAAAGAATAAATCTGTAAATGCTTATAATCAATGAGACTTAGAGACATGTAGCTCTAATTTTGCTTGTCCAAGAGCATGTAGTACAAAGATATTAGGCTACATTAAGGTATTTGTTATCCATTAAAACATTTTCCCCATAACATACATCTCAGACAAATGAGACAAGAAAATCTTCAGATGATAAAAACAATTTTTCTTCTAGTGACATTAATTTGACAGGTTTAGTGAAGTGGTTATATGGGCAGTCAAAAGAAGATTGTTATGTTTAAACCAGATGAAACTGATTGGACTTGAGGACACTTGATACTGCAGGTCTATGTAGGTAGGAGCTGAGAGTGCTCAGCACCTAAATGATACTACCATTTCAGTCAAAGGAAGCTGTAATTTTATGAGATGGATTTATGAGGAAAAGGTCCAGCACACTTCACTACATGGTGAATATCGTTTAACAGTAAAAACTTATGTTTTAAAAGCCAAACACACCCCTTGGGAAGCAGTGGTATGCCAGAGGCTCATTGCTGAGTATGCTCTGCCCTGGGAGGTTCTCCCAGGATTGCTGCACCTGACACGTGCTGGAGGACACACTCAGGGGCTGGAGACAGTCTTTCCAGGATGCCACATGGCATCATCTAGACAACTATGTGCTATAGCCTGACAACAATACGACACAAAAGAGAAAACACTTCTGCATAAAAGGCTGTATGTGCAGGGGTTGGTTAGTTTGGGTTTTTTTTAAATTTATTCAGGGAGCCACAGAAGAATCACATACCTGAAGTGTACAGACATCTTTCCCTCCTCTTTCTCCTATCCAGCTTCTGCTCCAGGCCTGGAGAGTTAACATGCTAGTTAGCATCCTTTAAGTGGTTCTTGATGTGACATGGATGATTAAGTCTTGGGTTACCGAGTGACCAAATTCATGATTCAACTGTTTCAAACTGTTTCAAAATACAGCTTGAAGAAAGATTAATGATAGTGGTGATGTGCTCTCCTGGCATTTAAGTTTAGCCACTAGCTAGTGAGAAGAAAAAGTTGTGGATTTAATGCACTTATAGTCTGAGCTTCCTCTTAAGTGACCAGCTAAAGATCACTTTAAAGCCAGACAAGATCAAATTCTTCCTGATGAAGAGCCTGGAATGTCTTCTGGAGCATGCTGGGTCACTGAACCACAGGAGCAGGGGCTACCTGGGCCAGCAGGGAGAACTTGTCCAGTTCCCAGGAACAATTTGAATTAGAAGATACTCAGTATCCAGGTGAGTAATGCTGACAGGAATCAGCCTTGATAGTAGTGAAAATAGTATTTGGTATTCTTGATAAATTGTGTGCTGTCTTCTGTCTTGGCACCCTCAGAGATGAACAGCAGAGGCATAAACCATGCAATCCTAACTTGGTCTGAAGCTCTGAGTCAGTCATACACTTAGGTATGTTCTTCTCTTAAAGGCCATGTATAAATCTCATTGAATTCAGTAGGGCTTAAACACTTTCTGAATTGCTTTTCTACAGTAGGGCTTTAGGTGAATTGTATGAAAAAAACACTAAAATTTTCACAGCCCATTAATATTGATGTTCCTGCCCTGGATGGGGCTGCATTGTAGAAAAGAGAAGATCCATCTTAAGGGTTCAGAGTCATAAATGTTTTTCATAAAAATTGTACTTTCTATAAAACCAAGAAAATGGTTCTAAATACCTTAATTCTCTGCTATCTTCTTATTTTCTTATAATAATCATTAAGATGAACAGATGGAGGTTTATTTCCAGTTCTTTATACCAGAAAGGAAGCATACAGACATCTAATTTGCAGACCAATCTTCTTCTTCTTAACAGTTTTACTGATACAAATTGTCAAGCTTTACTTCTTTCTCCCCCTCCTTCACCCACATAAAGTGCTCACAGTGTGGCTATTATAAATGTAGATGTTCAAGGGATATTGTACTGTGGGAAAGATAACTTATTCTCTGTAACAGCTTTTGTATCTGGTATAAGATATTCTATATGCAAATAGTAAGACTGTTAACTATTGTCACCTCTGTTAAAAGAAACAATAGAACAGAAATGTCACTTCTATTCAAATAAATTTGGAGGAAAGCCTGTTCCAAAACTGCAACCACCACCTAAATATCCAGGAATTGCAATTTATTCATTATAACATGTTAACATACAGAATGAAAGTTTTTTTGAACTCTGAGAAAATTACTAATATTTTAACCATCAAGTAGACAGCTTTTATATTATAGTCTTCTGCTCATAAGAAAGGGTTGAATACTTGCAACAGTAAAGTAGAAAGCTGAAAAATTAAATAACCAGTGCTGGCTGTCAGCACTGTTGTACACAACAACTTAAAAGTGTTACAGCCTGAACAAAAATGAAATAAGTGCCAAAATGCATTTAAATCAGAGGAAGTATGACCTGTAGCAGGAAGTGTAGCTAGTATTTTTGACACGGATGAACTGAAACACTGCAAATCCAACAAAGTTTAAAACACACAAGAGGTAATGAATTCAGGGTTAGAGGACAACAAAAATGAGAAGATAGTATACGACTGCATTCAAACAGGACAAAATTTTTAAATGTAGCATCAAGCTTCCAGTATTTCATCTGAAGTTGAATGATCCTGAGAATATGTTATGATTTATACTCAACTTGGAGAAAGAGCTATCATTTAACCTCCTGAAATAGACTCAATTAATCAGGTGATTGCTTTATGGGAATCCAAATCAAGATATAAAGCCCTAAGACATTGCCAATGTTTGCATGAAACCCAGCACCTGGTGGAGTCAATTGTAAGTGACTTCAGTGGGACAAACACTATTCACTTTGTATGCTATATCTGCCTATATAATCATTTCACCAAAACATCTTTATTAGTTAGCAAATTATATTTCATAAAAATAACATACTATACCTAGAAATGTTCATGTTAAAGTTTGTGGGTTTGGTTTTGTTTTTTCTTGAAATGAGATTTTGAAAAAAAATAGGTTTTGAAAATCAAAAAGCATTTGTTAGCTGTTCTAAGTAGCAGACCTAGGTTTAGCTTGTTCCTCCACAGCAACTCTGTATCTCAGTTCCATGGAATGTGTACTAACTTCAAGACTAGTGAGACATCAAAAAGAAATATTTTCCTACACATTGGGCCACAGAAAGTACAAAAAGTGCACAGCTCTGTAACCCAGTAGTAACACTCCCCTGAATGACCATAAACCTGGATCAAAAAATGGCTTTTATCCAGTGACTTATTAGTATAAAGTACATAAACAGCCATTATTCTATCTAACAGTCTGTGCCTTAGTTTCCATCTATCAAATGAAGATAACTGGTACTTCCTTATGTTATGGAGTTGTTTTGAAAACTTGTCTAAATTCATACAGCTACAACATTTACATGCAAAGCTGACAAGCAACATTTTCCATGTGTGGAAAGAACTCCGTGCTTCACTGCTTTAAGAAATATATGCTATTCTTTTTTTTTTTTCATTACTCCCAAATGTCATAGAAAGGGTGGAGTAAATAAAAAAATATTAAGTATCTAAAAGGAAGAACCGCATCGATTTTACTGTGGACTTCATCATTCTAAATGCTTTAGAATAAATGTCGTTTCCCAGATTATCTACGAAGATATGTTCAGACCATAATCTTAATTCTCCTGTGATAAAGCTGTTCACAAACCTTTCATAGTGATGGATGCAAGAAGTATCAGAAGCTCCTTTCCTCACAACAGCAAGAAACATTATCAAATTTATCATGCATACAATATTTTGTTTGAATTGAACTATGAAAATATTAGAGTCACTTGCTTTTTTAGGAGTTTGCACGACATTTTGAAGACAAATGCACAACACAGTTACAAATAAAATGTAATGGCTAACCATTTCAGATATATAATGTTTGCAGACACCACAGCTGTTCCCACACCAGCTCATTTCCTCTGTGTGTCTCTGATGAAAGACTGTGTGCCACAGTGTCTTAGAAATCACCTGAACAAGATCTCATGTCACCTGTCACTGTGAGAGTACTTCCTCTAAAGAGGCAAATCTCAAGTATTTAGGAGACAACGTGTGTGTACAGAGACAAGCACGCTGTAAGAAATCCAGAAATTGTCTTTGTTGTAAGCACATTTGTGAAAAGTGGAGAAAGTGCATTAAAATATTAATTAAGACAGATTGCCATCTCACTACTGCAAATGAATGTGGCTGGCGCAATAGAGCCACCTAACCAGGGTTGAACTGTAGGCACCTGAGAAAACAAGTCCATTGAAAAAAGTAGAAATACAGACGAGTGTCATACTGTTCAAAAAAGCACATATCAGCTACGAACTGCATTAAAATAGCCATGACTCCACCCTCCATTGGTCTGGCTAAATCTAATTTTAACCTGGATGTATTCAGAAGAAAAATTAGATAGGAAGACCAATCCAATTTACAATTTCTCCAGGCATTACAGTGTGTCCTTAGCTGCAAGAGGGAAAGTTTATTGCCATCAACATGTCTTAATATCTCTACAGAGATCATCTGTTAGCTACTAGGGCAAGGCAAGTGGGCAGAAGACTTTCTAATCTGCAAAGGCAGGTGCCCTCATTCTAACTCCACCTCGTGTGGGATCGTGACCATCAGACTGATGAGTAAATTTTTCAGTTTCGAAAACCCACAAACAAAAAATCACAAATGAGAACAGAAGAGCTGTGAGGTTGCCTTTGAGCAACCTGGTCTAGTGGGAGGTGTCCCTGCCCATGGCAGGGGGTTGGAACTAGATGATCTTTGAGGTCCCTTCCAACCCAAACCATTCTATGATCTATGATCTATAAAATAGCCACTCTCCTAATTCTAATACTCCTTAGATTAGAGAGAAGACAACCAAGTATGTCCCTTAATGTTTCCAGTGATGCAGCATAAACTGCTGATAAACAGTGCAGTCATTTTGTTACCAGCAAATTGCTATCTAATATCTGGAAACAGATAAAAAGGTGTAAGATAAAACAAAGTTTTTTCTTCATTTTTCTTTCATGCAGCTGCAGTATTAACAATGCAGGCAGAAAAGTGACAGCATGAATTAATGGAAGTAGAAATATAACCAAAAACATAGAAGGCACACAGTAACAGCATAATGTAGCTGGAAACATAGTATTCTAGCATATAATTTTTTATAGTATTTGCCTTTTGATAGTCTCTTAAAACACCTTTTTCACCCAATTCACTTTCAGAAGATAGCACTCCAAAAAATTCTACCAGATGGTGTGCAAAATTCTATTAAAAAAAATTTGTCTGATATGAAGATTAAGAAAGCAGAACTCTAGTATGGGTTCAAAATCTTTAATGTCAGGATCTACTGAGACATATATGTATATTCTCTACTTTTTTAGGAATAAAACCTAGATCAAGATTTGTTTGACCCTAGGTAAAATTCTTGGAGTAAGAATTCTGGATCATCAATAAAATATAATTATACTTGCAAATGTTGTGTATAAAATACATAAACTACTCTTATTTACACAGCATGTGCATGTCCCAGGAGATGTAATTAATAATAAATCCATCTTTCACCATTTGAATGCTTCAGTTTTGTACCTTTCCCCTCTTCTTATCATCATCTTCAAACATGCTTTGAAAGAAATAAATAGGGGTCAACATGTAATTTCTAAGCAAAAATTTAAATGAGGGTGTGAAGCTGCAGTTCTATATGAATATGTAAATTGATCTTCCAGCTCCCTCTCAACAGAAATGTAAAAACAGATATTCAGTATTTGCCGTTAATCAAAAGCTTTATATATTTTCAAATGTTTGGGCTAATTAATATAATTTATAACAAGCTAAATACATACTGGTGATAAATGCAAATATTTTAACTTCAGTAATTCCATAGATCAAAGGTACTGCTAAGTCTAATTAGGTTAAGTCATATCAGGTTTGATAGCTGTGGCCCAGTAGATATGGTTATATTTGCCACTGCTGGGGGCAGGCGTGGGGCTGTGTCAGGTCCTGGGGGTGGCTGGGCTGCCCTTGGTCTGAGAGGCTGAGCTGGGTTTACCAGGTGCCCCATGGCCAAGTGCCCATTGCCCAGCCTGTCCCAGCTCCAGCTTCCAGTGCCCCTGGGGAAGGGACTGACAGCCCCAGACAGGTCCTGCCGGAGAAATGGCTGCAGAAGATGTAGGAAGGCTTTGTGCAGCTCTCACCCTTTCCCTTGGAGCTAGGGGAAAAGGGAGCAGGAAGGGATGTCTGAAATGAAAGGACTGAGGAGCAAGGGACCCCACTATGAGCATCACGCTCCTTCCCATGAGAGCTCAGGGTAATGGCCATGGGGCTGATGTGCCCATCCCTCCCAGGTCTTTCTGTAGGAGATGGAGGCATCAGCCTCAGGCCCCAGGAACACTGGACCACAGCACCAGAGATAAGGTGTGGGTACTGGGAGATTTGCTGGGGCTCAGTAGTGATTTTAGCTGTGTTGCTGCTGAAGCTTTTCTTAATGGAATAAGGATTGTTAGAGAGATGAAACATTACTTGGACCAAGAGTGAATTCTTGGCTCCATACATGTGGTGTGTTCCCTGTGGCCTGCCAGAAGATGAGTGTGATCTGCTCGCTAGCATGCAAGGAAATGATGTTGTCATCATCAGTTTCAGTTAGCTGGGCTTAAACTACCAGATCTCAATTTGGATGTGATAAAGTAGGGCTAGTCTCTGAGAACGATGCACAGCAAAACTAGAACTTAAGTTTCTGAACACATAACATGTACAATCTCATTTATTCAGTATTGCTATATGTATGATTTAAGTGCCTGATATTTTCTAGTCCTTTATGCAACATTATTTTTTAAGACTATTTTTTGAGAATATCTTCAAGTTAAAATTCATATGGTAATTAGTGAAAGTGTCAGTTGCTCCCTGTCATGGGACGGACAAATAACTCTTTACTCCTAATTTTACCATTTATAATGCCATCTCATTGTTTATATTAATCCTGTTTCCCTACTTTCCTGTTGGATTAACAAATGAAGTGAAAGTCATTTGTTTTCAAAGAGAAAATTAACCAGAACCCTGTGCTGTCCTCTTTGTAGATCCTACATTAAAATTAAATGGTGGCACATGCAAGGTATTTAAAAGACATCCCGAAGGAAAAGAAAACATCACAAAGGCAATCATTAAGAGCTGTATTATTTTTAAATGTCAAACAGGTTAAGCAATTCCAATGAAATAAGATAACTGACCCAGTCTTAAAAAGCACTGCCGAAGTATTTTACTCCTAGGGCCTTTAGTAAGAGTGCTGGTTGTTCAATATCTCACATTATCTGGCTCTAAAAGAATAGCAACAATAAAATGAACTAAGATTTTCTTTTTTGTTAGAGACAGGTAATGGGTTAGTACAACTTGGCAAGATGCTTCAGGACCAGGGAGTCCACTGTCCTGGTTTGACTTCAACCTAGACAATTTTAGAGAAATGAAAAATCCTAAATTTGCTGTTCTAGCAGCAAATAAAACATCTTAACTTGAACTATTTCAGTAATCAATATCTAATCTGCAGTCACAGCGTTTTTATTTTATTTTAAAAGTAAACGGGCAAAAAGGTGAAGTGTTTTGTAGCCAAAGAAGGAGTTTTAGCTTTGTTACTTTGTGTCTGTTTTGCCACAGAAAGTTCCAGTTTCATGTTTCCAATACTGAGAAAATAAGGCAATCCACATTTTCCACTGAGTTATTTCTTACTTTCCAAACACCAGCCTTATTTTATCAGGCTTTTTTTTTAAAGTTTCAGCTGACCCCATTGACCATACCCTAGAGTATAATACTTCTTTCAATGACTATGTTGGCACTGTAGGGGTGTCTCAAATATTCAGAAGCATTTGCACCTCTCAGCCACACTCTGTTCTCTGTGCTTCCACAAAAACTCGTGACATGACAAATAAAACTGGAGGGCTACTGAAACTGGAAGAGATGTCCATATTGCTGCATTAAAGCACAGCAAATTGCAGATAAGCAACACTCCAGTTAAAAATATAAAGCGCTTCATAAAGCCTATAGTTAGTCTATGGAGGTAGAATGCTTTTCATTGAGCACATTTTTGTTGCTGCTTTTAGAGATCCAAATTAGATGAAAGAGGAAAGAGGCATTTTGTTATTAGCAAAGTGATTGCAAACTGAACCTCATAATTATAAATGAGTATTTCAGGGTCTACTTATCTACTGCTTTTGCACTATATTGATATTTGAGACAGCTTTGTATTTCAGAGTCTGAATACAGAAATTGGGACCATATGAAAACTAGGAATCATTTTTATTTATTTACACATTTATATATTTTTGCCAAAATAAAATAATGGTCCTATATTTTGCACGGCCATGAAAATGCTGTCAGTGTATTGTTTAAATAAAACAAACACGTACACCCAAAAGAACTTTTTGCTTACAGACAAATATCCTAGAAAATGTTTTTCTGGTGTTCAGACTGCACAGCCCACTTACAAATGACGAACTGAAGTTAATAGCTACTTACAGCACTAAATGTGTATTAGGAAAGGTTAAAATGCACAATATGCATTACTCTTACCTATTTATAATTTAAGCTGTTGTCTGTTGGTTTAGATGAGAGCTGTTAAGTGCAATTTACAGCTATCATTCAAGGACTACATACTTGGCATTGGTTATGAGAAAAGTTTTCTAAAGGAAAGATGCTGAAAAGAGGATTTAACTTTGATGTGAGATCCTTCAAAAAAAAGGGGGAGTAATTCAGAGTGTAATATAAATATGTGTAATATTAATAGAGTACATATATAATTTTTACAATTTAATAGTGATGTCAACCCATAGCAACATGTACATTTTGTAAGTTACTACCTACAACGGAAGAGGAAATATTTGGAGGGAATGCTTCGATCTTAAGGTTGCCATCTGACTTTTGAAGTATTCCTAAAATGTCTGTTCATGGATAAAGATTCTTGCTGGCAGAGTTAATTTATTTTTAATATCATTGAGACACTGGAGAAGAGTCATTGCACCTATATAATTTTTTAACAAATAACCATGCTTCATGTTGATATCATCGTGGATTTTAAGGACACAGACATTACTTTGCCTTTATGTACAGATCCACATAGACAGTTTTACAATGACAGAGATCACCTCTTATAGCCATTTTTATAGTAGCATTTGGTGAACACTTTATGTTTGGGTTATTACTTTAAAAATCCATTTCATAATTTTAAGTATCAATATTAAGAATACTTAATTTCACATGTAAAAGAAATATTCTGTGGAACATTCAGGCATATATAAAAATTAAGACACAAATTTTTCAAAGGTAACAACTGAATTTGGAATATTCCTTGGGTTTTATTTTTAATATTGTGATTTGCCATTGGCATACTTTTTTTTTTTTTTCTCCCCAATTTATGTAGGCCCTGATGTATAGTTTTTCAGAGCAGAGTTATAGAATCATAGAATCATAGAATGGTTTGGGTTGGAAGGGACCTTAAGATCATCTAATTCCAGTCCTCTCACTTGATTACTTTTTTTTTTACAACAGTTTTAGTATTTATACATAATGAATACAAAGATCACTGTAACCTTAGAATCATGTATGCAACCTTAAATACTATTCAACTAATATTATACAATAAAATAATGTTATATCTTACTGATATTAATATCAATAATCAATATAGCTGAGGATGAATTCATATCTGAGCATTTTATACATTTGGAGTCACCAAATTATGAAAAAGGATTTCCCACAGAAGAGCAACTCAATTTAATAGCTTTCGTACAGTAGAAACTGTATAGAGCTCAAATTTGTCTAAGCTGCAATCTTATTATATAGTCACTGCACATGTAATTACACCATCTATTATTATAATTGCTTTGCCCTCTGAAGACATCTGAAAATAATTAATAAGACTGAGAAAATTATGCTTTAAAAACTTGTGTGGGCACATCAAGAGAAGGAAATCCTTCATTTTAAATTCTTGTACAATAATACTGCCTTCACTGTTTTACTAGAGGGCATGTTATAGTCTTGTGAGCAGTGTACTGAAAAGTTTCTTTTTTTAACAAAGCCATTTTTAGTTGTTTCTAAAGAAAATTATTTACCTGTTGCGAATTGAATCAGATTTGTTGGTTTTGATAAAGAAATGTCAATCTCATCAGTTTTGTTACTGCAATGATTTTTTTATTGGGTTGGTATTAAAAGGGATTTGAGACACATTAGGTTCACTGTTCATCCTGGCTGTGATACATTCATTTTTATTTTCAAGTACCTATTCCTACTGCTGAGGAATCCCAGACAATCCAATTTGGACCAACAGTAGAAAAGATCTACTTGTTTTTCCAAACCTTTTGTAGTTCATTGTTTTTCTTTTATGCCACTTGTGCTCTTCCCCATGACCACTGGAATCTTCCTCTTTGTGAAGTCAATATTTTCCAATAACTATGTGTCATTACCCTCGACAATTCAAGCCACCTCCTCAAACATATGCACTTGACTATTAAACACATTTTAGATCTTTTCAGGAAACAAGGTGAAAAATTCAAGATAACTTTTACCAACAAAATCTCCATTTCTGACTGTTGTTTTTTTGTGTTGTGGTTTGGGTTTTTTTCCAGAGGATATTTGCATTTCCGTAGAAAGCCTCACAGGCATTTACTTCCAACAAGCTATATTAAGAGGTAACTTACATACTAGTATTAATATTTTCAATTCGTAAGTAAGTACTATTGCTAACCATTAAGGGATATCAAATTCCTATTCTTTCAACTTTAGCTTACCTCTGTCACTGGATTAAAAGCATAGAAGGTGTCAGGCATTGTAATACTCAAAGGCATAGAGCATGTGAAATAATATTAAAGGAATCCTGACAAATATTGCTGTGGGAAGTGGCACTGAAATACCACAGACTTCTATTGACCCTTATCATCTTCTGTTCACTGTGTTATATTGTGCAATAACACTACCATTAACTAAGATGAGAACTAGTCTGCGCACAATTTATGTTCCAATAGCTGCAATAAAATAGGCACATATTTTTTATCCCAAGTACTTATATCTCATATGTATGCCCAATGATTATAATAATATATACCAGTGATGGTCTTCACATAAATATAAACTTAGCTACAGCTTTGCTATATCATTAACCATAAAAACTTCTAGAGCACTGAGGCAATATGAACTACCGATGGGCAAGCGATACAGCAGCCTACCTTCAGGGAATAATTTCAGCAAATCATTATCAGATTTACTTTTGTTAACTCAGTGAAGCAAAGATCAACAATCATCTTGGTCTCGCTTTATTGAGAAGCATTATAATCCATGATAAAAGAACTTGGTTCATTCTTAAACAACACATACAAAGTGTATGCTTGAATGATTGTGACCTTATGAAGTTTCTTCCTAGCGTAGCAATGTCACCATTTGCACTTGCAGCAGTTTTTACCTTACAAATTCAAGATCAAGCTCTTTAATAATTATCTACACAACCTGCAAGTTGCTGTTATTATGAGGTCATTTTGGTTTTATTGTCTCCTTTATATACCCTGTTATTAGTATGCAATAAGAAAATGAGTCAATTCATATTTGTTATCCATAAGCCATCATCCACCAAAGGGAGAAAAAAATGCACACTGTAAAAGACAATGGGAACTCTACTCAAAATGCTATGTTATATTTTCCTGATAAAGCATCCTAATGGCATTATTCAGGTATGTCCATTTGTGAGCAGGACTTTCCTAATAGCTAAAGGAACTTTACTATTTTATTTGTTCTGGCACGTGTCAGAGCAGTTACATAATCTCAACGTACCATAACAAGACCATTGCAACTTTATTTATGCTAAAGTATTTCATTGTAATTCTGGCCAATTATCTTCTATTCATGTCAAGCATGATCAGCTTGCAGACCAGACAATGTAAGCAAAATTACTTTTGGTATACAGTTGTATTAGACCTTTTTGTAATTCCTTGACTAGCAACTTAATTCTCTCTAGGCTGTTGCAGGAAAAACAATCTGCTGATAGCTGGCACCTGATTAGGGATTTGTTCATTTGGAATTTGTTCAAGTAATGGTAGAGAGAGGAAATCAAGATACAATTTATCAGTCTGACAAGAAAGAATGGACAAAACAAACAGCAAAGAGAAACAAGAAACAGATAAATAAAAGTGGAGAATATTGCACCTGAACTATACTAAGTAATCCTGCTCTGAATATTACAGATTTAAAATCTCTAAGTTGCTCATGTCGTATGAACACTAAAATTTAGTCTGTGCTTGAGAGAGGTCACTAGATATTTGTACAGCTTTTTCTTCATACATCATCATTAATTTAATGCAAAGGCTACAACTGCAGTACAATCTCACTGCATTAAGTCAAATTGCTAAGTTGCTTATACTGTGCTTATCCTCAGTGTCTGTTTATAAATGAAATATAAAACACAGTCCTTAAACTCTAGAAAAATGTCAGCATAATTGACAAGACACTGTAGTTGTAGTGACTCTTCCAAGTATGAGTCTTATGATTCGTAAAAGGGAAAAGAGTTTAGTCTCAGAATGAACCTTGAATATGATGTTAGCTTGTGGCAAAGGCAATGAACTGATGATGGCAGTCTGTTGCAACTTCATGGGTGGCACTGTGCCGCCATGAAAGAAGGGAAAGTTCTCCTTTCAGCTGGAGGTCACAGAGCTTGGAAACTTGTCAGGCAGCCCTCCTCCACTGGAGGCCCTCCACGTTAGTTAAGACACTTCTGGCCTGGCTGACACACAGAAAACAGGACTACACGACCTCCTGAGGTCACTTTCCCTCTAATCTGTGTATGGTTTTTAAGATGGGCACAGAACTTCAAACTGGTAAACATTGCTCAAACAATTTTCTGCATTATATTTCTGACTGTACACTTCCCAAATGCAAGTAGAGTTGGAACAAATTTTGATTCCTTTCAGTATCACAGAAAAAGAACTGAATTAGAAAATTATACTGCCGGACAGATGATTGATAACGTAACATCAGCACTGTCAAACTTCAAACACTGGGAAAGAGTCTCATTCATCCTGGTCAGGTCCTCGTCCAATTCTGTGTAACACTTCTTAGATGAATCTTCCTTAAGTGGTGGAACTGCCTTTCTCTTCAAATGACTAATTTTATTTTAACAGCATAAAGTAATACATATATGCTGCTTTCTACTTTATTTATCTCATTACTGTGCTCAGGTGCTGTCGGGCAGGGGGGGCGGGGTGTGGACTGCAGGACATCCTCTGTGAGGAGAAGGTAATAGACCTCTCTGGTATTAAATATAATGGAATCCCAGATGATGAATGAGTGAATCTGGATATTGCAGACACTGTGGGGCATGCTAGGGAGCACAGTACAGAGTACAGATTAGTAAATCTCAAAGTAATTACAGAGCCAACACTTGCCATTTAGCAGCAGCTTGGCACCTATCTTGCTGGATGCAGCCTGGCTCCTGCAGTCATGTCAATGTTCATGACTCATGGTCCCTAGTGCTTGCTTCCAAGAGTCTCTCTGCTGGGACACACCACAGTAAGGCATCCAGCTTGATGGACGCAGCGTGAAGCCAGCTCAGCACCACCGCCCAAAACACACGCTCTCAGGAGAGAGCCCTACAAAATGTAGGGCAGAGACAAGCTGTCTGGAGGCAGCTAAGAGCCAGGCACATCCTCAGTTCTGTGTGCAGCTAGGAAGTGGCAGCATTGCTCTGCTAGTCCTTGAAAGAGAAGTGCATTCACTCTGACATGCCTGAACTAACAAATTCTGCAGGATTAGAGATGTTTCAGAGTAAAGTCTGACTGCAGGTCACCATGGATAAACCACTCAGATATGAGTGAAGACTCTTTAGAAATAAGCTGTGAATTCAATTTCTTTTTAAATGTGAATCTTATCATCATGCTAATGAATAGAAACTGACTCTCCAAAGTGCTCTGTACTCACTATTGTTTCTCTACCTTAGTAGTAAATACTGTCTCAGCAACACTCCAGCAATACTGCTGGAGGCAGACAGGTAGAGATAACAAATGCTGTGTGATATTCAGACATGGAGTGAGACAAACACAGTGCCTTAGCAAGGAGGGATGAAAATGTGGGTGGGAATGAAATAAAAGGTGGGAAGAGAGTAGTGTCATGTCAAGTTCATGAAATACACGTATTTGAATAAGGACGGTCTTCTTTCTCTGAATCAAAGCCTAAGATTAAGCACTAGATTCTTAGCTAATTTTCTCTTCCAGGCAAACTATTTATGCAGAGCCAGTTGCCCTGCTTAATGTAAAAAACAATAAGGCTTTGATACTGTGTGTTCAAACATCCATGAAGGGTTTTACTTCATGTGAACACCAGACTGCATGAGGTTAAAAAAGCAGATGGAGAGTTTGCAAGTGTTTTTAATAGTTGGTATGGATTTTAATGATCAGTTGAGTTGCACTGGACCTTGGAAACTTCCTATGTTTCTCATAAATATAAACAGCTAACAATATGGATAGAGTAGCAACTGATCTAAATCACTAGACAGCCACAGCCACAATTAAAAATTTAGCCATATGTAGTAGACAGAAGTTTCAAAGGCATCATTTTCCTTAGCACTAGTAAGTAACGTATTGCAGACTGAAAACAGTATTAATTGTACTGGTAGTGCAGAGCTCTACAATCTGCATATACTGTATTGTTTTTTCCTTTTCAGCACGCTTGAAATGCAATCTTGTCTTTGGGCTGTTGAGAGTAAATTCATCTAGGAAGGTATTAGAGGCTAAAAATCAGTTCAGCTTCTTAACATTCTCTGACTGAAGTAGCTCAGAAGGTACTCCAGAATTTGACATTTTGATTTTAAACTGAAGTAATGAAGTGCTGGGGTCTGAACCCCAAGCCCTGAATTAAGGTTGACATATGGGTGGTCCCCATGGTCCTTTAAGAGGAGGGGATGAGTTTGCCTTTTGGCTTTCCTCCAAGGTGTGGCTGCCCTTGTAAGGAGAGCCCTTGGGTAAACAAGCCCCAGGTGCCCTGCATTGGGTCAATGAGTGCCAGGTGTCCTGTTTGGGGATAAAAGCTGGGACCACTTGCAGGAAGGGTTGGAGAGTCTGTCTGTGGAGTGGACACACTTCACAGAGTTTCCTGTTGGGGAAGGACCTCCTGGCTCCTCATGCAACTGGATCCCAGTCAGGTTTGGCATTTGCAAACGTGGGCTTTGTGGGGGAACAATATGTGGCTACTTCTATCCTTATATGCTCAGCCTACTGACTTGGTTGTCTCCCATCTCTTCTATGGGAGACTGTTTCTTTGTTTATTCCACCTATTATTGGTCATGCTGTGTCATTCCTGGGGTCGCTGGGGTTGATGTCTGTTATGTGTGATCTGTTTGACTTGTTTGTACCCCCAGGGATCACCCACATGCTGACTTTCTTATGTGCAATGGAATCTGGTTACTGGTTTGTTTTTCTGCTGGCTGCGTCCTTTGTGCTAGGCCTAGTGATTGGCAAAACAAGTGTAGAAAAATAGACCATGTGTGAAGGTCACTGACAATTCATCTAAGAGATTAAACATTACAAACTGTCAGATAATCATTTATTTACGGAAAGGTATCATATGTCTTATAATAAGGCTTTTAAATATTTCCTGAACAAATAAAATTAGCAGGAGACTTAAACATCACATAAAATATATTCTAAACTATACAGCCAGCTAGATTATAGGTACAAAGACACTATCACCACTTTGAGAAATAGATAATTTTAATGCTAATATTTATATAAATATTTTTGTTGTTGTTTGATCAGTAATTCACCAGTTTTCCTTGCGCTGAGGCCATCTAAATTTTTAATGACATGTAACTTTCTTCCTCAAGAACAACATTGAATATTATTTTTTTAAAAAACATGAAAAATAATAGTTTCTATCATATAATTACAGTGATTACAATCACAAGATATTGAAGAACTTCAGTTTTCTGTTTTCTATTTTCTTGTGAACAAATGTGTAGGAGTGTTTCCAGAATTATCACACTCATACGTGATGTCCTAAAACTGTGTACTTTGGGTTTCTTTGATAAGATCAGGCATTTGTCATACAGAGAATCAGTGAGGATCAACATATGTCCCTTCTGACACATCACTAAGAGAGGGTGGAATTCTGCTATAGGACCAAGATGATCCTGTCAGAAATGCTTTCCAAGGAACCTTAATGTGACCCATTTCTTGTTCTAAAGGAACGGCTTCATGGTGCAGCATTTTGGAAGACTCTGCAGCATCAGAATGAGCATTCTGAAAAGAGATGGAAAGTAGAATAGCTCATCTTTGTTTACAAATCTTAAATTCTCCTGAATATCTCAGGATCCATGGAATTTATGCTTGACTCTTGGGATACCTGCAAAGTATGTGGCAGCACAGACATTTCTTTTCAACAAGTCCCATTGCAATACAGAAAAAATTTAAAAAAAAAAATAGTGATAGTGAGGAATCTTAGATCTAGAATCAAAATGGATTTCTTCAGGCTAGGCTACTTACATCACAATATTCAATAAATAATCACAATATTTCAATAAATAATAAAGCAAAGAAAATAACTAGACCCCGAAGAACCATGTTTTCTCTTAGACCAGGAAATTGTGAACAAGAAGACAGATGTCTTGTTTAATTTTAATAATCTGAATATTTGCTGACTATGGTTGGTATTGAAAAAGGCAAATTCAGATTAAAAATTATCCCAGCTAGCATGGGCATTTATTTTAAAATGGGATGACCTTCTGTTTTTGAGTGTTAACAACATAAGTAACCTGGTCAACTAGCTTCAGCTGAAATTACGTACCTATCTATCCCTCATCTAATCTATCTATCTGTCTAATCTAGGCCTAAAGTCCCTGAAATGGAGTCTTCTCAAACCATAAAAACCACGGTTATTTATGGAAAACACAGTTTTAATGCACCTGTGTTCTCCTAGGGCGCATAAAGAGAAGGAGGCTCTCATATCATATTAGATTTTTGTAGCAGACTGTGCAAACTCAAATAATGTTCAAGAATAAGGACTGAAAATTAAGCATATGTCGCCTTTCTATAAATTTCACTGCATTAAGCTGTTGATGATTTGATGGATGCAATAATTGTCTTAGGATGCTTTGGATACTGGGATGCAGAGATTGCTTTTACAACTCGTCTTTTGAAAAGACTCAAGTAATCCATAAGAAAATCTACATATAATTGAAGAGATTATTTTATTTTTCTATATGACCACATGATGATCTAAAAATATAGCTCAAATGTGGCATTATTAATGTACAGTTTTACATTAATGAACTTGATTAATATGATCTGACAGCTACATTCTATAAGGTAGAGTTTCCAGTCTCATGAATTTTAGAGCAGTCGGTTACTAGAGAAAAAAGAAAAACAGAACTTCAATGTAACAAAGTGCCTCTAATTTCCATATTTTTTGTATGGAATACACATACACAATATGTTTGGAAGTTACTAATTAAAATGCATTCTGTAACATAAAAGGTTATATTAAAGACTTACTGAATATAGGCTTTCTTCACAGCAGAATGGTCCATTTCCTCTTCCTGTCATGCAGGTAAATTAATACATTATTGAAAAGTCAATCTAGGCTGCATTTATTCCATGAATAATTAAATGTACTGATTCAAAATTCCATTTTTTTTACTTGTAAACTGCAGCTGACATATTTTCATGTAATATAAGCCTCTACACATTATTTGCTTGTTAGTATTGCTTTAGTTTCCAAATATCAAGAAGAAAAGGGAAATGGAGAGGGAAAGGGAAGAGAGAGGAGAGGAGAGGCTTTTGTGGAAAATCTACAAGACGGAAATGTTTGACAAAACAAAGCTTGAAACTGTAGATCATTGCTAGTTGGTTTTACTGAAAGAAAAAAAAGGCAAAAAAACCCCTGACAAAACAACCCCCTCCCTCCCCACCCATCCCCCAAACCCAAACAAACAAAATACCGCACACCCACCGTTCTTGTTATAGGATGACTGAATTGTAGAAAACAGGTTGGTTCTGACAGCCTCTAAAATAACAGGAAAGGTCTTGCCTTCATGAAATCACTTTGTGGGAAAACAGTATTTTCCCAGGCAATTCCAATTAAAAATGATACCTGCTGTTGATATCTGTTGTCTCTCCCTGGCCTCTTGGACTTTTCTTGGCAGTGAAGCGAAAAAATATTATGCTCTTCTGCCATACAATATGCTTCTGGCAATGCTTAGACCAAGAAATGGGAAATGGTATATTTATGATTAAACTGTTGACACATTCTGGTTTTGTTCACAGTACTGTAAAATATAACCAACTCTCCCAAGGCCAACAGAAATACAAGACTTTAAAAATAAAATGAGGGATATTTTTATACTGTAAAAAATGATTTTTAAAATATCGTTGTCTAGTATATCTTCTATCACAATGTAACACGTAAATAATATCTCTTAAAGCTTGTTAACCCTCTCAAAATGAAAGATCCAGTGAACTAAAAGCTGGCAAATCCTCCAAATGAGGTTTCATTTTCCTAACAAAAATTTAAGAGAGTTTGTGAGTCAATCCACACCATTCTAAAGCAAACGTGTATCTCCAGAAAAGGATATTTGAAAACACTTTTGAAACTCATGTTAACCCATCCAACTCTTAGCTAGTTGTTTTCAGTATTTCCAGATTAAGCTGCTATTAAAATTCCAGCCTTATTTGAATGGAGTATGATTTAATGGAACTATGAATTTTAATTTTATCAATACCAACTTTATATATTTAGATTAGTGCATAACTGTATAGATTGAAACCAAATGGTTAAATTGGTCAAGCCCATGGTGAGGCAGGCTGTTCTCCTGCCAGCCGTGGAGGTTAACAGTGGAGCAGATACCCACCTGCAGCCCGTGGAGGACCCTACACCAGAGCAAGTGGATGTGCCCAAAGAAGGCAGTGATCCCATGTGAAGCCCACATTGGAGCAGGCTCCTGGCAGGACCTGTGGACCCATGGAGAGAGGATCCTATGTTGGAGCAGGTTTGCTGGCAGGACTTGTGACCCCGCAGGGGACTGTAGAAGAACTGTAACCCATGGGAGGGACCCACACTGGAGAAGTTCATGAAGGACTGTCTCCTGTGGGAGGGACCCCACATGGGGAGGAGTGTGAGGAAGGAGTGGCAGAGACAACGTGTGATGAACTGGCTGCCACTCTCATTCCCCGTCCCTCTGTATGGCTTGAGGAGAGGAGGTAGAGAATTTGGGAGCAAAATTGAGTCTGGGAAGAAGGAAAGAGTAGGGGAAAGGTGTTTTAAGATTTTGTTTTATTTCTCATTATCCTACTCTGATTTAATTGGCAATAAATAAAATTAATTTCCCTGAGCTGAGTCTGTTTTGTCAGTGATGCTAATTGGTGGCTGATCTCTGCCCTTATCTCGACCCACATGCTTTTAGTTATATTTTCTCTCTCTTGTCCAGTTGAGGAGAAGGAGTGATAGAGTGACTTTGGTGGGTACCTGGAGTCCAGCCAGGATCAACCCATCACATAACGCCTTTCAATTTTTCATGTTGTTTCCTTGCTAGTGTAACTGCTGGCCAAGCCTTGGCCTTCTGCACTCATTCCCTAAGATTTCCCTTCTCACAGACAGTATGAGAAGAAGCTATGCCACTCCACCCCGTTGCCACAGAGCCTGGATGCACCTCCCATTGCATGTCCACTGCACTTACTCTCCTCACAGAAATGGGAGGTTGGCTATATTGGGCATTACCCACAAGGGCTGTGAGTAGCTGCAAAGTGATTTCTTTCCATCTCTGGCATTACTGTGACCCTTTTAAGGCAGTACAGCATACCCACAGCACAATGAAATCAGTAACACTTCTGTAGGGTACATAGTACACGTAGAAAAGTCAAATTTTTTGGCTTTGATCACAGACACAATATTTTTAACATATTGCTATTTTTTAATTAGACATTTACTATTCTCTCCTATCCAAATTCACAGTAGTGCACTACACATGATTTTAATAATTATTTGCTCTGAATAGAACTTAACAGAAATTAAAGCCTAGGACCTCATTGTACTATGTCCTGCACACACATGGGATGCAAAGATTGCCTCTTCACCAGAGAGCTTATCTTCTAAATTGTTAGAAAATATGCACTGTTACAGAGATGATTCAAAGTATTTGATCAAAAAGCTAGGATTTTCAAAGGCAGATAGGAAATTCCTGTCTGTGCTCAACAGCATAAAGTATTCATGAGATTTCTTGCATTACTCTCATTTCATCACTCATATGAACCATTGCCATAAAATCATTCTAGACAGACTAAAAATTACACTTGAACAATTAATAAGTATTAAAGAAAACTTTCAAAGAGCAGTCTTCATTCAGCGAGTCTTCTGACTATAAATTCTAAATACTGATGTTAAAACTGAAAAATTGTTTTGTGCTTCTGCAAGGCATGTTGCATAAGAGGACAATAAAACATAACTAAGGACCCTTCCAAAACACCTTGCCATTTTGGAATAATTTCCTGACTCCATAGAAATCCATGGACAGTCCTCTATTAACTCAGTCCTGGAACTGAGTTTATTTACAACTGCTGTGACTATAACAGTTTCTAACATGATTCCTGATAAAATATTAGCTGGAACAGCTTTTGTGTTGCACACATCCAGGGAACAATTGAAACATGAACATGCCTGCTATTGCTGAGATGTGCCATTAGATCAGCACTAAAGCTATGCTTGCATAACCGAAATTCCATTTCTGGAAGGAAATGATGCTGTGTAAGCTCACTATAGCAGGTTGTGTTGATAATCAGTCGTATGACTAACCTGGACCTACCCTGAGTGGAAAAGTGGAACATCTGAGCTTTCTGTGTTATTTCTCTGGGCAGTCTGCCCTCCACATATCTTCTCTTCACAGTGTGTGACATTATTCTGCTACATGTATGTTTTGTCATGTCAGATCAGGGCTGCTGACACACTTGTACTATATGCTCTTCATGGATTATTGTCACAATATAAAGTCCCTTCATATTGTTGAGGTATTATATAGATCCATCTGACCATGGATACAGAGCTATTGGCATTCAGACTGAAATTCAATAGAGTCAAAGTAAATAATTTGCTGTAAATGTGTCTTGAATTCGTCTTAGATTTGTAATCTGAACTTGCTATCTCTAAACTTTGAACATGGTTCTAAAAAAACATGCATACAATAAGGTTTGGACTAGTCAGTAAAGTTAAGGATATGTATTGTTTGTCATATCTGGGGTTGTGTACAAAACATGTTTTGAAGTGTTGTTAAAAATGCATAATAAAAATGCAGTTGTTGGTCTGGTTTAGACATCCATACTTAAAAGAACATAAAGAAACAGCTATCTGATAAATTATTTAGGCAAGCATTTGCGTTTTTATGGCACTTCTTCAATATACTTTAGAAGTCCCAAGTTACAAAAGCTTAAATTCAGCTCGGTATTGATTTTCAGCTGATAAGCTTCTTTCGATCTTCAGTAAATTAAAACTGTAAATTGTGGCTGCACAGTCACATACTATATTTTACTTTCTGGAATACTCTACAGGACTTTTGTACTCTAAAATAAAAGTCTTCTATTAAAAAGGGGATAATAGTAATAGTCCTTCCCAATAAATTATCTTAAGAATGCTTAATTATAAAGAACTTTTTCTTCATTTACTTGAAAATAATATCTGGATTTTTATTGGCTAGATAGATTTTGCTATTTGTTTTCAAATTTTCAATCCCCATTGTCTTTTCTCCTGTAATTTTCTCCTTTTCTTAAAAACAATTACAAATACAAATATATCTTGTGTATGAGTAGATAACTGTAATAAGACTCTAAAAGATTATTATATATGCCAAACTGACAGGCACTAAAATTAAACACCACTACCAAGAAAGAAGCCATACAGGATTTTGAAGGCAACTAGAGTCTCACCTGAATATAGACATGTACTGCAAACTTTACAACAGTGTCTCCTTATACTAATAGATTTATTTAACATGTAAGACCTTGAACGTTAAAATAAAAGCAAAGAAATGGCATTAGTAAACATAAAATTACAAGAGAGAAGGTGATAATAATGGTGAGAAATGTTAGTGAGAAAAGGAAATGGTAAAATAAGGTGGTTGTTGTAGAACTGAGGCACTTCTGCAGACCAAGACACACTTTTCAGCAATGGAAGCCTCTACATGTCACAACACACAAACTCAACAACAGTTTGCAGATGGAGGAAGATACCCAACCATGAATACTTTATCAGACACATAAGGCTGTATCACCTAGATAGTAAAACATAAGGTGTAACCAAGAAATGAGACTAAGAGTCTCCTCCTCCTTCCAGTCACAGAGCAGGAGCATATCTCTGTGCATGTGCAAACTAACCTTTGGTGCTTCACTGCCCCAGCAGAGTGAAAGTGCTGGGGCAGAGGTCCCACAGCCACCCATGGTGGTGTTTGCTACGTGGATTGCAGCTCGAACAACTGCAGTAGGACAGTGAATGTGTCTGGTTTTCAAGATTGATAGGTGGCACTGCAGGAGGCCCAGTCACTGTCCTAGTGTTATAATGATTGGCCAGCAGCTTAGCACGTGGCCATGCTGTGGTCTGAAGCACGATTGAAGCCTATGAAGACAAGCTGGAGCTAGCTGTTAGAGGCTGAGCTGAAGGCCATGCCATCCTGTCAGTGCTATTTGCATTGCCCAGGCTGGAAAGCTGAAGATGTCTCCACATTCCATGCCATTAGCACAGGGGCTTGATAGGTGGGTGTAGCGTTTTGCTTTGTGGATTTCACTGTAAAAAACCCAATTCTTCCTTTCTAGCCAGAAAACTCATGTGGGTAGCAGTAAAATAGACCTGAAGGGAATAACTATTTTCCATGTCTAGGTAGTGCAACCCTTAATAAGTTAGGGCATCTAATTATTTATAGCTAAAGATGAGGAAGCCAATGGTTTAGCAGAGGATAAACTGGCCTTATAAATATAACAATGACCTTGAAATATTTGGAAATATGATTTTCTGGAAGTTATTACAGCAGTAGGATCAATAGAAGAATCAGAATGGGGTTTTCCAAAGGGGTCTTGATGAGATTATTATATCATATCCAAAATCTTGCATTTGTTTATACAGGAGTGAAGAAGCTCTCTGTTCATCCTAAAAATAAATAATAATTTTATACCTGAGTAATATATCTTGGTCTGAAGAGTGTTACAGCCTATAAACCTCCAACATGAATTGGCATGAAAATGTAAATTACACTGTTTATTACATTATCTAGACATGTACATTTGCTGCAACAATCATTTAGCAGTTAATCATCTTGCCATGATTTTAATCTGTTGCTTGCTACTGGCTGAGATAATTTGTAAATGCATTTCCCCCCTTGTTATTCTATTAATGTATCTTTTTCCTTTGATATTTAAAATTAAATGCTAAATGTACATGGTAGAAACATGAATTAGTACTATTATGAAAATAAAACACAAATTATTATGTATCTGAACACTTCACCTGTATTGTCATCAGCATTATACTGTCTTGATTTTCTCAGTCTGTGTTTGCTGAAGGCCTTTGGTTAGTTGTGAAAAATTCTCAATAGCTAAAAAGATTAATGTCATGATATAGGGGATCAGGATATAAATGTCTTTGATATTAAATAGACTTTTTTCTGGACTTCTTACTGTGATATAAATTGTTACTTCAAAGCATCTGCTATGAATCCCTCAGAAACAGTCTATGAATTTACTCCAGGGTACGCTCTGAAAAACTGGGAAATAAGCATGGGATTTGAATTGTGAGGCAAAAAAGTGTGAGAGGAAGACAGTGGAAAATATCAGAAGAAGTGGAAAAGCACCAGTGATTAGAAAAACAAATTTTTTGCAGAAAATGAGCTACTGCACATAGACTGAAAAACATAGGAATATATGTTTCACTTAAAAAAAGAAAGAAAAAAAAGGAAGAAAAGAAGATAAGAGCAAATTCAAGATAAAAAAATGCCATAATGAGAGGAAAGGAGTTACTCTATCTTCAGGTAATTAGCATGAAACAAAAAAATGAAGATTTGAGGATTAGCCCTTATTTTTATTTGAATATAGGCAAAGAATTCGCCTCTGACTTGTTTTTGGAGATGATTTGTAAGCCATATTTGTGACTTTTGTTATCGCTTGCAGTTTGTTATTCCAGCCTAGCAATACTACTTGTTAGGTGTTCAGTTTTAAGCATCAGTAAAACTATAGTAATTATTATGATCAAATTTCTGCAATGGAAATTCTTTGATATAGCTTGTCTGGAGAACAGGCCTTATGAAGACTGGCTGAGGGAACTGGGGTTGTTCAGTCTGGAGAAGAGGAGACTGAGAGGAGACCTCATTGCCCTCTACAACTACCTAGAAGGAGGTTGTAGTGAGGCTGGTGTTGGTCTCTTCTCCCAAATTACTAATGATAGGCTGAGAGGAAATGGCCTCAAGTTGTGTCAGGGGAAGTTTAGGTTGGATATTAGGAAGAAGTTCTTTATTGAGAGGGTGGTCAGGCACTGGCACAGGCTGCCCAGGGAGGTGGTGGAGTCGCCATCCCTGGAGGTGTTCAAAAAACGAGTGGATGAAGCACTTGAGGCCATGGTCTAGTGGTTTAATGGTTAGGAATATGATGGGATAAAGGCTGGACTTGATGATCCTGGAGGTCCTTTCCAACCATGGTGATTCTATGATTCTATGAAACATTGTTTTATAGAAATAGTGAGGAATTTATCACTGAAGTCACTAAATGTAACGGATTCAGAGCCTTTACTATACCAGTATATCTTTTGCTGTCATGTCCTTGCAATAATGTTTTATAAACTACATTTGCAATGAGTCGTCTTATGTTTTCAGAATTCTCTAGCCCTTCTCTTATTGATGTTTCACACAGTCCCTCAGCCAACTACTTCTGTCTATTCCATTTAACTAAAAAAGTGTGCATTAAAAATACACATTTTGCAAACAGATTTTCTGAAGTTGCTCAGACTTTGAATGAATTTGATTTCCTAAAGAATTTTATTTTAAAGCTTTGACCAAGAGTTATCCCCAGCTTGCATGCAGTCAGTCAAGGGTTACCTCCTTACACTTCTCTAGGCAAACACAGTCGCAAACATTGCCCAAGGCCTTCAAAATCTGCTGTAACAAATTTAGATGTGTTATACTGGTTATCCACTCATCATCTTTAAACATTTATACCTGGTTTCTTTCTGCTTGTTCTTTCTAACTTCAAGCAGTCCATGAAAGGGCCCTTGACAGGTACGTCTGCATTGCCCCTGTTTTAGTCCCATCATACAGAAGGGACAAGGTTACTACATCTCTGTTATCAGATTAGCAGTGGTTTTGCAATCAGCCAATACTGCATCTGATCAAATCCTTCCCTTTTAAAGGGACTTAAACACATCTATTGAATCTTGGTGGGCTTAGTGTGCATGAAAAAAGGAAAACATGAAGGACAGGGTGAGACTTTCTCCTGTATAGAGATAGCTGCAAGAAATGCAGATGTCTACTTTCTGAGTGAGAAGAGGTGAGAAACAACAGCACTACTAGGAATAGTCACAGTGGAGTTTACGTGAACACACTGTGATCGTTTTTCCTCCTCTGTGCTTTTTCTTGGAAATAAGTCCTGTTCTGGAAGTGAATCTTGAAAATTTAATTTTCCTAAGAAATTCAGCAGTATTTATGCTTTTCAGTCTTGTACAGGAAACAGGATTTTCTTCAGTTTAAGGACATGTTTTATCTATCTTTTGTCATGAATTCAAACGTTTGTCCTCACTACTTTATCCTCCCAAAAGTGAAAAGGGCTCCAAAAAAGTCAGATGCTCCAGAAACTCCACTGGGGAATTTTCTGTTGATTTTAGTAGGAAAAGGCTTAGAAACTTTGGGATAGATGACAGAAAATTGATGGATGAATGAATGGATGGATGGACTGATGGAAAGATAGACAGAAACCTACAATAGTCCTAATTTCTTTCTCTTCAGAAAAACTACAATTAATACAAACTGAAGTTGTGTCCTGGGTGGGTTTGTTTTGTGATTATTTTTTTTCTGAATTATATTCTAGTAGGTTGGGTTTACTGTATACATGTTAAGCATAAGTAAATAGAAAGCAAGAGAGAGCCTTGACCATGTAGAAATGCAGAAATGAAAATTGCTTTAGCAGAAGAGATAAAACAAAGGAGTTACAATTGCCACTGCTGCTGCTGCAGGCATCTTGACTGAGACATGACACTGGAGTAGATACCCAAATCTTATCAGAGAGAACATGCTGTGAGCCAATTTAAAACATTTCCATACTATTTTTGACTCGTATCTCCTCAACAGTGTCATTAGCTTTAAAGTTTCAGCCTCTGCACTCAGCAGTGGTATCATTTAAAACTGTTGCTTCTGCTATTGACTGATGAAATTAAAATGCACTTAAAAGCATTACAGAGAATAGATTTGCAGAATGTTGATTGTAGATTGACATTACCATGAGAAACAGTATTGATTTGTCATATTAATTTATGGGGCTATTTCCATGACAAATTTTTACTATTATTTGAAGGAGGTGAAAAGGAAAAAAAACCCAAATATGATTCAGTTCAAAACCTGCAACTCCTCAGGTGAGTCCAGGAAGCACTAGATGTATTTATTTTATTTTTTTATGCTTGCATTTGAGGGGAAAAACTAGCTACCCTATCTAGAATTGTGAGCCTCAAATTTACACAGGGGAAGCTCATTGTGCAAATAATTGAAGGTAAGAGAATGGCTATTTCTTAACTTTTCTGAACATACATAGAGTTCAGATTCATAACCTTTTGCTTTAATTTCACCTTCCTCTGCTTTGTGCAGGATGCCTTCCTTTCCATTCCTCCACTACTTCCTCATCTAGTGAGGAACAGCAAATGGAGCTAAATGAGCTTGCAGAACAAACTCACTATTATGTCATTAATGTTTAAACTCCTATTAACTTTCAAGATAGAAGGTTCATCGTGAAATTACTCACAGTGAGCTGTCAAAAATGTCATTTTCAAAACCCATTTTTTGCATGATTCTGGCATATAATTTTATTATTGCTATTATTACACATGCAAATAAATACAATTTAAAGGCAGTTTAGATGTTGGTATTGTAGGTTATTTTTTGAATAGCACGGTGGCACTGAAAACCATATGTACATGCTTATAAATAGCAGCCATTAACTCACTTGCAATGCAGACAGTATTACCATGATGTTAAATAGGATCTTTATTAGTTCAGCCTCATTATCTCAATGATTTCAGAGAGAACAAGAATATTGATGGGGCAAGATAAGCCTTCTTCTCCCTTAAAGCTGAAATAGTGAAGGTTTTAGTTTCATCAGTAAAATGGTGTCCCTAACTACATTTCCTGCTATGAAGAAAGTTGTTGGGCAACATTGTTAAAATGAAACATTCTACAGTGATCACTGCAGATAAAAAATTATAACTGAATTGCACAGTTTACATGTAAACTAGAGATTATTCTTGAAGTGGACCTCATTACTTGAAATCATGGCTCCAGACATTCTTAACTGAAACAGAGTAAGTTTTAGATCACATTTCTATCAAATAGTGGACAGATGAGATGAATAGCACAAAAAACATCAAGTATATTTTTCAAGAAAATGAAACATCTCTTTTCAGCAAGAAGAAAAGAGACATAGACTTTCTTTATCAAATATGCCATTGCACATTAATGCAAAGACTGCAAGATGCATGCAAATAAATAACAGAGGAGCAGCTTTTATACATTATTGTCCTTGGAAGTGTGGATGTTCCATGACTTCTTTCCAGGAAATACATAATCTATATCAATTAGTGCTATAATACAGCATTCAGGGTTACATCTTCTCATAGAAGGTTCACATATTATTTCAAACAATCTTTTAAAAGAATAGTGCTTAATGTTGTCAGTGTATTTCATTTATCTAAGCCTTTTCCTTTGTAAATCAGGCCTTGGTAAGACAATGCACATTTCTAGTGAAGGCAACTTGGATTTGCTTATTACTTGACTTGTCTGTCTACTATATCTTCTTCACACTTCTTCCTAGGCTCTCGTGAACAAAATCATCTGAACACGTCTTACTAATGTTTGGAAAGTTCTAAAAACTTGGCGAGTCTGCATAACAATATTAGCTTTATTTTTCCACATTATCAGGAGTGCTGTTGATCATCTAAGTAGTAAATGAGAGCTGCACTGAAAATGTAACCTGAAAAAATCCATGAAAATCAATCAGCTTATATATCTGAATGTTCTTTCTTCTCTTTTTACAGTTTAAGAATCAGCACTTAAGCTTGTAAAATGCTGTAAGTAGCTGATGTATGAAAGACAGTTTTGAAATAAAGACAGGATAGACTGGGAATGAATAAACTGAATTTTTAAAAGATGAATCTTTCTGTATTATTAAAGAAGATATTTGTATATGTTATCTCAAGACACTGGAAGAATTTCGATGACTATTCCTGCAAAATATTTAGATGGATCATATTTCATTAGAGAGTTTGGAATGTGACCATACCTTTTAGCATCACTTTGAATTAACACAGTATCTACAGAGGTTTTTCGGTAAGCAAATAGATATTTTAGAAGTATATTAAATGAATGCATTATGAATGGGTATTGTCATGTCTATCTTGATAAGAGGATTACATTTAGATGCCCTAAACTAACGCATGATCACATGCTGGTCACATAGCAGGATTTTCTGTTTCAAAAAACAAATTAGAGCCAGTAGAAAGGGAAAAAAGATTGAAATCTATTCAACAGTGCATTAGTAGTAAACAAAAAAAATCATCTGGACAACAGTCTCTGATAATTTTCTACATTTGTTGTCATAACTCTTAAAACCAGTAAAATGTTGCTTCTGTTTCCCTTTACACAGCTCAGCATTGCAGAACAATTGAATAAAAGGAGGTTAAGTAATGAATATATGAATAAGTGTCTATTCTTAATATCCATGTCATGCCTTGCATTGTTTCAGAAGTAGTGAGTGATCACATTATAATAGACTTTAGTTTTATAGAGACCAATGCATGGAAGATCCAGAATTAGATAGTGTGAGTGGACTGAACATATGCTCTTTTGCATATTTACCTTAAGTTACTCTCATACTATTAACTGATGCTTATATGGTTATATTGTATTTATGAAACATGTACAAACATATGCAAGTACATATACATGCAACTTCATAATTTTGTGTCATCATTTTAGCAGGTTTTCATATACCAGCATCATGCAGCAATGTTGATCCAAACGTGCGTTGTCTCCAAACAGGTCTCATTTATTTTAAGTGGACCAGTTATCAAATAAATTACTTTTTTCTTTTTGGCTTTTGTTTGTTACCTGTCTAAAAGTAATCAAGATAAAATGTTCCTTTGATAAGTATGGGGAGTGGAGTGGTGTCTCAGTAAATTTTCCCAAGCTTTATATAGTCCTAAATTGTACTACATAGTACTAAATAATACTAATCTACGATTCTATGATTCGAAAAGACATATTTAGCTTTGTTGATTGTATTTTAGTTTTGAATAAAGGATGTCACATCCTATATAGTTTACCTTTCAAAAGGGAACTCTGTTTGCAAGCATGCCTCACTTACATAGTACTTGCATGTTGTGTGTACTAATCTAACTGGAGAATTGATGATATACATACCTGTCTCCTACAAAGTAATATTGGCAAACAGTTCATAGTATTTAACACCAAGAAACAAGCAAGTAAACAAACATAAATAATTCAGCTCTATAAAGATGTAATAGCCATAAAATCAAACCAGCAAAGGCAAATTGCTAGCAAACTTATACTGAGTTTCTGCAGCACAAATCTGGAGATAGAACTTCTTAAGATGAGTGGAATTTCTCAAATGGCCTATGAATAAGAACACATATTTTTGCTATACTTTTAGAGGCATCGAAGGCTTTTTTGGTGTAGGTTCTTCTGGGTGGAAAATGAAAAGTTTTCATATGCATACTCTTTTTGTGGGATTTCTAGCTTAAAGAGACAATTCATGAGGGAAATGAGATGCTAAAATCACTGTTTAAAAGGCCAGAGTGGCCTAGTAGTAGGGCACATATTTGATGATTCAAATTGCGTTTTTTGACAGTATTATGTAACCGATGAAATGCCTACCAGGGCAGAGAGAGAATGACGCTGTAGGCTAAGAGGTTAGAGAACTTCAAAGTGGCAGGAAAATGTAATTATTTCTACAGAGTGGAAAACCCTTTCCCACAACTAAGTGACAATGGCCAGGCCATTTGCGAAGGCACTACGGATGGGCAGAAATGGCAGTGTACAGAGTTAGGTGCACACCTACAACATCATGTGGGAGGGACCCCTCATTAAGCTGTTTACCACTCTGTAAAAGTGTAGCAGCTTGTTCAACTGATCACTCTCTCTCTTTGCCGTCACTAAACTTGCCAAGATACAAAAAACTTCTATAAACAACAACTTTCAGTTTCACCTCAATGCACTAGAAAGGAGGAGTTAAATATTGAGAAAAGAAATGGATTGGAAAAATTGTTTCTTATGTGGTATATTAAGATCTACAACTCTTAGCTGCAGTAGATAAGGCAAATTCCCTTTTGACATGCCACCAAATGGTGGAAACATTTAGCTAGTTCAGTGCATGGACAAGAGGTGAGTCAGCTACCTGAAGAAAGAAATCTCATTGCCCTGAGGGATCCCATTTGTCTTGAAAGACAGACATTTTCATTGCTGTGGTTTTAGCATCAGTGCATTTAAAAGATAACAAGATACAATACAATAGGAAGAGCTGAATGGGAGAATTGTTGACTTTTTGTAGCTACTACACAACTGCGCTCAGTCCTCTGAATCATGTTCTAAATCACTTTGGAAGAAAAAAGTCATATAAATTCTGAAATTAAAAGCAATCAAAGAACATATTACATAGTGGTAGGTAATTTCAAAGCTTTTTTCATTGGAACAAGTTAAGGCATATAAGACTGACTGAAAAAGTATTGCCATTGAAATGAGTACTTTACTGATTTGTCACAAATGCAAGACAAATTGTATGTCAGTCTGTTGATTTTTCTTTCCCTATGTATGGTGGCTGACCTGATTGGTAGAATTTTTGTCAAATGTTACTTAGACCTTGATAATTTTTTCTGCTGAATAGAGCAACAATCCCAGTCCTTCTACTGCTTGGAGTTCCAGTGCTGTTCTCACTCAGAGATGGGTCTTTTGACCTAACTCTAAATGCTAAGGAGTTCAGGGCCTACATCATGTAAGATGGCATGTGAATTTTACTGATTCAGGCACTGGTACTACAGAAAATGATTAACCTATGAATCACTTCTGAAAGACACTCACTTATCCACTCTGTGTCTATGTGACTTCTGTAGGTCAAAGTTACAATAAGGATTTAGGACCTGCCTTGTAGGACCAGGTCATCTCAAATGAGGACTTACTTGTAAATTAGTTTGTAGGAATTGTATAGCCATTTTTTATATAGATGAGTAAGAAAAGCTGTGCGTCTCCTTCATCTGTCTACTCTGTCATCTCATATTTATCACTGGAGGCATGCACTTAGACAAAAATTTCCTTATTAAATAAGAAATTTGGATAATTGGGACTCTTTAAATCAATGTGTGTTAGTTTATAAAAAATACCTGCTCAAAGAAGCTCAGAAAAGAATTGCAAGAGTTTCTTCCATGAAACATTCTTGAAAAAGATGAAAATCGTGGGTCTTGATGGACAGTATTAGCCCAGTTATAACCCTCATGAATGAAAACTCCCATTTCCTCTTCTGTTAAATACACAGACAACCTAAAAAACCCCTCCTCACTATGTGAAATTGAGACTAGTTTCTGCACACAGTTTCCATCTCAACTTACTCAGTGGGCTTAAGTGACATAGAAAGTGTCAAGAGTCCTTGGCAGACTAGTCTTTCAGTTGAGTTTAACCCAGAAAAAGGACTGGAATTCTTTAAAATTAGATTTCTGAACTTGAGCATTCTCTGAAATTAGACAAGAATATTTTCCAGAGTGCTGAGAGGTTGCAAAGGATAAATTAATAATTCAAAGGGAATAACAGAATTTACATCTCTTGAACACCTACTGCACACACACCACTTCTAAACAAAGCAATTTCATCAATAGAGTTTCACCAGCATAAAACCTGAGCAATGAACTGGTAATCAGTCTACCTAATCTCAGACCTATCACTGTGTTTGTGCACTGTTTAGCAATATGGTACCAGGCAAATCTAGTTTAATGGGGAATTTTGTGGTGAATAGCATTCAAAAAAAAAATTTATTGGAAGACTTAACTTGTTTATCTGAGTACAGTTTACTTCCAACAGTTACAAAATCGAAATACAATAAACGCAGTTCTTGTAAACTTCTATGCATTCATTTAGAGAAACAACTTCATTGATAACACAGTCACATAAAATGAACTCTTAAAAGTACTGTAATATAACTGTAACCAACAAGTTCTGAAAATGTAATGTTCTACATTCATAACTGGTTCAAATCAGAAATACAATTTCTGACCAGAAATACAATTTCTGACCAGAAATACGTCATACGACAGAGGTATTCAATTCAGAAAATGTTAGTCATAGGAAAAAAAAAAAACAAGCTTAAAATCATTTCAGATTAATTTTTTTAATTTGAAATAATGCCCCAAATTATTCATTGCAAGTTTTTAAATTCAAGTTTAATTCAAAAAATGTATTGAGGGGAGAGGGCGTGGGGGGGGCAGGAAGCTGTTCTGTAGTTTTACAGTTTTAAACACTAAAGAAAATTTTAATGGGAGGAAATGTCAGTCAGGACATGGTGCTACCTGTTTCAAGTTATTCTGAATTGATGTGTCTGTGAGTGAGATGAGCAGGCATGGATCTTCTCACTCTAAAGTAGTTATTTAAACATACACTAGCTGTTTTTAACAAGACAGTATTAAAGCCAGGGGGATAATGCCCACTGTAAAGTATTGTTACATGAAGAATGTTAGGTTTGTGGGGGGGCATGACAAATATCTTCCCCGTAAGATTTTGTATGATTATCTGACTCTTCTCCGTATTTTATGAACCTTCAAAGGTGACTCAGCAATTCCTCTTACATCTTTCTCCTACACTGAAACAGCATCCTTTTGTGGCTGGTGCCAGAAACAGTCTTCAAGGTGTTTGATGTTTTAACTATGGACAGCCACACTGATGAGTCATTTTGCAACTTTTAACCAAGAGTTGCATATTTCTCTTGAATTAGGGGTGCTCCAAGCTTCCTCAATATACTTGAGTCAAACTGTATAACAACAAAGCTTCAGATAGCAGTTTTGGACAAGAAGATATACCCTTCCCAATAATATGAAGGCAAAAACTGGAGGATTAATAGTTGATGGAAATTGCCCAACTTCAAAAGTGTACTTCAATTTTAAAAGTGAACAAAAGAACAAGTTGAAAAAGATTTTATCTTAGCAAAGCAGCTAACTCAGGTCTGCAGGGCAATAAGGCTACCTGTTCATCTATTATGAAATAATCACTGGTAGAGGTCAGAAAAAAAATGTTGCTGAAGGTGCTAATTCCTAGTATTTCAAGACATACTTTCATTCAAACGTGGTCATCCTAAGAGGAATGAGACTTAAACCACTGATTTTTTGAACTGGACACATGGTGAGCTAGATGTGCAAGTGTTGAATCATAAAAGCACAGTTGAACCATAGGAGACAAACTACAAAAAAACATAGAAACAGTCAATTTGATGTTCAAAAAGCTCATCATAGGTCTGTATTATAAAGTCATGACATCAACATCAAAACTATTTACTGAAGCACTTATATGATATCTATCTACACATTGCGTAGTTGCATAAGAATGATAATTTCCACCGTGTGAGCTTTGTTCAACAACATTTTTTACAATTATGTTCTGTCAAAAGGAAAATTTATTTTAAAAAGTTTAAGTAGTTTAAGGAGAGTGTGAGGCTTTTCAAGTTCTCAAATTGGCTAAAGAAACTTTTTTCATTCATCTGTTCAAAGTGACTTTTTGTTTAGACAATCTATTTACTTAATAAAAAATCATTTTTTAAAAAAAAAAAAAGAAATTAAGCTAGATTTAAATACTAAAGTGAAACATTTTTATGGAACAAAATAGTTTCTGTGGCTGATAGCTACTTTTCCAGGAACATTAGTTCACTCACGTGAAGGGATAAATATTTAATCTGAGTAGCAGCTAAAATGAATCTTAAACTGGTTTTGCTTTTGTTGGGTTTTTTAACTGGAAAACATTCTGTTTACAGTAAAACATAAAAATTAAAAAAAAAAAAATATACATTTTCAGCTGGATTTTTTTTTTCCTTTACGCTACTAATTTTCTGGTTTAAAATGTGACCTACTACTACTTGTGTTTCACTGCTAAGTGACTTCAAACAGATTTTTATGAAATAATCTTTGCATGACAAATGACAGAGTTCCTTTGCAATTTTTTTTTAATTCTTTGTGTACAAGGTGGATTAAAAGAAAATAAAAATAGTGAGTAATGTTGCTGCCAAATTTTTACAAGCGAGACACTGTAACTCTCTTTGAACAGAGCACTAGGTACAATGTTTTTGATGTTGATATTAAGCCTTAATAGAATTGTCAAGAAAGTATTGATTTCATAACTTCAAATTTGCTCAAACTTAGAGTTATTTTCTTTCAACTTCATTTGTAAGCAAAGCTTAGTCTGTATGAGAACCATAGTGCTATTACTAATTAATGATAGGTATTTTGAATAATCAAAATATTACTGTAAGTAAGGTATGCTTCTTCATTTTCTCAACATTAGACACAGAAAACTTCTTAATGTTTAATATTAAACTCATTAAAAAAAAACCTGAACCAGCTTGTATCCTCTGACATCTGGGATTTTTAGTTGATTAAAATTAGTGTCTCTGCAGAAGTCAATGGAGCTGAATTTCAATAGCTATTTATCCAATGTATTATTTCTAAATGTGCAAATTGGAGGTTGTAAGCTTGAAGAATGCCTAAAAGTTTTGCTAAGCAGGTTCAGATAGCCCACTTAACACGTAAGAAATCTTCCTGTATTTAAAGCTGATTTCCTAATAAAGCCTTTCTAGAACTGGAGCGACAAATGAAAAATTGCTATTTGGTTCATATTATCTAGGACTAGAATCAACAACATCTTCAAATTTAAACCCTTTTAAACCTATGTTTTAAACGCTTGGATGGCAGATAGGATAACAAAACAGCTTGGCTGTACACTGTCTGCTTGCACTTATGTGTGTCAGTAATGAGAAAATAAAATGTTCTGTATGATGGATAGGAAGCATGCTAGCTGAGAGAAAATGCTTAAAGAGTGAGCTGAAAAAACCCTGCTTTTACAAGGACAGGCCCTTATATGTTACTGATAGGTGAGACACAAGAGGTAAAGACCGAAGTCGAATGCGATGTGGCTCACTGTGATCCCAGGACTGCACATCCACATCACATCTTAACCAGCAGTGAAGCTTGCACTGATGGCTCTAGGCATCTGTGGTGCATGCTTGGGAGAGCTGCTGAAGGGATTTGTTTTCCTGCTGTAAGTGATGGTCTCTGACATGTCCCGTTTGTGCTTGATGAAGTCAAGCATCCCTTCAGCCTTCATTCCCCCCAGGAAGGAAGCTGTTTAAAGCTCACCCATGATGTCCTCATAAGGATACTGTGAGGTTCACAGTACATACACAAAAAGAATTTGTGCCAATAAGGAACCCTCCAGCACTAAATCACTAATGCAGGCACACAATATGTCTGCTGCAAGGCATCCACATAGTCCCTGAGTGTTCAAATTCTCAGCCCTTTCATAAAAAAATGAAGGATTTCTTTGTATGTACCTGGCAAAGGCTTGGTGGGATAGTAAGAGGAAACAGGGGGCTACAACAGCCTGATGGTCAGGGAACTTACTCAAACTACAAGATATCCAGACTCTGTTCCGTTCCATTTCACATCTGCTGCATCATAGGAGAGACCATCAACTGCTCCAGAATGGGAGACACTTTGCTGCCTGTAAAGAAAGCATTCAAAATTTCTGTGCCAGAAGGAGGGTCAGAAAATGAACGTGTCTTTGTATCTTACTGGATAAGGCCCTCAGGTGGTAGGGTGGTTACCTACTTTCCAAAGTCTGTTGTAAGAAATTTATGCATTTTGCTTCATCACAATGAAAATTTTCTGAAGTAAGAAGACATTTTGGCTTCTCATGAGAGATGCCCAGAAGAAAGATTCCTACAGATGATGGAGTGTCTTAACCAGGAGAGACAGAGCTGCTTACAGAATCACAGAATGGCAGGGGTTGGAAAAGACCTCCGAAGATCATCTAGTCCAACCCCCCTGCCAGAGCAGGATCCCAGAGTAGATCACACAGGAACACGTCCAGATGGGTTTTAAATGCCTCCAGAGACAGAGACTCCACCACCTCTCTGGGCAGCCTGTTCCAGTGCTCTGTCACCCTCACAGTAAAGAAGTGTTTTCTTATGTTAAGATTGAACCTCCTGTGTTCCATTTTGTGCCATTGCCCCTTGTCCTGTCACTGGACACCACCAAGAAGAGTCTGGCCCCATCTTCCTGACACCTGCCCTTAAAATATTTACAAGCATTAATGAGATCCCCCTCAGCCTCCTCTTCTCCAAGCTAAATAGGCCCAGTTCCCTCAGCCTGTCCTCAGATGGAAGATGCTCCAATCCCTTCATCATCTCAGTGACCCTGCGCTGGGCTCTTTCCAGTAGCTCCATGTCCCTCTTGAACTGGGGAGCCCAGAACTGGACACAATACTCCAGATGAGGCCCCACCAGGGCAGAGTAGAGGGGGAGGAGAACCTCCCTTGACCTGCTGGCCACACTCCTCTTAATGCACCCCAGGATGCCGTTGGCCTTCTTGGCCATGAGGGCACATTGCTGGCTCATGGTCAGGCTGTCGTCTACCAGGACTCCCAGGTCCTTTTCCCCAGAGCTGCTCTCCAGCAGCTCAGCCCCAGCCTGTACTGATCCATGGGGTTGTTCTTCCCTAGATGCAGGACTCTACACTTGCTCTTATTGAATTGCATTACATTTCTCCCTGCCCAGCTCTCCAACCTGTCCAGGTCACACTGGATGGCAGCACAGCCCTCTGGCGTGTCACCACCCCTCCCAGCTTTGTATCATCAGCAAACCTGCTGAGGATACACTCTGTCCCTTCATCCAGGTTGTTAATGAATATATTGATTAGGACCGGACCCAGTACCAGCCCCTGGGGGACACCACTAGTCACAGTCCTCCAACTAGACTCTGCCCCACTGGCCACTACTCTCTGGGCTCTGTCCTTCAGCCAGTTCCCAATCCACCTAACTGCCCAGTCATCCAGTCCACACTTGTGGGTGTCCAGTTCACCTAGCTCTCCCTTTGCATCCTGGGACAGGTAAGAAAAGCTCAGTTCCCCTTGGCATCAAGACAACTTAAGGCTAAATTTGCCCATGGACGTGCCCTGATAAGTAGGATATAACAGGCAGCTGACATTACAGACTCTACTGTGCATACCAGGCATGTTCAACATTCACCTATTGGATCAAGCCTTCAGGGAATGGTGACCCCTTTCTTTCTATTTCCTCAATCCCAGTGTGGCTTGAAAAGGTATTAAATTCTTTGCTGCTTACATGAGGAGATTTTTGACGTGAGCAGAAGGAGAATGCAATCAGATTCTGAGGTTTAGATGCCTCCAGGCATACACAATAGCTGAGCAGCCTCTGTTGATCCTCCTTTTGGACACATGTTTGTCTGTGCTTGCTTATGCCTTTTTTAAGATATTTTAGGCAGTTTTTAGAACTTTCTTTACACTGAAAATGTTTTTTGTTCTCGTTTGAATCAGGGAATGTTAACTAATGTTTTAGTTGCCCTCATCATGAATGATTTCTGAGAAAAAAAAATAAAAAGCTGTCATTTTCGCATTATCAAGATGCACTTGAAATTAAAATTTAACAACTAAAAATACAGAGGAAGATGCATATTCACTTTATTCTTCATTTCTCAAGTGTTCACATCATTAGGGTTAGCGCTGTAGGAATTCCAACAGTGAGTGAAGACTGCCATCTTCTGACTTCCACGGTACATCTGCACGATTAAATATACAGCTTAGTTTGCCCATTCCTGTTTATAACAGTCCTTCTAACTGGAAAAAAACCCAGGTACATCATGTTCCTGTGGTCTAAAATACCGTACCCCAGCCAGGGTCTTGAAATCACAGTATGGTGCTCCAGCTCTGAAAGTGAAACATTTATCTGTTACAAATAAAACTGGTTCACGCCTCTATTTTCTTGCAAAGCTATCTGTTTAATAAATTTGTCATCTCATCCAAACTTCCAAGAGAATATCTTCTATTACCATCAGTTAATTGACCAGTTTACTATTTTCTTAGTAACTTCATGATTAAACGATTAACGCTATGACAACATAGAGCACATACATATAGTAGAGTTCTACCTCCTGTTACAAGTCAATAATATTCCACCAACTAATACTAGTATCTTTATAATTCCCACGCCAAATTTTTAGCCATATCTGACACGTGAACATTAAAGTAAGCATGAGACATTTAATTAAATGCCTCAAGCTGTTCACTAAACTAAAAGTATTATAGAAGGTCTGCAGCAAATGGAACAGATGTATGTATATATATTCTGGCCAATAGTCACACATTTATTTGTGACTCAAACAACAGACCGAGATAAAGTAAAAAGTCTCTTTTAGCAGAAGGAAAGCATATGTAGCAACATCTAAACACTGTTATTTACCACACCTTTTATTCAGACTTAAGATCCTGGCATGCTGCACAGGCAGATCACTTAAGGTATAGATGATCCAACTCTGAAGCTTATCATAACACAGATGTCACACAAGGGAATACAACCTCCCATAGCAAGAGTTTGGTGGACCTACCCACTAGCACAGAAGACCAGCTGTTCTATAAGCAGGAAAGCATGTTCTCCACTGCTGGAGACACTGATAATCCAGCAGGCTTCCCTGAAAAGAAGGAAACCTTTCGGCTACTAAAGCACATCTAATATTTAGATCACTTTCTATCTGACCTACAGTATCTGCATCTATGCATTCTCAATGTGTACCCTGCTATACAGCACAACCAATGCAGCAGATACAGAATCCTACAGACAGACCAAATGTGATACTCCACAGTTTGATCAGCAGTTTTGAAGAGTAAAAGAGTGGAATATAAATTGCCACTTGGGTGAAGAAAGCATACACTTGTAATTGCAACTGTTCTATTACTTCCATCCTATGCGAAGGAAAATGTGTCTTCCTTTTGTCCTTCATGACTCTCGGGGTGTTTTTATCCCTTTTAAATAATCTAGTACTATCAACATTTTCCTGAGATAAAACCTACTACTTAGAAATACTTTATGTCACATTATAGAAGCTGACTTTTTGCATCAGTTCATTTCAGTGTATTAAAGTGCTAATCTAAGCTTCAGTCGAATGTAGGAATGTGTGCATGTGAATGTTTCTGTGTGTTTATGGAAGAATAGCTAAATATACTTCATGCAAAGTGTTCAACCATCCAAAAAAATCCCAGAGTATCCACTGTAAGTACGATACCTCCTTCTCTTCCCCCCCCAGCTTTCTGATGTCTCTGATTCAACCATCAAGTATCTTAGTCCTTTGGTAGGAAAAACAAAATAACAGGTGGGTCTTTGAGACCCCACCTGTGGTCTTACCATGTCCAGTTCTCAGCTTCTCAGTGTAAGAGAGACAGGGATGTACCAGAGTGAGTCCAGCAAAGGGCCACTTAGATGATGAAGCATCTCTCATGTAAGAGAAGGCTGAGAGATCTGGGACTGTTTAGCCTGGAACAGAGAAGGCTCAGGGGGATCTTATCAATTTATATAAATACCAGATGGGGGGAGTAAAAGGAGGAAAGCAGGTCCTTTCCAGTGGTTCCCAGTGACAGGATGGGAGGCAACGGGCACAAATTTCCCAAAATACAAACCAAAATACGGGAAATTGTGTTTAAATGTAAGGAAATATTTTTTTATCTCTCTATCAGAATGGATCTTGGGTTTGCATTGCTTTAGAGGGATATGTGCAACTAACTGGACTATGTAATTCTATCAGAAGGACTGTGTAAATTATTTTTTCCGTTCAGCAATCAAACTGAAAAATAGGCAAACAAAAACTGAGCTAATGCAAGGCAAGTACCACTTCAGAAAATCTGAGGAAAACAATACGGATGCTTGCCACAAACCAGCCAAACAAGCAGACCTACATCCTATTTGTCAGCAGAAAAAACCCCAAAATGTCCATCCGAGGGTTGTAGTACAGCTTGCACTGATTCACACTGCAGTGCCCTGTCTTTCCATATTTATAAAAAAAAAAAAAAAAATTATATCCAACAAGGCCTAAAAGTTTCCAACATGACATTGTTAATTTTATAGAAAATTATTCAAAATGAAAATCACTATGAATGAGGAAGTTTTGGGTCCTGGTACTACTTCAGAGAATGCTTAATCATTAACATAAGTTAAAACAATGTCAGCAGAACACAGCACAGAGTAAGTAGGTTCAGCTTCAAATGCCATAGCACAGAAAAGCAACTGTCATGTTGTTTCCAATTTCTACAAGGAGGAACAATAGTGATATATTTAAAGATTATTTTTTTTAAAAAAAAAAAAAGACTTAAGTGTGATCTTTTAATAAGATAACTGGACCAAAAAAACCCAGCCCTGTTGCTATTCTGACCAGCTGAGAAATGAGTCAGTACCAACCTTAGCACTGGAAAACTTTTCTGTTCTAAGACAAAACTGTTTATCTAACTAATTTCAGTTCAACAGAACTTAACAGATAATCCAGATCTATTTTCACTTACTTTTCTCACTACACACATGCTATTTCAGTCTACCAATTGAATTATTAAATTAGATTTTTAATTTTTTTTTTTAACCAAAGTATCCATTTTGATCTCTACTGTGGTCTAGCCATCACTGAAAACATCTTCACTTGATTGGCTTCCACCTCCTTCTTAGAAGACAGAGAGGAGAATGATCAACATCCACAATCCTTTTGACTATGGCATGTTTGACTACAAGAACACAAAGAGGTGCTAAATAATGTAAAATTCATATTTCATCTGATCTAATATTTCCAGTAACAAAGACAGTACCTTCCCATATCTCATACCCTGCACAAAAAATACATTTGGGTTTCAAGGATTACACAGAAAATCTTGGACAATTTCACTCTTCAGTAATGAATAAAGCAAGGTGTAGAATTATATGCTTATTCATTAAATCTGCGTTTAAGTGTTTCAGGGTCCAGGAGATGTCTTAATAGCTATAAATATTTCATAACTTCTTTTCTTAAAGTATTACTTTTCTACCTAAAGGATATATTTATAATAATCAGCATAGTTAGTAGCTTGAACTATAAGGCTGACCAGGATTAAATGCAAACCAAAAAACTGCACTATCTATCCAGAAAATGATCAGGTCCTGAAGTCCCACATTACTCTTGTTTATGTGGGTATCTTAACATGACATCATTTAAATACATTCACCTAACGTATTCTGATTCCACTTTGAATGCTCACTTGCATACTAACATAAATATTATAAAACAAATAAACAAACAAGTGATCATGAATTGCCTACAGATATTACATTGTGGCAACATGAAGTACATTCCAATTATTTAAGAATTCAAATTGTGTAATTTGCCAGTGCTTACACAGGGGTGCTGGGAGTCCTACCACTCCTTTGCCCAAGGTGAGTACTGATACTCTTCAGAAAACTAGTATTAAAGAATATTAACATAGGAATCATCAGTTAAAAGGTACCCAAATGTCATGGTTTGAGGTTGGGGCGGCCACTAAATGGATGGCAGATGCTCTCTGTTAATCCCTCCCCCTTCCTGGACAGGGGAAGGGAAAGAAGAAAGGGAGAGAGACTTACAAGTTGGAAATAAAACTAAAGCAGCTTTAATGAAACTATAACAACAAGAAGAGAAATACAGTAACGAGAAGAAAAGTAATGAACTATTTACAAATATGTACAAAACCAGTATGAAGCTTCTCCCTCTGAATCACACAGTCCCCCCGATGATGCTCACATCACCACTGGTGCTGCAGAGCAGCTCTGAAAGATCCCAGGTGGGCTCCAGGATGCAGCGGCAGATGGGAGCTGGATTCAGGAACGTGCAGATCCCAGACAGAGTTTTTCCAGGACAGCAGCCATAGAAGACGAGTGAGAGCCAGAGAAGGAGGAAGGGGCAAAGGGCAAGAGAGAAGGGCCTTGGCCCCCGTGATCCCTCAGCTTTATACTGAGCTTGACATGTATGGGATGGAATACTTCATTGGTCAGATTGGGTCACCTGTCCTGTCTGCTCCTCCCTGCAGGTGCAACCCTTTTGCACACATACACTAAGGGGGGCCCTAAGGTGACACTGAGAGAATTCAGCAGTGACCTTGGTTTCTGTAAGACTAAGCATTAACAAAGAGCCTTTCTGCACACCCACACACACTCCACATTGTACTGTGAGCTCAGTACTAACTATAAACATCGAGAGTTATCACTTCTAGGAGCAGACAGAGTCTGAAAAACATGTTGTTACCTTCAGAAAGTGCAGTCTGAGAAGAGATTTAACTGAAAAGTAAAATCACTGAAAGGAAAATTGGTTCTGTTTTAGCCAAACCAGGACACAAAGTCACTTTACAGTTTGTTTAACATCCAGGATGTATTCCTTCTTTTTCATAAAATTCAGAATAATATCTTACTGTGTTGAAAAACATATTCTGGAAGACAAAAAAAAAATAAGTAAAAAATAAAATCACCTTTGTTTTCATATTGATGAACAAGATGGGCGCTCTGGTGTTGGAAGACACAGAAAAGGTGGAGTTACTGAATACCTTCTTCGCCTCATCTCCCCTTTGAGGAAAGGTTGAGAGAGCTGGGACTCTTTAGCCTGGAGAAGAGAAGACTGAGGGGTGATCTAATTAATGTTTACAAGTACCTAAAGGGTGGGTTGAGGGAGGATGGAGCCAGACTCTTTTCAGTGGTTCCCAGTGACAGGACGAGGGGTAACGGGCACAAGCTGGAACATAGGAGGTGCCATTTAAATATGAAAAAGAACTTCTTTTGGGTGAGGGTGCCAGAGCACTGGCACAGGCTGCCCAGAGAGGTTGTGGAGTCTCCTTCCCTGGAGAGTTTCAAGACTTGCCTGGATGCAGTTCTGAGTGCTGTGCTCGAGGGGATCCTGCTTTAAAGCAGGGGAGTTGGACTAGGTGATCTCTAGAGGTCCCTTCCAACTCTGACAATTCCATGATTCTGTGAAATGATGTTGTATCAATGAGAAACAATACATTATTAGAATTCATTTTATGTAATTCATTATGTATATGAAGGAATATACAATGCATGCAAAGAAGAATCTTCCTTGGATTCACCTCATTTTGCATGGATTATTATGCACCTAGATTCAACACAACTATAATTGAATTTACCTAAATTGAAATGTAGTTGTCTGAAATAGAGATACATAATCTGCAGATTCCTTTTCATCTCATGTGCAGGGCGTGAATGCAATGTTTCTGGAGTTGGCTTTTATTAAAAGCTTAATGTACGTTTACTAATGTAGGTTTAAACGTGGCCTAATTCTTAATCAAATACATTTCAGCAGCAGGAGGACCAACATTCAAATAATGATTAATTGAAAACTGAATTAAATGCTTCAAAATACACACAAAAATATTATGATAAAGTTTCAGGTCATGCAGTTCACATCTGAATCTGAGTAATGAAAATGAAGGACTTGATCCAAAAGCCTCTGAGTAACAGAAATTACCCTAAGGCTGCTGAAGAACATCTAGCTTTGAATATTTGCAATGAACTAGTAGTTTTGCATTATATGGAATATATAAATAAAGAGTTGGCTTCACCTGTTTTTTCCAAATTCCCGAGTTTCTGTGTTTCCTGTGCTGTGGAAAGTCACTTTACTAAACTTGATCCGAAACTGCCAGAAAAATATTTTCCTAGTCGAATTGGAACTGAGACTAAAATATGTAAAGATTGTTGGGTTTAAGTAAATAAAATTTTATGACTTATGTACTTTATTCTGCATGGTTAGTCACAGCATACTGATGGGGAACAACTCACACACTTACTAAAAACTTCCAGAGTGTGAAAACACTCTAATCCATGCACAATGGAAAACATTTGTTTAGTTATTCTCAGTTTATGTCATGTTTTTCCCCACCCACAGGTGATTCATTTCATGTGATACAGCTTTGGTTTAGCACTGCTTATAGCCATTCTGGTGAAGAATCCTGCTGATGGCTCACTGACTCATTTTAAAATCTGTTACGGAGGGATGCATTGACATTGAGAGTCCTGTATACAATTATGATGGTGTGTAACATACACTACATAAAATCCTCAGGACAAAGATTCATTTAAGCCATAGAAAATAACTCCAGAGGCAGATAAGGCAAAAAGGGAAGATACAGAAAGAACATTTAACTGAAAGGCTTGCCAGCAAGTAAAAGAAATAAACAAATCCATAGCCCTTTGCAAATTTGAATATTGCCTCAACTGGCAACTGGAGATGCACTTGTTTTTCATGGAGATAAGCTGAGATGGGGGCTGGAGGTGGATGTGTGTGTGTGTGCTTGCATACACCTGCATTTGCACTCATGCCTGTACGAGTATTGGGAAGAGACAAACAAACTTCCAGGGCTACAGTCAAAGGAACAGTTATCCCTTGTATTTGCAAGGTTATGGTTTTTAATAGCTGAGAAGAATTTTTAGGACTGAAAATAAAGAAGGTTGGGCTGTGAGCTGCTTCTGCCTGCTTAGGGAAATAAAACTGACAAGAAGGGATTGTCTTACGTATGGGTCGGGAAGAGTGAATGAACAACAGGGCAGTGGCACAGCTCAGACTATCCTTCACCTACATGAGGAGAACACCAACTCTAGATAACCACTGGTCCTGTAAAGAGCCATAAAGAAGTTATATCATTTTTGCTCTCCACAGCTGGATACTAGAGGACACTGCAGGGACCTCTGCATGGTGCTATTTTGTGCACTGCAAATATAATCTTGAATTATTTACTGCTAGCAGCACAGCTTCAGCAGAAAAGATAGGGAACATCTTCCTTATGCCCAGATGGGCAAAATCAAGTATCAGCATGGAAATCCAAAGATTAAAATGAGTTCAACATGTATTAAAGGAGGTCATGCCTCTTTTCTCAGCTCACTTCTTGTCATCTTTCACAGCTGAAGCCAGATTAATTTCTAGTTGGGTTTTAGACCTTCTAATTTTCTCCCTGCATAGCCTCACAGCATCTTTGTAATCATCCTGAGTGGCTTGCCCCTTCTTCCAAAGCCCATAAACTCTCCTTTTCTCCCTGAGTTCCAGCCAAAGCTCCCTGTTCAGCCAGGGCAGCCTTTTCGGCTGTCGGCTTCTCTTACAGCACCTAGGGACAGCCTGCTCCTGTGACTTTAAGACTTCCTTCTTGGAGAGTGTCCAGCCTTCCTGGACCCCTATACCCTTCAAGACCATTTCTCTAGGGATTCTGTCAAGCAGTCACCTAAACAAGTCCGAGTCAGCCCTTTGGAAATCCAGAGTGGCAGTTCTGCTGCCCCCTCTCCTAGCCTAAGAATGGAGAACTCCATCTAATTTCCTGATCACTGTGCCCTAGACAGCCTCCAACCACCACATAGCCACCAGTCCTCTGTTCACAGAGGAGGTCCAGCTGGCCAGCCTGGACCAAGGTCCAGCCTTGGCAGTACAGAACAATACACAAAGAACAGATGCAATACCAGACTGCTGGAGTTGTGTCTGGTCTATGCCCCAACAGGCTTACAGTGCCGTGTCAGTGTGCATATAAAGATGGCATACGTCTCCCTGGTGGCTGCTATTAAGGTAAATTTCCTAAACATCAATAGATTTCCCTTTTCCAACTCCACTAAGTATTTCATTAAATTGTTTGAACGATTTCCCACTTCTTGCTCCTGGATGCCTTGCTGTCTTTCTCTGAAGTATAGAAGAAAATCACATGATTAAATAAGGAAAAGAAGAATATCATCGCTTGATTTCCACTGCCAGCAGCAGCATATTATAGAGGTGCACATCTCTGAGCCACAGTTATGAAAACAGAGAAATCCATATTTAATACAAAGCGAAGCTCCTGAACTATGTAACTTCTCCTTTAAGAGAGATATATCACATTCTGGTTACTATCAAGAAAAGCAAAAATGAAAGGGTAGTCCATAAACAGATTTCTGAGGTGAAGCTTACAAGGAGACAGAATTCTTCAGTCCTACACAAGAGTGCCCTAATAGCTGAGACAATGCGTCCTACCTTGCTTTTATATGCTTAGCTATACTAAAGCTCTAATTTAGCCTTCCCTATTTTAGTGATAACAAAACCATGCACAGCACCAATTTAAGAAGAAAAAAAAGCCTAGAAAATCTGGAGACTGTTATTGTCAACTTTGTCTATTCATTGAAGCTATTCATTTTTTTTGCTTTCATTGTCACTGTTCTTAGGAGTCACCACAAACACATCTATTTATTTATATTACTAACTTCATAATGGAACAATTATCTTTCTGAATTTAATTTTTTCCATGCCCTACCTCAATCATAATCCTTATATCCTTACAACTGCAAACTCCATGGACTGACCTTCAGCTATAAAGCTGATTATTAAGCTGCCTCATATTAGATTGGGCTCTGCCTGAGAGAGCGCCCCATTCCAGCAATCCCACTGCTTTCTAAAAGCACAGGTTTAGAGAACCAGAGTGATGACACCTTGACAACCATTCAAACCACTCCCTGTGGAGTTGTTCTTCAGTAATTTCCTCTCTGAAGCATCAGGTTGCTAAAATTTCTGCAGCAGATGTTCTAATAGCCAATGTCTATGCTTGTTCATCTCTTCAGGTGCAATTAAAAAAGCATTTTTAATACAGAAGTGATTGTTATGATGGATTAGGAAGTGATCATTTGGTATAAAGCACATTTCGTCCCGATTTTGTATTCTCTTCTTTTGCCTCCTCTCCCATAAAACCACGGAAATCTGGAAAAAGGGGATGTAAAAAGCATCCATTTGTGTCTGTCCCCAAGCTCAGATTCTGTCTGCCCGAACGGTGCCTGTGTCAGGCCACTCTCTTTTTGTTTGCTTCTTTGCTAAACCAGTGACAGAGAGAGCATATAACCCTGTGATCCTCCCTTAAGTAGCCTTAGTCTTGACCACTCCACTTTGTTGTTTCAATTCTTTCATCCGACGGTAGGAGCAGTCACACTGTGAGTGCACATTTTGCTCTGTATGAGATTGGCATCCTCACAAGCAGCCTGCTGCCCTGCAACCACAATCCCCTTCAGCTTGATCAGCGTGCACAGATGTTCAGTGTCTGTGTACCTACCAGAGGCTGCTGGCAGGTTGATCACACTGGGACTCTCAAACATCAAATAGCTCTGATCACTGATTTTCCTGACTCCCCAGGGAACTTCAAAAATATTTGCCTTACATCTATTTGTCAGGTACATCATCTCACATGAGTTTTATTCTGAACTTTCTCCTTCTTCAGTCTGTCTTAGAGACTGTTGGTGCATAGACGTGCACAAAACAAGAGGATATCTATTTTTACTTGAACCGCTTTCCCTCATCTTAGTGACACATTTGCACACAAAGAGGCAGAGGTAGTCAGATTCAAGTGGTTTTTTTCTTTTTAATTATTTTCCTTTTGTTTCTATTCACAATAAACTGGGTTTTGGCTAATAAGATCTTTATTTCATGAAATTCTGGGACGATATAGAAAGGGCATGAATCACTGCATGGGTAACAAAATTGGCAAACCAGAAGGAAGCTTGTATGTTTCTGCTCTTGCTTCACTTAGCCCTCTCCCTAATATCTGGTTGATCTTGTACCTCTTCTGGCCTACAAATAATTCTCACACTCAATCTCTTTTAGAAAATCCTTAAATAAATGCCTTACAAAGTATCTGATTAAGTACCTTCATCTCCAAAATCAAGTCACTTCATTGGCTTGATTCTTTTCAGTGGTTTCTATCTTCTCCAGTCAATCCAAACTGACTTCAGAAAAACATTCAAAAAAGATCAACTTCCATGCTCCAACTCTTCCAAATAACATTTTGTAACTACTTTACCTGTGTCTTGTCTAGTTTGTCATTGGAGATCTGGGCATTGTCATAAACTTCAGTTTCTTCTGGTTCTTCTTTTTATCTCTGTTGCTGCTGTAATTCTAATGAACATGTATTTAGGCTAAATACCTTGCTGCTACAAATAGATGTCTGCCAAACAAATAGTTTTGAAATTCCTTACATTCCCTTTCTGAGCACTAGGCAATCTCACAGCGCTTATACCCTTGCTTCTTTATTTTCCCTCCCACTCTTCACCTCACTACCTTCAGTCTTCGATTGTCAGCTTTGACCTGAAAGCTTTTGCTCTAAGGATAGAGAAATTAAAATACACTTTCTGGCATAAGGAGGTAGAGCAGAAAGAGAACCACAAGGCTGTATTTCCACTGAAAGCAGTATTCCCAGGTTAAGTTTTGTATTTAATTGGTTCTCTTATTTTTCATATGCCACATTTTCAGATTCTCCTTTGCCTCTCTTTTTTCATCTTTGACCTTTCTCAAGCATGGAGTAAGACATTAGGAGTTTTCACTATGTATTTTATTGGGATCCAGTTGAAAAATTAATATAATCAATTTTAGGATTTTCAATGCAGTCCTACCACTAGACTCCAGTTTCATCACAGAATCATAGTATCTTATGAATTGGGTTTCAGTACTTTTTTTTTTTTTTTTCTGTAAAATTAATAGCTCATCTTCAAATCAAGCCTGGAACAACTTCATTTTCTTGTTCTCTCAACTCTCTAGGATACAGAGCAAAGCTGGCAGCTTCCCAGTGAGCGTAGCTGCTACAGAATTCTCTCTACAATTTGCAACAGAGAAAACATGCCACCCTTAAAGGAAAGTTTTGTCACTGCTTATACAGTGATGTGTAAGTAGTGGGCAACAGTCTGACTCTCCAATCAAGGCAGATCCTACCTCCTTTTAAATTCAGATCAGAGCACTTTTCCTGTGTTCTGGAATATTAATGCTTATTTCTGTGTTGATTTTTCTCTGGTGGAAGGCATATACTCTTGCTACATTGGTAATACTGAAGAAAAATAAAGAAACCAAAGAAACATGATACAGTGCATGAGGTAAAGTTATGGAGATTATAGTTTTAGTTTTCATTTTACAGAAAAGGCAAGATGGACATACATAGACAGTGTGTGAATATACTGCAGGGTACAGACAGCCTAGCTGCAAAACATGATGGTCAAGATAAGCCACAATTATGACCTCAAAGTCATAAGGGGAATTGTGTTGTAGATTTACTTAAGGAGCTAGTCACAAGAAAAATGTGCTATGGAGCTAGGGACTGACCTTTGTAGTCTTACAAGAGTACTCTAAGGACTCACTGTTTTTCCTCTGAAAATTAACCTTTCACTTGCATTGGGAAAATGCAAGGAAATGCCAAAGCCAAGAGAACCTCACAACAAAGGCAAACTCTGTCATCGTTTTGAAAAGTCTGACTATTCATTATAGTATAGTGAAATACCTAGTCTAATATATTTCTGTCCTCATAACCAGTTAACTCATCTGAGTGCTGCCGAGAACATAAATGTGAAACAAAAATCTAAACAATTACCGTATTTTTTTCCATGGCTGACTTAACCATAGTAAATTTATAACTCATTTTAACATTTAAGAAACAGAGTACCACCACAGCAAAGATGAATTTGCATGCATGTCTACTTCAGGGACTTTTTTTTTTAAGAACAGGCACACAGACCTTCCTAGATTATTTCTCAGTAATTATATATGTAGAACTCCTCAAGGGAAACTACTGAAATGTATAATTTTCTTTCCATTCTAAGCTTCATGACTTTGTCTTGCAGTGCATTTATTCAGATCACTAGTACTCTTTTTTTCATGCCACCATATTTTATGGAAAAAACATGACCGTCTAGGTTCATTCAAATTGACTTGTCTTTTCCTTTCTTTATAGTTTGAAAGTACATCCTAATTTCTTCACTGGTGACATTAATTTTTAAGAAAATATTAGCTCTTGATTTTGGTGAATTTTTTTTTCTTTTTAATCCAAAGTAGCTCACTCAAAATTTTTCATGAATTCCTTACAAGCTGCTGGATTCCACTTTACAAAGTATACATTTCTTTTACAGTGCTCAGCGGTTAGTCTTGTATGGATTTCCCTGTAGTGGTCAAGAGATTAAAGGGCAAAACACTTTCTACTGTAGTGGTTAATTTATCTTAACTTCACCATTTGTGTCCTGTTATATATAACTTCTTTTCTTCTCCCCTTTTTTATTTTTTTCAGAATTTCCTTCAAAGAACAAACATAGTTGGAGTTTGGTCTTTTTTTCCCCCTCAGGGCTATCTACTTTATTCATCTGTACTTGCCTTAAATAGATTCCAAATGGAACTAATCTATAATAACTGCACTCAGGAAAATTTGGAATTCTTTCAATGTGTAACATTAACTATTTTTGCCCACTTAATATGCTGCATATGCAACAAGAAAAATGCAGACAACTCTCACCTCTGACTCATATTTACACATGCCCTTTATTAGTATTTATAATGCAAGACGACTTTAACAGCTCATGTTATCAGGGAACTCAAACATTAAATATGATGGATAAGTTCTTATTTGTAAATAATCCCTACAGTATTCAGAAGAAAAAATGTGGATAAGGGTTTCAGCAACTTGTTTGTTTATATAATGGTTTTGCATCTGCACTATAAGTAATTTTGCAGTGAAATATTAATGGGCAATTACTGCTTCATGCTGAGAAAATGACCACCAATGGAGCTCATACCAAGATATTCCTGGCAGTCCTTAATATTAAAGCTATAGTAAAGAACAGAAATTTAGTTCCAAGCACTTTGACAAATACAGTATAGAAATACACATATATATATATACTATAGGTAGAATTATTTAATGTGTGTTTAACTGCAATTAATCCCTTTACATGCCCTCGCATCTCATGATTAATTTTATAATAATAAAATACATGCACATGTATTTTTAGAGATAAAGCTAAGCCATCAGTTTTCCCCAAATGTGGCCATGTTCAGACGTTACATCTTATTTTATATTCACCATTAAATATGTACATGAATTTCATAAGTAAAATAGAGTGTATATTATAGGTTACGTGTACAGGTTACATGGAGACCTTAAATACAGTAACTTATCTTCACACTCATGTAAGTCTATCTTAGCAATTTGACTTTGTGAGCTCAAAGTCAAACTTATGTGTTTTGGTAATTTTGCTTTGGGGGAAATTTTACTTTGGGCACCAGATTTAGCTTTACCAACAGGGCTATTTGTTAGAAAACTAACATATGTACACGTAATACTAACAAAGTGTGTTTTTTCCTGGGCTCGAAAGGAGTATGCTACCTGATGTTTTTTAAATGTGAAATGTACACAAATACTGAGGGTACAACTATATTATATAAATAGAAAGATAGGAAGATGACTAGTTAAAAGATGAATGCAGTGTTTCAAAGTTAAGCTAAAGGCAGTCACTGCAGAAGACAGCCCTTTTTCACCATTTCTGACCAAGGAAGGTATTTGCACAGATAAAGATCATTGTTTTCTGTTTCAGATATTAGACAGACTTCTTTAGCCTGGCTTCTCACATATAAAATGAAAAAACAAATATGCCTAACCCCAAAAATGTCATGTACATACAGCTTATTCCCTTGAGAGAAAATGTAAACCATGCATGGCTATGTAAAGCACATTGGTTAATGTATGTCTGGAAGGTCCTTTGATGTTAGAGTGTTAGAGAAGGTGTAAGAACTCACTTAGAAAGTAATTTCTGGGTCATTAACACTTGATCCTTTCTTCTGTGATTTCATCTGTAATACTTTTGACTGCTTTATAACATTAAGGAGGGTAAGAATCTTCACAACACTTTTCATAAATTAGGAGTGTACTTTACCTACCATCTGTACTTTACCTACCATCTGAAGCTGAATTCAGTCATTTGAGCTTTTTTAGAGCTCCAGAGCCATTATACAGACATGTTATACAAAACCCTGGCTTTCTTCAACCATGTCAAAGTTCTTTAACCATTAAAGTGGAGAACATGTTGTTGCCTCTCTCTCATTGTCCTCAGCATCCTGCACCCTCACTACAGGTAGCAATATAGTTTTACATACAGAACCATATATATTTTTAAAAAATATCAGCCTATTGCTTTTCACTGTGTTTTCCCAATTCATATTTTACCTATAATTTAATTGAAATGACAATAATTGTGTTCCTAATACAGGATTCATATTCTGTAATAGAAAATATCTTGATGCATCCCATTTTAAATTTCTCACTTGTTGTTGCAACTTTATTCAGTGTCACAATAATGCAACAAATTTAAAGATTGTTGAGTAAATTTTTCTATTTCAAGTTTGGAAAAAGATTGGATTAAAGTTTGCATTTTAGGACTGCTGGACCCAACAGATCTATCAGCCTTCTGCATGAAAAATTCCCATTATAAGGAACACCTACCCTAATGAAGTTGTGAAAGTTTTATTACTGAATCTAAAGGACTTGACGGTGAAATCTGTTTTCATGGCGGACTTGAAAGATTAACCTAAAGTTCTTTCTTCTTGATCATTAGTATCATCTTGGGTTTTTTTATTGTAAGTCTTCCTGAATAGCATGGGAGCTACATCTGTGAATTATAAAATCTAGCTATTAAGAAGTCATTAATTTTAATCCCCCCTAGAAAGGAGTTATTACCCTAAAGTTACATCACTGAGCCAAGATTTTAGCTTGGTAAAATTAAATCTTCAATAAATATCTCTCTTGTGATTTAACCTTACTTTAAATAAATTTAATTCAGACTGATTATATTCTGAAAATAAGTGACACACATCAACTGGGGCAGGACATGAGATACAAAACAAAACTACTGACACAAAAATGGCAAAAGAAAAAAAAAAAAAGAGCGAGGGAAGCAGCAAGGACTTCTTTCATTTGTGTACACATGAGAGACATCCACTTTTCTCTTATGAAATCTAAACATCTGTTTTTTCTGGCTGAAAAAGAGGCAACACGGCAAAGGCTAAATTCGGTGGGGAGGTTTGTGCCAGCCCCACTTTGTGCTGCCCAAAATGCAGTGAACATGAATAAAGGCTGCTATTCCTACTGCTGTAGTGAAGTAAGGCAGCCAGAATTTCTGTTTCTAAATAGGTTTTAACACAGAATACACACAATAACCTGGGCAGGATTATAATTAAAGAAAAGGCTCTGGACGTGGAGGACGTGCAGGGGAATTTGTGGGCAGTACTATTTATCTCTGCAAGCCAGGTCTTGTGCTCTGCAGCTGTAACTACAGGATGTAGCACATCACCTGTTGTCCCTGCAGTGCCAGACCCTCACCCAGATCCTAGGCTCAGTCCAGCAGCTTCATAGCCCTATCCCATGCCAAAATGTTGAGACAACGGGAGAGCAAGTCCAGACTTCTCTGTCTTGAATTCAAATCCTCTGCAGTACTCAAAGTTTTTGATCACTGCTCCAGAACATCTACTCCTCATCTTAGATTCTCATCTTCAGCATCTCAATTCTGCACACAAAGCCTACTCCACTGCTCTGTGGCCAGGAATCACCACACTGTAACCCCAAATTTGTTCCTTAGCCCTGTGAAAGACTGCCACTGCTTCTATTCTGTCTTCTTCCATTGCACAATTCAGGCAAGCAGTTTGCCCTCTGTCCTGTTCTTAATGCTTTGGGAAACTGTCAGAGACTGGGAAGTCTGTTTGGCCTTGAGGAAGGAAAGGAAAATGGAGAAGAGGGAGTCAGACTTACTTCCTCCTGTTTCTTCTAATATGAAAATACAGTATTACATTCAGACTGTTTTTACACTTTTTTCTTCTCAACTGTGCTCCAGACAATTGACTTGTTTCCCCTTCAGCAACTTGCCTCTGTCCCCTGCCCTGAATTTCCTTATTCTGTCCAGTCACATCTTGGAAATCTCCAGAGATGAGGACTCTCCCATATCCTCGGGGAGATTGTTCCATTGAATGATTGTTCTTGCTGTAAAAACTTCTTTCTTGTATCATGCAACTTGTACTTATTGCCCCGTGTCCTCTCCATGTAGCTCCTTGTGAAAAAGAGTCTCTGTCCTCTGTGTAGCCGTTCTTTAAGTACTGGAGAACTGCAATGAGTTTCCTCTTCTCCGGCTTGAAAAGACTTAATACCTTCAGTCTTTCTTCATGGGGCAGGTTCTCCTTATTGTCCACCAGAACCCTCAGGCCCCTTTCAGCAAGGTCATATGGTAGCAGGTCACAAAAAGATAAAATAAAATTAGTTCCAATTTAGTAATTTTCACTGATAATCTAGCAAGAAACTCCTTCTTAAACTATCTGGTAAGGTCCAATGGAACGTTAATTCACCTGTGTTCTCATGTACTATAACCTTTCTAATTCAAACTTATTACCTGTTCAATTATAGATTAAGAAATGTTAACAGTTTTTCTACATAAAAGCAAGATTCCAGTTTTTCTAGATTAACATGTGATGGGAGGCACTTTCTTAATTTAGAAAATTAATTCAAAGTTTTGTGTTAATTTTCAAAGTTATCTGTGCATATACTGACATTCCCTTAAGTCTTACCAGAAGAAAACTTATAAAATTACTCTGCTACTAAGTCTTTTGCAAGAATTGAACATCTGTGTTGTCAGTGTGAGAAACTGTGAAAACTATAGTTTAGAATTTTCAAAGCTTGTAGGAAAACAATTCCACTGAAGCCTGAAATTCAGGAACTGAATGCTATTCTAATTCTATTTCTGAAATATTGTTATATTTCCACTTGAACACAGAGTTAAAAAAATAATTCTTTCAGTTAATAAAAAGTAATGTAAATTTTACTTCTCAAGCCACAAGTTGTTTACTTCCTGCTCTATTTACAGCCATGTGTCCCAAAAATCTACACTAAAAAGCTCTGTCAAGGATCCACACAAAATACCCTCCAACCATATCCCACACAAGTAGAATTTCTCCACATTTGACTGAGCTTAATGTGTTCCAGCATCTACATTTACATATTTTGATTTCATTATAAAGCATTTAATGTTCCTAGCAGGTAAAAAGAAAAAAAACCCACACCAAAATTGTTATACTCCCTCTTTAACTTTTTTCTTCCTTCATGCACTTGGAACAACTGATTGGTGATTAGATGGCAGTGACCCAAGACCACACTTACCTCAGCAACATTAGGAGTAATACATGAAAATTATTTTCAGAGGAATGAAGTGTTCTTAACCAATTTTGACAACGCATTAGGCTCAGACAGGCTTTTCTTCAATATCACCAGGCATGTTTTTTGTCTCCACTTCTCTGCAGAAGCGAGAAAAACTCTGATTTCAGTTAGAGAACTCAAGTATTGCTTCATTGAAAGAAGAAAAGCTAGAATAACTTAGTGGAAAGATGAATTACAGCTACAGTATTCAAAGCCAGAAAAGCAAACTAAAATGAAAGAATTGTAATTGCCCAAATGAGTTGCTTCAGGCACATAAGTTTGTAGGGTTTTATACCTTATGCAACTTCTTCATTAAATACATTCATAGCATTGCACTGACCAAAATAGAAAGTCTAGAATATAAAATGTCATTTGTTTTAGTGCCATTGCTTATAAAAAGCTCTTTACTAGTAGCTTCTTTTTTCAGACATTTAAACTACAATCTGTACAGATCCGTGCTGTCCCACTGAAACCATCACTAGGGAATACGTTCTGGTATTACCTGAAGACAATTCGGAAGAATTTTTCCTGAATTGTGTGTGGCAGTATTATCATTAAATTATTGTCAGTGAAACCAAAATGTGCTGGTGTAAAAAGATCTTCTCTATTATCTGCAGTAATTGTAATTTGCATTAGACCTTTTACTTTCATATATTACACAGAATTCACTATGGTTCACTGAGGTTATGAGACAACTGTTTCAATTAACTTGTTACAAGTACATTTAAGGGTCCAGACAAAGATCTGAGTATAGGTACTGAACACACACAAAGAAATACAGAGTTTTTGCACCAAGAAATTTACGGACTGTAAAGGAGAGAGAGAAAAAGGGAACAGAGAGACAATAATGGAACTAAAAGTGAACAAATGCTCATAGTCGGGCAGATCCAAGAATAACACCAGGTTCCCAATACAAGGCTCTGCTAATTTTGCTACGGTCAAAAATTTAACTGTGAACTGTAACCTGTAAAACCATGTCCATCCTGGAAGCATAAACATTTAAGAAACAGAATACGATATACACACTTCATATTTTTGGTAGTGATGGCTTTTTATTACCCATCTTTATACTTAATCTACATTTCTTTTTATCACACCCAATCTTTGACTTTCTAAAAGACAGATTCGGTGATAGGAGCATGAGATCTCTTTGCCTCCTAATGATCTGTTCTCTGTATCTTCAAAAAAGCCCCACTTACATCAGAAAGGTCAAGGTTCCTCAAAGGATTTGTTGATGATACTATGACATACAATAATCTATACAACTGCGCTTCAATCAAGCTCCTCTTCGAAAAAACCCCTGCAGCAAATAGTCCTTTCAGTTATCATTAAAATAAAAAAATCTGACTATCTATCTCTCTCACCTAACATTCTATTGCAAGCAGAAATAATCAAAGTAAGATTTTCCATCTTTAGAAAATTATGGCATTTTGAATATTTCATAGAAGAAAAAAATCTACACAGTATTTTAGGCTTTCAGCAAAAGAATGTATTTCAAAGATAAGCTATGTCAAATCACTTTCAGGGACCTAAGCTATAAGAAGCTTTTTTCCTAGAAAATAAACATCTAGAACCAATTATCCATTGTTTTGGATCTTTAAGGACATACAAATTGCATACAGGTTTATGTCAAGCACTAAGACTTTATTCCTTTTCTCCTGGTGTAACTGTCATATACATAACAATGATTTATTATGTTGTATTTCAGAACACTTAGAATACTTTTTTAGCTTTGAAAAAATCCTCATGGATTTATAGACACATTATAGCACAGGTCAGGTTTATCTTCATCAGTTTCATAAACTGATAGGTTTATTTTACTCATAAAATAAGTTTCCATATTGGCACAGAGAAGACATCAAATTCAGTATTCCCAAAAACATTTTCTCATTTCCAGATGATGCTGGCACTCTTGCTATTACATTTCTAGACATGACTCTCAGTAATGCTGTTGTTAAATTTCCTGTTATACAACATTCCTAAATACAACAGAGCTGAAGTAAGTCATTGGAGGATGTTAAGACCATGGGACTTGGTGGCCACCTTCATGCAGTACAAGTACCCTTACACTAATGAGAAATACTGGAGAGACAAGTGCCCACCCCACTGCCTACTAAGATGGCAGGTGGGATCTGTGGGGGCACACTTATTTGAGCCATGTGGACCTCATAATACTGGGCTCTGGTCTTGGGAGTGCTCCCTAGAAAACCATTTCAGTGAGCAACGGCATAGTTAGTGATATTAATAAAATTATTTCTTCATAAACCAAGTTGAAAGAATGCTCAGTTCTGAAGCAAAATGTTCAGAAAATCAAATAATTTTAATAGCGCATATCTTTTCAGTGAGTGACACTTTTAAATTTCTTGTATTGTCACTTATTGTCACATTGTCTTCTCATTACTCAAAACCTAACTTTGAAACTGACATAACTCTAGAAAGACAACATATTAAACAAATTTCTGTTTTAATATAATCCTTAAAAACCCGATGTAAGAACATTTGTTTTAGTTTAATGTATAATATTTACTCAGAAAACTGAAATGTCTTGATCTTTCTGGTTACAGAGACAAAATTCCATGGGTTTGAGGTTTTCATTTGTATTTTTTTACTTATTGTTTTTCATACATTTTAAACTGATCAAGAGAGAAATGGTAAATTTTAGGCCTGCTTGATATTATGAATATTCCCAATGGTTTTCCACTACGCTATTTAGCACAGAAATGTTTATAATTGCAATATATTGAGAAAATGTTGTGTTAAATCAGCCTCAAAATTTCTCATATTTTACCTATGGAGAGGTAGATACAAACTGGCCTAAGGGGCAAGACATTTGGGAAACTACTCAATCTGTCTTAAACATTTACTTTTCCCAGCACAGTTATCTAGCTCCCCAGCTACTTTAAACCATTAAGATAAGGATTTGTACATTGAAAATTATATATTTGAATTCCATATACATGCTTAAATAGATACACACACAAACCCACAGATGATTTCCAGAGCAGAAACAATCAGCCAAAATATCCTTGATTTTAATGACTCTGTCACTTCAGATCAGAAGTATTCATTGCCAACCTGCCTGGGGCTTTAGACCAGGCTACAGTAACAGCACACAGAAGCCTGTTTGTAGATCTATTTTGGAAAAAAGTAGGTCTTATACCTTGTATGATAAATGGTATAACGACAGAAGCATGGTTGAGGCCATCCCGAAATGCAGGGAATATAGGACAAGTCACCTACTTTTACACTGAATTTCTGGAGATAATAGGAAGCAGTTTAGTCATGGTAAATCAATACTCTTGGACAAACTTGCAAACTTTATCATACTTGACCCCTTCACTTCTTTTTACTCACGATCCTCCCTCTCCTCATTTCCTATCACATTGATGACACTTCTCTCTATCATTTAGGAGCTTAGGACCTTTTTCTTTCTGATCTCTCAGTTCTGGATTTCCTAGCTGTAGTCCAGGAAAGAGGCCAAGCCAATTTCCCAAAACCATACAGTAAGAATGTCTTCTTCAATAGATTCTCTCCTCAAACTGTGAAAATCATAACTCTGAGCCTGTCACTGATTTCACACATAGAAACTGATAGAGGAACCTACAACATTACAAAGAAATATTTTAGGGAAATAACTGCATGTCAATGGGATTAATTATTATTTGCTAATTAGTACTTAAGTATTGTGTTATTATTCCATTTTTATCTACCAAACTAAGTAGGATTTTTTACGCTTTAGACTGGATTGTAGAGACTTATTTGTCAGAGCCTGCAAAGCTTCATTTTTAAAAATAAAAATTATTTAACTGTTATTGCAGTTAAATAACAATCATTACCTTTATCTGTTCAACTGCCAATGGAAATATTGTCAGTAAACTAGTATAAATTATGGTGCATTGTCTTTAAGACTTTAAGAAAATATTTGTATGACCATGTCTACAATGCAGCAGGCACAGAAAAAACAAAAATAACATACTCTAGTGTTTTACTGTCTAAACAAGAAAAAAAAGGCATAAGTGAAAAAAATAGGCAAGAATTGAGTGGATTAGGCAGCAAGTGTGCTTCTAATAAAGCTTTTGCAGCTCTTGGAATCTTTGTGACTCTGCTAGGTGGGTGATGGTGTATCCCACTGGTGGGATGGGACTTCTCCATGGCAGCATCTCTGTTCCTGCTGTGTTGGTGTGGGACTACAGTGCTGTGAAAGAGACGTTTCTGAATGGGGATGAGAGTGTGCGGGAGGGGAGGTGCCCAGAACCACAGGTGACTCACTCCTCCTGCACCTGCCTTAGCTGTACCTCCAGCTCATGGAGCCACTGCTCTGTGAAGGCTCATGCCCAAGCCTCATGGTGGTGCCACAGCCAGAGCAGCCAGAACTGCACACTGCAGAGGATGCCCTGGCTTGCAGAGCATGATATCCACCTCTCCCTGGCAACATGGTCAGGTGCCCAGGGCTTGGTTTGCCTCGAGCTCCCCAGGTACCTGCTTCAGGCTCCCCACAGCACAAGAAACAGTGAGCAGCCATGTTCACCACCAGCCACTAGATGTGATGGGCCAAAAATCTGCCCAGGTCTCGTGTCATCAGTCATCTTCTTCTTCTGCCTTCTTCTCCTCCTTTTGTAGTGGATAATTCTGTGACTCTATGATTCTGTGATATCTCCCTTCTAAGAGTCCTACGTTTAAATCTGTTGTCAAGCAGATGAGTGTGACTGCAATTAAACTACTTATTGCTTCTTCCAAACTAACAGAAAAAAAAATTAAAAAAAAAAAAATATAGCTAAGAGCAAATCTTTCTCTTCCTTTTCTTTACTGAAAAACTACAGAGGCGAAAGGAAGAAGGAAACAATTTCCACATTTAAGTCAGTGTCATCAGCCCTGTGCAACTTCAAAGAGAAAATCTTTGAGACATGGATAGTATGAGGCACCTAAAGCCCCACAATCATTTGATTATCTTGCCTCTTTTGCATTTAGCAAATGATAGGCACTGGAAAATATCTGATCCACACTCATTAAGGACACCACTCAAAAACTGTGGGAGTTAATGGGAATTTTGCAGTAACATTTAAGAGAAACAGGATTTCAATAAACATCTGTGCTCAGCAGTAACACAAAAGTTAAGATAAATGTCACACAGGTACAGCTACAGGACCTAAGACAACTTTGTTTACGACTAATTTGACAAAGGAGTTGTGACAGAATATGGATTGCTTGAGAAAGAGTCTGGTTTTTTGCTCCTTGCGAAATTGGTATGTTATAAATTGCCTTGCTTGGCTATTATCAAATTTTTCTTTCAGTTTATTAATTTGGCAGAAGTTTCAGGAACTAATGGACCTGCCTAAGTCAGACAAATAACACAGGCAGGACTCCAGCCTCTCATCTGCCACAGGTCAGAGGGACCAAATTGCAGCATCTCCCTGCCAGATGCCATTGAAGATTTGCAGATCTGAGAAACTCAGCTTCTTGGTGAAGGTTTGGGAAAGACCTGTACACTCTTCTTGGAGACACGCTACTACTGACAGTGGAATAACCAGTGGAGAGGATTATTACAGAAGATATTTTTACAGGAAATTCAAGTCAGTTAGAGCACCTGCCACAAAATATTGGCAACTGGTGCAAGGTAACTAACAAGCAGACCTTAAAAGGAGGAGAGCAGTAGAGAGGAAAATAATTTTAAAAGACTAAAAAAGTTAGATATGACTTTACCTCATTTTTTTTTCTTTCTGGTATGAGTTACCTTTCTGCCACTTGTTTTTTAGGAAATTTTCACTGTAATCTGCATAACCTTCAGCAGTTAGAAAATAAGAAAGGCTGGTTGCCAAGTTCTTTAAAAAGTGTATGTCAGGTAAAATGGAACAGCAAGTTTCTTCTTTCCCACTCTCTCTCTACCCTCTCTCTCCCACTGGAGATAATAGGATTCATGTATCTTCTCTGGTTCTACCCTGTAGATATTTCCCACCAAAATTATCTGTGGCACTATTGCCATTTATCCTGACCAAATTGCCAAACAGACTGTAATGAATGGAAACTGCCAACCAGTCATGGCAGTTTTCTGTGTCTGTACCCACCAGGTACCAACCCAACATCCCATGGATGCTGCTCTCGTACCTGTGGTTGCTCATACCATTTCCTACAGCAGCAGTGGGTGGTACTCTGCTCCTTGTCCCTGCCACAACATGCAGTCCCCTGGCTTGTCTTTGCTGAGTATACTTTGAATCAGATGTCAAATCTAAACAGTTTTTTGCTTTTCCACTCCCTGGCTATGTTTTGGTGTTTTTCCCCTTCTTTGTCTGAGTTTGCAGAGATTGCTGGAGAACTCAACAGTCAGAAGTCGACATCTACACAAAAGGGAAAGAGAGTAATTATAACTTCCCAGTTGGGGAACCTAAATTGTAAGAAAAAATTAAAAATAAAACAACAAAGAGGAGAAGATAAAATGTTACTAAGATTCTTTCTTCTAGTTTTCTGTACAAGTTCAAAGATGATTTGCACTGAAACCCTCAAATGCAGACTGAATCTCTTGGTGATTGTCCAGGGAAAACAAGTACATTCTGAGTACAAAAAGCTGAGTATCAGGACTTCAGAGATGTTTTGATTTGAATTTGTAGCATTACTAAAAGAGGACAAAAAATACACCCATAGAGATAATAGTGTGTAGACTATATTCAGATTTATTTGCAAGATAGGAAACAATGCAACAAAATTGATGCTCAGCTTTATGCTGTCTGGAAAATCAGAACTCATATTTCCAACTGCTACTTCAACTCCAGGAAATATTTTCCAGTAAAAAAGCAGTCAGAGCAGACATATGTGTATTTTAAAAAAAACTTCAAAGGAACAGAATATGGGTGAATTTATTAAAGACTTTTAGGGAGAAAAAACCCTCCAAACTCAACATGCAGAAACCCATTGCTTTTCAATGAACAAACAAACTCACTATCTTAATATGAACTTCAATCATCATATAGGCAAGAAAAGTTTAATTAAAATTGAAGAATTAACCCCATATATTAAAACATATAAACAAAATACTCACATGCATTTATGTTTTGGCTCTAAACCTTCCTGTTTGTATACAACTTGGACCAAGACCAAGAAAATTCTACAGACATTAGGCAAAAAATATGCACCTAAGCATTTGACCAGTTTTGGTCTAACACCACTTAATTTACTTATTGTGGAAAGAATCCCAAAAGCAGTTGAAAGAGGAGAGAATCAGCCTGTAAAGACATGCCAGATTGATTTTAAGGTCTGAAAAGGTACAAAAAGATCCAGGACAATGGAAGAATGTGACCAAGTGCTGCTTGTTACACATGACACAGCTTTAGCCCAGAGAGAACACCCCAAGTTAAGAAGTCAGCTTTAGTATTCTCGTCAATCCACCGTTATCCTTTTAGACACTAGCAGGAAAAATATAAGTTAGGGTAGATGCTACCAGCAGTTGTCTTTAAGAAGTGGAATGAAAACACGAAACGCGCATGTTCCCTATTCAGGAACAAATTCAGGCCCCAATCTTGCATCAAACAGGTCTTCCTAGGTCATTTGTTTCAGGATCATATGTAAATAATGAGACTGAACCCTTTCTAAATACATTTTTAAAATAAATTGATATTAATAAAATGTTTTTTCCACTGTATGTTATTAAAAATGTTAAAATGTAAATAACTATATAAATATGAATGCATAAAGAATAAAATATTTTGGAAGATACTAAAAATAATGCTACATTTGTTAAAATACCATTGATGCTTAGAAGCACTCCAAATGGCCCAATCTATGAGTTTCATATATTAACAGGGTATATATGCAAAACCAGACAGTCTGTATCTCAAAGATTCTGCAGTGTTAATTCTGAGGGACATATGTTCAAGATATGGAAATTTTATATAAATGTATCTGCCTGCGTGACTGACATGCTGATGTGTGGAATTTGTCAAATGATTTTAAAATAGTTTGGAAAACTTTTTTTTCCCCAGTAGAAAATTCATGTACTATTTGCACCCAGAACCACGAAAAAACCTTTTGTCACATCATTCAGCTGCATAGTTTTGGGAAGGTCATATTTTGATGGACTTCAGTCTTTCAAAATGGATTGGACTAATACCAATGGAATGGGTGACAGCACTTATTAAGTCCACCACCTTGGGTGAAATCCAGCCTGTTCTGCCAGCTTATTTCACAATTACATCCTTGCTTTCAGGACACTGATAAAAAGTCTTACCTACTAAGTGCGCTATGAAGCATTTTTTATGTTTGAATGTATTTTCATTTTATCTTAGAACAGAAGTTAGAGTATTTCTGCCTCCTTATATTTTAGATATAATTGTATCTCTAAATTGCTGTTCCATTTAGCTGACAGGTATTATTATTATATAGGTTACCAACATTTCAGTGAAAAACTGAACAAATTTAAGCATAGAGTTTACTTTCTTAATCAGTATTTTATTTGTCTATTTATTTCAGAAGTAAAGAAAGTTGGTTGATTTAGAGGAATCAGAATGGAAAGTTCACAAAATTAGCGAAAATGAAGACTAATTATCACATGATATTCAACCAAGAGATCAGTTCCCATTTTCTAGTTTAGGTATTTCACTTAATTACTGTTTTGTTTCTGAGAAAACAGGGAGAATATGACAGTACCCCAACACTTCTATGAAAAATTTAAAGTAGCTGTGGCTTAGATCAGATTCAGTATTTACTCCTGAACTTCTACGGGACGACTCAATAGAAGGACCTAAATGATTACAGCATTTGCACAAAACTGTGAAAATGAAGCATTACTCCTCAGATCCTACCTCTGAACAGAGTATCTGAGGCTTAAAAAAACCTGAGCATCTCAACACACGTCTATTGCAATCCCCAATTGGAATCCAGAAGGCAGGCCTCCGAAGGACTTCATCTTGTTAGTATTCCAAGCCATGACTAACCCACAGAAAAAAAATCAAGGCTAACTCTCCTACTGAGGGAGAGTATAATTATCTTATCGAGACAGAAATGCTTCATTAAGACATCTCTGGTTTAATGAAACACTGCCAAATGCAATGCAGTTTTCTGACAGATTAAGACTGTGAGCCAAATCTCCTCTCTCAGGTGACAAAACCATCAGGATTCAAAAACCATACTGAATCTGGATGACTCCTCCTGGCTCAGTGAAAACTGTACTCTGTGTCTTGATTGTATTGTTTTGAGAGGAGGATATAGAAAAATGTCTTCAGTCTATTACTTGAGTATTGCTTTGGGAGGTCTCGGTGTGAAGCAACTAAAAAAATGTCTCTTTCTCCCTTACTACTGTATAAAAGCCAGACAGTTAGACCTTCACCATGACATATATGAGGGATTTTGGTTCCTCTCTCTCCTCCACAATGAGATTGCTCACATATCTTCCTCAGAAGCACATCTCTAAATATTTATTACTAGGAGAGACCCCTGTCATCTCCACCTTGTATATTCAATTGGCAGAATGGCCACCCCAAGCCTGAGCACCCAATGCATCCATCCAGCTTACACCAAGTTACTCTGCTGAAGGGCAGGCTCCTGGCTCCTGATTAGAGTGCAAGTTTTAGATCTCATCTGATTGCCCTCGACATCCTCCTGCAAAAATGCACAGAAAACCCAAATATCTTGCCCAATAGTCATGGTATTGGATCTAGCCATAAGTTTCTCTCTAGCCTGTTCCTGTAACTGGAACAGTAGACCTTCTCAAATGACTATGCTCACTTCTGCATACTATCTCCCCTCATCACTGCTTTCTTCTGCCTTTGTATGTTTTGAAGGGCAGAAAATAATAAAAGGGAGCCTTCAGTCTACAGAGCAGGTTCTTCAATCTACAAAACCCATTTAAGAACAAGTGAGTTTTTCAAAACCGTGTCCGATCTCTGGAAAATGGCAAATTGCAGTAAATGAGTAAATTTAAATCAGTTCAGTGAATCAGTTCGGCACAGAAAATTGGCCAAGTAAAAATTTCTTCCTTTACCCTGAAGAGCTTCAGTTACACCTGACATACAGCAAACAACAAAGGTGTCTTTATAGGCAAGCATGAACAGACATGGTTTTTTCTATAGTTATAAATTAAGTCTGCCAAATGCAAGTTATTCCTAATCTGGAAACTACGCAGGTTAGTTCTGTACCCAGGCAAATAAACGTCAGTGAGGAAACAGATGCTTAAACATTGTTCAATACTGACAGTGATATTTCTGGTCGACTCAGGACACCAGCAGGGTGAATGGACATCTGCAGGCATTTGGAGGGAAAAGGGCAGCTGTAACGGGAAGAGTGAATCACCAATGACTGGAAAACATTTTTTAAAGAATTTGAAGAAATGCAAAGAGAGAATCTGGTGTGTATGTCAGGAAAGATATTACTAACATGGTCTGTAACCTCAGCTGCTCAAAGCAAGTACTAGTCAAATAGATCGGAGTATGGCTGCTGCTGACAGGCAGCTGCAAAACCAGAGTGGTTTTAATTTTAACTAAGATAACCACACTTTCAGTCAAAAAGACAAATCTCCACATCTCATATGAAAGTATTTAGCAGTGCCAGAGCTTCCAACATATCCTGATTTATAACAGAGAAATGAAATGAAATATTTTGACAGTGCATGATGTAAGGAAGAGATACAAGTTACGGAGACACCTGTGAATGTACTAGGAGCATACAAATATCACATGCAGTCATAGCACATAAAATCTGGCATATCAGAATTGCTTACTGAGTACTTACCACTCTAAAGGAAAAATAAATAATAATAAATAAATGAAGACAAAAATAAGTACAAGTGTGTATCCCTGCTAAACAATTTCCCTTTAACTCTTGTTCTTAGATGTCATTTAGAGAAGTGTTTAAGTCTTCAGAGTAACAGGCTGCTCTGGGATTCAAAATATAGCATTACATTACACAGGACTTTGACAGTTTTGTTCAGATCAGTTTGCCACTTGTGTATCTCTCTATCTTTCTACTTTTCTTCCATGTTAGGTCTTTTCTGCTTGTTATAATCTCTTCATGATAGCTGACATGTTTGTTCACATTCGAGATCTGGCACAATGGGGTTGTAATCTCTACTGCATTACACATAATACAAATAATAATTTCAACTCTATCTTTTCTATTTACCTTCTGCTATATAATCATACTTGATTGAAATCCTGCTAGTAAAAATATTGACTCAGACAAATAATGTCTTCATTTTGCCACTTGCTCCTCTTCTCTCACTGTCTAAGGCCATCTGAGTGACATTTAAACAAAAAAACCCAAACCAGCCCATACACACAACTATAAGCAGATGCCTTTCCACTTTGATGTCTTTTGTTTTCCTTTCTTCCCTTATCAACAGCAGTCACTCCTTTGATATATGATAACGTGAGGTAATTCATGCCCTTGTCTCATTCTGAAGACAACTCCACTAATTTTGGATTTCTTCATATTCCTTCCCTGAAATCTGTCAGTGCTGTCTATCATTATCCTGTCCACTTGCTCACAAGCTGCCCTACAGCTTTCAAGGCAGCAGTCAATGTTACTCTATAAAGGGTGTGTTCAGGGTCTCTAGTGCTCCAGTTGTCAAGCTATTTCCTTTTCTACACTTACTTGTGATGAAATACACCGTTGTGTATTGTCCTTGTATATATACTTGTTCTTTTGTTTTTTATTTCTGGCACCATGCTACTGGGGGTTGTTTGGGCTGGGATTTTTTTTGTGTTGATTTGCTTTACTATTTAACAAATTTGTGTCGCCATTTAATAAATTTGTTTTGATAGAGAGACAGATTAAACAAACAACATTATCCTTCTCCTCTGAAGCGGAATATACAGCCTAGTGCAGTTTTTAATTTAATGATTGGAAAATAAGGTAAAATAAATACAAGAAATGCACTTGTGGTCATAATAAAACCTCATTCATACTTCAGTTCTTTCCTGTCCTCTTTTTTTGTCTCTGCTGATGTTCATGTCAGGTTATTGTTTTTCCTACAGTCTCAGTGTTACAAAAAGTCTTTCGTAATAATTCAGTACAGGAAAGACATGAATCCGTTAGAGCAGGTTCAGAGGAGGGCCACAAAAATGATCAGAGGGATGGAACACCTCTCCTATGAGGAAAGGCTGAGAACTGGGGTTGTTCAGCCTGGAGAGGACTCCAGGGAGACCTTATCACAGCCTTTCAATACTTGAAGGGGGCTTATAAGAAAGGTGGGGTCAGACTTTTTAGTAAGGCCTGCTGAGATAGGACAAGTGGTAATGGTTTTAAGCTAAAAGAGGGTAGATTCAGACTAGATACAAGGAAGGAATTTTTTACAATGAGGGTGGTGAAACACTGCAATAGGTTGCCCAGAGAGGAGGTGGATGCCTCGTCCCTGGAAACATTCAAGGTCAGGTTGGACAGGGCACTGAGCAACTTGGTCTAGTTGAAGATGTCCCTGCTCATTGCATTGGCTTAGATGACCTTCAAAGGTCCCTTCCAATAATGAAGCACTTGATTTCATCTAACTTAAGGCAATATTTTCTAAGAATTTTTTCACAGTCATCTTTCTCTATCCCAATATTTAGTCTCTTTTGAGAGGTAGGGTGAGCTAAGTAACATTTTTATTTCAAAAAGGGATGATATTACAAAGTTCTTTGAAGAAAAATCTTACCTGTGGATGTAGTCCTATTTCCTTCATCATCCAAATACTTCAAAGACTGTGTTATGTGCAAACTGAAGCAGTTTGACACTGTACATGCTATCATAAATCAGGCATTTCCTAAGCTTGAAAAAGCTCTGTCTTCCATAACTTACTTCTAATATTTTTGCATTAAACTAAAAGCAAGCCATACCAAAATTTAAAATTTGCAAGTGTAGAAATACTTATAAACACTCTATAAAATAAACACATTTTTATTTCAAAAAAAGCCAACCATGTATACTTAGTATCTTGAAAATACAGAAAGGAATAATCTTATTTAAAAATCGCATTTTTTACAATATTGAACCACCTTAAGAAATGACAGCTAGCATTAAGCTTCCATAAAGAGACAGAGAGAAATTATCTCATAGAAAATAAATAAGTACAGTCTGGGGGCTGAGCTGCTGGAGAGCAGCTCTAGGGAAAAAGACCTGGCAGTCCTGGTAGACAACAGGGTGACCATGAGCCAGCAATGTGCCCCCATGGCCAAGAAAGCCAATGGCATCCTGGGGTGCATTAAGAGGAGTGTGGCCAGCAGGGCAAGGGAGATTCTCCTCCTCCTCTACTCTGCCCTGGTGGGGCCTCATCTGGAGTGCTGTGTCCAGTTCTGGGCTGCCCAGTTCAAGAGGGACATGGAGCTACTGGAAAGAGCCCAGTGCAGGGTCACTGAGATGATGAAGGGATTGGAGCATCTCCCATCTGAGGAGAGGCTGAGGGAGCTGGGTCTGTTTAGCTTGGAGAAGAGAAGTCTGAGGGGGGATCTCATTAATACTTATAAATATTTTAAGGGCAGGTGTCAGGAAGACAGGGCCAGACTCTTCTCAGTGGTGTCCAGTGACAGGACAAGGGGCAATGGGCACAAACTGGAACACAGAAGGTTCAATCTTAACATAAGAAAACACTTCTTTACTGTGAGGGTGACAGAGCACTGGCACAGGCTGCCCAGAGAGGTTGTGGAGTCTCTGGAGACATTTAAAACCCATCTGGACGTGTTCCTGTGTGATCTACTCTAGGATCCTGCTCTAGCAGGGGGGTTGGACTAGATGATCTTCGGAAGTCCCTTCCAACCCCTACCATTCTGTGAAATATATTTTTAAATGTGAATATCAGAGGAGAAAATGTGTGATATTCAAAGGGTGACTTTGTTTTAGACTGATTCTGAAAGTGCTATATTATCTGATGAGGAAGCGTTATAATATATTTAGTTCTTGGAAAACTATAGAGAAAAAATATATGATAGAAAAGGTTGAGAAACTGACCTTTTTATTTTTTAATGAAAAACCATAATTAGAAAAATTGCTGAGCTGTACAATCGTAGAATCATAGAATCATAAAATCAAAGAATAGCCTTGGTTGGAAGATACTATATCGATAACTACTCTTCCAATTGTTGTTGGGATAAACTCTTTTGTATAATTTAATTTTCTCATCTCCACAGTCTATCGACACAAAGAAAAACATGAGGGAGAATAAGCCAGCTCAGCCCTCCACCCAGCTGCACAAACCAAACCAGAGAACAGTAAGTGAGGACAAAGGGAGGTTCAGAAATACACTGCTGTTCTAAACTGATGAACTACTGTAGATGCTACCAGAAAGAGACTGAAAAGATTTCACTGTGATATGGGAACCTATTTAGTTGATTGAAACCAAACCAAGAAGCAAAGACTTGCCTTCAAGGGCAGACAGAACTTGAGGAGAGCTGTACATAAACACACATTTTTTTATTCATGTCAGGGCTTGTCAGTCTGAGTTTTGAAAACCTTAATTATGCTAATTAATTTTAAAAGCCTTTTGGCCTTTTTTGAGGAGCTTTCTACAGGAGAGATCTAAGCAAACCCACCTCAAATCTCTGTCTGTCTAGGCACTCTCATCCCATTTACACTGGCACAAGAAGGTCTGAATACTGAAAATGCCCGGCTGCAATACCTATTACTGGGAAACCCAACAAACTGCACCAAGTCTGCATATTTCACATTTATAATCTCTTATAAAGAATTTTACTGCATTTGCACTTTCATAAACTCAAGGGCATAATTTAACATACATACAGTTTGAATATCCAGAAATAGTCACGAGGGGAAATTTTTTATAAAGAATACTCCCCCACCCCACATACACAAAGATCACATAGTGGGATAGAATATTCAATAGATTTTAGAAGAATCCTACTTCCCCCTCATTTTTATCTGTTATAACTGCTTATCACCAGAAAGTATTGTAAATTGTAATAAAATAATGGTGTTAAATGTTACTTCTGTTAATGTAGCCTTCCAGAAATTAGATAGAAGAAAAAGATCTGATATCACAGTACATGTTCTGCTGACTTCCTTTGGGATGACTACAAGAGTTCTTAAAGCCTATGCCTGTACAAACTTCGCAGGCAGAGAAAATCCCTTTACTAGCCAGGATACAAATAAATGAGCAATGTATTGTAAAGGTTAGTAAGATCGACTTTGTCTCCGACAGCACTTCACTGTTGATGTCATGGTGTAAGATCTAAATTGAGTGTACATGCTGGCTGCAGACAGTGGGCTGAAAATGGCTAGTGGCAATATAACCCTGTCCTGCTATTCTCTCATCCTCTATACACTTTTTTATAAAGTAACTCTGAACTGCAAATAGCAGCATATGCATGTATTGCAAAATGGGTCAAAGCATTTTCTCTGCTCCTTGTCCAATTCTAATGTCTCTAGCACAGCCTGTAAGACTGTGTTCCTATGAAAAAAGTGTCTGTTTATTAAGTGCTGCCTCCAGAATCAGAAACCATGAATGTGAAAAGCTTGTAATGTTATGTCTCTCATCCATTTCTATCTCATCAGGATTATTCTTTTCTCCAGATGTTTGGAAACTGAGCCTCAGGGACTGGAAAAAGCCTAAGATGTCTCCTCAACCGGTTTATAGCTATAAGATCTCTTTTCATAATATTTTTGGATACATTTTGTTAGTGTATGGCCTGCCAACAATCTTTGGTTATCTGAACCCAGAAAATCCACCCCTTTTGAATGATGAAAAAAATGTAAGCAATTCTGAGTTCTAATTTTTTTAGATTTATGGAATGATGTTTCTACACCATCACCCTTTTTTTTTCTGTAGGAATGAAAAACATCAATTGGTATTTCACTGTGGTTCAATCTCCTAGAAGATTCTACCATGATTACAAATGGAGACAGAGCATTAGTATTGTATTGCATGCAGAATACTCTGCTCTTTACCTCCTTCTCTTTGATGTGAATGTGTTTTTGATGCTACTTACTGTATTAGTGCTACCATAACACTCCAGTCAGCATTAGAAACTGCTGTACCCAAGCAATCATTCTCCTCTCTTTTAAACACTTCATAACAATGTTTACCTTTGACTAAACAGTACACTAACTATTTAGCTAAAGAACATTTTTAATGTGAATAAAATGTAATTACAGAATCTAAACCATTGACCTTTCCTTACATAATTTCTTTTATTCTGAACATATTTTTAAATGATTAGGTGATAGTTACTTAGACACTATCATGCAGAAGTGAGTTTACTACTTAATGGCACATTAAAAAATCTCTTGACTGTTGCTCCTAGACTCAATATATCCTAGTGCCATATGATTACTACATTGTATTCTTGGAGCCTCATTAAAAACTTTAGTTTTAAGAGATATTAATAAAATATTTTGGCAGAAATTCATACATTTATCTTACAGAGAAAGAGGCTAATAGGTACATGTTCCTATAAATAAATGAAAAATAATTTGCAGAAGACTACCAGCTATTTATAACTGTGAAGTATAGATTAAAGATGTTATCAAAGAACTGCAGAGGGTAAAAAGAAAATACATGAATTACTTTTACTAACTCATTAAAAGTAACATACTTTTCTGAATGCAAAAATAAAATATACTCTGATAAAATCTTCCAAGATACATTAACTTCTCATTCTGGTCAATAACATTTAATTTCTCCACTTACCAACAGATCTCAAGATCTTTTCAGTTACTGGAGTCAGAGAAGTAAAAACAACAAGGAGATTGACAAAGTCATTACCCTCTACCAGTCCTTCCTTCCTCTCAGAGGACCCTGAGAATTTACTGGTATGAACCACAGGGACTGCACCTTTAATTTTCCTGCCAGGGGAACTATGATCACAGGAACAAAGAAAACTGATGGGTCCAAAAGCCCTAAATATCATGCAGCAGCCCTGAACCTGAAGGTCTCTTGTAATAGATGAAGTCAAACACTGCTGCAAACCCCAAAGGACTCCTTCAATGAATATAGGGCACATAGCCCTGGCTGGAGAATTAATTTTCACAAATTATTTTTCCATCCCGATTTTCTGCATTCTGGTCTACAAAGGAAACCTACAACACACCTTCAAAATACAGGTTCAGAAACCAGAAATAATTCATGGTCTAGATACAACAATCAAAGATTAGGAAAGAATATGATTCCATAGCACGTAAAAATTTTTTACAACTCACCACTAGCTGACCCTTCACTTTGAGGATGTGAAAAAGGGATACTTATCTGTACCTCTTATTTACTAAAAGCAGTAATTTTCATACTTCACCTTTTGCTAACACCTCTCTGAAAGTATTTATTAGCACAAATAAGAAAACTGAGAAATTCTTTCAATCTTGGATTGAAGATATCAGTACTTGCACATTGGTCTGAATAAACCAAGGTAGTACTTTGGTTGCATCACTGTATAGAGCAAAAAGGAAAAAATCTTGCTTTTTTTATATTATCTGAGACAGCTACAGAGGCTGTTGAAAGCCTCAGATGTACAAAGCAATCTGTAAATTTTACAGTACAGTTCCATTTTTCTAGTTGCTTCATATTGTTTTATATAACAAAGATCCTCTGGTGATCAGTTCAAAGCACTGGACATAGGGAGGAAATTCAGCACGCTAAGAACACCTAGGAGAGGATTTGCAAGTTGTGTTTTCCAACTTCTGCATAAGGGCTCAAGCCAGTTTCACTGTTCATTTAAAGTGACTAGAAATGTGATACCAGGGGCTTTTGTGTGTCTTCACTTTTGCAGATACTCACTAAGACAGTTTTTTCCTGCTGTTATGCGAAGATGCTATAGCTTGCAATGGTACGGTTTATCTATCTAATTTCTCTCAATACCCAGTTTCTAGGAAGTACTATAAACCGTGATGAACTCTAACCTGCCTTCTAGTTATCATTTAAAGATATTTTCTACTTCATAAACTGATTTCTGGTTGTACTGCAGTTTTGAGTGCTATTTATATTGAAATGAAAGGTTGGTAGTACAGACCACATAAATAGCAAATAGTATGAGGTCACAGTTTTGTTAGAGAAACCTGCCTTGTTTGCAATAAAACAGATAACCCATCCATGATTTATGAATTTCAGTCATAAATGGAATTTTCACTCACTGATATTGCAGTTAGTCTTTGGCTCTCAAAGGAGGCTTTGCCCAGGCAGCTGTTTTATTTCCTGTTTTTCAACACAGGTCAAATAATCATAGGGTAGATGGTCCTCCAGACACAAAGACTGAATAATCATGCTCAGTTCTGAGCTGGGTAGCCTTCAGGTAGGCCACACACCTAACGGATCACCATCACCTCCTGTGATTTCATTTCATATTTAAAATATTTCTGTGCACATTACCTAATGGCAGCAACTTCAGTGTCTAGTGCCAGAATCATTCTGTGAAGTGTGAAAAAATAGACCTGTAACTGTCACTCATTCATCAGTGTCAGAGTAAAAACGAACAATTACTGTACAACAAGGGAAGATTTGCTCCTTTTGACTAAAGAAAGTCTTTGCAGCTCAAGTTCCATTGGGGTAACTTGTTCATCAGTAATTTTGAAATCATAAAAAAATAAGTTGAAGGCCAAATTACCAGTCCTTCACGCTACACAGAGTACATCCTGCGGTAAACGTGAAAACAGTTGATTTTCTGTCATATTTCTACTTCCTGGGGCCACTGCGTGCCAGTGTCCGTGGAGAGAGACCTTGTGCAACGTGGAAGCTACTTTGACCAGAATGGATCATCAATATAGCAGCAAATTTCTGTCTTCAGTGAAGTTCTGCCCATTCACTGTCCAGTGAAGCACACAGCCAGTGTTGACCTGCTAAGAGCCTTATTCAGCTTTTAGGGCAAACAGACTGTGTGAACACAAGCCACTACAGTCACTGCAAACACAAGCAGTGCTATTCCTTCATGAAATGCTAGAGGGTTTGTCTGCATCCTCCTCTTCACACAGAAACTGTCACAGGTTGGCAGTGTTATGTTCACTCTATGGTCTTTGAAAGGCTAAATCTGAATTAATTTTGAAAGGCTGAAGGACTAGTTCATATTTTGTACAGAGTCCCTATTAGCTTTAGGGACTTTATTTGAAACTCCTTTGTTGCAGTACAGCATACTGGTAAAGCATTCATTAAGTATCAGGAAAACCCAGTTCTAACCTCATCCGTTATTTTTTTCGTATTTAATTAGCTAATTGTTGTATGTGGGGTTTTTTTTATGAAAAGGTTCAAATGGTCCACTGTGCACATGTGCATGTTGAGAGAACATTATAATTAGAAATTAAACTTAATTGGTCTAATATCAGGTATATTTTTGCTTGCATCTTCCTGAGAGTCTTAGGATAAAGGGTAGTAAATTAGAAACTGTTCAAAACAGTAGCAGTTCATGAACACTCAACTCTCTCTATCACTAATGAAGTGTCAATCCCCTGTGCTGCTTCTGCGAGGGAATCTGAAGAATATATAATGGCAGCAGGAAGTCAGTGTTTTGTTAGTTAGGTTCATGTCATTATTGCAGTGAGAACTAAATATTAAAAACCAGCTACATTTTATTTACAAAACAGTTACTCCCTGCTGAAATTTTAAGATATAAGCTTAATTTTGCAGAAAAAGTCATTTTCTATTCACATTTCATACTGCAATAGCACAATATTTTGCAATGGATAACGCAGCATTCACTGTAGGGAAAATTCTATAATTACTCTGTTAGTTGAATGACAATGAACCAGGGGAAATTGTAAGAAACTAACAACAAATTAATTCTAAAATTTATACTTAGAAGTCCAACTGCTTAATTTAAATGTGTTTAAACTGAAATTTATTATTACTATTGCTATTATTATTATGAAAACATATTCACTGAGGTCTTTACAATTTCAAAACCATATAAGATTAATATTAAAACCAAGAATAAACATTCTGTGTTTTCCTTAGCATGGTTTCACAGGTGTAAAGTTTGTAATTGTTTCACGTCTCTTATGGCCAGTTTTTGTTCTTATATTAACACTCCTGTAACCCATTTACTTTTGACTCATTCTCTTCCCCCCACCCTCAAATACATCTTTAAAATACACTTGAAAACATACTATTTGTTCCTTCTAAGATGAAAATCCAGAAAAATATGATAGGCTATAGAGCTATAGAACTTCTAGTATGATATTTAGTTTCAGAAGGCAACAATAGTCATCAACGTGAATAATCTAAATTCGTCATTTTATTTTACAAAATGCACATTTTTAATATGGTATATACAGATGTGTGTATGCACGGAAAGATAATTTCCATCAGTATGAGATTCAATAAATTAGCTACTTTAGACAATTACAGTAATTCAGGGACCAGCATATAACAAGTTGAAATACGCTTAAAATGTGGTTTTCTTTAAAATATAGGCAAGATACTAGCAGCTCTACTCTAAAAGCTTCAGTATCATGATTTTAGTTCCTAATGCCCCTAGCAACACAGGGGTTCAGAGACACGGCAAAGACTATTTGAGAGACAGAAATGTACGAATGGAGGAATCGGCAAGGATTTCACCTTTTAAATCTCTATTAGACTTCTATGTCATAGTTCAATTTTACAGACTCTGCACTGAGGAAGACAGCAATAGCTGATATATTCAAACTTCTTGACCTGATGGAAAATCCCACTGGTGCTACAACAGAACATAAAATGAATAACCCTGCCCTGTATGGTCAGTGCTACCCCTGCCCTTGTCATAAACTCAGAGCAAGAAGAACACAAAAAGTGGTCAGAAAAGAAGGTTTATAAACCTTTTTAGTCTTCAGGAGAATACTGAATGGCATCACACTAAAATCTGCCAATGTATTAGTGTTAAACAGTATACTTAACTGTGTGCCAGCATACAAGTCTAGGTTCTGGTCCTGATTAATTTTCTAGGATAGTCACAGACTTTGAAGAAGGCTGAAGGAGTTGGCATTCAGGACACGGAAGAAAAAGACAGTCATAGCATGGCACAGCTTACTTCCTGAAAAGGAAGGTAAAAGAATCTTCCTTGAAGGTAAAGTTGCCCAGGGTCAGTCAGGGTCTTCAGTGTGGGTGGCTCAAGATGAAGTTAGGAAATGTAGTGCATAGGTATCCCTCAGAGGTAAGAGACACAAACAGCAAGGCAGGGAAAATCAAGCTTCATAGAGAGGGGGTAGGGACTTAGCTCCACAGAATTCTAACTCTTTTCCTGCGAGGCAACTCCTAAATGGATCAAGCAAACCTGTTACACCCTACAATAGGGTCTACCTATGTGCACAGTTATTATGGCTCAAGGCAATACACTGAACACATACTACATCTGATTACAGTCATGATTGTTTGATATGCTTACCAAGAAAAAGTTCCGGCTTGCCATTAAAGTCAGGCTGTGTTCTTCCTGCTCCTTTTGCCCATTTTTACAAACCAATTACTCTTTTTTTTTCTGACAAACCATTATTTGTGTTCAACCAACTTCCAAATTTCCCAAGTTCTTTTTGATCTAGAAATTTAATTGGAGAAAAATATGTACTGAACACTAATTAGTTTGGAGGGCAATCTGAAAGAAACCTCAGGGAGATAAATCACTTTTACCCCAAAGTGCTTAATTATTTTCATATCTAGTCTCATTTAAGAGCCCATAATGAGACACACACAATAAACTTGTTTAGATATTTATGTCACATTTTCAACACACAGACTGACACAGTGTGAGGGCAGAGAAAGATGCATACCTCTCAATACCAGATAGCCAACAAAGGAAGGGAGAAGAGTTTTACATTACATTATGCAAGGAATTGTTTACAAACTAGTTAAATGCAAGAGATGGATTCTAGTATGACAAAGAGAAGTTTGCATATGTACAGGACAATTTTAATGTTAATGAAGAGCCTAACATGATGGTCTCCAACACAGAGAACAGAGTGAGTCCTGGGTGTCAGGATATACTGGCATATTCTATCCACCCCATCCTACAAGGGGACTTGGCTAACATAATCCTGGAAGAGCAGAGAAAGCATGAGAAATGTCTGAAACCTATATGATCATCTAGAGGAAAATAACTACATAGTTGTATGAGGGACAAAAGACCTTCCTGATGTAATCTTTTCCTATAAGGTGGCATGATTTCCTCCATTTCTTCACCCATATAACTCAAGTTTGTAACTGTGATGTCTTCTTTGGATATGATGGATGAATTCGCATTTTATCTTAACCTGGCTTCATTGAAATGTGGTTTACGCCTCATTCCTAAAGAACCTGCAGCATTGGTCAAGTGCTATTTTTCAGTGTTCCTTTTATTTTTTTTCTTAACTGATATCATTAATAGCTAGCAAGATGAGGAAGTCACTAAAACCAGAAGACAATCTGCGATGAACTTCTCTACTAAATCCCCCAAATTTAATTGGGAGTACTGGAATACAGTATTGTGTTACATGAATTAGAAGGGCAAAATAAAGCTGAGTAGCATAGAAGGAAGAATATTTTTATCATGCTAATTCTTTTTAAATGCTAGGGAAGGAAATAAACACATCTACAAAACTTTTTCTGACAACCTGTATCCCTCTCTAGATTATTATAAGTAGGAAAGTAAATATTTGCCTTTTGGATGTTCCAACATTTTCTCACTCTGCTGGAAGAGTTTTCTAAAGCTGTTTCTGCTGCATGTACTCTTTTGTAATTACATTTTTACACGTCATTTTTCTTTTCAGAATTTTGCTTTTCTGCTCATAAGAATCTTACACACTTTCATTGGGAATGAAAGTCAGCAATCAGCTTGCTACAAATTCATTCATATCTAGAAGTTTCACACAAGCATCTTTTTGCTGTAAAACGTTTGTCTAAGTTCAGTTTATGAGAGCATAATTTTTGATATCAGAACAAGACAAATGCTTGAGAGCTTTCAGAACTCACTTTGCAATTAATTGTTCTTAAACATAACACTTGAAATTTAAAAAGAAACTAAAAAAGAGTTATTGATGAAAATCACAGAATCATAGAATAGTCTTGGTTGGAAAAGACCCCTAAGATCATCAAGTGCAACCATTAACCCAGCACTGCCAAGTCACCACTAAACCATGTCCCTCAGCAACACATCTACATCTCTTAAATCCCTCCAGGGACAGGGACTCCACCACTGCCCTGGGCAGCCTGTGCCAATGCTTGATAACACTTTCAGAGAAGAAATTTTTTCTAATATACTATCTAAATTGTATAATGCCATAAAATTATGTCTTATGTACAATATTTGATTTATTTAAACTAGCAAATTTATTTACCTTTTTTCTCCCCACATTTAAGTGTGTTTTGCCAATTACTAGGCCCAGTACAAAGGACACAGCCAGCAGCAGAAAAACAATCCAGTGAGTAGATTCAATTGCACGTAAAGGAGTCAGCATATGGGGGATCACTGGGGGTACAAACAAGTCAGATCACAAATAATAGACATCAACCCCAGTGACCCCAGGAATGACACAGCATGACCCGTAATGGATGGAATAAACAAAGACACAAGGTATCCCACGGAGAAAATGGGAGACAACCAAGTCAATAGGGTGATCACATACAATAGAGGCAACCCCATGTTGCCTCCCCACAAAGCCCATGTTTGTAAGTGCCAGACCTGACTGGGATCCAGTTGCATGAGGAGCCAGGAGGTCCTTCCCCAACAGGAAACTCTGTGAAGTGCATCCACCTCACAGACAGACACTCCAACCCTTCCTGCAAGTGGTCCCAGCTTTTATCCCCAAAGCAGGACACCTGGCACTCATTTACCCAATGCAGGCACCTGGGGCTTGCTCACCCAAGGGCTTTCTCTACAAGGCCAGCCACACCTTGGAGGAAAGCCAAAAGGCAAACTCATCCCCTCCTCTTAAAGGGCCATGGGGACCACCCATATGTCAACCTTAACTCAGGACTCGGGGTTCAGACCCCAGCACTTCATTGTGTTAAGTGGTTTTAGAGATTAGTCCTTAAAGCTCTTGTCATAATCTTAAGAAGTTCCTAAGCATTATTTCAGAAGATGTTAGTGGTGTTTACTTCACTTGTTTGACAATTAGAAGTATTTTTATGATATTTGTCAATTAGTCATTGTGAGAAAGTTATCAAAGAGTGGTTTTCTTTTAAATGTTTAAATGCAATTTGTGTATAAACACCTGGAGTGAGAGCCCAGCTCCAAGACAAAGCTGTAAAGATCTAACTAGGGCTAAGATTTGTCCTCTAAGGGAAGAGTATCTTTCACCTCCTCGAATTTATGATGAAATTTGTCATGGTGAGAAATTTAACAGAATCAAAACAATAAGACTAGTATTTGACATATGTGGAAGTAGATTTCATTTTTCTCTTGAACATGCAGTACAGAGAAGCACAGAAATGCAGACTGGTAAGTAAAGAAGCTTACTTATACAGCAGACAAGCCCATTTCTTACTTTGTTCAGGATTAATTTTCTCCTCTCTCTTGAACACTCAAAAACTTACAAGAAGAGATAAAGCACATGTATTATTTCTCTGACTTTAAGCAGAGATTCTACTTGTCAAAGCAAAACTTTTTTTCTTCAGCACTCATATGCCTCAAGCCAACACCAATGCAATTCAGACTCCCTTTGGACTCATGCACTGCAGAATAATTCTACTGATATAATTCTCTTAGATGGCAATAAAGGCCATGTTGGACTCCCCAGCCAGTCAAAACCTGAGGAACTGGCTCTCAAAACTTATACCAGGATACATCTTCCTCATATGGAATTCCCTCTATTGTTGCAGCAGTCTCAAAAGATGTGTAGCATGAAAAACATTTCCTGTTCCAGTTCTTACAAGTAGATCAGATATGGTCATGAGAGGCTGCAGGAGTGCTGACTAACGGCAAAATTCAGTGCTTTGTCAGACTATTCTTATTTTCTTATAGGCCTGTGCTTTAAATCAGTTAGAATCTTGTTAGCATTTAATTAGAGTTAAATTACAAGTTCCATTATTTTTAATCATTACTTTATTTTACAAGCTAAGAGAATTTTCCCAGTGGCTTTCATTCCACTCAGAAGTTGAGAGAATGGATTATTCTTCACCATGGCTTACTTGCACAGCATGATCACACATATTTGCAATAGATTTATTTTGGCCTAAATTCATGGAGGTGAATTTCAGGGCTTTTCCTAATGGCTTTGTTTTGAGGTAACAAGTGCAGTTAGGTAAATTTGCTCATGTCATATTTTTTGCTGTTTTCAGCTGTTTTGTTTGTTTCCTTATGAAGTGCTCTGCCTTGCTGTCCCAATGTATAAATTAGTAACCTCTCAACTTCCAACTCCTCAGGTCTCTATTAGTCCTGGGAGGCATTCCAAGTCTTAGTTAAAACAAATTCCATTTCAATCTGGTGCTGCAATACATTTATTATTCATTCTCCTGCTCTTCTTCCTCTTTGTCATCCTTCTAATAAGCAATCTAAAACCGTCCTTTATGCAATTTTCTAAAGCTAAGTAGTTCTTACAGAAATGCCCCTATGTAAAATAAGGACAATGATATTCATCTCCCTTGTAAACCACTTGAGATCTTCAGATGGAAAGTACTAGATAAGTAAGTATTATCATAATAAGCATGTTTTTCATACAAACCAACAATCATAACACAAATCAGATTCATTGTCAAGAGAAATAAACAGTTACAGCCTCACAAATACATTATCTCATTGAACAACACTCAAAGATACAGAAGGCAATTACTTGAAAAGTAGTAAGGAGAAGTTATTGCTAAAGAAAAATATTCTGAAACTTTATCTAGAAAAAATATATTATTGGTAGATTGTTTCCAAAACATCGACTTTTTTCTGATAAAAGAAAGAATGTCAATAAGCTCTACAATTATTTATTCACTACTGTGTCTAAATGGACAACAAAGAAAACAATCAACTGAAGTATCAATGTTTATTTTTCAGTTAGTCATTACACTACTGTAGGGCTAAAACATATGCATATGTAAAGGAATATTTGTAATGACTGCATGAAAATTATAGCTTAAAAAGTTATCCTTTTTAAGTCATTCCAAATTACACAACAGAGTGTGGAGTCCTGTGCAGAACGTCATAACTGTAATGAGTCTACTTTTTTTATACTATTCAGCTCATTACTAGTCTTTAAAAGAAAAATAATCAGGAACTTACATTTAGCCTGAAATACATTCTCTGTCAATTGAGATATTTTCTTTAAAAAAAATTATGACATCCACAGGCTTTCCCTCATCCACTAAGCGGATCACCTTGCCATAGAAGGAGATCAGGTTAGTCAAGCAGGACCTGCCTTTCATAAACCCGTGTTGACTGGGTCTGATCACCTGGTTGTCCTGTATTTGCCACGTGATGGCATTCAGGATGATCTATTCGATAACCTTCTAAAGCACCAAGGTCAGACTGACAGTCCTGTAGTTCCCCAGATCCTCCTTCTGTCCTTTCTTGTAGATGGGCTTCACATTTGCTATCCTCCAGTCCACTGGGACCTCCCGGGTTAGCCAGGACTGTGGACAAATGATGGAAAGTGGCTTGGTGATCACCTCCGCCAGCTCCCTCGGTACTCTTGGGTGCATCCCATCTGGCCCCATGGACTTGTATATGTCTAAGTGGTTTAACAGGTTGCTAACCATTTCCCCTTGGATTATGGGGGCTTCACTCTGCTCCCTGTCTCCATCTTCCAGCTCAAGCTGGAGATGGAGAGTTCCTTCTCAGACACTTGGATTTCTTTTTATGCACTTTCCCATCCCCACCTACTTCCTTCCTCTTTGTTCCAGTGAAGGAGTGATAGCTGCCTCACAGCATTCCAGTATTCCCACTTGTCTGTCAGGGCCTGCCTGGAGCTATCAGCCCATTCCCTAAGGGCACTCACAGAACTGGAGCTCAGACAGGCTGGGCAATGGGCAATTGGCCACAAGACTCCTACTAAAACTTTATCAGCTCTGCTCAGACCAAGGACAGTTGAGCCACCTCCAAGACCTGTACAGCCTGCCACATGCAGTGGTAAAAACATATTTACCAGTCTACAGGAGCTTGAAATAGTTTGCGGCATGGAGGAAATCCAGCAGCAGTCTAGTGAGTTGTGTTTTCAAAAGTTGGCTTACAAAATTTCCCCATATGCACGTGAAGATATGGATTTGTCTCCTGAAGCTGAACACTCCAGGTTTATTTACTGGTTTCAGAGGTATGAGTTCATAAGTAGCTCTTTCTTATACTAGAGACACTACTTGAAGTCTCTGTCAATTAGATCTCAGTATCCATTTTCACCACATGTGAAGAAATTTTACATACTTGAGACCTATGCTCTTCTGCCTTACTTGGCAGAAAGTGGTTGAGAAGGTTAAAACACATTTGGAGAGACAAACATGCACAGAAGGATCACAAAATGTTATTTCATAAAACCATACTGAATATCTGAAATAGTGGTTTCATTCTTAAATCCATGGTATATATCTTCTTTTGGGAAAAGTGAAGGACAATCTCATTCAAAATCAAGGTTGCCATCTTTAAAGTCATACCTTTTATCAAGATGGATTTAATCGAATGATACAACCATAATTGATGAGGTGTTTTTGACTCTTAACACCTGGCATTTGATCTTTGTCCGGTATCATTCAAAAATTAGGAAAACGAGGTCATATCAAAAGAAGCAGCTGTAACATCTTTCAATCTTTATGATACTTTTTTATGCTTCCTTGGTGTTTGTACATCTATTACACTTTTTAAGCACTTGTACTCTTTTTTTCAAACTTCTACACAGCAACATCAGAGATGACTGATAACCAGAATGAAAAATAATAAAATGTGAAATAAGTTCATTATGATAATTACAGATATGCAAAGAAACAGACTTAAAAAAAATAAATCTCAAGTCCCATAATAGTCCTGATGGGCTAAGTGAAAACCCTTCTGAAACACAAGTTCTACAAATAGTCAAAATCTGAACTTCTAGTTCAGCGTAGTCTTGACATAAGTCAAGAAGACTTATTTTCATTTTCTTATTTTGCTTTTTGATTTCCTTTACCCAGAAATTCAGTTCAAAACCTTATGTGAGACAGAATAATAGAAAATCCAATGATCAATATTGCAAAAACCAAAATGAAAACAGACATTAAGTCTTTTTCAGTGTGGGTCAGAATACACCCAGCTATATCCCAGCATTCCAATACTGTGCAGGACAAATATCACAATATATCCAATGCAATAAGATATTCATTATTAGCTGAAGGACCATGGCAAGAGTGGACTGCAGCCAGCCAGGAGATGAGGGTGTCTACAGTAAGACTGCTGGTGCCCTCATGGCTCTGATATTGCCTGGTATATACATCTGTGTTACATATTTGAAACCACCATTAAAGAACCATATATAATTATCTCTGTGTGTGTATGTATATATATACAGTGGCAAATGATAATTACATATGATTCTTTATGTTCTGTATCATATTCTATATATATTATATGTATATATCCCCTTAAAAGATTTGAAGGAAGTTTGGATTTTTTGCCTACACCTTATGGTAGAGATATCAGTTTAGAAATATTACTTATAGCAAAGAAACAGTCACTGAGGAAGAAAGAAATTACAATTACATTCAAGGTACTTTATTAATCCTGAATTTTACAAATATACAATTACGTGGTAGCTTTCTTACACTAGATGGTAGAGGAATTTTTTGTGTTGCATATGTTGTACAGGTAATATACCTTCTGTATCAAGTTTTACAAGTTGTTTCCTGTAGTTTAAAGGTTCCTTTGCATGACAAACACTCTTTATAAAAGAATTAGCATTAGTAGTAGTTGGAGACATGTCTATTGTCATTCAATGAGTACTCACCCAGGGTTATAATTTTAAACCTTAACTATTGCAGATCATTTGCAAAATACATGGGGAGCAGATCTGACATGCATTAGATGAATGTACGGTTAATGCGAGAAAACACAGGCCAATGGGATGTCATTTTTCAGGAAAACAAATTGCCTTCAGTGGAGTTGATTTATGAAGTAGACCATGATGAAATTTAGAAAAAACAATTGCAATACAGACTAATGATGTTAAGTTGCATTAGTATCATATATCAAGCTAGTGCTCATCAGACCATGTCATAATCTAAGATAAATTATTTTAGATTTTTGCAAAATGATAGAAAAAATCCAAAAGAAGAAAAGCATTTATAGATGAGTGGGTGGTAGAGAAATATATTTTAGCATTTGAAAAACAAGTGATAGACTATTTCTTGCAAGTTAATCATAGAATCACCATGGTTGGAAAGGACCTCCAGGATCATCAAGTCCAACCTTTATCCCATCATCTCCCTACCACTTGACCATTAGACTATGGCCTCAAGTGCTTCATCTACTTGTTTTTTAAACTCCTCCAGGGATGGCAACTCCACCACCTCCCTGGGCAGCCTGTTCCAATGCCCAACCACCCTCTCAGGAAAGAACTTCTTCCTAACATCCAACCTAAACTTCCCTTGATGCAACTTGAGGCCATTTCCTCTCATCCTATCTTTAGTAATTTGGGAGAAGAGACCAACATCAGCCTCACTACAACCTCCTTTTAGGTAGTTGTAGAGGGCAATGAGATCTCCTCTCAGTCTCCTCTGCTCCAGACTAAACAACCCCAGTTCCCTCAGCCAGTCTCCATAAGCCCTGTTTTCCAGAGCTCTCACCAGCCTCGTTGCCCTTCTCTGGACTCGCTCCAGCACCAAAGTGTCCTTCTTATCCTGTGGTGCCCAGAACTGGACACAGGACTCAAGGTGTGGTCTCACGAAATGAGAGAGTTTAAAGCAGGAATAGAAATATTTACAAATGCATTTACTTTAGATGGAACAGGTGTAAATTAACAAATACAGAATAATAAATTTAACCCCAGAACATATTGATTTCAGCTATAATCACACTGGTAAAATTTGTGTGATTAGCTAATAACTACATAATACTACACTGACAGTACATGTTAAGAGTATATGACAAAATAACATGATTACGTGAAGAACTGAGCCCAAAGTTTCCTTCATTACACTTTAGGAAGCACTTGCCACATTTTGTGAACCACTTGTAGCTATTAGGGCAGTATGAATAAGCTCTTTTTTCTCCCTTCCCCAGAATTCTAAATCCTTTTAATGTGATTTGTGACTATTTTTTTTTTATCTTAGGACTTTAATATTATTACATTTATTAAAAAATGTAATATTAACTTTTTTTTTAATAGAGATACTTCCTTTTAGAAAGTTGATTAATATGAAACCTTCAGGCCTTACAGTAACAGTGCTCAGTTCCACATCTCTTACTTGCAAGGAATCCACTTTCACATGAATGTATTCAAGCCTATTGATATGAATTTTGCTCAAGCATGAGATTTAATCAATGCCCTTAATTAACTTATAGGAATTCAAATTAAACTCCACGAAATAGCTTCCTTCCTACCATTTTTCAATTAATTAATTTCAATTAAGTTTTTACAGTCAAAAGAGAATTTGGGCTGAAGTTGATGAGTGATGAAAGAAATTTTAAGTTTTTAGGGTTTGTAAGGCAAATAATCGAATAATATTCAAACTTGTTGTTCAGTGTTTATTCTTAGTATCTCTTTTGCTGAAGATGAATCTAGGGCTTTACCAGCTGCATAGAAATAACATATGGAAGAAGGTGACAAATATCTGGTAAACTAATTTAAAACCAGGAATCCTTTTCTGTAGATGAAGCTAATATAACAACCTAACAAAGGAAACTTCCCATTTTGGTTGATTAAATGAAAAGCATGTTTCAAATATATATTGAAAATTGATATAGTGAGAGAACTCAACACTAGAAGCTGTCTTTAGATCAGTTCTATTGCAACTAAATCGCATCCTTGCTTGCCTCAAAAGTAAATTGTGTACAGACTGCTGTACATAAAGACATACTCTAGATATTATCTCAAGAAATGATGTCTCTTATAGGTGTTCCACTAGAGACTTTATCCAAAAAGATTGTAAAAACAGCTTTATCAAATTGTTCAAAAATGCTTCAAAAATTAAACACTGAATACATTTAAATGTGGTTTTCTACTTCTTATTTGAGACAGAAGAAATAATATTCTGGGCATGAAGGAAGCTCCTTCCTTGATACCAGCTGTGCAGCCATTGATAGCTCATGCAAATAGAAAACCAACCTAACTAATTATATATGTACCTGTATGCGTTTATACAGGTTTTGGCATTTCAGTCTAGAAGCAGGCAAAAACCTGTTTAACACAAGTACTGTTGCAATCCTGCATATAAAATATTGAATCTAGATTATGCTGAGAGATTATACATCTTTTTTATAGATTACAAATTGGGAAGCACTAATTATGGTTCAGTGTTCTTGCAGTGGATTGACCCCTCTCTCTAAGGCTTTAACAAATAATTGTGGGGTTTTTTAATTGACTAGATTAAAATCATTAAATGAAACACCTGTGTCCAGTTATGTATTGGTTTCAAAGAGAACAAATGATCCCATGCAAAACATGCTTTGAATGGAATAATTTGAAAGAAGGAATAAAATCAGAATCACTCTGCAAACTAACTGGACCTAAATTAGATACAAATAGAACAAAATTGCTGTATCCAGGGGTCATTTAAGTGCTGCTGAATGCTTGAATAAATATTCAGATATTGTTTTGTTCAAATGACTAATTAGTCAGACATTACAAAACTGAAATTCTACCTAAATTTTATAGAATAAAGGTTGAAAAAAAAAGGTTACTTTCAAAGTTTGCTAGACCTAATTTGTGATGGGGCTTATCAAACTGGATAGTCAATATCTGCAGAAACATATTTCTGGAATGTGAGCCACTCAATAATATAAACTACTACTTTGCCAGTTTCTTGACATTGTCCATCACAAATGCCTGTCTCTTTATACTTTACATCCAGTCTCACAAAAAACTGTAATTCTGCTTTTTTAGCTGAAAGAAATACTGAGTATTCTCTCTAAGAAGAGCATTGACATTTGAAAGTGATTTGAAATACAGCATATTCCTTGATAAACAGAGAAATAGACTGTGACTATGGTGATAATTCTGTTAATTTATATTTTGTGGAAACAAAATGCTAACAAAGGAGCACATATAGGTGAATAAAGCAATTCCAAAATTGTCACTGCCTATTAACTGGCAGATCTAATTCTGTAACTCAAGCTTAAGAAACTGATCTTCATCTAGAGATTCTGGATTCATTCCCCATGAGAGAGTCAAATGTTTCATTCAGAGTTAAATACTCCTGTATTTGAAATGCAGTCTTTAAATATACACCATTTATTGGGAAAAGGTGTTTTTGATGTTTTTGCCCCTCAGCATTTTAGGATGTGATCTTTTGTCACTGAAAGACATAAGACTTGCTGTAGTAAAAACAGATTGTGATGAAGAATCTCTTCATTTGGCAAACTTAATGCATAGACTAAGTAATACTCTACTGTTCTTATAGTATTTCTAAATATCTAGTAAAATTTATTGGAAATCAGAAAAAAAAATCCTGAAGCCTATACAATTGTTGAAAAGCAGGTATAGGCTTTTATTCTCATTTTAAAACGTTTTAACTAGGTGCACGCAATTATCTAAACTTTAGTGGCAGATGTTTAATATAAAATAAATTACCAAGGTAACATCAAAAAGACTAGTAATAGGTTCACAAATCGCTTCTCAGTAAAGACAAATAATTATAAATGTTAAGAAACATACTGTTGAATTGGCACTATTGTAATGATATCTCTGTAGGTGGCTCACATCATGCACTGTTTTATATGCTTCTAGGAACACAATGACAGCGTTTGCACAATAGGCCTACACAAGGATGAGGTAGCATAATTGCAGCATCACTGAAGCATGAATACAGACTAATTAACAAAATTGGAACTGAGGCACTCATGCTCACATTTCGTCTATCTTATTTCATTTACTTTTACATGCTGCTGTGGTCACAGAATTGCTGTGTTTGTTGTCTGAATATTGCAGATAATTTCGTCCATTCGCTGCCTCCATCTTCCTGCTTGCTTTGAAACTATCAGTACTACAAGACTCTGTCTTCTTAGAGTAGTGTTTTCCTGTAATATTTTGCTTAAGGTATGCAGAGTATTTGTAAGTATGCTTAAATATGTATGCACACACATCTAAATATGTATATATCTCTATAAATCCCTTTTCTGTGCTTTGCCGTTCACCCAGTGATACTATAGAGCCTATGTTTGTATTTTTTGTGCACATGCATAAACATGAAAACTCTTATATGAATCACAAACTGCTTTCTGTATGCTTATAGACACACTAAGGTGAACCAATAAGGTTGGTAATGCACAATGTAAAAAAAAACCAAAACCAAACCAAAAACCCTTTAAGAAATTTAATCAACTAGTTAAAAATTATGACAAGCATTAAAAAAAAAAGCAAACAACGACACAAAAAACAAATACCCAAAAGAATCAAAATCAACAAAAAAACAACAACCAAAAAACACCCAAAAACCCAAAACCAAAACCAAACACACACTGCTCCAAAAAACCACAAAAAACCCACCAAAATACAACAACAAACAAACACAAACAAAAACCCAACAAATATTCTGTGTTAAGAAGAAATAGTGGTGCACGAATAGATGGCACAGAATTTCTGCTCATGCTATGGTAGAAGAAAAATATTCTCTGTTGATATTGCTTCTGCAGGTGAAAGTTCTTGAAAAAAAATAACAGACCAGAGGATGACATTGCTGTTCTGCAGTAGGTGTAATGCCACATCAGTCTCTTGATATGTCATTTATTGTCAATCTGGGGAAAAAGATCAAAGAGGGATCGAAACACTCAAATGTACGCTTCTAGTATTGTTCTTCTTCATCATACAGATTGTAAGGGGTGCTAAGCAGGAGGTATAAAGTCTAAGGAATGCACATTATGCTAAGCAACAGCTACTTGATTTTTTTCAACAAAGAGAAAGCTGCAACTAAAATTTCCAGATTTCTCATCCACCTTGGGGAACATGAATCTGCAGCAGGAGCAGTTTTCAAAACTGCAGTAATTTGTTATATGCATTTCAAGTTTCAGCAAAGACATCAGCATCACTCATTGTTCTGAAGGCATTCATGAGCTCTAGGCATCAGCCTAGACTTCAGCTATCTCAACCTTTTGCAGTTTTCTGAAACCTTGAGTGAAAGAAAATGCTCAGTAATCTCTGCTGCATTTTGGCAACAAATCGGGTCAACAGGAAGTTGATTCTTAGGGTGTAAATGTAAAAAAAATATAAAGATGATGAAGAATTTGGGATAAAACAGAGTAAAAACAATCATAGCAGAAGAAGCAGAAATATTTTTAAAGCACAAGATTAATAGCAACAATAAGGAAACCTTTACAGCTTGTTGGATGTGTCAAAAAATACTAATCTGGGGAAAGAAAAATGTTTCCCAGAGGTGGGAAGCAGATGATGTTTCCCACTGAAGATACGGGACAAAAGAGTTCTCTTTAAATGAACTTTTTTTTTTAACTGTTGAATTTACACAGCTTAATTTACACTGACTCAAGAAAAATAAAATGAAACAATCACAGCTGAAAAAAAGAAAAAGATCTTATATGGAAGATTTGTTTCACAAATTTATATAATTTCTATTATATTGTCTCAAGCAGTAGGGAGAAACAGGCAGAACCTACTATCTTTGCACTAGATGTACTGATGAACCCAACCAGAGCAACACTGTATGCAACTGCAAAAGGCACCTCTGAACATCACTGAACATTTAACTCAATTAGTAAGATTGTTATGCATGTTTTAACTCTGCTAATATTAATTGCTAATGATCATCATAATGTCTGGGAAAGGAGGATTGTTAAACCACACAAAATGCTTCCAGCTTTAACAGCGCTGGCTTTCATGAAGAGACTTGTGTCAAGTAGCAACCCTGGCTTAGCGCAGAGGCACCGCATGTGCTGACTCTTGGTCGGATTTTCTGCTTTATTGTTCACCACACGCTGATTTTTGTACTCTTGACCTGTGGCATCTGTGCTTTTGCGATATATTTTCCTGCTACTGGATTCTTCCTCATACTCCTAGAATCAGATCACATTGCCAGTTGCAGAATAGGGTAGGGCAAGATTGAGTTACCGTGCCTGACTAATTTCAGTTGCATTGCAGGGAATTAACAATGGGTTTTCTAGAAGACATTCTGCAGATTCTCTCACGCTAGATTTCAATCACCATTTGGCCTCTTGTCAGGGATTCAGCTTTCAAGAATTCTGAGAACCTTAGATCATGCACTGTTCAGCAACAGCCAGAACACTGGTGTGTAATCAACACTGTTTTGGTCACAAATTCAAAACGAGCTGCTATGAAGAAAATTAACTCTATCACAGCCATACATATATGTATTAGCATTGCAGAGAAAATGGGTTTCAGTTACAGCCTTTTTTATGAGGATAGCTGCTGCTAAAAATACAGGAAAATTTTGTAATCATGGCTGACTTTAAAAAAAAGCACAAGAATTAAGAACACGGCATGTGTTTCTACACTAAGGAATACATTTTGAATTTCCAAAACTATCACAAACACATTTTTCAAGATGCTTTCTAAGACTTTGTTCTCTACATCACTATTACACTCTTGATTCTCAGTTTGCACAGGTGAGAAAGTCCAAATCAGAAAATGTCGGGGATCTGTTCTTCGAAGTACAGCAGCAGTGACAGAAAAAGAGCTAAGCAGAAGGTACAAGGTCCTAGTAAACAAGGAGAATTGTGCTGCATATGTAAGGCTGGCAAACAGCATCATAATTTTGTGCTGAAGAACATTATCAGTGTTTGCTACAAAAAAATGATCAGCCAAATATATGGAAAAGAGCATGCAAGTTTCGCTGCCATCTTACTCACAACAGTGAGTACTTGCTCCAAAGAAATGAAACAGAAAATCCAAATGACCTATAATCAATAATCACATAGCATTATTCCCCTCACCTAAAGGTAAGCAATTTCCTAATCAATAGAACAAACAATCAGAATGAGAAAGAAGACAAGCGATGCTACAATTCACAATGAGCAGGACAAAACAAAAATACTCTCAATGTGACAGAACTATCACAGCACAGTGAAATGCAGAAAGGCTGTGACAGGCTTAAAAACCACAGGTGAAAATCTCCAAGGAAAAGGTACAGTCTTAACTCAGAACAACACCTAGATGCTCAAGAAGACAGAAGAATGACAGAAACAAGCAGTTTACCATCTGGCTGTCTCAAAAAAAAAAACAGAACAAAACCAAAAATATTAATGCTATAGCCTTTAATAGGAACATGAAAGATTTATATTCATGTTTATGAATAAAATTCCCATGATATTGAAGACATGCATCATTGTCAATTCACTTCATTTGCATAGTAAATGTTTGTACTAGATTACAGTCATCAACCAAAACTCAAATGAGGGAATACCTGTAAATAACAATGCAAGGGGTTATTTGAATCTGACATGTCACTAAAATAGCCTGCAAGGTGAGTGGGATCTTACTATCTAGAATAGGAAATTAACTGAGCAAGAAATCAATGGTAAGGGATTTAATTCCCCCAGCAAAACACAGTTCTTTTTATAAAGGAAACTGAGTAATAGCAAAATATATTCCCCAGGCAAATTCTAATCTCTATTGAACTACATTATGTGAAGGTCAATCAGTAGGGAAGGGAGGAAATAGAAGTGTGGTCCATAGGGGCACAAAGATACAACTACAACAGCTTTGATAAAGGCAATCTGAAATTGCAGCAAACTATTTAGGTAACAGCAGTAGAAAAGCTTGACTTGAAGTATCAGCTATAACTCACAGCAAGAGCCATGATGGATGAGACCCAGTAATTTCACAAATGCACTGTTTGAATAAGTACTTTAGTGTTTATTTTTTTTCAAAGGAATTAATTGACAAAAGTGAAATTAGGCATCCAAGAAAATAAACCACGTGGCTCCGAGTTTATAACCCCATAGTATCAGAAATATGAAATGTGAGTGTAGCATGTTAATAAAACATTATTGTTATTTTTCCAGTCTTGTCTCTGTGAATTATCTCCACCTCTCACAAGTACTCTTCTAAAGCTCCTTTTCTAAGAGAGTGCCACATGGTACTACAAGTTTACCCTGATCCTCTTGGTTATGGTACATACCAACTACAGTTCTATAGCAAATCCCAATGGATTTGACACCTACTTAGGAGCAGCAGAATCAGAAACAAGTCAGTTAACCCTTATAATTTATGCTTACTATCTAACTTAAGCTGTACATTTTCCCTTGAAACTTAAAAAGACAGACTTTATGGTGGCAGTCTCTATGGGGATTGCATGGCAAGGTTTTCGTAGACTAAGGACAACAGGGATGACTTCTGTGAGAAGCTTCTAGAAGCTTCCCCTGTGCCTGATAGATCCAATGCCAGATGGCTCCAAGATGGATACACCACTGGCCAAGGCTGAGCCCATGAACAACTATGACAGCACCTCTGCCATAACATATTTAAAAAGGGGGGAAAAAAATCATACAATTGCAGATAGAGAGAGGAGTGAAAATATGTGAGAGCAACAGCCCTGCAGACACCACAGCCAGTGAAGAAGGAGGGGTAGGAGGTGCTCCAGGCACCAGAGCAAAGATCCCCCTGCAGCCCATGGTGAAGACTATGGTGAGGCAGGGTGTCCCCCTGCAGCCCATAGAGGTTAATGGTGGAGCAGATACCACCTGCAGCCCATGGAGGACCCCACGCCAGAGCAGGTTTGCTGGCAGGACTTGTGATCCCATGGGGGACCCACGCTGGAGCAGTATGCTCCTGAAGGACTGCACCCTGTGGAAAGGACCCATGCTGGAGCAGTCGATGAAGATCATGGGAAGGACTAGCGCTAGAGAAGTTCATGCAGGACTGTCTCCTGCAGGACGGACTCCACACTGGAGCAAGGGAAGAGTGTGAGGATTCCTCCCCTGAGGAGGAAGGAGCAGGAGAGAAAACATGAAATACACTGACCACAATGTATCAACACAAACATAGCCCACCAGAAAAAGGTGCAGCTGCTGTAATTACCTCTATCTACAGAAAAAGTCTTCAGGAATCAGCTCTGTAAAAACTTTACAGAAGAAGCAGTACCACAGCAATCAGCTGAGGACAGGAACCTCAGCTCTATATACACCTAACAACTACCAAACCAAAATTTTCCATTCTTGACACAAATGTTAATGCTGTATAACATTTTCCCTACATTTGTCTAGGTGTTAACACAAGAGAACATCTACCAGAAAATATGTAAAAATTAACTATATTTTCCCAATACATACCAGTCTTCATTTGACCAAGTGTTTCATGTATTTGCCTAAATTCATGGTCAATGTGAACAGAATACTCTAAAAGAACTATCTACATTGCTACCAGAGGAATAAAAAAAAAAAGTGGGGACTCCTGATAGTGTGATTCATTAAATGTCTTCATTGCTTCAATGATACTCATTTTGACTTTGCTATTATTTTTGTATGGCAAGAGTTAACTTCTTCAGGAGACCATTAGAAAATAGTAGATTCATAAATTACTAATCTGTGAAGTTACCAGGACAACTGTTTTTTTACTCCTGCATTGATTTTTCATTGAAATTATCACATTCTATAATACTGAAAATAAGTTTACGGCATTCACAGGAAATAATAAAATCATACCTGTATGAAGTTTTACAGCAACACAACACAAGTGTTTAGCTCAACACCATGCAGAAAACCATTCCTTTACATTGATTTAAAAGAAGGAATTTAGTCTAGTGTTGGACTTGAGAAATTAAGCCCTGAACACTCAGATAGGGTTAATACAGTGTGAGTCTGTGTCCTTATTTACGTTGGGCTGCCTACATTCACAAACACTTACTTCATTGCAGTACAATATCGATTTTTTTTAAATACTATTTTAAAGTATTGTTCATATTGCTTTGCAAGCCAGCAAGTTTGGAAAGTATCAATATGCAGCACATCACCTTACAGCCAGAGATAGACGAGGAGACTGCTTATCAACTGCCACTGTAGGCCTAACAGACCTGACTTGGGGAAAATTAGTTTCTTGCAAATTAAAATAGATTTGAGTAGTGAGAAAAAAAGAAGATAGATAAATATTTAAACACCTTTCCTCCCCTCTTTCCCATGGTCAGCTTCAGTCCTTCACTTCTCCCTCCCCTGTCCCACACCTGAGTGGCGCAGGGAAAACACAGAAGGGGTTATCATTACTACATAATGGTTTCTCTCTTCCTTTTCCCTCACACTCCCCTGCTCCAGCATGGTCCTGTACATGGGCTGCAGTCTTTCCTGAAAAAAGTCTTCCCCAGCGTGCGGTCCTCCCACAGCTGCAGGGAATATCTGCTCCAGTGCTATGAAACACCTTCTTCTTCTTCTCCCACCTTGATGTTCCCTCTGCTGTTTCTAGTGGCTTTTTTCCCCTTTCTCATATATACTTTCCCAGAGGCACTCTACTTGAGGTTGATGGCTCAGCTATGTCCCCGTGGTGGGTCTGTTGGAGATGTGTGGAACTGGCAAGCCCCTGGCATCTCCTCACTGAGGCCACACTGCTGCCAGCACCTAGGCACTTGCACCCAAGAGAGGAGAATATTTAGAAAGAATGTAACTTGCCTTCTCTTGCAAATCATGCTATAGTGGTTTCAGAAACAAGATTTCAGAAGCTGGTTATTTGCCATCTGGACACACAGCAATGGAGACCCAGTGCTGTGTCTTCCTCAGATAAATGTTCTAGTTGCTGTCTATCAGACTTCTACACCTGTGTAAGGAAAAAAAAAAGCACTTTCATGAGTCCCACCAATCATTACAGCAAATACACACTTTCAGTCATATAAAATCACTACAAAAAATATTTGATTGCTGAATCACATCAAAATCTTGCCAAGAGGTGATGCTACCATTGTGATTTTTTGTGAGGCAGTGGCAAGTTCAGTCCCCCAACCCTACTGAGCTTTAAACTATAGTGGGACTTCTTAATCCTTTGGAATACTTTTGAAAATTTAGGCTTGAAACTTCTTCAGCCAGCTTTCAGATTTCATTGACTTTTTATTTTTTTCTTCTGGAAAGTCCTGTCAGCTGGAAACAGGCAACGCAAGTAGGGAAGTTTTGGGGAGGTAGAAGAGCTTCTTTAAACATATGTTTGGTGTAATCATGACCAGAACAGGTGAGATGAACTCACAAGGAAGCAGAAACAAATCTATATAAGGATTTAAAAATGAGAAGACAGGATTATTTGCAATATGAATACGAAGCAGCACCATGAATAAATTTGCTTAAATTTTATATAACTGTATACTAATGCAAAAATCGAGACCATATACTAGCACAAAACAAATTGAGAAATAAACAGAAGGAGATGAAAGACTAAATTTGTCATCAAACTGCTCCTTAATTTGCCCAACAGATTTATCAGGATAAAGACATGATTAGATTAATAATTTTAAAGGGAAAGATTTTTTCATGAAGGACAGAAAGGGGAGAAAAGAGTTTCATTAAAAATCGAAGATGCATATTTGCTTTGTGGTTCAAAATACGCAGGGAGACTGAAATCTGGCTAGCTGCTGCAATGCTGTGATCTGTGATAGAAACCAAACCAAGAAGATTTTGTCATTGCAAGAATTTGTCAGAATCATTTAAGGCACAGAATCTGGGGGATAAGGAATATTTTAATTGTCCAGATATCAACAAGAAGGAGAATGCAGGACAGCACAGAAATTTCTTACATTTTACTGATAAAACTTCTAATGTAAGAAGTGATAAAAAAAAACTGTAAGAGAAGTGCTTCAAGACTAATGTCTCACTAGTAAGAAAGAGAATGTGGAATGGAATGTGTGAGGATGGGTATGAAATAGCACAAACCACAACAAGCTTAACAAAATAAAAACCAATGGACGTCAAGGAAGGACAATGCAGTAAATCAGAAAATTAGTAGAAAATGACTTGTGGGAAATAAATGTAACTCTTCCGTAGTTCTTCATTGCAGCATACAAAGACAAGCTCAGTTCCCTTAGATTCAGCATGACTACTTCAATTTGAGCCCAAATTCACATGCCAAGGAAGAGTCAGTCAGTCAGTCAGACAGAACATTGTTATCTATGTTTTCTGTTTGAAAACAATTAGTCAAGCCATCTGATATATTAGATGAAAACAGTAATGAGAAGCATTAAAAGAAATGCACAGATGTGGATGGTCTGACAGCTAGTACTGTTTTGGAGTTGGGGAAGGATGAGATTATTTCTTGTGGTGCCTTCAAGCTCTACCTGCAGTATTTTTAAAATTAGACTCTTGAGAAGAAAATAAAACATAGAGGCAATCCTGAAGTAAATATTCTGCATGAAAAAATAAAATGTGAAAAAAAAATTTCTTCATAATGTCCTCTTCAATTTAGTGAGAATATTGTGGTAGATATCTGACCTCTTATATATAATTCTAAGTTAACACTTTATTACCATATGGAATATCCATTTCTTACACTTTTGCATTAACTGAACAGATCCATGTTCAGCTCCTTAGTGATCATGTATTTGTATTTATCTTTTAATGATTTATCTTCTATAAAGCTTTGCTGAGAATTTGTTTTATCTAAATCCTTTGGAGGCAAAACCTTAGCTATCTCTAATGCTCAGAGGCAATTACACAAACGTGTGGCCCCATGGCTGTTAAGGAGATTACACGAGAACTACTTAATAATACTACATGATACTACATGATAATCTGCCCACTACACAACAACACATACACTGTTGCATAAACATTCAACAGTGAAAGGATCTAACCAAACTCTTAAAATTATGCAAATGGCAGAAATAATGACTGAAGATGAGTCAAAAATGGGTCTTTCCAATTTTAGAATGAGCCTCTCAAGCTAACTCACATTGGTTTTGGAACTAAACTTCTCTGGAGGTGGTTGACTGGTAAGCATTGACAAGTTGCTGTCAACAATTTCAGATAAGAAATGATGTTACTGTGTACATATAACCCCCTTAAAATAAGAACACATACACAGGCAATTAGTTCTTTCATAGCTTTTTTTTTAAAAAAAAACAACTGCATAAGGTCTGTTTATTAAGCAGTAATCAGCAAGTGAGCCAGTAGATGCTTAGTCAAAAGAAACCACTGAAAAAAAAAGAAGTATGGACAATAGTCAGACAAAGCTCAACAGCTTTGAGATAAGCAGACACAGCTGAGGAAAACAGAGAGAACGAGCTCTCCAGAAGACGTAAGAAGGTGAAGTTTTATGGTTCCATACTGCAAGCTACATCAGTAAAACCTACGTTCAATTCCATGACTTGTTTTCATGACAAAGCTTATAATGAAAATAGTAAATAGTAAACGTGAATCAATTTTCATGGTTAGGAAAAAACAAACTTCATTTATTCCCCTAGGTTTCATGCTGGTTTCCTGGATGGCATACAGTCACTCAGGAATTTCAGCTTAACATCCTAGCTTGTGTGAAGCTGAGTAAAACTACTTGCATGATCCAGGGACAAAAACATATGCAAAATTACTGAAAACAAAATAACACAAGCATAATTATGGGAATTAGTTTCACAATTGAGGAGTACATATGGGGGTTTGGAGAGGGATATTTTTTTTGGAGGGAGAGTCTTTTTTTCCAGATTGTAGTTTCTTAATTCTAATAACACTTCAGAAACTGACACTGGAATATGATTACCACAGATCCTGTTTATTATGTCAAAATCCTGCCATTATTTTAAAATATGTTTCAGATTAATGAATTTCCAAACTAAAGTAGCAATGAAGTACAAGTTACAGAATTAGGTTGGGGTTTTTTTTCTTTGCCTATATAGGGATGATGGATAGCCTTTATTTCTTTTGACTTTGCTCTTCACTGTGTCTCTTTGAATAAATGCTGAAGACCATAATAAATTCATATCATATTTGCAGAACCTCTGTCTGAGACTGAAGGTCATTTGGATATGAGACAACCAACAATCTCCAGAAAGACACTCTCTGTCTCTGTTGTCTGGATTCCAATTAAACTGAAATATATCAATTAGTTTATGTAGAATATGGATCCATGTTAATCTGGTACAGAAACAAACAACTACTTTCTGATACAGGGCTTTATGAAAAGAGTCAGTTCACATTGCAGAAATATTTTTCTTACTCAGTTTACAGTGTGCCTTTCTTTGGCATGCCACTACATTAACCTTTTAGTCTTATCAGTGAACGTTAAAACTGTTGCATCCATTAATAACAAATAAAAACATTTGTCCTTCACTGTCAAGGAAATAATGCAGGATCACCTTGAATTTATGAACTGACTACCTTCTTGCAACTCAGACATGTCTGTATTATTCATAATACATACAGAACTGTACTTGTTTATGAATTCCTAACATGCTATCTGACACTACACTACACTGTGGAAGCCCTTAACTTGCCCCAATTTAAAGAAATAATCCTTTAGGTTGAAATGCCAAGGAAATACAACTCTGATCTAAGAAGAAAAATTTTTTAAAAGACTAAGTAATTGTAAAATAAAACTTTATTATAATATATTAAAAAAAAAGCAAACCAAAAAACAAAGCCAGACACGATAAGACAGTATTTTCACCCCCCACGTTAGTTACCCTTTAAAAACAAAATCAAGAAAAGTCTTTTTCAGTCATAACATCTCCAGTGCTTCCACACTCATCATTCTCAACACAAGAACTTTCTTACTAAGTATGTATTAACTTATTTACTAAGAGTTCTGAATTACACGGCATGCCAGTGGTGAAATGAAGTAATTTTCTAATTTTAAATAGGGTATAGTAAGACATAGTAAAGACATGCATGTGGGATGTGATGTGAGATATGAGAGAAGATTTTAATTGCTTTAGAGAGCTGCAGTCATTATCTTGGTGATCTCAATGCTATATACACAGTCATGGCATGAGGTTCTGGAAGGTGGGAGATACTACTTGGAAAGATCTATGCATTAAGAGTCTTTCTGTGCTGATATTAAAAAGTCAGGTAGACATCTGTACCTGATTTACAATACTGTTGAAAGTCAACTTTCTACACAGCTCTTGGCTTGGTTCTCTTTATAATGAAACATGGTCTCTATATCTGAAGGATACATTATGATCAAGTCCTACAAATAAAGCACTGTTACAAGAGGTTTTCTCATCTCAATTCAGTATCAAAGAGCTGGATTAAAAATTTGAGTGGAATTCTATTCTCAGGCTTTAAAAACTCTAGTGAATACTGAAAGCAGAAGCAGCAGAGAGAAAATGTGTCAACCTGGCTTAAAAAACTTTGTTCCCATTACTCTCCATTCCTTGCCCTGGAAACAGAGTTGTAACAGTACTGATGAGTAGACTGAAGATATGAAGAAACTTAAATATCTTTATCATATTAGAATAAGTTAAAAGCAAATAAGAAAAGCAAAAGAGAAATATAAATGGCAAAAGATATTTAGGTCTCACAGGGCTGGGAGCTAGGAGTCAGAAGGGTTGGTAGGCAAAATTGTGTCTACTTGAGAACTCACATATATGGGTAATTTTCTTCTAACCTTCTTTCTAAGTTTCCTGAATGGAAGTCCATGTAAAATGTATAGTTTGTACCTACTTTTTTTTTTTTCCCTGAGGATAACTGTAAGTAATTCTTGCACTGAGTTGCAGCAATCATCTAAGCTTAAATAGCACTTAGATATTCCTGCTTATATTCTTTCCTAGTGTTCCCTTTAAAAAAAACAGAAAAAAAGTTGTGCATTTAAATACATCTTTTAGTAGAGACATTCTTGGCAGGAATAAGTTAAAAGGTATATGGAGATATCTTTACACAGATATTAATTTTATTAGTTACCCAAACTCAAGGAGACCTCTACAGTGAAACAGTTTCTAAACAAATATTTAATGAAGTATATCCAAGAGTTATCAGGAATGGCTGGCTACAAAAGAGTTTAAATGCAAAACAAAAAGGGCACTGTAAGGGCAGGACTAGCCCAAATATACTGTATGAGTTGCCATCACTATCTTAACACACAACAGACCCTCCTAGTCTGTTGTCAATTTTATCCTGACTCAAAGGATTCTATACAGTCATCCATTATATGACAATTTTCCAACCCTCACTTCAGCAGAGAACTGGAGTTTCTTTCAGTCTCAGCTTCTTTAGTTCCTTTCATCACTCCACTATAATATCATACATTGCCACTATTTCTAGAAATTATCACAAAGGGTATAAAGAATGGGTTCTTTCCTTGTCTGTGATTTTCTTTCACTGAGATTTTTTTCAATTATAATTCTTTTGGGGGAAAATTATCTAAGTGTATAATAAATGGCACAATAAATGAAAATGCAACATAAAAATTATTTAATTACTTAAATACATGTATAATAGTAACTAGTTATTAACTTACATTATTTTGAACATATAAATAGAAACATACTGTTTTGGAAAAGAAGTTTTTGCTGTTTGGGTTTTTTTAGTGATTACTTTTATATTCATAACAATCTTTTGCTTCATTTATAATTGAGCAAAAAAAGATATGTACCTAGATTTGTTCTCCATATGATGTCCAAATTTATGTAAAAGGTTAGATTAATAAGTCTGAATGCTTAGAAACAATGGACACTATTTCAGTACCATACAATATGTACTTCATAGCTAATTTCCACAGAGCATTTTCCTTGAGGGCAATCACAAGCTGAGAATTGACTCACTGTATGGTTTTATTTTCTGATGTCAATTTGCTTCATTTGCAATTGTGAATAGCACAGATCTTGGAGATGTGTCTCACGGAGGGTCTCAGCTTAATTTATGCAAAACAGCTGTTTCCTAGCATCATGGTGAGGTCAGCAATGAATATATTCATAGACCCCTAAAATGCACTTTAAAGGTATTATATGAGCAAGAAGCTTTTGTTATGTGAATCTTGTTATTGCAGTTTGAAAAAAGCAAAATCCACTAAGGAGTTTCTGCAGCACCTTCACAATGGAGAATATTTTGGCATATATTTATAGAACTTGGTAATAGATATTTTATTCAGGATTTTAACAGAGCATAACTAAGTTTCATTTTTGGACACTGACTAATGATTCTGAATTTTTTAAAATATATTGTGTCCTATATAATGCTTCAGTTTGCTTTGACCTCAACTGTCTTGCCACAGGGGGCAGTTTATAAATATTCTATGGCAGTCTGTAACAAAATAGATGTGAAAGCATCTGCATAATTTCTGAGACACTGGGATATCTAAGATAATTTAGGACATTTATTAAAGAAAGCTCCTCCATTTATAGGTGTTTTAGAATTCATTTTTCTTCTTATGACAGAGTATTTCTTTTCTTTATTGCAAACCCAATATGTTCTACAATAAAGGTTCTGTTCAACACTGAAAAATAACACTATGGTAATGATAGGCCCCTAAGGTCAGTTCTATTGGTCATTGTTTCTCATGAAAGAGAATAATTTCTAGAATTCTATGTTTTTAGTAATTAAAAAATGTTTCTTTTATGAGTGTCTCAGTTTGTAATCTTTCTCCTTCACATGAACAAATGTTTTAAATGTATAAAAGATGTAAACAATTTAAAGGAAAAACAAAACAAAACAAACGAACTCTCCAATCTCACATAAATTGTATTATCTGCAAAAACACCTGGCAAAACTATTGGCGCCATTTTCAAAGGGCACAGATTTGCTTTCATCACTTCTGAGTGTAATTGAGGCCCTTCCTCCATTCAGGTACCAGTTAACCCAGTTTTACAGCATAACTATAAAGCACCTTCTGACGATAAATTCACAGCTACCAGAATCAATAGCACAGTTTGTTTGTTTCTGCTTACCTGTGACACAAATGGTTCTAATTTCTGCTTCACAATCCTTAGAGATATGAAGCAGGGAAGAGGGAAGGAAGTAAGAGCAAGAAAGGGCATTCACACAGCCTACTGACAGTTGTTGGAGGTATTGAAAGTGCTATAAAAACCTAATGAACACCTTTATCACCTACAACTTTCGTCCACTTTGTTCTATAAAACCCTCAAACTTTTTACAGGAGTGTGAAGTTTTTCATTCATGCGTAGATTTCTTGTAAGGACATTCTTATATTTTAAAAGGGATTATAAACCACAACAAACCAGAGGTTATAATTCAAAGAGACATTGTATGTTGAGATCCAGGCAGCTTGATGCAGGGTTGTTGCATTTCCTTTTCTCATAATAAATCCAGTGAAAAGTATATAAATGATGCTTAATAGTTCTTTTGTTTCCAAGGTAAAGACGACAACAGGCCCTATCTTATTTTTTTAAAAACAGGAAGAAAAAGCTACATAGCAATTATTAAACATTCAAAAGTGAACTGTTGGTCTGCAACCTGCATAGCACATTCTGGCAACAAACATCAGCAAATATTTTCACATTCCCATACACACAAAAACTAAGTCATTGACTTAATGTTGCTTGAATTCAATTCTTATCAATGACCTTGGCAAAAAGCAAGGAAAATCAAAGTGTAAAGCCAGCCTAACTCCAAGCTTTCTGTTATCGTAGGGAACTGAATACTGCAAACAGCAGTAAAAAGGGAAATACCCACTTGTTTTTCCCCTTACCTGTATCTGCTTACTTTTGCCAGGTAGAACCTGATAATAACTGAAGGTCTAGGTTAACATATTATTATTTACTAACCAAGATACAGATAGCATTCATAGACAGGTAAGCTTCAACTCTTTACTTCTAACCTAATTAATTGGAGACAAAGTGTCCTGGTTTCCTAGAAACAGCCCCATGGACCAGCCATGGCAGCAGGACATGAGCAGCCCCCAGTCAGCTGGGAGTTTCAGTCAGGGCACTGCCCCAAGCTGACTCACAGGTGTATCCCACACCTCTGACATCAAACTCATTATAAAAGGAGGGAGTTTAGTGAGGGTGGGGAGTTCTTCCTGGGGCTACTTTCCTCTTGGTTTTCTGCTGCTCTCAGGGACCAGGCTGAGTATAAGCTTGTACACTGTGTTGGTATTCGTATTAGTTTTGTTATTTTATTGTCTGTCTCTATTTCAACCCACATTGCTTCTCCATTTTTTCCTGATTCCCTTTCTCATCTGGGTGATAGAACAACTGCTACAGTTTAGCCCTGGATAAAGGCTAAATGTAGACAAAGTCAGAACAGGGTGAGAAATTTAACATTTAGTTTATTATGTATAATAAATAAGAGACTGGTGTGACTAAGTGCTTAAAGCAATTGCATGCAACATTGAAATGGACAGTATAAAATTAAGTCTTTTTTTTAGTTACCAATTTTCATTGATTGTTCTGACCTCTAAGATTCATGTTTCTTCCAAACATCCTTTTAAAAGGAAAATATAGGTAGCTACTCTCTGAGCCTATGCACCAACATCATCCTACTAAGAAAACAAGAATGGCCACATGGAGAGTGCAGGGGCCAGGTGCCCAAGATGAGGGGCTATGCTACAGTGTTCTGTGCCAACCAAAAGGGTTGTCACCAGAGTTCAGCCTGAAATGAGAATGCCACCACCTTGTAAGGCAGAGGTCACTGTGGTTAGGGAGCTCAAGCTGCTTCGAAACAGGTGGTCACTCATAGATTATAACAGTCCATCCTCTACTACAAGGCTGCAACCAAATTTCATCTGCTTCCAGCATTTCACAGTTCCTATCCCAAGAGCACAGGTTCTTGCACTAGCATAGGAAGAACCATTTTGATGTCAAACGTGCAAAAATATCAATGAGAAAAAAAAACACTTATGCGAATAGTGCAACCTTTTCCTGTATTTCAAAGAACTATCAATCATGAATTACTACTGAAGGCTTTAATTTAAAAATAATAAACCTGAAATTCAAAGAGATGAGCTCAGCAGATGCTGGGTATCTAAATATTCAATAAAACTAAAAGGTTACAGACAATAAACATGTATTTTAAATTAATATAAGATACATATCCAACCTAACATAGTATCTTAAGATTTTCAATAAATAAAGTATCTACTTGCTTCAATAATCAATTGAGGGGTCATTTCTTCAGATGATCTGACTCCTATAAATCAGAAGGTAAGCTTTTCAAAAACTTGGGTTGCTTAACTGCTGAAGCAAAAAGTGTTGGATCAAAGTAGTTCTTTCTTCTCTACCTATCTCTGTGGCTTTCCATACTATACCTTAAAAAATAATCTAAAAGTTTTTTGAGAGACTAGTAGGATGATCTCAGAAAATAATAAAGACATGGCCTCAGAAGAAAATCTGTTCAGGCTAAGTATGTTTTTATCACCATGATTTTTCAGTTCTATGAGGATGAGTGTCTATGAAGAAAAGTTAGACTTCTTCATTTTCTGTTCTTGCTCCTATGTGAGAAGGTAAGCATAAATCATATTCCATTTTATAGCTTACAAACTAGTGTCCATTTTGTTTAACATTATCTTCTGGCATCTTTTTTTTCAAGAGGCTTTTTTGTAAAGGTACTGTAAGTATTTACTTAATGTAACCTATTACATCTTTTGACAACCTGCATGCACCCCTGTTTGCTTACAAAAGTGTTTGTTATTAGTTCTTTCATGGTGAATTTTTGGCATACTGGTATGCACAGTTGTGACTGATGTGATATAGTTTGGAGGTTAAAGTGATAGGGTTTCCAACAGAAAAAAGGATCTTGTGGAGTTGAAAGCTGCCAAGTAACTGAACTGGCATTTGTAGCCTAGTTAACTGTCGTATCACCTTATGAGCAGGAATAATGCCATCTAAGCAGATGGTTACAATGCATGTTTATGGCCAATGATTATGTAGATACAAGAGTTGGGATGTTGAAGATTTCACTCTTTTCAGCCAGGAGGATTAAACCATCCACTGCTTTCAAGCATAAGATTAAGAGGATAAGGTTTCCCTTACACTTCATCTCACAGCTACTCTAGATTAATCACTATGCCACTGTGTCCTTTTCCACAGCAGGCTGTCAAGCCAGTTTTACCCACTGGCATTCCAGTTAAGCACACCAGGAAGTAATAAAGTGTGTCTACTATATTCATCAAAAAATATTGGCCTTCCCAGGAGTAGTAATTTGAATTACAGAAGAAAGAATGATTCTGAAAGGCAAACAAAATAATGCCTTATTTTAGATTTCCACAAGATGCTCATAAATTAAGCAAAACCACAGCCTATTCATAAAGAATATTCTAGTTTAATTTCAATACAGTGGAATTTCACTTGCAAGAATATTAAAAGCGAGCCATAAAAAATCAGGAAAAACAGTGTTATACCTTAAAAAAAACCTAAAAAAACAAAGCCACCCCACACAATCAAAATGGTAGGCAAATGAAGAGTGCCATTAACATTGTCTGCAGACTTGATGAGAATATCATTAATGTTATTGAGATAAGCATCTAAAGTATCCAAACTAGAGTGCATAGATCCTGAAGTGCTGGGGTCTGAACCCCAAGCCCTGAATTAAGGTTGACATATGGGTGGTCCCCATGGCCCTTTAAGAGGAGGGGATGAGTTTGCCTTTTGGCTTTCCTCCAAGGTGCGGCCGGCCTTGCAGGGACAGCCCTTGGGTGAACAAGCCCCAGGTGCCCTGCATTGGGTCAATGAGTGCCAGGTGTCCTGTTTGGGGATAAAAGCTGGGACCACTTGCAGGAAGGGTGGGGTGTCTGTGTGTGAGGTGGACGCACCTTGCAGAGTTTCCTGTTGGGGAAGGACCTCCTGCCTCTCCCTGCAACTGGATCCCAGTCAGGTTTGGCATTTGCAAGTACGGGCTTCATGGGGGAACAATATGGGGCTACTCCTATCCTATATGATCAGGTTGTTCACTTGGTTGTCTCCCATTTTTTCTATGGGATATCTTGTATCTTTGTTTATTCCATCCATTACGGGTCATGCTGTGTCATTCCTGGGGTCGCTGGGGTTGATATCTATTATGTGTGATCTGACTTGTTTGTACCCCCAGCAATCCCCTATATACTGACTCCTTTACATGCAATAGAATCTACTCACTGGATTGTTTTTCTGCTGCTGGCTGTGTCCTTTGTACTGGGCCTACTAATTGGCAAAACAGATCCACAATTTGTTAGCAGGGGGAAACAAGAAGCAAATTTTAGAATGATGCAATGGGCTTACTGTTTGTCTGCAGTGAGGAAAAGACAAGACAATATCCTGACCACTTTAAAGACAAGAAGAATGACTAAACATCATAGCAAAAAATGGAGGTAGTCAATAAGGTTTTGGGAAGAAAATTATATCTGTTTTCACTATGGTGGCTTTCTGGGACTGGAAGAGAGATACTGAAGACCAATAAAATATGAGATTGGACGTGAAGAATATGAAAGATTGATACATTTAAAATTATTTTTGTTAGAAGTGGAATTTAAATCCATATAAGCAAGTGGGCTCATTCAGGGAGGATTTGCAGAATGGAAGGAGACAGTAAATAATTAATAAAAAGATAAAAAACAGAACTAGAGAAAGACAGAATAATAAAATTCCTGAGAGTACAGGATATGAGTGAGGAGAAAGCAGTGATTTTATCAAAAATGGAGAAAATTAGAATTGACTATAGTCTTACAAGTCTGCATGGGAAGAAGCCATTTGAAACGCTGACAAGATAAGTTTTGAATGACATAAACAAAGAGATAAGTTTGTCTTGATCATTAAACAGTGACTACTTCATAATTAGCCAGTAATATCAGCAATCTCATAAGACATTTTTCCTTGACTTTTTTGGTTGTATGAATAGTAGCTGTATAAATGTAACAATATATTTTGAAACTATATATCTTGTGGATAAATGATGTTTTAATTACTCTGAAAAACAAGAAAAAATATTACCCAAATGTAACTGACAACGTATCAATGAACTAAGAAAAAAAAAAAAAAATAAAATTAAACCACTGAAACAAGGGAGACATTTGGCGCAGTCAAACTTATCCTAAGGTAGAGGTCTAAAATACAGCTGATGGAACAAAGCAAGAAGTGCCAACTTTTCTCTTTTAACTAGAAAAGATGGCCGAAATCTGTGTTGGGTCTAGGAGTGTACGATGTAGATTTGTAAATTTACGTTAGAAGAATTTCCCCGTAACTATTTGCAGATCTTATATTCTTCCCCAAAAAGAAAATAAACAAAAAATGCATTTGAAAACATAAGGAATTAAAATTTCAAATTAATTTAAGGAACAAATAATTTGTTCTACATTATTGATCTAGATTTTGCCACAAGGACATCAGAACAAAACAGCTTTTCTTTTCCTTTTCCCCTCATATCAATTTAAGTAACTCATTTTATGCATCGCGATAGGAAAAATCACTTGGATTCAATTTGAAAACATAGCTATATTTAAGCAAAACAGATTTCTCTGACAACTGAAGTGAGGAACTTAAATAAGAACTTTCAATAGAATATTCAAAAGTTAAAATACCTTTACAGTGTGGAGTCATACTGTTCAGCACTAGTTACATACAGTTATCAACACAGATTACTTCAATAGACAGTCACACTGAAAAGACAGTGCTTTGTTGTCACTTTGTAGCAGGAAGTTGGAACACTCAGATTTAAAAGGCAAGCTTGTGTAAGGTTTCCTTACAGCCTCCTTACCTTCTGTTTTTAAAAAATCTCCTTACACTGGCTCTGGAACTGGACAACAATTTTTTTCACTTTCAGTATAACGGGTTAATTAGTCAAATAATGGAAGTACACAGAAGATACAAAAGATAAAATAATCCAAAGCAAAATAGCAATGAATCATTAAATTAAGAATAATATATATATATATATATGATAAAGAAAAAGGTATAAAGCAACTAGGGCGCATACATTATCAAATAGGGCTGAAAAGCCATAGAATATAGAGAATCCTAGAACAGAAAATATATAGATGCTGCAGTATGATTTCCTTTTTAAATAAAGAAATAAAATGCTAGAAAAGATTAAATTTTGTTCATGTTCAACTTTGCAGATAACTTCCCATCATTACACTGATACTGGGTATCTCCACAGGTGACTTTTGCTTTAGTCATCCCTTGTATTCTTATTTTAGTGTGGGCTAGTTTAGATTTGATGATCATAGGAATCGCAGGAGAGAAAAAAAAAAGAAAAAAAACAAAAATAAAAAAATACAAGTCACGTATGACAAGATTTCCCAAGAAAATTAAGGGAAATGTATAGGAAAGCCTCATTTGCACATGAACATTTTGCCAAAAGTATGGACAATTCAGCTGGTCTACAAGACTGAAATTGCAGAACATAATTCCTGTCAGCATTTCCCCCTTCCTCAAACCAAAAAATATTATTTTCATTTTTTTTTACTTTAGAAAGTAAACCTATAGTGTTTCTACTAATGTATACCAAAAGCATGAAAGGAACCAATTGATTGAAATTTTCACATTTTTTCATGTAAGTCCTTCTATAATACTGCCTTTGAATCTTTCATATCTTCAACGATCTAGTAAATTCAACAGCTGTAAGATTTGGCCTTTGAAATTTGAACACTGAATATACTGAAGTCTTCAGAACAGAGAACTCTTAAAATAAGGAACAAATCCTAAGTAATTTTGAAAAATGATACGCTTCATATTTTATATATGGAAAAAAAAGTTCCCTCTTTCATCTGCATCTCTGCCTTACGTAAGTAGGTTGGTCTGAGACACCAGCTCCATTAAAGCACTCTTCCAAGGCCATAATCATAAAACCATGACAGTGGAATATATGCCCTCTTTCATATTCATGCTAGATTGCTTTCCTTCCACATCCTTATTCCACTCCCAGAACTGATAGACTCATTTCTTTGATATGGTATAGTATTACCAGGTGTGTAGAGATGTGGGATAAAGAATATGGCTAAGAAGCTACCTTTATTTTTGCTTCTAGATTCTGCATTGTTTAAATTTATTTTTAAAATGCACAGAATAGGTCTGCATAAAAAGACAAGTAGATATCAGTCCTACGTAGACTCAAAATATGAAAAAAGGGAGTCAAGGCTTGTAAATTTACAAGAAATGTCAAAGCAAAGTGAAGAACATCTTGGCTTTCTCACATTCTTGTCATATTTTAAGAAGACAGACACCCTAGATTATTCTGAGAAAGTGAAGTCCCACAGACCACAGTCTGATCAGAATTCTGTTTTAAATCCAAATAAAACTCCCAAATATTCTTAAATCCTTGCCTCACTGCATCAGTTTCCTTACTTGTGGGAGAAGAGGAGGAAGTATTGGCTTAAGGGTGCTTTAAGTTTATGTTTGTAGTCACTTTGAGGTCACTATTAGGTCTAAAATGACTTATGCTCCGGAAGGCATCCCTGAATGATGCCATTGTAGTTCCAGGACATTTTGATTAGCCTGTAGACATAGCACAGTAGTATTTTCCTGACCATATCTGCTGCTCTGGGTGGTGAGCAGTGAGTGAGGTGAGAGAGAGACAGTGCAGGGTTCTTTCTCTGTCTCAGTGACAAAATCTTGAAAGCCAATAGCTTAATAAAATAGCTGGTGTAATAAGACAGAATAAGAGGAATACAGATAGTCTCTTGTCTTCAGATGCTTTGGACCCTGTATTCATGCAGCACCAGATGGAGTCCAGATGGATTTTTCCCCAGGTGGAAGGCACTAATTCTGCCCATGGAGAGAGGTTCCTCCATTTTGCTCACTCGAGCTATTATATATAATTTCTTTTCAAACCACAACTCTATTCAAAATGGGGTGTTCATTTGAGAACTTTTTGCTGCAACTCCACGCACAAGTGGAAGCTGTCTGCAGGCTCCTCTGGTACAGTAGCTGACTGAGTCTGTGCAGCATAACTGAAGGCCACAATAGACATGCAGCACACCACATGCCTATGCCTACTCAGGTTAACTGTTGTGTGGGTCACTGACTCCTTGACATACAGTGATCTCCTGATGAGGATCACTACATTCCACCCCTTCATCAGCATACGATTTACCTTTCCTTAAAATATCATAAACTAAAGGATTATGTTAATAACATACAGTATGTCCAAGGCCTGAAAGAGCAGGCACGACCTGTTTGAGATCACTAACTCCTCAAATACATGTTCTGCAAGGCTCCCAGTGTACCATAGTACTACACTGTACAATTAACATAGATAGAGTTATTATCGATACATATATGTGTATAATGCACACAAATTCTCCTAATATACAATAGAAATTATAGCAAAGAAAATGGTCAAATCACTTAAAAAATGTACATCTGCTAAGTTATATACATTTTTCCTAACTTTCTGATCATAGCCTCCCAACTTCAGCAGGAGATACACTTGTTTTTTGACTGCAGGTTCTCAGCATACAGTGAAGAATCTCCAATAAGATAACTTAGTATGCATTACCTCTGTTTCTCACTACTATGTCTTGGGGGTGTTTTTAATTGAAAATGTTATCCTCCCATAGATTTCTGATATGGATACTATCAGAATAAGTCAGTAATAATAAAAATGATACAAGTATCTCAAGGTCAGACCATGCAGTGGACAGGGTGAGAACAGGTGAGGTTCAAGCTGTTCTTAGCAGTTACTTATCCACCAGTATCTGAGAAGTGTAAGGACAGTTTAACACTAGCAGCTAAAACAACACCTGTGGGTCAAAACTTCCCTGGTAGAAGGAGGTCTTGTGAATCATTTACGGGGGGTTTCCTGAGTATAAGGTATGTAATAAAAGCAAGTTGTTTTTATCAGGGTAGAGAGCTCCATGCCAAAGCTGCTCTGTAACTAAAGACAGAAGTTTGGATATACTCATATTCACATAAATGTCTGAGGCAAGAACTTTGCATAGTCTGAATTTTTTTGTCAGGAAATAAAATGAGCTGTGTACTGTGATCCTAAATGACAGGAATAAGGTGAGGTTTTAAGCAGTGCAACGAGGGAAGACAAGAATTGGCTATATAATGTGGGGGGCTTTTGCTTGCTTTCTTTGAGGAAACAAAAGAATTTTAATTTCATTGAGGTTAAACTGAAGTCAGGAACATCTAAAAGGCAGTTTCAGAGAGAGAGGACAAGATACAAGAAGGATCAGAAGAAGAGGCTGTACTAGAACCCTTAATTCTTAAAAGGAAAAATGTTGTCTTTCTTAGAGGAAACAAGTACAATTAAAGCTTCTGCTCATTTCAGATATTAGTCATTTAAATTCAACAGAATTCTTGCTTCCAAAGCTCTTAGGCTTTGAGCTTGCATTCATCTGCTTGCAATGTGGGCCTTTTTTCTTCTTTTGACATATTTATGCATTTTTCATGACAAGTAAATAATATTTATATTTATTTAGCACTGAAGCAATTATGTGATATGGGCTGATAAGTAGTAAAAGAATATTAATCAAAACAGGAATGAAAGTCAGGAGGTTTGTTTTTGTGTCAGCACAAAAATTAGTTATTCCCTTTACAATAAATATTTTTGTCCCGGTCACCTGGGAAATCAGACCCAGCCACACATCAGTAGTCTGAACAACAGTTCTAAGGAGGAAAAACACTTTCTCTCTCTCTGAGTGATATTCACCAAACAAAAAATAGCCCATTTTGGACAATATTAAAATCTTTCTTGGGAAAATTTAAATATGTGGAGATGTTACTTTGTCCTTTTGAAAAGGTGTTTAATAATTCTAGTTTACATCTTAAGGAAGGCAGGTTTTGCTTCTCTTACAAATCAGACTAAGTATCAGTCCTCATGTAAAGAGGGCAGAAGATCAGATACAGAAATGGATTTAACACTTCTTAAAGTGTGAGTTGGCAGGCATCAGCTGTAATTTCTGACTGGTCTTGGTAAAATGCTGTGGATTTCTGTAGTAACTTTAAATTAGGTTTTGAAGTTTCATATCAACAAATATGAAGACATAGCTGATTTTTACTACATTAGTTAACTGATTTAGGTATGTTAGGAGTAGTGACAAAATACCAGATACAAGTATATCAGTCATGAACCCTTAATATGCAAAACTATCATAACATTCTGTGGAGACATACAGAACAGTCAGAAGAATTTTACTTGCCAAGTGCAATACCTGCTATTTGGTAAGCACATACCATTAAAATATTTTTTCTAAACTTTCTTTTAGGGGAAAAAAAACTACCAAACAAAACAACTCTTTCTTTGGCTTTCACAAATCCAAGTTAAAATACTTGAACTTTGCTGAATGGGGGGACAAAAGAAGCTGATCTCTACTGTGCTTTCAGGTTTGCATTCCTTTAATTTGCTCTTTGAGGAGTGTGGTAGCATTTAGAAATCTTTTTCTTTTAATCGAAATGCAAAGTACTATCCTATGTACTCTTAATAGGATTTAAAGGGTTCATCATTCCCTCCTGCCTGGCTGCATAATTGTACAGATGTATGTTAATTTTTGTGTGTCAGTGTTTGTGTCTTCTACAGGTTTTGCTTTGTTTGCTTGGCTGGGTGTTCTGTGTTTGGAGCTTTGAGGGTGTTGGGAGTGATTCACATGAAGTATTCAGTTTTTACTGTAAGCCTTAGAAATAACAAATATGTTTAAAAATATGTTCAAGTTCCAATCATTTTCCTCAAATAAGTAATTTCATGCAAGTAAACAAGGCTTTATGCAATGTAAAGGTATGGTTTTTATACATGCAAATAGAGGTATACATGACAGAATACTATTTGTGGTTTCATTGTTGTAGCCATGATGGTGTAATAACTATCACTCTGTTACAGCAGATCACTTTCCCATTTTTAGGGCTTTCTTTTTATGTACACTGATTTTAATGAATTAAGTTTGATCAAAGGCAACTAAAGATATGAATATAAGAATAATCTCCCAATATATCCTTTCTTTAAAAGGAGCCATAAATAGGTATAAAGGGAAGACTAAGAAGGGACTGAGCATATGCCACACTTTCCCTCAGTATCTCTAGGCTCCGTACAGTTTCAGCTTACAGGCAGTTATGAGATAGGCTTGTTTCAGTTGGCACTGAAATTTTTCAGTGCCAACTCAGAATCAGGTTTCAGAATCAAACCAAAACCCAAATACCTATTTATACACACTTCCAATTTTATTCTAAAGTTGCTAGTTTGGGTGCCTTATTTTATATGTACCTAATATATGACCATTTAAAATGGGGCTGACGACATAAAGTCCTAAGCACCATGGCTGCATTTCTGAAAATAATCTGGTTAACTCTATAAATAAAAATAAGCATATTCTTACTTATCTATATTTGGGAATAGGTCATAGATAGAGTGCTTAGAGTTCATCTCTTGAGGGAATTCATTATTTACTCACCAAAACAAACCAATTTGTACCCAGAATTTTAAGGTAAATCTCTGCTAGTCTATGTATTTTTTGTTTGACAATACTGAAGAATTTGCAAGAAAGAAAGAAATTAAGCATTGAAAGTTATTCTGTATCAGCTTTAGAAATCTGTACTTCAGAAATCGCCCCTCAAAAGACTGGGATCAGTGGGGAAAAAATACTCCTTGAAAACTGGTCGCATATTTCTCCTTTGTGCTTTTTTCTATTTGTTTTTCCCATTTTCATCATCTGCTTTTGCCTCCTCTTTTTCACTGAGGTTTTTATTGTTTTATTTCTACTCCAGTCAGCTCATACTCATCCATAATCAGTGCTCAATATGTCTGTTCACTTTCCTACTCCTGTACAGACTGAGTTATGTGTTTCACTTTACTGATGGTGAGCAATCTCCTTTGAAGACAATGCTCATAATATTAAGCACCAGTTTAGATCTTTGCAAATCCTGTGGGACTAAAAAAAAATTTGCAGAAAATCTAGTCTGTCCTTGGCAGGAGATTAATATCTGTTCAGCCTAATCCTACACCTTCAGGAAGGGTCTTTTATGAATGGTAGATGTACAATTGGCAATATTTTTGTCCTAATGAGGAATAATTTTTGTAAGGATTTATCCTTACACGTAACTCCAGAGAAAATAATACAAAGCAACTTATAAAGAGGATGTTTAAACTACATTGATTTGCATATGCATGACAAAATCATAATGAAAGTGTTCTTTACCTGGTTTAGTTCAGATAATTCAGGAATTAACAATGATACTAGTACTAAAGCATGTCTCCATGAACAGGATTAGAGAAGTCTGAGTTATTCTAACCCTACTCCAAATTCACATGAGTCACTACTGTTAGAAACAGGTACTACTGGTCAGACATGATTGTTGCAGATCCCTTCCATCTAAAATAGTCTATTCTACACACAGACATCTTGGTGTTATGTTCTAAGTCTTTTGTATCTGTCACATCTCTGACCAATTCAATACACAGAGAACTTAAAATATTCTGAAAGGTTAAAGCTTGTATTTCAATAGGGTGAGTATATATAGCATTTATATTCATAGTGTCAAAAAGGAAAGGCAAATATAAATAAAGTGCAGGAAAAAACCACAAAATAGTATTAATGTCTTGCAATCTAATAGTAAAACTCACTCAAATGCTAGCTATATCTTTATTTACTGGATATGAATAACAACTTGATGAAACAGGCCAATTTCAGTACTTGTTTAATGTCTTTATTGATGACCTGGATAAGGGGATCGAACACACCCTCAGTAAATTTGCAGATGACATGAAATTAAGTGGGAGTGTTGATCTGCCTGAGGGTAGGGAGGCTCTGCAGCAGGATTTGGACAGGCTGGAGTGATGGGCTGAGGCCAATGGTATGAGGTTCAACAAGGGTAAGTGCTGGGACATGCACTTCAGTCACAACAACCCCATGCAGTGCTACAGGCTTGGGGAAGAGTGGCTGGAAAGCTGCCTGGCGGAAAAGGACCTGGGGGTGTTGGTTGACAGCAGCTGAACACGAGCCAGCAGTGTGCCCAGGTGGGCAAGAAGGCCAATGGCATCCTGGCCTGTGTCAGAAACGGTGTGACCAGCAGGAGTAGGGAGGTGATCGTGCCCCTGTACTCAGCACTCGTGAGACCACACCTTGAGTCCTGTGTCCAGTTCTGGGCACCACAGGATAAGAAGGATATTGAGGTGCTGGAGCGAGTCCAGAGAAGGGCAACGAGGCTGGTGAGAGGTCTGGAAAACAGGCCTGATGGAGACCGGCTGAGGGAACTGGGGTTGTTTAGTCTGGAGAAGAGGAGACTGAGAGGAGACCTCATTGCCCTCTACAGCTACCTAAAAGGAGGCTGTAGTGAGGCTGGTGTTGGTCTCTTCTCCCAAATTACTAATGACAGGACGAGAGGAAATGGCCTCAAGTTACGTCAGGAGAAGTTTAGGTTGGATATTAGGAAGAAGTTCTTTACTGAGAGGGTGGTTGGGCACTGGCACAGGCTGCCCAGGGAGGTGGTGGAGTCGCCGTCTCTGGGGGTGTTCAAAAAATGGGTTGATGAGGCACTTGAGGCCATGGTCTAGTGGTCTAATGGTTAGGAATATGATGGGATAAAGGTTGGACTTGATGACCCTGGAGGTCCCTTCCAACCATAATGATTCTATGATTCTATAGTATTGAAATGCTATACAACTAAAAAGCAAAATTCCTAAGTAGCATGTCTTATATTTGCCCAAAGCCTAAAATGTTTCTTAAAGAACATAAGTAGGACTGCTAAGGACACAACTATACACTGCTCATAACAGCAAGATCAGAATTTCTCCCTGAAAATGAAAAAGTCTTATTTTTATTAATGTATGTGAAAAAAAAGCAACCAAAATACAGGGAGAAGAGAGGCTGAAAGGTGCCTATTACAAGTGCTAACCTCATCAAAATCCTTGTCTGATTGCTTTCAGGCATTGTCTCACAGCTATATTGAAGAGAGAGAAATTTCATCACACCATTTCTTTGGCAGAAGGATCCTGTGGTACAGAAACACACAACATGCACAACGTTGCTTCAGTTTCACCACTGTAAGCCAGGACGTAAATGGCAAGGTTGAAGAGCTGATGATGACAAAGCAGCAGCAGCACAGAGCTCAGTCCAGGAAGCCAGTTTGCCCTGGTTGTTCTTGCAACATACAAGAAACCTATGGCATATGACTACATAGTTCTCTCTACACAAGCTATTTTAAGGGTTATGCACATATATGTACTGCAGCCATAGTGCATGGAAAGCATTCTTTATACTTAAATGATATAATTACTAGGGAAAGATCAGTTTGCTGTGGTCTCTATCTGCATATGCTGCCTGGAGATTAAAAATCACACATACATATATTCACACAGCTTAGTATACTCAGCAATGCTTTGTTTAGAAATACATGGATACCTAAGTAAATGTATTCAAGTAGTTAAAGACAGAATTGATTTGAATCAGGATTAAAGACTCTCCCTTTCACTCTCTACATTAATGTCTGAGTTGACTTTTGAAGGAATGGTTCTCACTCCATATCCTGACCAAGAAAAGACAACCTTTAGAAAAGAGAGTTGGTATATACTGCAGCATTGCACGATAAATGGTACGTATGGGCCAGGGTCGTTAGGGCCTGCTAGTGCCCTAAGGGCCCTGACAACAGGATGCATCAGTGAATTTCCCATGTACGTACTTTACAGTGCCAGCTTAAGTGTTAAAAGGAAGTTGGATGGTTTAAAAATAGTATTTTCAGTTACTCACAGGTTCCTCACAGATGCAGTCCTAATTCTGTTTGTGTAGTTTACTAACTATATCTGAGCTGTTCTTCTAATCCAAAGAAATTTCTCATACATACAGTTAGAAACATGCAGGTCTCAACAGGATCAAAGACCATGGGGCTAATTCATGAAACAGAGCTACATTTCAAGGAGATTTCTTATTTTGGTGTATTCACTACATCTTCTTTGTCAAAAATGCTTTCATCTTGAATTCTACAAACAAGAGTGTTTAATGAGTATATACAAATACTTCTATTTGTATTATTTTGTTATATTAAAAGTTCTTAATGGATTCCTATCTCTCTATACTGAAGAGAACGTGTCAGAGAAGAGATTTTTTTTTAAAAAAAAAAAAAAACAACCACAAAACCAACAAAGCATAAATGATGTAATTGAAACACTAATGCCTGAATTTGTAAGTAAGTGACCACTTTTGGGTATATTGCCATGCATATGCTAATTCTATTATATGTACATAATATAGTTTAATTCACACATGTTTTTCTGCAAACATATGTCCATTCATGCCAGAAATGATATGAACTAATGCCAAACTTGAGTACCTGCATCTTTAGTATTGTGATTCACATGGAGGATCACTTTATTTTCCTTTTTTTCCCTCAAACTGTCAATCACATCTAAATTAAGCTTCTATATGTATAAGTTAGATTACACTCAAACTTTCTCAATTATTTTATCAGTGCTTTATATCACGGTAAAAGCTGACAACACAGTTCATGGTAATAAATGGTAATGGAAATTCTTCTAATTCTATTTGACAGAAAAATTCCTGAAATTTGAGAGGAACAGAGGTAGCCACAAGAATCATATTGCCTCCTCACAGAAAGGCAGTAGAGAAACATGTTTAAGATGCACCTTAGTTTTTTTACACTACTGGAATTTTTTGCAACAATTTCTAAAATTCCCAATGTTAGAAGTGTTTACAGTTTTATTGGAGATTGCAATACAAACATAACCTTGCAGCATACAGCCTTGTAATAAACAGAAAATAAGAAAGAAAAATGGAATCGATCTAAAACCATAAGACCCTGTTGAGAGGAAAAGAAGAGGGAGAAAGGGATGAAAGATAGATCTAACAGAAATAGACTACTTTTTCAAGGCAAGGAGTGTAGTATGAAGAACATTATGCTCCCAAAAGAAAGAAAAAAGATAGCCAAATGAAAGATAAACCCTTGTAGGTAATTTAACTTGAACGATTTGTCAATTAAATAGGTAGGAAAATGCTTGTTTAATACATTGTTTCTATCAAGCTAGACACGAAATCTGGAACCAATGAAACAGGCTTCCAATTTGCTTTGTCATGTCTGGAGAAATAACACAATCTAAAGAAAATTACTTACTCCATAGCAAACCAAATCATAACAGACATTAGTATGAATTTGTTTCATCCATTTCCATGTTTTCACTTGACCTATCTTTTGTACAGGAGCTAAGTATTTTCTCCATAATAATAGATCATTTTCTTAGTATTCATATTAAAAATTTTAATTCCATAAAATTATAGTTTTTAACAATTTGTGGTTCATAAACACAGTAATGCTTACTGTAATAATTCTGTTATGAATTTTAAATGTTTTGGTTTTTAGTTTTACTAAGGATCATCTTGTTCTACAGGTGAGAAAGAGCACCTAGGAGTAAGCAAATAATATTCACTACACTCTGAGAATCAGACATTTGCCAGCATTATTTTTTTTTAACAAAACTGTGTATCTCCTTGTGTCTTCCATGCTTTCCACACACACTGACTCCCCAGTGTTAATTGCCTACATTACTTCCACTTCTATTTGTTTTGAAAAGGGTCATTGAGAATTTAGATGACAATGTAAGAAGTTTTTCTGGTTTTTTTTTCTGTAACAGTGTAACATTTCCTTCTGCTCTGAAGAGAAACTAGCAGCTTCATTCTTTGATCATGAACAACCTACTGAATTAAGAATGATCCTGTTTTTATTGAACAGCCTATTATATCACTGAATGTTTTTTCCTGAGCAGTTACCGTTAATTTACATTTTAATATGTTGTATGAGCTGTTGAAATTATCTGGCAGTGTGGATTACCTTGTACTTGACTACTATTGAATTTCATTTGCCTTCATGTTGACAAATAATAAGTAATGCAGGCAAATATGTCTCAGAGTACACAAAGAAAAGATTTAGTGTAAGAATATTCTATGAGTACAGCCACTTTTCTGGTAATAACCATGTTCTAAAGACTGCTTTAGAAGTGTTTGCATCTACTGATCTATAAATGCATTGTAGCAAAACTGTAATAATTTAAAATTATTATTGACCACAAGTGAAAATTCATTGGAACTGAGAGACAAGCAAACAACTGTTTGTAAGAATGAAGTGACTAAAAACATAAAACTCTTCTGTTTTCCTAGAATCAATGGTATTTTCTTATTCAGAAAGTTCAGCTTTTCTAATAGCAATGCGCACACATGCACAAACACCTATAAGCATATAAGGCATGAGATCCATATATACTCCGAGATACATCTAGATACATGTTGTTGGAAAAGGCAGAATTAGGGTGAATAACATCCAAGACATCTGGACAGAATCTCTTTATCCATTTGTAGAGAAGGGTATTTTAGACAAAATCACATATGATCTGAATTTCTGAACTGAAAGATGATACTAGTAGATGCAAGTTATCTATTTGCTGTAGTGTTTTAGAAGTTTAGAAACTAATATACTTTTTTTTTTTCAGATGAAGAGAAAGTGATTTTTGCCTTCACCGTTAAAAATAAAAATATTCTTAATAGGTGGAGAAACCTTTCATAGCAGTTAATAGCAATTTGTTTTGAGCATCTGCAGTTCCATGGAAATACAGTTAATGGACTTAAAACATGCAAGTTTAATGATAAGGTTCTAAAAGTCAAAGGCTGCTTTCATGTTCATGTCTCTGTTGCAACTGGATGTTAAACTCCTCCCAAGTGGAAATAATTAATAATCATCAATAACATCTTACTGAATGTGTACAAAAGTAATGGTTCAGTATCATGTAATTCAAGCCAATACTGCTAGCATAACATAGTGACAGGTGACCTCTCTCTTTGCTTGTCCCATTTACTTGATATATTTGTGAATCTGTATCTTAGTCAAACATGCAACTTGGAAAGACATTAAAAGTTTTTTCCTACTGGGAACAGTAACCCAGTGAAAACTTTTAAAATAAAATTATACTTATTTGACACAAACTCAGTCACAAGTAGAAGAATTGGCCACAAACACCAACTGTGTTTAGTCTAGAACAGAACAAAACAGAACAATTCTTGTTGAGAGAGACCTACAACAACCATCTAGTCCAACTGCATGGCCAAAAGTTAAGGCATGTTATTAAGGGCATTGTCCAAATGCCTTTTAATCACTGACTGGCTTGGGGCATTGAAGACTTCTCAAGGAAGCCTGTTCCAGGCTGCAGTTATTTCCTCTACTGTTGATAGTATTGCTTTAAGATATTAAGTATAGTAATAGTCTTTCCCATATAGAATCATATCCTCATTTACAATATGTTAAAATGTAATGTTCAATAGATATCAAAATATAATTAAGAACATTTTCTCCAAATACAAGGATCTGCATTTCATTTTAGTTTATATGCCTTTCTGAAAAACATGGATAAGTATATAATGAAGTTGTTTGCTTAGAAATAGTAAAAAACCCTCACCATAATTTTTCAATGACCCTGTCCTTTTAATTACCTTCTTTGAATATACAATAAGAATGTCTAAGCTATATTATAGTGTTGTGACAGAAATTATTGAAGATGTTGAACATGAATGTCCATTATGTGTCAACTCTGTTCACTCACAGGGTCATACTAGAGTGTCTTAACAAATATTCTATTCAAAGTGAGCACCTTATGTATGAGTAAAAAGAATCATGACACATCAAAACTATAAATTACTACATAACTGTAACAGCATAAGGATGAATTTCCTGAATCAAAAATGTGTGTTTTCAAAAGTATACATGTTTGACTAGTCCTAATTATTAGGACTTTTTCCCCTCAAAAAACATTTGAGAATGATTTCCTAATTATTTCTTAAACCTTATACCATGCATTTTCCCCTTAAGCTCTATTTACAGTTAGATACAACTTTTGTAGCTCCAGTTAGAGCTAAAGTGTGCACAGTAACGATTCCCAGAGATAATATAGTTAACTCAGAGGTGAAAATTACAGAAGTTTAGTCTTATTCCACCTCAGGCATTAATTGGCTTCATAACTTACTGAAGCTTTCTGGTTAAGAAGTCAAGCTGACACTGAAGAAATCTATGACCACATAGAACTACATGTGGAAAGAGTGATGAATACAGAAACTACTAGATGATTAAGACATTAATCTGAATGTATTAAGGACTAAAATTATTTTTTAAAGTTGAACTTTTGTTCTAAGACAATAAAATAAAAATACACATTTCTATACATTTCTAGTATATATGATATATGTTTCCAAAGGAAGTAAGGAGGCTTCAGTGACTCACTTGGGCTGAAAAGTTTTATGTGTGATCTTATCCTACATGGGATGATTTCAGCTTTAGAACAAAAGGACACACAAATTTTTTAAAAATTACCTTTCTGGAATGCAAAAACTGACTGTATGGTGGGGTTTTTTGAATCAAGGTCTCAGTATTAATTTTTTTCACCCCCAAGTATTTTTTAATGAAGCAATATGCTTTGATAACAGAGTGAATACAGAGGTAACAATTGTCATTATTAACTCAGTACTGCGAAATTTGCCCTTTATTCCTTGTCAGAATGATACCTGGAACAGCTGAAGAACCCCATTTAGCACATATTGTAGAATTTTTCTTTCTATGGATATCCTGCAGACTTGGTGTGAGGAAGATAGTGCAACAATTCTCAACACATCAGGAGGAGGCCTGGATTGTTCACTAAAATTAACAGAAGACTGAGAATCTGCAGGGAGGTGGTAGGGGTGGCAAAGGGAAACCAAAAGCTGAGACAGTGCAACTAACAGTTTCAATTGAGAGAACATTCCTTCTCCACAGTCTATGTGGTGATTTGCATATGCCCCACAAGAATTACCAGGTTCTCACCAGCTGAGCAGCTAGGGGATTTATATGCTGTAGCTGTGCCAAGTTTTCAGTGCTTCAGAGGATGATAAGTGTTCTCCCACTCTCCTTCCTCTTGAAGTTATATATCAAAGAGGAAGAAAAAATTTCCAAAAGCATAGAATTGGTGTAATATAGATATGATGCAAACAACCATAATTAACAAATAGACAGATAAAAACGTTTTTCATTCATTGCAGGATCACAGTCAAATGAATCACAGAACAGGGAAATTCAGTAAATAACTTCTGTACTAAAATTATCCTCCATTTCTGTGTTTAGATTCAAGTGTATTTTACTAGTGTTTGAGAGAATCTGATTACCACATGGAATGACATTCACTTACCATCTCCATGGCCATAAAGAACAACTTATTAATTCAGAAAATACTATTTATAAGCAGGAAAAAAATAATAAACTCTTGCTTTTTTGCATGACATAAGAAATTCTCGAAGGAATATACATTTTTGATTATACGCATATTTTACAATGCATCTGCTTTGCAAAATAAGAGTGCCTAGCAAATGATATACCCAATAATTGTAAACTGGCCCTAGTTCTTATTTTAAGACTAAGGAGATGCACTAATGTTAAATATGTTTTTGATTCTGAGCAAATCATTTTTCTCTTCTGACAGAGTAATACTATTAGAGTAATAATACTGATGCCTACGCTGCATCTAACTGAACACTGCTTATTACTGTCAAGCAAAGAAGTCAAATATATATAATTTGTTTCAGCTCTGTCATCTAACACAGTGTGAAATACAAAATTAGTGTCTACTGTGGAAAATGTAAATCAGACTATAAATAACTTTTTAAAAAGCAAGCATAATAAAAGTAATTTATGTATTGAACAAGTACTGAACTTGCATTAATATCACAGTGCTGTTAAGCAAATAAAAGAGAATCTAATAACATGGACATATGCTCTTTGCAGATAATTTTCTTCAGCTTTATGTGAAGTTTGTAAAAGGACATAAAAAGCTGGCATAGTCACTTTGTAAGTCAAAACCCTGCATAATCTGTTTGTATGTTGGCACAATCAAAGCTCTAGCATCAATGAAATTCAAATCACATTTCCACTGATTTTCTTTCAGTTAAGATTTCACCTGTGAAAATTCATTTTATCTGAACACAGTTATATAAAGTATTCCTGAAGAGGAAGCCTGGCTTACATAGTTACTGGTTTGTCACCTGTGGTTATGGATAATTCACAGAAACAGAATGGCTGAGGTTGGAAGGGACCTCTGGAGGTCTTCTGGTACAAGACTCCTGCTGAAGCAGTACTGCCTTCGGCCAGTTCCTCAGGACAAATATCTCTAAGAAGGGAGACTCCACAACCTCCCCAGGCAACCTGTGCCAGTGTTCAGTCACCCTCACAGTGAAAAACTGTTTTCTGATGTTCAGATGAAAAATCCAGTGCTACACTTTGTGCCTACTGCCTTGTCACTAAGCACCTCTATAAAAAGCCTGGCTGCATCCTCTTTGCACATTCCCTTCAGGTGTTTATATAATACACATTGATAAGATCCCCTCTGAGCCTTCTCTTCTCTACACTGAAGAGTCAGCTCTGTCAGCCTTCCCTCACAAGTGAGATTCTTTAGTTCCTTCATCATCTCAGTGGCCCTTGGTTGGACTGTTGCCATGTTGTCCATGTCTCTCATACTGGGGAGCCCAGAACTAGACACAGCACTCTAGGTGTGACCTCACCAGTGCTGAGTAGAGGAACAATCACCCTCCTCCACCTGCTGGTAACACTACTCCTAAAATGCAGCCCAGGATACCATTAGCCTTTTTTGCAACAAGGGCACATTGCTGGCTCATGCTAAAGCTGCTGTCCATGAGGACCCCAGGTCCTTTTCTGCCCAACTGCTTTCTAGCCAGATGATCCCCAGTACATATTGGTACATGAAGCTCTTCAGATCTGGCAGTAAAAGTATTAGCTAAATCAGCAATATCCTGCAGGTGTGAAACAATCAGGATCAAAACCAACAGCAGTTGCAGTGATGGGGAAATGAACTCCTCCTTCTAAGTCCTGAGGACTGAAGAACAAGACTGGGAATCCCCAGAGCCGGAGAAGACCCTGGGTGAAGAGAAGCCTCATCTGCAGCACAGGGCCATGAGCTCCTCAACACTTACTGTGAGATAAAAGTACCTACACAGGCTTTAGATAATTTGTAATCTCTGCTTTAGAAACGTGGAGTGTGTTAATGCCATACAGGTTCTCAGATGCCTAGGTGAGAAGCCAGACTTCAGTCTCAAGGTAGCCAGATTTCAAGCTAGCCTTAGTAATAGAGTGCCAATACACCAGTTTTGGATTGCAGATGTTCTGGAGTCCCTGCCAAGCAATAAAGACTAATCCAGCACTTTGGAAAACTGGTGTGTTCCTATGAATGATTTCAGCTTTTAATTGTATTGTCAAAGTATTCTTGACCACCTCCAGTTATTCTTGTAAAATTTGCCCATCTGCTGTTGACATTTACACATTTGATGCTCAGCTTTAAATACCAGCTTCTGAATATTCAGAGATTATACATTTAAGTTTAGTAGATATTCCTTTATGACATTACCCATCACAATTATTGCATTGCACTTTGTAATTATATCTTACAAATGTGATTGCATGTATTTACACTAATTACACAATTACAGATAATTTCATGAATTATAGAAACACATGAAGAATGACTAAGCTTAACTGAAAAAAAAAGAAATAAGTAAATCTGCAAAGTAAAAATGGCCTGAAGAAAGCATTGAGAAAGTAAAAGAATTCTACCCAAAGTTTCTCAGATTAAACATTCCCTTCCAAAATACTTCAGTATAAGCCAAACATATTAGGTGAATTCATGGTTAATTTGGTAAACATGAATTTACTACCACATTTACTAAATCTACTGCAAGTTCTTCTAGACAAGAGTCTTATTGCAATCATATGCTCTGTTATGAAAATATGTAAATATATGGTCAGGCACACTGTTTAATTATGTGAATATTTCATTGAAATTATTTTGTACCTATATTCTAAGCACATATACAATGATACTAACTGTGAAAATCTACCACTTCAAACCTTTAAAAGGAACTGAATATATAGTTGGAAAGTATAGAGCTTATCATCACATGATGTAAATTATCTATCCACTTGCATCTCCTGTAGTCAATTGAATCTTTTCATAATAAACCAGAAAGATGAAAAATATGACCAAAATGATCATGGTAATACATCCTACACAGTGAAAGTGTCAGCAATGTCTAGAGGGACAAATCCTGTCATGAAAAGTTTTTAAATTGGAAAAGAATGTGTTCACTGCAATATCAAAAAAACAGCAAATAATCAATTCATTGATCTCCTTTCTGAAATGATTAAGAAAATACCATGATGAAAATCAGAGAAGACTCCTCCTTGAATATCCAGCATTTCTCTTAATGCACTTGTCTTATACCAACAAATGAGTTCATTAAAGCTAAAAGACCACATAACGACAAGAGTATAATGTATACACTTACTGTCCTCTACCTGAGTTTAAGAACATAAATGGATTTAAGTAAATTGAGCCCGAATTTTGGAAATAATTATGCACACGCCTAACATTTGTTTATCTATAATATTGTATTTATACTGAAATATTTGACTGGACTAGATTGATCTTTTGAGGTCCCTTCCAATCCCTAATATTCTGTGATTCTGTGATCTACTAATGCACAATAATTGAAGGACTTGAGTAATTAACTGTACCAAATAATCAAGTCACCAAGCCTTCAGTCAATTTAGTAATAAGACTTCAGCAACAAACACTTATGGCCTTCTTTAAATAAGTCAAACTAATGGATTATATCAAATACATTTCCTAACATAATCTGAAAATGAAATTAGGAGTTGGCAATAACTGCCTTTTAAAGAAATGTTTATTTAATTGTTAGAGATTAATAATAAAATCTTTAATTCTTATCTGATCTTTGATTCTTATCTTCCCTATAGTCTGAGGACTATAATCCGTGACCTTGCAACAGGGTATAAGATTATTCTGTAAGGCCTTAGCCAGTGGAAAACATTTTCCTTATCTTATACTGAAATAAACAGGGATCTTGCTATCAACACTTACATGAGGTTAGTTGGATATATCATTTCTGTAGCTGACAGAGTTTAGTTGTGAAGAGTCCAAGTGATCCCACATTGAAAAATATCAGGTATAGGTTTCCACATGTGCTGAGATAGTCGGAATTTGCAAATAGAGGCTAAGGAGATGGAGAACAGGACAGTGGTGAGCAAACAGAAAGACATTACACAAAAGGGTTTAAGATCATCACAAACGGTCTTTTTTTAGCTCTCAGAAAAGATTGTGCAGAAGCAGAATAATGGTGTTCACCATAGTACCATGGCATTCTCTTCAAATGGAAATGTCTTACTGCAGAAAACAAAAATAAAATATTGTTTCATTCCACTTTAGCCTGACTTTAACAAATCATCAGCACTGTTGGCTAGGAATTCTCTAATGAAACATTTTTCTCCCTATAAAGTGCCTCTATTCTCTAAATAAGTCTTCCAACATAATGCATTGTCTTAAATTATCGTCTGACAGAACAAACAGGGGTTTGAGACTGCATTACCTATTAGATTTCTGCCCCGAACTGTTACTTACCTCCCAGCTCCCATCCCTGACTCTCCTGCCTATACGATTGCTGCTGAATTAGGAGCCCTGGGACTTCACAAGTCCATGACTTAAATCAAGCACGTAGCGAAGTCAGCTCTAGGCCAAGTCATATACAGGCTCTTGACTGATATGTAGATAAATAAAATGCAGTTCAACAGTCACCCCAGGAGTGTGGTTGAACTGCCTCAGTGTCACCCTTGTTGCACTTCAGCTAACAAGCTCACTGTGACTGCTCACAAGTCTTTTCAGTGGCAGGCACCAATGGGAGGCTAGAACCAAATGAGTCTCAGTAGAAACCAGGTAGTTCTACAGAGAATGTTTCATTTTGGAAGTGTCAGCTGAACATATACAGTATTTTGCACAAATACTTAAGATTTTGCTGTTCCTTCCCTAATTTGTAAAACAAAAGTTTGAAAACATTAAAAATACTGTGCAATAGACTATCAGTTTCCTGGAAACACTAAAGTGTTATTCCAGTGTAATAGATGAAATGCAAAAATAAGAAGAAACAAACCACAGCAAAAAAAAATCCAACCACCCATTGCTCCTTCATACATAAATATTATTCCACGCCTGAAATGCAAATATAAAATGCAATATATTCTTAATATATCACTGAAATACAAACACTAGGGCAAGGAACTAGAAATAATACTGTCAGAGTCCAGAAACAGTAAAAACATGTGTTTAAGACTAATAATTCAGTAGTTACCAGGGCACTGATAGCTAAAGTGTCCAGACCACTCCTGCTACAGAATAGAGATCCTCACTGACTTGGGCAGTTGGTTATCTACTCCCACAAGCATCAAAATACTACCACCTGAATCAAGAAGCTCAACACAAAGAATGAACACCTTTGCTCCTAGTGATGCTGTTGCCAGATATTCCATTTTTCAGGTACAGAAATGTAAACTGTCTAATGCTGCATCACGTTATGATTGCAGTCAGCTAACTACTCTTGTAACTCAATTTTTAATAAAAAATTCCTTTTGAGACCGTTCATTCATATGGACAAGGGAGGACTCAATCTTAAAGGTCTTTTCCAACCGAAACAATTCTATGATTCTGTGAGTAAGGAATTGAATGAAATTTCACATATAAAATTTTAATCAGGAAGGAGATTAGTAATAAATAGTTATTTCTCCCTTTTGATTAAAAGTACTATTTCTCAGTGGTTTTATTCTAGCTGAATAAAAGATTGGTAATTCTGAAAATACTCCGATGATTTTTTAATTCTTTCTAGTACTGAAAGAATGAAGGATTAATGACCTGATTACTCTTTAATCCCCAGTATCTGTCAAGAAAATTATTTGATCTTGCTAAATGTAGCAGGTATACACTAACATACCAAGGATTTAGCAAAAAAGTTAAAAAACAGAAGACAAGAAGAGTATTTCTTAATAATGCTCTATTTTCAGAGGGTGAACTGCTGAATTCTGAGGCAGATTGGCCTCATACAGTGCACGTTACAGAATCCTGACAAAGGCATCTTAAATCAGGGAAGTAATCTGACTAAAGTGTAAATGTGGGATCACTTGTAGCTAATGGAAAGTGAATCCTTTTGTCCTTTCTATTACAAAGACAACAACTTATAAAATGGAACTGGATACACCTGAAGCAATGCATCCTGAATATAAAAAGTTGGTCACAACATACACCAGAAAATTGAAAATACGATCCTCATCCTCTTAACCTTTTCCTACTAACAGTAAAACAGAGGAGTGAATGAAAGATTCTTCCATCTAATATCCACTGAGAGAAGCAAGAACCAAACACTGCTCAGCTGTGAAGTACAATTTGTAGTGAATAGAAAAAGAAGTGAAAAAAAGATGTATGAAAAGTTTGTCTACAGGTATTAGCAGCGTTACAGATTATATTGCAGTAAACTAGGGTTGCATTGCTTTGGCCATGACAGTATGGCACCACAGGCAAGACAAGGTTTATCTGGAGAGGTAGTAGCTTTTATTAGACTGGCTGGTAGAACTGAAAAATGCAGATGGGCCTGAGAAGCTATGTGCTATTTCTAATCATACCAGTTGGATTCTGACGAAAGAACCTGTTTATCTCTACAGTCTTGTCTTGGTAAACTATTAGAGCACCAACTACAGACACATGGAGAATTGTTTCTGAAACTTATCTCCTCCCATATGATCTTAGATCTTGAGATTATTTTAAAAATATTCCTGGTGGTTATTGAATTACCATGTCCCTGTATAGATTTGAAACATGATAACTAGCTTTTTAGAACTAGAGTTCCAGGGTCTTTTGACACAAGCACCAAAAGTACAAAGACAGGTATATAAACAATGCATCTTCAAAATCATACATGGAACAGATTTAATCTGAATGTACAGGTAGAAGTTCTCTCTGCTCTTTGCAAGTCTTTAAACTCAAAGGGAGAACAAATATTTTGCTGCTGACTTGCTTTCAGAAGCAGGCATATTTAACATCAGAGGTATTTGCTGCCATGGAAGCATAAGAGGTTCTTGAAGCTTCTCTGAAGCAGAAGCTGTAGAAAATATTAGTAGATAAAGCAGATAAATGAAGCTTCATGAAAGAATCTCAATATGCAAATCAGTAGTGAAATTAGGTTTTTAAAATTAAATGCATGCTCTGGAACCATGGACAAGTGATGATTTACAATTTTTAAAAAATTTAAAATGCATATATAATCTTAATATTCAACTGTGGGCCATAAATAGCATTTATGTAATACTAACTGAAGGAGAACTAGGTCACGAAATGAAAAATTATCAAGTAAGCACAGAAATGGTTGCCTTGAAACAGACATCATATAAAATAGCAGGCTGTCAGGAAACAAATCTATGATAGCATTTAGAGACACGGCAATAAAATGATAGCATAGCCAAAACTCACTTATAATTGTCAAATTGAGTTATTCAATTACTGATGCAACAGCGGCCACTGTCATTTTATTTTTCCCTCAGCTGTAACTCCCTTAACAGAAGTAAAGGGAGATTGACATGTGCCATCTTTTTGACTCTTCATCTGCTAGGAAGATATTAGCAAAGAATAATTACAATGTTTTGCACAAATCATTCAATTAAGGAATCAAATATTTCTGTTTGTTCTCCACAGAAAAACATATATACAGGAGAAGATTACTGAGGAATTACTTACAGCACCTTTCCTTACTGAGACAGACAACTTTATAACTACAAATGTTTTACTGTATTTTTTCTGGTTTCTGAGATCATTGGTTAAGTATTTCCAGTTTATATATTGTTTATGGTATGAGTGCCATAGAATATATATTTAACATCAATCACATATGTAAACTTCACTTCAATTTGAAGTGCCAACTTCCTGTTCAGCGTGCATAAAAAAGTTACTTGATCAGAAACGTAATGTTTGTCACTTTCCTCATTTTTAGCACTGCAGTGACTGTATTTCAGATACTCAATGGACATAAGGGTGGAGGGGGGAAGTTCTCATTTATTTATTTAGAATAGGTATCTACCTCATTCTCTACAACTTCTGATTTTAATCAATATTTAAAACTTATAATCTTCACATACAAATATTGCTGATTATCCAATTCTGTCCCATTCAGGCAAACTTATCTTTGATACATGATTAAGACATGGAAGTCAGGTCAAAGATTATTTACACTCTTGACTTGGACTTTGTCTCAAAGCTTTTGAAATGAATTGAAGACTTTAAAATGACACACTGATTCCAATTACTTATGTTCAAAATAGTAATGATCAATGATGCAATCAGAGTAGAAAGGATTCAGCAGAAAGGACCAAGTGCCTATGATATTTACTGCCTCTGGATCAATATCTGAACCGTCCATTGGAAGTCCAATATTGGTAAGTAGAAATTGCAAGTTATTGTAACCTGAAGGCTATTATATGAATGATATGGAACTGATAGGAAATCTCAGTGCCCAGTAGCTGTGTTGCAAGTACCTATGTAACAAAAGTCATCATCTCAGTTGGCATTTCTACAGCTATTCCAAGACAGATGTTAGCTAAGAATGAACCATACTGATGTTGGAGGTTTTTAGCTGCAGCAGATAGTGACATGGGAATTTTAGAGGAAAAACTGTGACTAACATGGCTCCATTCCCCATCAACCTAGTTTAAAATGACTGATGCTACATTAGCTACTAAAATGTCTAAATCTACTTGTCCTTAACGCTTTGCACTCGTAAGGTGATCCTTACGTGAACAAAAGGAAAAATCAATCCGTATGAAAAGCCATTTCTCTCCATAATGTGGCTTCCTAGGGAGACACAAAAAATATCATTTTCAGAGTAATTTCAGGACATGAAATTTGCTCACACAAACTATATACTGTTCCTTTCTTATGAAGGATCTTCAAAAGCATATGTGGAACTGACACTAAAACCGACTTTTGATTATCAGATTATAGATTGTGCATCTGTTTTGTCACTTAGTATTTATGTCATGTGATTTTATTACATAGTTAATCATTACCCAACTTCCACAACGTTAAAATATTGCAGCACAAAAGCACTCACATTTTCCCTAGAAATTCAGGGAGCGAATAACAGTGATGACAGCCAACATGGCCAACACCATATGGATATTATTTACCTAGATTGAGGACTGTACAAATTTCGGCCATTTGATGTTGAATGCATTAAAAATTTATGAGAATCCATGTATGATTGTATTAAATAGTCCATATTCCAGTCCAAAAGAAACTATTTCATCCATGACCTGTGGTAGTTCATACTGTCTGACAGGTTTTCTGAAAACTGTAAATACCAACAACACTTGCAGAAAGACTGGTTGTGCATAGCTGATGGAACAGGTTTCAAGTCACAATAGGAGACCATAACACTTTTCAGTCTGGGGTACCAAGATTACAGCTGAGTACAGTAAAAAAAGAAAAGAAGTTGCAAGAGTATTTCAAACACTATGTTTTGCATTTTGTACAAATCTGACAGAAATCCCATTAGATGATATATAGCCAATTGAAATATGGTTAGGAAATACCAAATAAAATGAAACTTTCGGGTCTGTCAAACCTCCGGGACTTCCAGTGAATTTTAAATTCTGAATTCTTGTGATATAACAGTCAGATTTCTGATGAGTAGTGCAGAGAACAGCTTTGTATTAGCTTTTAAGTTCAAAATTTCAAACAAATTCAGACACTTAAAAGAACTAAAACAGACTTGGGGAAAAAAGTATACAATTAAAGAATGAGCACGAGAACTACAAAAATAGATCAGGATTCTGCTTTTTTAGTAATTAAGAAAGGAGGGGAAATAAAAGTGGAACTGGAGCATGTTGCATTCAGAGAAAACTTCTTCACCAAAATTTAGGTAACAAGTTATTTGTAGGTGTTAACAGTTAATAGTTAATAGTTAATAGCTGGATGAGTAACACAGTTTGGATGAGGGATTTACTAAAGAACTCACAGATGCCTGGAACACACATTCGTCTTTTGTTTTTATGGTATTTGGTGGATGGGAGGGTGCAACACAGTTTCAGGTAACACCAAAACATATAACTAAACGAAACTGAGAATATAAAATGAGGTGACACAGAGGAAAGTATTTTGAATTCTAGAAGACTGAAGATATATGAACATCTAATATATTTTCAGGCACTAGGAGTGGCAGATATGGTGATTCAACAGTCTATATGGCTATTGCACTTTTTGGGGGAGATGTTCCTTAATAGTGTGTATTTCAAAAGCTAACACATTTAACAAGTGATCTTACTAAACCACACAGTTCTAGTATAACTTCTACCCTTAAAAAGAAAATCACACAGGAAAGCCTCCCTTTTGTCACTGTAAACCTCAGCCATCATGATCTCAGCCCAGAATTACCCAACTAAAGACACTGTTGAGAACTTCAATAAAAGTTTTCAGATGTATTTCGTTATTCTAAGCCACCTTCACTTCTGCTTTAGAATTGTTGGGGTACCCCACACTGGTAATTTCAGTTATGGCTAATTTGCCAGTTCAAATTTCTCTTTGATAAAGTTGTGAATAGGAATTGAACACTTTCACATTAAGGCTCTAAACTGAAAATTCTGTGAAGTAGCACAGATGACCTTGTAAACATCAGCATAGTAAGGTTTGCAACATTCATTTCTGTTTTAGCAATGAGCTATGTTTTCTGATTATACTGGTAAGCCTGTCTCCATACTTTGCAAAAGTAAACTTGAAACTTCCTATGACAAAAGTTGTTCATTAAAAAAACAACGCAAAACAAGACAATCATGATGCATATAATTCTGAAGAATCAGTCTTAGAAGAGATTACAGATTCCATAAACCATCTTGACTCAAAAGATTATACTAAGCCACTAGAAAAGACTATTATTTCTAGAAAATCTCAAGCAGCATTTTTTCCTGAAGGGACACAATGTTCTTGGTTATTTTCTCCCTTTTCCTCTCTCATTTGAAGTTGCTTTCTGATCACAAGTAAGCCAACAGCAAAAATTCTGACTGCAAAACGTTTAGATCTATGGTTTAATCTACTCATAAGTAGAAAAATTATTTTAAAAGCAAGAATAAATTCTGAACATGCAAGATAACTTTTAATCTACCAGGTAGAACAGTAATTAGTGTAAGAGTTTAATCTGCATACCACTCAAAACTGTAAGTTGATTGAAACAGAATTAAAGATGTACAAAAATCTTAAACAGCACAGTTAAAAAATCAGTAAGAAATCGGATACAGCACAGATGATAGAAATGTGAAGCAGAACAGAGTATACATCAAGAAACACTTCTAAATGCAACTGGCTAACATTCTTTTGCACAGCTTAAAGGGCAAGTTTGTTCAGAGAAATGCAGCAATGAAGTCAAGTAGGAATTAGAAGGAAATGAGGTATCAAAATGGATAAACTTTGGCAGACTAAATAGCACTCATGCACAATCATTTTTCTACCAGTATGAAGTGGAAATGTAATACATAAAGGCAAACTCACCTTCACAAAATTCCAGAACTCTGGATCTTTTTGCCTATTATGTCCCTACAAGATCTGATGATTAACTTCCAAATGTTTCTAGAAGATGCAAATACTAAGTCTGAAAGCAAATATGTGTTGCAAAACCAAATGCAATTACACTACATATAAACAGGAGTGAAGAAAAGAGAGAATGCTCATGAAGTTCCAGGTAGTGCAACATATAAAGCACTATGTATGCTAGCATGCATACATATACATCCAGCAAATTTTTAGACAGTTTACTTAAAACTCCTTTTTCTCTGAAACAGAGGATGTCAGGGAAAATAAATTATGAAATTCCCTCCAGAGCATATGGTTTCTTAGTGTTGTTGCTATCAGTCACTGATTGGGACCACTGAGAAACTATCTTTTAAAATTACTCTCTATGTAGTAAAACCAAATCAAAGTTTTACTTTAAAACTAATGACAATTAATTTGTATATGTGCTATAATAATTTCAGACTTCATTGTGTAATAATTGTAGAAAAATGGTAGTTTTATCCCCAATTCAAGCCTACGTGCTTTAAAGTGGGAATTTTGAATAGAGTGGTACCTCTTTCCTAATTTTAGCTGCCAAGCATTATTGCTGTTGTACTAGATTCTGCAGTAGAACTCTCATTAAATTTCAAAGTTCAAGCTTAAGTGACAAGGATATTTGAATTTCATTGGCTTTAATGTTACCATCACACGTGGTCAGCAATTTTCACTGGAAAAAAATAAAATCATAAATAGAAAAATTATCTCTAGTAAAATTATTTCCAGCAAAAATAATTATGACGTTTCAATTAACAATAGGCAATGGTAATAACTCTTAATTAGAAATTTGGCCTTATTTAAATATCATCTTATGAAGCATGTAACATAGTTTTTTTCCAATTTAATAAAGAGTTAAACCTGATTTTATTATTGTTATAGTTATGTCATTATAGTTACCAAATAGATGACAATGAAAACCTTGTAAAAGCTCTCAGCATAAGTATCTTTCATTTACCAATAAAAGAAATATAAATGCCCACTTTTTATACCCAAGGACAGAGTTCCTGGACCTTTTGTTGAAGACCGTAATGGTTTGAAAACCAAAATTGCTATTGTAGTTCAGAAATGAAAGACCAAGTATTTCAGTGTGGAAAGGAGCTTATAAACAGAAAAAAAAAAAAAAAAAAAAAAAAAAAGAAGGTCTTGTCCACATAGAGAAACTCTAAAAAAAGGGGCATGACTTCCAATTATCTTGCAAGTATCTACACAGCCCCACAAGAATTTCTTTGATAAAAATTTAGTCTGCAGTTTTCTTGAGAAGCCTGACATTCAACCCAGACAAACTGGTAAACAGTAATGCACATGACATTTTCATTTGAAGATAAACTAATGACATTGGAACTCACCATTTTTAATTATTCTGAAAGCAAGAATTTCACTGACTACCAATTTTATTTTTTCTTTTTGGTGTGGTAGACACTGTATGTTCCTTTATAATTTTATTTTAAATATATGTTTCTCTGAATAAAGAACTGACTCATAAAGTATTATTGTGCTGCCATTCAACGAGATAAATAAAGATTTATTTTGAGCAGAACTACTTAACACTCCGACAGACCAAAAGTAAAACACAAGTTGGGATGTCAGTCGGGAGTGTATCACTGCACAACTGGGTTAATTCACATCAGAAAGATGACTCAAAAAGGCTCACGCTCACTCAAAAGGGGGTAAATCTCCCACCCAAGGGTGCCCAAAACATACAAGCACTCACCCACAGGGGCGAGGGCTCACTCAAGGATATCCAGAGGAAATATTCACTCACCAAGGGGGTGATGGTGAGGGCTCTCAGCCCCAGGGAGTTTCCTTGGGGAGCACCCCCGAGTGCAGACCCGCTGCTCCGAGGAGAACCAACCCCAGCTGGCTCTCCGGCAGGGCTCCGTTTGTACCCGTGTGAGTCTGGTCCGTGGGCAGTTCCAATGAGCCAGGGCCCTCCCTGCAGGGGACCGCTAACCTGGCGCCAGGTGAGGTTGTCCGGACAAAGCACCCTTAGAAGATGGCTCAGGGGACTGTTTATCCAGACAAAGCACCACTGGAAGATGGCTCCAGGACCAGGGCGGGGGCATCTGCCACTTAATTCCCCTAGTTTCCTTCTGTTTTCTTTTTTCTAATTAATTTTGTAAATGTGTCAAACATCTTCCTCCTAAAAAATGTTACAAAATTAAAGTTTAACTGATAGCACTTTATGGATGTACTCAATGCTTAAATATTCGCAAAATTAATTGGAATTAATCATTACTGAACAACATTCATCTACAGACTCGGTACATAGAAAACCTTTCCGAAGCCATGCATGAGTAAACCAAGAAGTGCTAATTCACGGTTTTTATCTGTCTCCTCTTTTACATCACTTCCTATACAACAGGGAATTAAACATTAATAGTCAAAGTTTTCCACAAAACTCAGCATTATGATATGAAGATAATTGTGTACACACAAGGAGAGTTGTTCAGCCAGTGCAAAACTTGCCATTTTCTAAGTTTCAGGTGCTTCAGTTTGTGACTCGTTATAAACATTGAATGAAGGCCTCTAAGGCTAACTTCCATTATTTCATTATGGAAAACACTTATATTCGTCATAACACTTTTCACAACAAGACTTAACCCATTTAACCGATGGAACACAAATGTCCATTCTGTAGCTACAGGAATGGCTATTGGAGACACTAAAATATTTTGCCATAGCAATCAACTGGTTAGACCAAGAAATATGATTCAAGTTATATGAGATGATCATAAGGACGTGGTCCTATTTAGTTAATGAAGTAGAGGAAAAGGGAATTTTCTTGTCCCAGCACAGAAAAAATTAAGTTACAGAAGGAAATCATGGCTGGCTAAAGTGCAAGTTGAAATGAAGCCCAAACTGAGTATTTCCTCAGTTTTCCTACAACAAGTGGTATAGCTTTTTCAAGGCAGCACTCCCTTCCAGTGCTGCACATATACTGAAATGCAAAACTGCTCAAGCAATTTATTTTATTGTTCAACAAAAGCCCACTGAGTCCAAGAATGAACAAGTTATTTTGGCAACTTCAGTGCTTTTTTCCCTGGAGAGAGAAGAAAGCATGTTTGAATGCACTGAATGCAGGTTAGGCAATTTTTAATTTCATGGAACAGAGAAAAAGTAATTTTATGTCAAAGTTGTGCTTCTGATAAATATCAGACTCTAATACAAACAAGGTGATAATATTCCTTAGCAACACAATTCAAATAATTCTAAATAAGATGAAGTTGTAGTAAAACTACATATTACAAGTAAATACTAGCTTTTTCTACATTACTTTGCCACCAAGACTGATTAAGCATAGAATTATTTTAAAGAGATGAAATACTAATTTATATTAATAAGTCAGACAAACTTATATTGGTTTATAATTTCTTTGCAAATTATTTACAAATGTCTAACAACTAGAGGTTGAAATTATGCTAGTATAATAATTTGTTATCTTATTCATGCAGAAGACAATTATTAATGACTTCCATTACCACTGTTAAAATGCATAAAGTCAATCTTATTTATGAATTTGAATGTATTCATTTTCCAAGTTTAAGTTATCACATATAAAAGTGAGGGATAATTTTAAATTTAACAGAAATATGCTTAAGACTATTCATATTTAAAATTACAATAGGATTCTAATATTGCAAAGACAAAAGATGCTTTGTAAACACCTGCTTATTATATTTTTATCACTGTCTCATTAATGCAAATGTGAGAGTAGTGTTAGGGGTTTTTTACAACAGTTTTTTTTACTGTACAAGATCTTTCTTAGTTCTTCATCTTCAATATCATATTACCTGAAACACATGTTTCTGTACTTCATCAGAAACCTCAACATTACATATTGAGCCACCACTCTAACAGCACCCAAACTATTTTTCTTCCGAAATAAGGGGAAACTTTATACAGCATTCTCAACTTAACTCCATCCAATTTAAGTGAAGCTGTTCTTTTTTAAATCTGAAAGATGACGACCTTACTGACTGAGTTTCTGAAGTCAAGCAGCCTTGTTTGTTTTCCCAGTCAAAGAGAATTGATTTAATCTGTATTTGTCTGTAACCGATTTTAACATTTACTTTAATGGGTCAATACTTTCTCTGCACAACTTTGATTGTTTGATCATTGAATTTGTAATCATTGAACTTGAGCCCCAATAACTAGCTCATACTAGATTACATCTCTCAAAAAATGATGCAAAACAAATATGAATAATCTGGGGTGTTTTCTTTAATAGCTCTATAATTTGGGTATTTCAGTACATTTTGTAGGAAGAAGAACTGACACATTTCTACACAATTGTGAACACTGAAATCAAAATGCATACTGAGAAAGACCTTCTTCTCATTAAAGACACTGATTTTTAAGAAAACGTGTGCAAATATGGATGATTCTGAATTTGATTTGATGGCTACTGTTGTGTAGTAAACCATACATAAAATTCAGACTCATGGCTCCTAAGAAAACTGAAGAAAAATAAAACCAAGATTTTTTTAACCGGATCTACTTTCAAAAAGAAATACAGTATCACTAAGTTTAGTTTTGATTGTCCCAGGATGCCTAAGAATTTATTGCAGTCAAATGGATAACTTAATTCCAGCTTTCAAATAAATTCAGTCCTCTGTATAGAACATGGAATCATAGAATAGCCTTGGTTAGAATGCCGAGTAAACAGGGGTTTTTTATATAACTCTTCTTTCTCCTCAGTAATTCAAAATGTGAGGCCAAGATAGCTTTTCACTGCCTTGTCATTTGATTTTGGTATTATCACAGGCTGTTCTGAGTCTTATTTCAGGAAGTCTGGTTTTTTTCTGCAACTAGAGGCATTGAATCAAGAACCCAACCCTTAAAAGCAAAGAAGGAACATTTGCAAGTCAAAGAATGCTCTATCCAAGAAAAACTTGCATGTGCTTAACATGTAAGGGGACTAAAGCAGACACCACAGCATTTAAAACTCAAATAGAAAGCCACAGCTACTTATTACAAAGTGTGATAACCCTGAGTACATATCAGTACCTCTTTAGAGAAAATAAAAGTTTTAAATCTTAGAAAATGCCTCTTCTACTGCCTACACGTTCTGCCTCTATTTTTAATGCCAGAAGACCACTTTTTAAGGAAATCGTTATGCAGTTATTATCTGAACTTTATTATGAATTGGTACCTTTTCAACATAGGAACAGATAGTGGCTTTCGATAAATGACAAAATTTTTCTTTGAAATAATACAATGTTATTTCTCTGAAAATCTAACTTGGTCGCCATTTTCTTCACCTATATACTTTTTATCAATAGTTGACTTCTTTCACTCATTTACATTCACTTCTTTGTGCTGCTCAGCAAGATTGACAGGTGAGCAGTTCTTTGACTTTTTTATTTGAGCATTTTGCTGCGATTTTCCTGCCCCAAAAGAAGATTCAAGCAAGGCAGCTACCTTGTAAGTTCAACTCAGAACACAGAGAAATAAATAAATTAGACCAATACTGTAATAGGTAATCTCATGCTGTGTTAAACTAAAAGAACCTTTTAAAGTAATTAACGAAAGTCACAACAAGATTAAGCGCACAAAGAATAGTAAATTTGTTCACATGTTGCCTATTTTCATGAGAAGCACTGAGTAAATGCTGATGTACAACTGATGTAATTGGAAAAAGTATTCTGAAGTTACTGATTGCTGAGTCAAAATATTAATAATTAAATAAGTTATCCTTATCTATACTCAACTGAATTTTGGGTATACTTAAACAGTTGTTTGGGTAAATGCAACTAGTTTAAAATAGATGTATAACTCATTGCAGTAAGAAATTTCTGCAGACAGCCAATCAATCAAATAGAAGCCTTATATTTCTCAAAATATTCTCCCAGGAGAATAGATTGTGTCTGACTGAAAAACAACGCAAGGTTTATATTTTTCACAAGTGTTCATGTATTTTGTAAGAAAGAAACTCTTTACTGCTTAGTATTTCCACTCAAGATCTGCATTGACAAATGAATAGATGTGTAAGCATTAGCCTGGTCGGCACACAATGACTTAATCCCCAGTCCTGTGCGAACCAAAGAATCAATATTATTCGCAAGAAATAAAATCTCACAAATATACTTAATGTCATACTCAAAAGAGCAGCCTTGTTGTCTACACTTAGCCTATATCTGGGGCTAAACTGGAGCAGTTGCTTTGCTACCCAATTACCCTTCCCTATCTGAGAAGGGGAATCATGGGCTGAAATTTAAATGGGTTTAATGAAATAACACAGCTAATACAAACACAACATAAAGTATACAAGCTTATACTCAGCCTGGTCCTTGGGATCAGCACAAGGAACAAGACACAAAGAGGGAGGAGCCCCAAGAAGAAAAAGTTCGCATCCTTTGCAAACTCCCTCCTTTTACAATGAGTTTGATGTCAGAGGTGTGGGATACACCTGTGAGTCACCTTGGGGCAGTGCCCTGACTGAAACCCCCAGCTGACTGGGGGCTGCTCATGGCCTGCCATGGCTGGCCCATGGGTCTCTTCCTGGGAAATCAGGACACATGTATTCTCCCATAACACATAGAGCATTTCTGGTTATTTTTGGTGTTGTTTCTAGGGAGGCAGCACCAGGGGTCCGAGGAAAGAGTTGTAGTCGCTGTGCCCACCAGCCCACCCATCCAGAAAACATCTTCCGTAAATGGGCAGCTAAGAGAACTGAATGGGAAAAGGCAGTCTCTGTCTCTGGCTGTGCTTCTACCACGTTCATGTGAAACGCTATGAGACACTCCAATGAAAAGGGTGATTTAGAAGTAGTGAGAAGATCTTAACCTTCTCTTGATGATTTATAGCAAAACACTGACATCTTTCCTATCTGAACAAAAGCACTGAATTGCTGTATACTTTTAAAATGAGCATCTTATATAATCCTTTATGAGGAAAAAACTGACTTCAAGTCACTGGAGAAATTGAAGGTACCACTTCAGTTAGCTTATTGTGTTTACCACACTGTCAGTTGCTTTTTCTTTGGATCAGCCCAAGAAAACACGGCTTTGACAAGAACTAAGTAAGCACTGCAATTAATTTCATATTAGTAAAAAAAGAATGAAATTACTCTAATTTAGGTGTCTGGTAAATTACTAGAGACAGAACAAAACCACAGGTGTTACATATGCTGGGTAATTATACTGGGTTTGATGAACAGCCAAATTTAGAAAACCATGCATCCTGGTGCATAGAACTGAACACCAGTTTTTAAATTTAAACACTTAAATAAACTGTGTATTGCATGTGATCCAGATTCTACAGTAATATAATCTAGGTAGGATTCTTCTGCTGGGTTTAAGTCCATCTCTAACATTCCAGGGGTTGAAAAACGAGCAGTGCACATTCCCTGAGATTGTAATATTGGTTTTCCTTCTGAGTGTGCAATAGCCATCCATTATATGACAAGGCAACAATAAACATGGGAATAGCCAATGACCCTTAGTGACCTTAGAAGCAAGACACTCAGATGGGCATATACTTTGTCCTTAAATAGATGTATTCCTGAAATAATACAGCTACATGGAAACACCATTTATTCATAGCAGAAAGTAACTACAAGGCAATAATGTGATATAGAGAAACAAGAAGAAAAAAGATGGGAAAGAGACAAAGAATGTTAATCCACCACAACATTTTAAAAAGTAAATGTAATAGCTATTCATAGAAAATAAATTGCACAAAATTTCCTAGATTATGTTAAAAAAATAGAAAATATCACTTGACTATGTACTTCCTGGGAATATTTCACATGGAGTTCCTTGGACTAACAAATGAATGTTCTCCAGCACTGTATTTTGGTTTTATTCCGTTTAGGAACAGATAATTTTTGGCAATGGACTAACATATGGTCTTATATAATACATATAGTAAACATATTAATTTTCAAAACATTAGATTAATGTAAAACTAGGACTGGATTAATGTAAAATTACTGGTATTTCCTCAGCTTTTTTCTCAAAGTCTTTTTGACAAGAAGTTGGATAGTTTAGATTACTGTGGATCTGAACACTTATTTGGATTGTATTTCATCACCAATGATGATATATTTCCACCTAATATTCTCCCAGTGACAAATGGATAAAAAAATGTTTATGAATAGCTTTATGTTCGGTCAACTAAACCTAAGGAGTGTGATCTTATTCCCAAGAACATAATTGACTCCAGCTTTGACAATTCACAATGCAGGTATTGTACTCATGAATTCAGCATGCTCATGCATGTATGTAACTATTTAATCCCAAATTTACTTAGGCAGAATGTACTTATGCAGCTTTGCATTCTTTTTATGTTGCACTAGGATAGCATTTGTACTTACTTTACTCAGTTATCCTAACATTTTCTCATCATTTCTTAAAAAGTATGCAACTCTTTCCCTCTAGTATATATATATATATATATATATATATTTAAATAATGCATCAGTGTACTCTATTTTTTTTTCATCTACTCAAATGGCTATATGCAAATATTGGGAAGCAATAAAGAAGGGTTTTAAATAGGCACAAGCAAAGAAAAGAACAAGTTATTAGATATTTTCTCAGATTTGTGGAAGAAAAAGACACATCCCTTGGTAAATCTAGTCTAAATGTGAGAACTCATTAAATCTTCAATGAGTAATTGTCATGGTAAAAACTTTGCATCTATAATTAAATCAATTTGTGTTTTAAGAGAAAAAAAAACTGAATTTTAATGTATTGTGTATATATTTAACAATGGCTAAAGGAGACAGATGTTAGTATATAACATAACAGATGCTAAATGAGTCTCTTTTTTTATATGACATTTATAAAAGACAAACAAAATTAAATGTCAAAATGATAGAGCTACTCTCAGTTTAGAGATACAAGCGTCTCTAAACTCATTAAACTGGAAACAACAGCCATAACAGGTGTTTATATGAGTGGGATTTAAGTTTACACTATTTTAAAAAATAGTATTTTCACATACTCAGATGTTCCAGTACGTCTGTTTTTTTTAGGTTAGGGAATATGTCAAGTGATCATCTGCCCCTACACTGAGCCACAGACATATGTAACTCGGTAAGTTCTGTTTATAGCAAAGGAAATCCTTCTTAATAGTATGTGAGTTATATATGTCAACAACTCAGCCGGATCTAACACCAAAAGATTTATTTTCATTAAAGAAAACATTTTTATTTAAATTGCTCATAAAACATTAAGGCTAGAGCATAAAATAAATTTGTTAGTGCATGAGAACTAAAAAGAATGATGCAATAAGCAAAAGATGAACTGCAAAAACTGATTACACAAAACAGGTTATATTTACTCTAGCTAATGAATATACATTGACAATTCAATTTTCAGTGCATTAATAGTGCACAGTTTAAATTTTCCTTATAGTATAAAGGATTTATTGTAGTTAGAAATAAATATAATAAGGAAAAAACCTCTAAACCATATATTGTCTGCCTGAAATAAGGTAATTTTGATTAGACATTACAGTAATCCCTTGCAATTTGTGGTCCACAAAACCTAACAATGTTCTTGACCAAAAGGGTAGTTTCAACCAGAAATATTTTTCAGGTGCCAAATAAAATCTCAAAATAGAAAATGTCTTGCTTTTATCTAGACAGTTATGACACCCACACATACTTGCAGAAATAATTATTAAAATTATATATTGGAAAATATCTTTTTAAAAATTAAGTCATATTTCCCATATCCTAGTAAGCCATCAGTGGAACACTTGGGAGTATGCTTCTCTTTTATTCTTGAACTGTTCTATTTTGTTTAAATAATGTAATATTAACTGGTCCTATGATTGGGTAGCTTTATCATAGTGATTTAAAGTTTATCTGTAATAGAAGAAACTTGGCTTTGGTGAGTCTCTCTCACACATGTATACAGAGCATATACTCACTCACTGAACAGTCTTATGCTCTTCCTTGTACAAAACAGGATTTCCTCAACCTACTATATAGTTAAAAACCCACAGCTTATTTGCTGTAGTCTAAGCATACATTTGAACAATGATTGGTCCATTTATAATGCTCAATTATGTTGTTGAAGATATATAGTAAAAAACATGTGAAATGTGTTGAGCTGACTGCCTGACCACTCAATTAATAATCTCTAGAAAGGAAGATCTGTGTATGGAGAAGGTAGCAAAATACTTTTTCCTTTAATATCTTGCTTTTGCAGAAGACATAAAAGTATTTCAGTTTTCTTGGCATTTTATTCCCTCCATTTTCATTGTAATTGGTTTTAATATTTAACACTCCAAAACAATAAAAATTATACATTAGTCTGAGAAAATTTGTAAATAAAAAACCCACAACAAAACATTTGAAAGTATGTTGCTTTAAAATGCTGCTTCTTGTGATTTTGAGGTATTTTTTTCTTTTGGGTCATAGCTCAAAATAAAATATTGCTAAAAAATGGGAACAAGAAAGGTCAAACATTCAATACCTCATTTTTTTATGTAGGGAAAGAAAATATCACAACCTTCTTTTATGGGCTTGACAGGAAGCCACAACACTCAGAAACACACTTTACTATTTTAAAGCTTTTTTGTTAAACCTGCTCAAATGAATTGAACCTTTCACCTCCACACCTTTTTTTTCCTTTGTGCATGTACAGGTGTGTGTCAGTAGAAGGCAAAATGTCATCTGTGAAACTACATATATTCCAAGACAAAGGATGCGCTGTTTATCTCAGACATATGCCAAATTGTGGTGTAAGACTTTATCCTGTTACCTTCCAAATAATACACTTTTCTGGCTTCTCTTGCTTTGATCTTTGCTGGTAATAATATGCTCCTTCAGGAAAGGGAATGTGGCTTCTGCTGCAGTTTGAACGGGAATCCCAGCTCAGTGAGATTTGGCTAATAGTCAGGCACTTTATGATGATAAATTACAATTATAAAACTCTGGTATTCCAAAATAATTCATAGTGTAATCAGTAATTTTAATGACTTTTACTCAGGAGGCAGTCTGTGATCTTTCACGAGTGCAAAGGATATATGGAGTTCATTCCTGCCCATCTGCAGTGTGCTTTGGGTAAACACCAGTTCAAAATGAATGTTGAGAAATTAAGGGAGGTCCTTCAGAGGACTATTGGGATTGCCAGAGGGATTCAGCACATCCTACTGAGAAAGCTGGGCTTGGGCTAAGCGGCAATATAGTAGCAGCCTACTGCTACTGGTATTACAAAGAAGATGGAAACAAACTCTTCCTCAGCAGAAACAAATAAGACAACAAGGGGAAATGGCCACAAGTTGTGGCTGGAGAGGTTCAGACTGGAGGTTAGGAAAAACATGTTTAATGGAGAAGACAGTATAAACCTGAAAGAGGGCATGATGTCCATATGATAGTCCTGCAGCATCATGCTGGACTGGATGGTCTCCAGATATTCCTTCCAGCCAACATTTCTGATTCAACAGGCTATTGCCTTGCACTTTTCCTCATTGTTACAGCTTCAAACTTTAATGACTCATTGTTCATTACATGAATGTACCCTCTCTCTCAAGGAAACTTACAGAAAATGCCCAATACTGAAGGAAATACTCAACATTCATGTGGGAACAAAAGCAAATCTAAAATATCTGCTTTGTAAATGTAGTTCCTCGAATGATTCAAACTCAAAATCTTATAAAGAGAAAAAGTAATTAAGGAAAATGAGAAAGGAAAAGCATTGTCCACAGAGACCTTTTCCATTACAAAATAACGAATCATTATTTCCATATATGCTTTAACAAAGACTTTCACTTATATAGCTAACCTAAGATGCTGTAAATATGGAATAGCATTCTTATTAATACATCACTTCTGTATTTTCCTGAATGTATTTCAGATTATAATTTTAGTAATACAATTATTATAAAGAAACGGAAAGTATAACGTATTAGTGAGGTTTCAAGATAAACAACTACACACTTTAGGAGTGTGTACTGACAATTACTTAATAATTGCTGTTGCTTGCTTAATATGTTCTAATTACATGCCCGAACCATTTGTTAAAAGCATTAAGGAATTTAAATCTGAATTTATTACTTATTTAAAGTTGAGCTAAGGGTTGAGAAATTGTATTAATCAATCACTTGCTTACCTCAGCAAGTATTCACTATTACATATGCAGAGCGTGATATTAAACAAAAATAATTACTTCCTTATACAGTGTAACATTTACCAGGTTTAGATAGATATATATGCACTGGAAATTTGAAAACTTAGTCACGGGATATCATTTCCTCACTTATTCTTAGTTTCAGAATGCCCTAAAGAAGTAAAATGAGGTAACATTACAAATAGTTTCCAAGATCAAGTTTCCCTGTAAATTCTGTACATATTTTCTCAGATCTTAAAACTTTCCTTTTAGCTAATGAATCCAGTTAAGAATGAGCTACCAACCTTACATAGAGTGGACAATATTTCATCAAAACTCAGGCAAATCTCTTATAAAACTTTATACATACATTTCTCTAGTAATACCTAAAAAAATAATTGAAAATGGAAAGAAACACTCCATAAAACCCAGAGATGAAAGATGTAAGGATTTGTCTGCCTATACCCACAGAAAGCGCAGGTGTTATAACTAACACATACTCACAGACTCACACTTTCTACTAATCTGTTATTTCTGTTTTGAAGTACCAACAAAGAGAAAAGTGTATGCATTTAGAGAAGGAGGGTGCTCGTGGTACCTCTACTAAATGCAGTTTACACAGTTTCCACCCACTTAGGGTCTTCCCCTTTAATGTACAGATTGTCCTGTCCACAGGGATGGGAAGCAGAGCTGGTTTGAAGACAGTGCAGATCCCCTGAGGGCACTGCTGCCCTCCTGTCCTGTCACTGAACCCCAGCACCTTCGCTCACCACTTCCCCCTTCTCATGGCAGCCAGAGTGAACGGTGAGGTCTGGTGGTCACAGGCTTTGTCCCTTGACAAAACACGTGCAACTTCAAGTAGAAGATTGCAGACGTGGTCCTCCCAGAGGATCTTTCTTACAAGCACTTCAACTCTGAAAAGTATGTAACATTTCCAGCTCACTTTTAGAACAGCTTTAGCCCTTTCACCGTGAAAGATGTTACAGCTCGCACCTTAAGGCACCCAGAAGTCCCCATGCTTTAAGGACATCACAGAGAAAGGAATGCCCTGGCCCAAGGCCCCTTTACTGGCCCTCAATCTTTGGCCGAATTAGATCAAATGAATACTTAAGGCAATGCAGGACAGCTCTTTCTGGCACCATGAACTTGGTACCCATAATCAAAGGCATCTAAATCACTGTGTTCTTGTAAATTGCCTCCAAATTCAGCCTAAGCTGCAAGGCTATATATATATATACACTTATTTCTTTTGAAAGTGCCATGAAAACACATAGGGGAAGTTACAACTGAAAACAAATTGCATAACTGGAATGAGAGAATTGTAGATGGTTTAAAACATCTTTGCATTCTTTATTATGGCACATTGAGACAAAGTATTTCTTCATGATTTAAAACTGGAAATTGAGATTTGGCATTGACCCAGTCCACGGTGACAGACACTTTCATATAATCTTTGAGCCAGAAATCCTGCCAGTCAAAAACCTAAGTAAATGATCATGATATCAAAAGCCTATGAGCAATGGAAACATATGAATGTCTGATTTTGGATTCAGTGACTGATTCAGAAAAGACATATAGAAGTTTCAGTTGTCAAAAATGGAATGTTTTGACATTTTTCTAGGTCTTGTTTCTAATACATTTAATTTCATTTTTGCATTTGAACTTCAAAGACCAAATGTTATTCTGAAGTTAAAAGCCTACGTATTCATTTATGAAATAATAAAACTCAAAGAAATCTTTTCCTTGGTTTGGATTTTTTGGTCAGAAAATACCAGCTAGTTTTGAACTTAATATGTTTTTTATTCCAAATCATCTTTAGTACATAAATTATTGAATATTTTATCTATATTTGTCTAACAATATATAAATGTAATTTAAAACACAAAAGTCTTAATCCTTTACTGTAAACTCAGTACTTTAAAAAGTTACTTCTTTGAAGTGACAGAAATAAGTATTTATCTGGAGGAACTATGCAAATATTTACATGAATATTTTAAAGTATTTATGTATATCCACTTTTTAATGCTTTCTTTGAATATTAGGTTTGGGGGCAAGAGCAAGGGGGGGAAGTTTTGAGGGGAAAAAAAAAACAATTTAAAGAATATAATACCCTTAATCTCTGTCAGGAAAACTTTATAGAAATACTCAAATGTGTTCAACTGCTATGCCCTCAAATCACTCCTATTTTTGTAAAGAAGTCTTCTCGAAAAATAAGCAAAGCTTCAATATTATTTTAGCACTTAATATAGATTCAGAGATAAAAAGCCCTATAGTATCAAGGCAATAAAAAGCAACAAAAGAGCAATCAATTCTTGAAGCCTGGCATTTACAACAAAACACAGACAATGATTTTTTCAAAACCAAAAAGATAACAGTGATGGATAAAAAGCTGGTTTATTATATGGAAAATTCAGGCTGATTTTCTCTGTGATCCTACTTAGAAAGAAATTCTGAACTCCAGCGGGATGTAAATCATGTCAGACCATAGATACATTTCTTAGGACTGCATAACAGTTGATTTTTTTCTAATTATTTTATCAGGCTTATGCTGGGCTAATTATGCAGTTTACAGTGTCCCTGCAGTCATGCATTTTTGAAATATTGTAGAATGCGCAATTTTTAAAATTCTGGTCAACAACAGCTAAAAAAAATAAAATAAATTCCATTTCCAAAGAATATAAGTATTACATTTAGATTAAATTCAAACAAAACTTATTCTTTTTGATTTTCCTGTCTGTCTTTGAAATGTATAGCTTGAGGCACAGGGAGTTTACATCACAAAGATTTAAACCTGTATTTTTGCACTTTGCAACAGGTTAACAAGTTTTTATATTTACCATTTCTTCCTCCTGCACAGTATCACTTGATAACAGCCTAACTTAGAGCATATCGTATTTTTAATTGTCAACTATTGCATGCTTAGATAGTGAGGAGATTTTAGAAGAGACATTTTTAGATCCTAACTCCATATCCAAACATACTAGAAAATATTATGAAATCGCCTAATGAAAGATTTTTGTGTAAAATTAATTTAAATAGGCTTTTTAAAATAAAAATTATATATTTAACTAATTACTATATTTAACAAATATTGATAATATTCAGGAATATTATAAAAATTAAACAAGTGCTTACATTCCAATGGTTAATTAAATGTTCAAAGCATCTAGTAGTTTATTTCAAAATAGCATCTATTATGTTTGGTTAAGTATGTAGAAAGATTAATTTTTAATATTGCTGCAGTACGTTCAAGATTACTGCAGTCTTCATTATCTCAGCAGCTAAAAATGCTCTATAAGGCAGCTACAATGCTCTACAGAGGTATGAAATTAAAGCTAACATAACATTTTTATCTGCAAAATTTACAACAATGGCTTTTAATTCTAGCTCGAGGACAAAAATTGCCTTGTTTTACATTAAAAACCCCCACCTATTTTCAAAGAGGAAAATAAATCACTTTATTCTACCTACTAATTACCTCAAACTTGCAGAAAGTTTGTAAACCTCTTTATTTTTAAGTAGTAGTAATCCCACTGAAGGAATCTGAAATGCAAACAGAATAATAAGAACAGATTAAGATGAAATTTCAAGAATTTTATTTTCATTCCTCACAGCTCGATCAGTTGGTTTATGTTACAACAAAGATTGTTCATGTGAGCTGGTAATCATAATGCAGACTTATTTCTTTGCTAAGATATTGAGATAAATCATTCTTTTAAATACCTTTTTTCTGCATATTTGTAGAAAAATGCATAGTCAATTGTCATTTAAAAATATTATCCTGTAAGACATTCGTGTATTTTTGCTATATACCCTGAATATGGCATGCTGCTTGTCCAGAAGGACGCTTTTATGAGGAAACTGACTGAAATCTATTGCCCTTACCAGGTAGGATAAGAAGATGCATTTCACAGGTGTGGCAGAACCTATGCCAAGGAAGATGTCATGTTCAGCACAGAGAATCTGCTAAAATAGAAGGGATCCCCACCAGCGTGAGAGACGGTTGGTGCTGGGGAGGGTAAGGATGTGTGCACCTGCAAGCTTGTAGGATGGTTGCTGCCAGACATAACCCATGATTGTGTTTTGCCTGTCCTCGGTTTCCACTGTTCACATAAGCCTTCTTTCCTTAAGAATAAAAAGGATAGTGTTTTTGGTTGGTATCTCATCACACCACTTAATGATTTTTCCATGAGCCCTAGGAGACAGACTCCCTCTGCTTCTGCAAATTAGCAAGCCAGGCAGGGGGCCACAGTAAGACAACGTGAGAAGTAAGACAGTTTCTCCCCAAGATACTATCAAAATTAATTTACTGAAGCTCAGAAGACAGATGGTTACAGCCTTTGGTACGGAGGAGAAAAATAGCTCCATTTCATTGATGATTCTCCTGTTACCCTACCAGTGTGTGAGCAGGAACAAATGCTGCTCTAAACCCTGCTATCTTTGGATCCATACTGTGGCTGCCTCTAAACAGAGGTCAGGAGGAAGTAGAAAGTTTAAATCAATAGCAGCATTTTGGCATCTCCTCTCCCAGTGAGAAGGCACAGGGGACATTAAATATTGAACTTGAATGCAGATGCTAGTTCAACAAGGCGAAGGTCAAAGTCCTGTACTTGGAAAGCAACAAGCTCAGGCACCAATATATGCAACAAAAGGCTAGTGGTATCCTGGGCTGTATTAGGAGGAATGTCACCAGCAGATCGAGAGGGATGATCCTCCCAATCTACTCAGCAATGGTGAGACCACACCTGGAGTGCTGTCTCCAGGTCTGGGTTCCTCACTACAAGAGATATGGACATACTGAAGAGAATCCAATGAAGGGTCACAAAAATGAGTAAAGGGCTGGAGCATCTCTCCTAGGAGGAAAGGCTGAGAGAGCTGGGACTCTTTAGCCTGGAGAAGACAAGACTCAGGAGTGGAAGGAAGTGTATGGATCTTACCAATGTATATAAATACCTGAAGGGTGGGTGCAAAAGCATGAAAATGGGCATTTTCAGTGGAGCCCAGTGACAGGACAAGAGGCAAAGGGCACAAACTGAAGTGTGGGAGTTTCCATCGGAGCACAGGGAAGCTGCTTTTTACTGTATGGGTGACTGAGCACTGGGACAGGTTGCCCTAGAAGGTTGCAGTGCCTCCATCCCTGAATATGTTCAAAAACATGGTCCTAGGCAACTGGCTCTATATTCTCCTACTTCAGCAGGGTACTTGGCCCAGAAGACCTGCAGAGGTTCCTTCCAACCTCAGTCATTCTGTGACTCTTCACTGCTGGGCAGCATTTTGCCCTTTCTTACGCAGACTTTCCCCCAGGCACCGCCACTGTGGCCTGCAGTGGGTCACTTGGAGCCAGCTGGAATGGGCTGTGTCCGGCATGGGGCAGCCCCGACCTCTCCTCACAGAGGCCACCCTGTAGCCCTCCTGCCAGCACCTGGACACAGATACCCAATACACCATGATTTTTTTTTTCCAGTTACAGATTTTTCTTCTACTGTTTAAAATTTTAAAATGTGCACTTATTGTATCTTTTTTTCTCATCTATTTTCATTAATGAAAACATGCAGAGTAATTTTTTCTAGATGAAAAATACAATACACAGTATTTTTCAAGTTCTCTGTATTGTAAATCATGCTAACTGAAGAGGAGCTCCTGTTCAAGCTAGTAATCATGTTGCACGTTTCCCTTCTTACACCTTTTCCATTTCACCCTCCTGTAACCCCTACATTCCCTTCACAGCTTCCTGCAGGTCACTTAACCCTCAGATTTATGAAACTACAGTAAAGTCACTAGTTCTAAGGGTCTCAAGCTCAGCTCTGTATCTATGCTTGTAGCAGCCAAATACAAATCACTAGAGATTTAGCAGTCAATGAATTCTGCTTTTATACACGTAAAATCACATAATCTGTCTAGTACCCAAACCAGCAGGATCTCATAGAGCTGGGTAAAATTCCACATTCCCTACATCTTTCAATCTCCACTTCCTGGGAAGAGAGGAACTTGTCCTCTTTAGTTTATCCAGGCCCAGGTTTCAAGGAGACAAGTGACTAGAAATGTTTTTTCTCTCTAGAGCCCTTCTACAAGCATAGAGTAGCAAACGATAACAAAATTTTCATTTTCACATCTGTAAGAATATTGACACCTCATTCAGAGACAGAACTCAAACTGAAGGCTCAGTTTTCACTGGATTTTTTTTTTTTTTATATTCTGTGCATGAAATGTTGGGAAAAGAAGTTTTTCTTACATATCAAACCATGCTTTTGACTTCCAAACATAGGTAGAAGCATATTACAAAAGAACTCGATCTCAGAAAAAAAAAGTTATAAATTAAATACATATCTGTATATAAATATCTGTTCACTCTTTTTGTGCAAAACAGCTTCACACTGAGGCACAAACTATGCCAGTGATCAAGTTACTGAGAATTTTTTGCAGAGGTGCACACATAATGGCAAGAACATGATTTAAGATACCAAGATTCCTCTCTAGCAAAAGAGAGACACCTAAGCTCCTCATTTCTTTGATCCTAAGGGAATGCAAATCTTTCCCTCTCTTAGGAGATGCAAGACAAATACTAAATTCCTTCACTATTACAGGAATCAATAGCAAAGCTGCTACTGATAGCAGGGATTAGCAAGGATAAAGAAATAGAGGCCACATGCTCAGTCAGTCCTGTATTTGCTTAGTAGCCTACCTGATGGGCTGAGTGCCAGGCCTCCTGTATTGACATTGCAGGCTGAGTGACCTCTGTGGCACCAAATGAAAATAGAGTACAGTTAGCCCATTCTGCTGTTCACCTAGTGGGACATTTCTGTAAGATAATTATTTCAAAATTAAGATTTTCAAACTCACTAGCTTTCCCTCTTACAATGTCAGCCAGCTTTGGGGCAAATGACAAAATCCACAGAGAAAGAGGAAGAGCTGGCAATGGAGAAGAGCCAGCCTACTGGCCAATTGAGGTTATCATTTTGTTAGGATACCTAGCTCAGTCACAGTGACTACTCAGTACAGAATTATTTTCAGCAGCTTTGTGTACCAGTAGTACATTTCAGCCATATATCCACTACATAAAGATTAAGATCTGTAATTAATGTAAATCAGCACTGATGCTAAAGGAACAGAAGTTATGCATGCAGACAGAGAGAGACAATAATACAAACAAAACCCCACAAAACATTATTGGACATTATTCAGTCCTCTGAAAGAGTACATAAGAAAAAAAATGGATCTTCATTTCACATTCTGAGAACTATGGAAAAAATGATGAATATTTTTATAATTTCATGTCCTATATGAATTTGAATCTTAAATGTAATTGTGATTATGGATGTATTTTTCTTTCAATGCACATCAATATTAATACCCTAGATATACAGAGCACACACTGAGAGGATAATTTGTCCCTTAAATGTGCAAATCCTATTACAATATTTGTCTAAAGGCTGGATTAATATTGAGTTGGTGCTTTTGCTAGCTCATAATTTTATCACTGCATATATTTGAACTATGAGAATGCTAATGACTCACACAGCAGGCAATACATGTTATAATGGAGTCCAATTAGTTTTGACTATTCAAATGGGTTGCAATTTTCAAAGACAGTTCCCATCTGACTACTTTTTCAAGAAAATGCAGAGTTACTAAATCTTCATCTACTTAATAGTGAAGGTTTTTAAAATGCGAGTGGTGAACCACATTACCTCATTTCATTTGTACCTAATTGGACCATAATAATTCTTCCAGTTTTTCACATCATCTAACTCTTTCTAAATAAATGTCTTATGCAAAAGGATCCAGAACACCTGTTTTTCATTTGATAATTAATTCCACATTTCCACCTTTGCTCCATAGTCAATCTTAAAGGATTAAGAGAGATTTCTCTGTCAAGATACTTTTCAGAAAAGATTCAGGATATTTTTTAGTACTGATCTATATGTGGTTCTTCCTTAAACAAAGATATCACAAGTTCACCTTCATTTATTTACATGTTTCAAAAAGTTATCTGTCCATCATGTTTACTAGAGCAGGTAACAAGTCCAATGATACCTGTTTTGTGACAGTATCAGATGGCTCAAGAGCTAACAGAGACTTCTAAAGACTCATCCAGTCTGTGGATTTATATTGGAAAATGTAATCCAAGACTGCAGCTGCCAAACTAATGATCAGCCATGTCTAGGAGTAAAAAATGATAGGGACTTCCATGATAAAAGTTGAGGAGAGAGAGGATACAAACAGTTTAATTCTAGTAACATTCTTGCCATCTTGACGAAACTTGTGCTATATATTAAATATCAAGGACAAAATTAGCCCAACATACTTAGTTTCAAAACAATCATTTTAGTAAAAAAAAAACCTAATCATAATCAATGTGTGAAGTCATGTTTCTGAAATTCCCACTTAGTGTAAATAGATTTATTAATGAAAATACACCTGATCTACATACACTACCTGAGAGCAGCCAAGCTTGTAACCCTTTATTTCCCTACTCATACTAGTAATAAAACTCTGGAATATTTTTTTTAAAACAAAAGCTCTTCACTATAGCAGAGCTGTCTTTTTGGAGATTAGATCTTGCATGGTACTGAATACTTCTGCACTCCTAGTTCTAATGAGCTTGACTTCCTTTGAGAGTCAATAACTTTATTTATTATGTTTCATGTATCGATCAGTGATGCTTAGCTCCTTAATAGTTCTGATACTCTGTTCACCTGAGTAAGGACTATTAATATAGCTCATTTTCTTGACTCTATAAGACTTCTATAGCCTTGGCTAGAGATTTAGGACTATACTAATTAAAACATCTCAGATTAATCTGAAGCAAGTTTTTATTACCCAGTACTTAAAAATTCAGCACCCCTTTGTAATAGTTCCACTCTATGCAAATTGCTCAGAGCTTTGTTTCTTCACCTCCTCACACTAAAATGGACACTAAGTGACCAGTCTTCCCATATAATTACGATGGGACCAATTCAAGTATAAAATATTGCTCACTAATATTACTAAAGATATTATTTTGTACAAGGTACTTTCAATATCACTGTAATCAATCTGGAAAAAAAGATATTGTCGATAATGCAAAAAACTTGTAACACAGGGCAGAGGTAGTCCTGGTGCTAGGGAAACACAGCCATGACCATACAGTACTCAACAGGAACAAGTGACTGTAGTCATTACACTAGCCTGGGTCCAGTAGCAGTATCTTCACTATGTTGCACTGTACATCATGATACATGTTGAACTAATCTTAGTTTAGCTGTATTTTTGAAAAGGTCAATAGTGCAACACAGAGATGCCCCTAGATACTGTATGCCACTTCAATAAACTCACATGTTTCTAAGCTCCTTTAACTACCGAGGTTATACAAGCATCCAAGCATGCCTACATAGGACACAACCACATGATTCTCTTCAACAAGTTTGACATGGTTACTCAAACTTTTGTGGTGCTATACCTATTTGCACCACTTGATGACTAAGCCAGAAAGTCTCACATCTCTTGTCCTAATTCAGTCGGGATATGCAGATGTGCTTAACTCTCCTTTAAGTATTCGCCAATTAACAACTCGTTACTAAACCAGATGGGTCTGCATTGGCTGTTAACTCTCATCTGCTGGAAAGGCTCTTTCACATCAGCTATACCACAGTAATACATCTATGAGTTTCATACATTTGTCAGAGTGTGATTGGCATCTAGACAAATTCTTCTGAAATACATTCTGAGGGAATATATTTCTTCGTTCATATTTTATCTTGCCATGTTCAAGATAAGAAATTCTGAACATTATCCTGGAGTATTTTGAACTTGTATATAAAAAAGTTACAGGAAAATGACATCTAGATTGTGCAGTCAAGCATTTCAGAATTATGAAACATCAAGATCAGTTTTGCAATTTGATTTCACTTTCCATTTGTTGACATTTCATGTCGTCTTTGACTATGTGCACACTACTTTTTGCTGTTTTTTTTTCCTCTAAGTCAAATGTGTTCTTGACTCAGTGCAGGCAGACGGCCACATTATGCTCTGACAGAGCTGAAACCCTCCTCAGCCTCATCCCTGCTACCTTCCATTCCACTCTAGCCTCCTCTGTGTCCTTGTCTTGCCTGTACAATCCTGTCAGCCTCATGACTTTCTTTTCTACCAGGATCACTCTGCTTCTTTCTTTTCAGAGAAGAAATTAGAAATCCAGAAATACAGACAAAATCCTGCATCTATCATCACATGATATATACACTATATATTTTGAACTTGAACACAGACGTATGCATAACCCCAAATTTACTGTGAAGGCAGGGCAGGGTTGCCTGCACTCCTTGGGCCCTAGCTACTCCCAAGGAAAAGGTGAAAGCTGCCCCACAGCCCCCCCAGTATTCCCAGGGGCTGTTTGTCTGTCAGGTCCTGTCTGGGGCTGTCAGTCTCTTCCCCAGGGACACTCACAGCCTGGAGCTGGGACAGGCTGGGCAATGGGCACTTGGCCATGGGGTGCCTGGTAAACCCAGCTCAGCCCCACTCAGACCAAGGGCAGCCCAGCCACCCCTGGGACCTGACACAGCCCCACGCCTGCCCCCAGCAGTGGCAAATATAACCACGATTACAGTACCATCTACACGTGTTTTAAGGACAAAGTGGATATTTCTCCGTGTCTGTGTCTTGTGGATGTGTTGCAAGTGTGCATCTTTTGGGGATGCTGCACATCCATGCTACGTAACACATGTGGATGGACCTATTCGTGCTTTGTTTGCTTGTGTATAGGTATGGTTGAAACATAAATATTTTTTGGTAATTGACTTGGTGGATTTTTTGGGGCTTTTTATGGTTTGAGGAGTAGACTAAAGACAGTTAAATATTTATTAAGAGGGTGTTAAATTCAACTAATTATTTTTCACTTAAAGCACAGAGGCTGACCAATGATTTTGACAGTGAGTAAACGATAGCTAGTTCCTTTGCTAAACTGTGTGCAGTAAAAGCACAAGCAAAAAGCACAATGACTTCTGAAACCTAGAAGTGAAGGGTACATTAATTCAGTACATTCAATGAAAATTTTCAAGTGATATCCACATGCTTTCTTTAATAATTAGAGTACCCTATCTCTTTAGGCATATGAGGAAAGGTTGGGGGGGGGGTGTTTGGATTTTTTTGTGGCAGTGGGTTTTTTGGATGATGGTTTGGTTAAATATGCATTGCTGTGTAGGAATGCAAAGAAGTTGCTAAATGGGAGGCATCAGAGTAGATGCATCACAGAGTAGAGCATAAGTCCTCTCTCCGTACTTCTGGGATTCCTGTTAGCATGCTGTGTTCAACATCTTAGAAAAGAATGATTAAAATTGCTAGGGAAGTGGAATGATCCCTTTTTATGAGGGAAGTTTCTGAATAAATATTTTAACTGAGAGGTAGAAGAAATTATAGTATCTGCAAATGTTAAATGTTACATACTGATATGTAAACCAATTGCTTCTTCAGTAAAAATCACAATAAAAAGGGAATCTTTTATATAATAAGCAATTAAAGAATGTGAAGAATGTAAAGAAAACCTGAAACAAAAAGCCCAAAGCCCCAACAAACAGAAAAAATAATTCCCACTATCAAAACTGGGGAATTTGTTATGGAATGCACCTTTTTCCCCTCTTTCAATGAGCCTGGCACTATCTGTGAACCTCCATGCAAAGGTTCACCTTGTTGCTGACTTTGAATCTCTAGCTCCTTCTAGCAAGTGGCACAGGAGCACTGCTGAAGTCTCAGCTGGGTCTGCTGTCAAGGTCAAGGTCTACTGGTGCAGAAGGACAACCACATTACACATTAGACTCTACACAGACCTACCCAGGATAAAGAAGGCCTCTACCAATAGAAAAGAGAGACCACAGTAGCAAGCACCAGGCTGAAGCACTCCCTGCATTGACTTGCAAGGGATGAGATCCTTTCAGGTCCTGTGCTGGATTGCCAGACCTCAGAATTAGGTTCTATTAGTCTTATGTCTAGTTTGAAAGGTTAATTATAATTTGATTGGACTATTTCAGGACTAAATGGCTGATCTGACTGATAAATGAGGATATATTTCTAAAATTAGATAAGAAAAAATACTCAGAAAAACAGTTCCTTAGTTACACATATGCTACACTGATTAAAATTCAAGTCTGTGAAAGATGAAATCCTAGCATGCTTTGATCTGCTTTGTTATTTGTGACAATATAGAGGGATTGTATCTGTTCTTCCCATTGTCCATGTAGAATATAAGCAACGAAATCTTTACAGGAGACATGAGATGTGATCATTTGTATGTTAGATGTATTAATTCTCTGAAATGTGATAGCAAGAGCTATTTCCCATCTAAGTAACTGATTGTATAATTAAAGTATTCCAAATAAGCTTCATCTTTTTAAATATCAGCTTAGTATACACTTCATCTATTGGCTCATTGCTAAGAATTTTTTTTTTTAAAAAAAAAGTTATTTCAGCTATTTCGTTTCCTTTTTCTGGCTTACATTTTCAGCAGTCCTATCAAAGGCAGCTTATTCCACTGAAGAGTCTATTCTCTTCAGAATTTTTATATATAGACAAACCCATTTGTTTACACTATGTAAAGAAATAAAAGAGAGCAAGAAAATATTTGTCACCGCAATACTCTGTACTACTTTCCTTCATAGTGTGTTGAAGTTAACAGCAGCGCTGATATTTAAAACATTTTCTCTAGGGATGTCAAAGAACTATGTGCATTACATAGACACAATACAATTTTGATAAGCTTTGCTGTGGTAGAAAGGGCCTATCGCCATTCTGTGTTTCTGAAGTTTAAAAAATAAATAAGAAGATTTAAATCTAACTTACTTACAAATCTAACTATACTGAGAAAACAAGCCTAACTGCCCATGCACAGAATTAAGCATGAAGCTATTGCCAGCTATTGATCCATTAGTGTCACCCTTTGTATATTAAACAAGTACAAATTTAATACTTCAATAATTTCACCGTCCCATCTCCCATCTCATCCTCCAGAGTTCTAATTTCCTCCGACTGATTCTTTGCTTTGATAGTAATGAAAAATCTTTTGAGTAACAGTTTTTATCTATAACAATTCACATTCTTACTTCTACTTATTTCACATACCCTTTGACTGTGTTCTTAGGCAACTTCTAATTCTTAAGCATGTTTACTTTCTGTTTCAAAGATGACATTAATTACTTTTTTCAGATCTATTCCTTGTTTTTAGAAAATACAAATGTAAGTAAGAGCTCAGCTAGGATTTCTACTTTTATGCCTCTAACATTTCCGTTTATAAAGAAAATGCATATAGGAACTATTGACATAAAATATAAATAGATGTACATTTGTCTCTTGTTTATATTAAGGTGATAACATGTTACCATACAGTATTGCAAAATTATCAACAGGTCTTCTTTCACTTTCTAAAGGTATTTAAAAATCCATTTCTTAGTTTTTAGTTTAGCTGCTAAAAACTTCAGGCTAAAGGCTATTCATGTATAAATTTGTATTTTAAGGCATCCATCTGAACAAGTGTGTTTAGTTTTGATTCTTTTATTCATTTTTTATAGTAAGGCTTATATTGTATCATAGTACCAAAAAAACCCTGTTTTTTCTCTTGTTTTGTTTCCCCCCATTCTGAAAGGTTGTTTTTAATAAAAATTAGATTAGTGAAGCTATTGTTTCAGTGGAAAAGCAATGACTGGCACATTTTTATCATTAAAAAGAATTTGCTGCTAACTTTGTTATTCCTACCTCTAAATTTTTTAAATGCTCTCACTTTACAAGGCAGTGTGTAAAATGTAATACTAGAGAGGTAGTGAAGGCCAAACAGATGAAAACATTAACACAGAATTCATCCCACTAAATGTACTTAAAACAGTAAATCAAATGCTATAGAATCGTTGAAACAGATCTTCCTCCTCAGAGAGAGAAATCTTTCTGTATCAAATAGTTGTAATATCTGATGTTATCATTACAGCTCTTCTGGACAGTTGTGAGAGGTGCTTGGAATACAAGATCAGTGATTTTATCTCTTTCAGCTTTCTCTATGTTTAGCTTGTGTCCAGGGCTATACTGTAGTGCTTGCTCTATCACCCAGTGTCCCTTCCCCTGCTGAAAATGGAAATCAGGAAAAGCTCTTATTGAGACTTTTTTCATTATTGGTGCATTTATGAATGCACTTATCCAACCACTTGGAGTACTATCTTCAGCTCTGGGACCCCCCAACATAAGAAGGACAGGGACCTTTGCAGCAAATCCAGAGGAGGGCTAAGAAGATGATCAGAGGGCTGGAGCACCTCTGCTATGAAGACAGGCTGGGAGAGTTGGGGTTGTTCAGCCTGGAGAAGAGAAGACTCTGTGGAGACCTTCTAGTACCTGAAGGGGCCTACAAGAAAACTGGAGAGGGACTTTTGACAAGGGCATGTAGTGACAGGACAAGGGTTAACAGTTTTAAATTGAAAGAGGGTAGATTTAGACTAGATATCAGGAAGAAATTCCTGACTGTGAGGGTGGTGAGACACTGGAACAGGTTGCCCACAGAAGCTGTGGCTGCTCCATCCCTGGAAGTGTTCAAGGCCAAGCTGATGAGGCTTTGAGCAACCTGCTCTAGTGGAAGGTCCATGGCAGAGGGGCTGGAACTTGATGATTTTTAAGGTCACTTCCAACCCAAACCATTCTGTGATTCTATGATTCTATGATTTATGTTCTCAGACTCTAGTAAGAGACTTATAACAGCTTTCAGAGGGGACACCTAAAGGATTTTTTTCCTCTGCCCGGCTACCTACTCATAAAACACAGAGAAAATAAGTTACCTCCAAGATTCCCAGCCTTCATATGTATCTGAAAGGAAATGATCAAAAAGCTGCTAGGAGAAGATGTTGGACACTGGGGGAGACAGACAGCTGATGCCTCACTTAAGTTCAACAGACTATAGTCAAAACAAGTTAAATATGAAGTAATACATCTTATGTGTAGACTGTATATCAGATATTTCCCCTTTGCATTTTTTAAAGTAACTACTATAAGACTGACAGAAATTGCATCTTTTAGTAATTTTTATTCTCCAGAAATCCAGACAAAGTAAATTTTGAACACATTTTATCCATCTGTAAATGCAAAATTGTTTCAAAAATGTTCTTTTCCATTTATAAAGATAAGAAATAATCTGACACCAGAAGCAGAATAAGCTAGATGATTATAAGTGAAAATTCATTGTGACATATGTTTTAGCTTTTGAAATATCATCTGAGTAGTGCTCTTGGTAAACATGGCTGAAAAATAATTTATTACACTGTAATAAATTAGATGACCACTGTTTTTCTCAGAGACAGATTAATTATAGAGCAGTCACAATTCCTGGCATATGAAACTACTATAAACTGCAGTATCTATTATAGTGATCAGTAGCCAATGGAACTCTTAGTATCTATATAAATCATCCAACACAGCTACCAGTATCTACTAATTGGAACAGTCATTTTTTCTTACTGCTCCTGTTTTCAAAACCACATTATATTACTCAAAGTCCAAGTTCAAAGTAGTATTTTACATAAAATGGTTCACAAAGATGAGTACTGCAATATTAATGATCTGACTTCTCTGGTTTTGCTCTTCATCATGACTGCAGGACTGGCTGCACTTTTTTTTTATCTACTTGAATGCAGAACAACATGTGTTAGAAGTATTCTTCCAACTCATATGAGGACTCAGAAGCAATTTTCCAGGCCACTCTCCATGCACACAATTCTTTATCTGATTGAGCTTTAACTACATTGCTCCTTGTTTCAGAAAAGTCTCATGGCAATGCTGCTTAAAATACAATAAGTACAGCATGTAGTTAATTTTGATTTAACCATCAGGAAATAATATTTTTAGTTAAAAAGTAGTTCAAAATAATTTATAAGCATGCTAGGTTTCTTCAAGTAATTTTCTCACTAAAAAAAAGAAAAAATACTGTTTTTCTCTCATACCTTGGCAGAGAAAACTTAAGCTCCTTAGATACTAAAAAATTAAAAACTAAGTTAGCCTTAGATTATTTTATCTTTCCAGAAGTGCTATTGTTTAATGATCTTACCAAGCTTAACCAAGTAGAAATGTGTCTTCTTTCTCAGATTGCCTTGCCCAATCCCTTAAACAAAAGCCCTTGAGAAAATGCTTTGGTGACAAATTCACTCATTCATGTCAGGTTCATAACTGGTCTGAGACTGATCTTGCGAGCTGGGACAGCATGCTGGAGTTTGCATCTTTCCCATGGATCATCTTAGACTGCAGCAGAATACCCTTTAAACCAAGCTGCTGCAGTTTCAACATTCCTCTTTGGCTTTGGCATGTGTTCTTGTCCTTACCTCCTGCTGTGTGATGGTCTTGCTACCATCTACAATGCAACTACAAAACGTCCTTCAGTAAATCTCTTCTATACAAGCTGGTAAGATTTGGAGTGAGGTTTTACATTTCTAGAATGAATAGTTTTTACTTATGAAGGGGCAATTTCCAGGAAGAATTGTTTATTTCTGTTTCAGACATGTTGGGAATGCCCCTGCAGTACCTAAATACCACTAAGGCTGGAAATTTTCTTTCCTGTATTTTTGCCCCCTTCTCTGCTAGGAAAAGGATGAATAAATAATCTCGCTGATAATAATTGTCTTGTTTAGGAGGACAGTATGCTAGCCTTTCTGGTTTATTCCTATCCATTCTTGCTTTACCTCAAGTTTGTCTAAACTTCACTGATACATGTTAAGGTGAAAATAACCTCCACAAAAACCAATAGTATAGTGTGCTTCTAGGAATAGAATAATTATCTTATTCTTTTGTTGCAGCTGCAAGGGCAAATTGACACATGTAAAACTGAAAAAATGACCTTTCAACATCAGCTTGTCGGGATATGCACTCTGGAATAGTTGTTTCCTTTGTGCTTTCAAGCCTGAGTGCCCTTTCCCCACCACTTTAAAGTTATGTTTGGACTGCCAGGTAAGGTAAGAAACACTAAAACTCCTTCATTGAGCTCCACATATCAAAACATCTAGTATCTGAGTTAGCTTGTTTCTTACTGGCTTGGAGTTGTTCACCTTGTTACAGAGCCAGCACTATAGGCAAATCCTTAAGACTCAGCTTCTGGGAATCATATCATCATCTTGGCATCTATTTTTATAATAGCCTTTTTTACTTTTTTTAAGAACATTAACAAATATATCTTTATATAATTCACTATTTTATCACATTGACTGCTTTCTGGGAACCTCAAATGCATCACTTGATATGTACTGTATAATTTGGTAATTTACTTAAATTAGAACATTCAGTAAGATATTCATGAAAGTGGCCTTTTGTTGAGATAGACCATCCATTTACTTAAAGACAGGGCTGCAGCACTCGCAGGTATAATCCATTAGGCAAGCTAATTGACATTTGGACCAACAGATTTTTCATGACCTCTCCTGCATGAATCTTGGCAAAGGCTACTGGTCAAAGTATCAATTCTCACATCTACTGGGTGACAACTACAAGTAAATTAAATGTATTTTTAATAGAACACTCGGTCTAAGTGACCCTATCTCAATGAGTAGATGCTGCCATGAATATTTATTTAGTACTGCCTTTAATGGAACCTAATACCAAGGGGCATGTACATTACAAAGAAGTCGAGCCCTGTTAATTATCCAAACCCACCACTTATAAGAGATTGCTGGGAAAAACACAGTTTGCCAGATTTTTATCTACCACCTGATGATTTATTGCTCTTAGTAAAATGAATTGCATGTCAATTTTTGTGGTACAAATATAAGTTACAGTATGGCGAATTTCTTATCTGAAATTAGATCTTGATTCAGCAAGCTTCTTCCTGTGCTTATCTTTATGAATATTCTGCCTCTGAAACATCCTATATGAAAATAGGCTAATGTCTGTACAGGTGTATAATGGATTGGGGACTAGAAGTGGAAAGTACAAAATCTTTATTGAGATACTTTGGCTGCACTTTCCTAGGTACTACAAAACAATCCATATATTAAATCAGAGGGACAGTCAACAACACAGATAATCTTAAAAAAGAAATTCTGTTAGCTGGTTATAGTACCTGGCTTTCTTTGCCAAGAATAGGAAGATATCATTATTTCTGCAGGTATCTGTGAAAGAGACTGCTGAAATTGTAATGGTATCCTTTCCTTATTGCTACATATGCCTTCTATGCCCAGCACTCCCTTCATCAAATGCTTATAGGGAATCTGGATATTTTCTGCAGGAAGGTCTCTTGAGTTAAATAGAAAACTAAAGATTAACTAAAGATTTCTTTCCATAAATTTATTTTTTTTTTTTTAAATGTGGATAGAAGTAAGAGCAACTATAAAAGAATATTCTTTCTAATCCTAAAATATGGGAGGTTGTGTAGTTCTTCAACACAGCATCATTGTTCATTTGAAACTATGCTGAAAATAAACACTTCCTTGAATTTACACTGCCTGCTGAAACATTGCTACTTCTAGTGCATACTTTAGCAATACTGTCAGAATGTATCTTTCTACGTTGCATTTTATTTCCCCAATTAGTGTCTTGATGGCATTTCCACTGGAGATTTATTTCTTGTCTATTTAGATGAGATAATGGGTCATTCAAGAAGTGTTTACTTTCCAGAAACAGAATAAATATGTATGTTATATCCATGGAATAAAACTTTTTCGTATGTTCAATTACATGGGCCATCAACAACTGAACTACTAATACTACTTCACATTAAGAGTACAACATTTTTCATTTTGATCTCATTTTATTAAAGAATTCTTAAAACCAAACATGATGAGATCAGCAACTTCAATTTCATGTACATAATGAGATGCTCAAGAATGTGGTAGAAGCATATGTTGGAAACACTACAGCTTCCTTTCCCATGTTACTGAGCGGGAAGGGAAAAAGGGGATGCAACTCTGAAGGAAGAAGATTCAGAAATTAGAAAAGGGATTCACAGCTGGTAAAGAAAAACAACCTCTGAATTGCAAGAAAGAGTAGAGAAGAAAGGATGCAAAAAAAAAAAAAGTGAGGGCTCTAGGGAGAAGAGATAAAAGTAAACATATCTGAAGGAAAAAAAAAAATTCCAACTGATTCTAAAAGTAATGGAATATCTAATAGGATCTGTCTAAAAAAGCAACATTTTGGCAAGATAGGAACAAAAAAAAAAAACCCTGACCTAGTTATTTGTGTTTTCCAAAGTTTACAAAAGTTTGGGTGTCTATCAAAAGTTCGGATATTGCAAGGGACGGGAATTGCACTGTTTTCCAGTATCCTGTGGTTTTGAAAAAAAACTATAGTTGAATCCTAAGAAAGACTTTTAAACCTTCACAAAAAAAACCTAAGTTCTTCACATGTACACAGAAATGTAGTCCTAGAATACTTGATAGCATCTTCTCCAAAGAGAATGCCAAGATGATGGAGCTCTGACAGTTCTCTTGAAAGCAAGATGGGTGCTAATTTACTTGAACACACTGGGTGTGAAACACAGCTGTCAGATGGCAGTGAGGAAAGAATTTTTGCCTGGCTTCTCTGTGGCTTTCAAAACTGTGCACTCAATAGAAAATATTGATTATAAAACATGTCTTTGGGTCAGCCACTGAAATTTAAAGGACGTTTCAGTCTTTGTATTGCACTAGACTGAGGATGCAGAGACAGATTTGCATGTGTTTGGAGCAGTTTATGGATCCTTCTATCCTGATCACATTGGCAAATTATTTTGGCAATGAAATATATTTAGTATTTCATAACTGGACTGGACAGAAAAGGAAAAACAACAACTTTTCTGATCATAAGCTTCAAAAAAATCTTTTGAATTGTAAGTCACTGCTCACTGTTGAAATCAGCTATAACTCTCTTGAAGACACAGTGAATAATTGCAAAGATGTTTTGATAAAAAAAGCAGAGGTTAAGGTCTACTTTCCTTTTTCCTAGGCAGCAGCAGTAAATTTTAACTGTTTTAAAATTAAGGTGTATAACTGTGCTGGTTTGGGCTGGAATAGAGCTTTCCTTCTTAGTAGCTAGGACAGCATTGTGGTTTGAATTTTGTATGTGATTTGATATGAGAACAATGTTGATGGTATACTGATGTTTTTTAGTTTTTACCAAGAAATCAGGGACATTTCAACTACCTGTGCTTTGCTAGTGTGCAGGTGCACAAGAAGCTGTGAGGGATCATAGCCAGGACAGCTGACCTCAACCAAAGGAATATTCCATACCATATGATGTCATGCTCAGTATAGCAGGAGGAAGAGGGGGAATATTTAGAATAGTGGTATTTGCCTTCCCGAGTAACTGTTACGCGCGATGGAGCCCTGCTGTCTGGGAGATGGCTGAACACCTGCCTGTCGATGGGAAGTAATGAATAAATTAATTGTTTGGCTTTTGCTTTACCTATTAAACTGTCTTCATCTCAACCCACAAGTTTTCTCACTTTTACCCTTCCAGTTCTCTCCTCCTCCATCCCACCTGGGGCAGGGAGTGAGTAGCCATGTGGTGTTAGTTGCAGGCTGGGATTAAACCACAACAGTAACCTAAACTTTTTGTCAAGAAGAGTATCAGATGTAATTCTGCAGAGGACAGGAAAAACAGAATTTCCAAGTTTCAGAAAATTTCGACATCAACTATTTCCCATTCTCATGTTAATTTTAAAATACATTAAACAGCCAGATCCAAGAGAAGGCAGCTAGTCAAATACTGAATTTCACTTACGGTGAGGGACATAGCACATAAATGAGTCTTCACAACTATTTTCAGAGTCATTCTTGTTGAACTGGCTCAGAGCAGAACAGTTTTGTTCAGTCCACTAACTATACATGGTATGTAGAGTTCAACATAGATCACATACTTAGTTTTGGTTTTGTTAATGGAACACAAAGTAGTAAAATATTATCTTGTCCTATAAAATATCCCATTTTCTGTGATTCTTGTTCAACTAAAAAATAATTTTGATGGAGAGTTTCTATTAAGAAGTTCAATTTGGAGTGTTTCATGTTTCAAAGAAAAATTATGCTTCTCATATGAAAAGACAAAATCCTTTTTTTCTGAAGTGCAAATTGTTTTTTTAGTTTTGTCAGGTGTTGCTGTTTCCAAAGTTTTCATAGCTTTTCAGATAAACTTTGAAATATTGAAAACAATTTAAAACCCAAAAATGTTTAGAAGAAATATTTCTTAATACACTTGTATCCCAGAGACATTTTGCTAAAGCATTAGTCCTTTCCCAGCTTAATGAAATACAGCATACACTGCCTCAATTTGTGAGGCATTTAACTGTTCCATTTTCCTATTTACTGTGGGTACTTCATGGCGTTTCTCACCTGTTATTGCTGAGATTCTGACACCATTAAGTTTCAAATGGTGTCCAAGTTCTCCTTGAGCAGCTTTACTGATGCAGTTCTCTATCCAGCACTGCTATTGCCAGCTGGCTAAATGGGGATCTCTTTAAAGAGAGAAGTATCAACAAAAGACAGTCCAAAGTGCTTTTTGCTTACATTGTCTTTTGTATGCAGAAAGATCTGCCACTTACCAAATGGGTATGTAAATCAAATTATTAGAATTAGATTATGAGGTAAATAAGGTTCTTGAAATAAAAGTGCTAATGAAAAAATGTATGTGAAACTATATAATTAAGATAAAAGGCACCACTCCAATTATTACCTGTCTAGTTTATAAACTTACACACCTTTCATGACATCTGATTTTGTATTTACATAGGATCTTTTTTTTAGGTATCAGATTATCCCAACAGCTTAAGCAGTATGCACTACAGCTCCCAAATAATGGGATCCTAAAATGCAGATATTTTTTTTTGCTATCTTTTACAACAGCTAAAAGTCAGAGTGACAGTTCAAATGGTGAAACTTTTGTTGGGTATTTTTCACTAGCTATCCTTATTTACCCACTTTTAAAATGAATTTATATGTAAAAAAGAATAAAGTTGATAAACAATATGACTCATTCAGATAGGAAAACAGGACCAGAACAGAGCTTTAACAGACTAGGGTAGTGTTTGTGGAAGCATATATGAAGTTCAACATTTATATTACAGTAGTTCATAATGACTAACCTTGTTCCACTAGACTCCAGACAGTAACTGTACTCTAAGAGTGAAACACCACTTTTAACATTCACAAAATTTTAAAATACACATTGAGTTTCTGATTATTGTTTTTCTACTCTAACTCTGTAATGCTGCAGAATAATCACTTGTTCTCATCAGTTCAGAATGTAGGTGAGTGCCTACTTTTCTGATGCTGAATCAAGTTGAGATCAGGTGTTCCAACCTGAAAAAAAACAATTACAGAATCACAGAATTCCTGCCACTTAATTTCCCAGCCCTCTGTTTCTGTGTTTTGTAGAAGAATTGGGTTAGGGGTGTCATGCTGTGGTCACCAATGTGTCCTAGCAGCACTTTCATAAACAATTTCAAAACAGTTTTGTGATCCAAAGACTGTGTCATGTTTTTTAGGGGACTTTGTTTTCCTGTTCAGAATTTCAAAGAAGAGACAGTATTGCAGAATCATAGAAAAGCCTTGGTTGGAAAAGACCACTAAAATCTCAAGTTCAACCATTAACCTAACACTGCCAATTCACCACTAACCCATGTCCCTCAGCACCACATCTACACATCTCTTAGTAGAAATATGTACTTTACTTGAGACAACCCATTGATTAAATCTGTCCTTTCAAACACTCATTGAGCTCACAACTGTAATGCTTCAAATATGAGATGAAAACTAGCACAGCTAGCCAGTGGAGATTTCAGTTAGCTCTGCAGATGTGTCAAGACAGTTGTATATTAATTAATCTAAATTAATCGTGAGATCTTGTCTTCCCCTTTGCTCTATCATTTTAGTTTTATGAGGATGCTGTTTGACAGTTACTTGTACAATATTTTAGCTGCTGCTCTTTCATTGTGCAATACAATGAAGTCACAGTTCATAACGGGATCTTTCATACACTACTGTACTAGAATGGCTGGAATTTAAATCACATTGTATAGAAATTGCAGTAAAAGTAATATTTCACTAGGACTATGCATGTCTAATTAGGAATGCAAGATTAAAGTATTCAACTGACATTGATTTCCTTTAAAACAAACAGGGCATCTTCTCTCAATTGAACTGAAAGGGAGTTTTTTCAGAAATTTATCACTTCAGAAGAATATCTTTCTTTTCATAATCTTTTTGTACAGTTGACATTATTTTAAGGCTTTGAAAATGCTAGGATGTTTGGAGAAAATGTCACCATCATAATTACAGTTTCTAAAACTCAAAAGTTAGGTTTAATATATACTTACAATGAAAAATGTAGGCCAATTTTCAGATTTTAATAGAATGTTTCTGAAATATTACAAAGTATTCATATTAACAGCAAACAGAGGGTTTCAAGGTGGTGGAGATCAAAACTTTTTAGAAGAAATCCTGGGATAGGAAAACTTTTGCCTTCTTACAAAGGCAGCAAAATATTCTTTTAAATACATAGTATAATATTCTTGATCACTTCCATATTAAAAAAAAAATCTGAATATTTGAGATCTCATGTCAAAAAGAATATGAGCTCTGCACACCTGAGAACATTTTTTAAGAATCAAATACTTTCCCTTTTAGTAAACAAAGTGTATGGAATAGTAGCCCCTGTTGGTATTTTTGTAAATAAATCAACAATCAAATGTAATCCTTTTCATTACATTTAATGATCACTTGTTTTACTAACATTTTCCATGAAAGTATAGTGAAGACTGTCAAAAATGTATTCTCTGAGACATCTTAAAGATTATTTTCATGGAATTTTCATCTTAATGAATGTCTAATATGAATTCCAAACAGACTTATAACATATAGCACTTTTGTTCTAGAATCTCAGCACAGCTCCATAGCCAAAATTTCATTTAAATGACAAAATTAATTGTCTGAATGTTTAGAGACTTTAAGAAAAATTTACTTTAAAAAAAATGAAGCATTTATTACTTTAGTAAGAACAAAGATTTAAAATGTGTTATGACAACTTTTAGAAAGTATACTTGTCATTTACTTTGAAGATACATATGCTCTAAATACTGTAGGTGAAAGTTCATTTTACATTTTTGCTCAGTCTTTTGAAATATGGAGGGGTTTAGTGTCCTGACTTTTTTCACATTGTATCCTGAGTCTCCATTGTTCTGGAACTCCTCCTATATTAAACTTGCCATTTTTTAATGCATAGTCTATTCCTATTGAATGACAGCTCTGGAAATAAAGTGCACTCAGAAACATTCATATTAAGGCATATTGTAAAAAGCTCTGAAACAACAATAAAACATACAGCAAAAAAGGTCCAAAACTCTGACACATAATTGGAAGAGCTTCTAAAGACCAATAGTGAGAAATTATCTTCATTACTGTAAATCAGGAGCAAGTTATGTGTCCAAGATCACATGAAGGCTTGTCTAGAGTCAGAAGTTTAAAAGTGTCATCTGGAGCATGATTTCCATAATTATTCACCATTCTTTTGGGGTGGGGGGGGAAGAAAATCACAAGAGGATTACATGACTTGCCCAGAGCTGAAGGCAGACTAGCAAAAAGCTTGAGACGGTTCATTTTCTAAGCCCCAACACAGTTCTGCCTATTTTACAGTACTTGGAGAGGAAGTAGAGCTCTGGCATGAAGCAGAACAAGACAGTAGTCCTGCACAGCACATGCTGCAGCATCTCAATATCTAAATTGATTGGAACAGGAGTTTCTATTTCTTGAAAAAAAATGAATTTTTTGTGTTTAGCACCCAGCAAATCTCTTCATTCCTGAAGTTACAGTGCTTTTCCAGTCAAGCCTTGAGTCATTCTTTCTTGTTTGAAGCATTATTCTAGTCCTTCTCTGCCCACCTTTCATCTTGCTCTTTTTGACTTTTCTCAGTATATTATGCAAGTCACACAGACGTCATAGATGTAACATTAAATCCTTCTGGCAAGACAGGCTAGTACTTAACATATTTCAAAAGATACTATGGCATACAGTAGCATACATGTTGCACCTCGAACAAAACAGGAAATCTCAAGGCCAAGACACAAACTGACATTTTCTGAGTACCCAAACAGAAGCTTATGTGGAAGATGGTGGTCTTTCAAAAAAAAAAAGCTCAAACTGCAGCAACCCTCAAAAAAGCCTTTAGGCAACTCATATAAAAAAGGAAAATCTCAAGTCTACAAGGTTTAACATAGTATTTTGGCATCTAATTAATAAAAGCTTTTTTTTTTTTTTAGTTTGTCTTAAATTTTATCCAAAACACACTATTCTGTCATCTTGCAGTCAATGGAAAATAAACAGATCAACAGTTCCTCACAAGATCTCAATGCTTGGTCCAAACTAACATGTTCCTTTTATTTCAGGTTTTCCCTGCACTTTTCCCTCTTCGCCATCCTCTCTCCCTTTTACGTGATTTCTACCAAATTTGAAGGGAAAAATAAAACAGGAGTCATATCCACTAAGAATTTAAAACACTCATTAAAATAAAACATTTACAGTATTCTTAGACGTTGTCTCTGTTTGGGTTTTTATTTGTGCACTGAAGGAAATTCTGTTACAGTACGTGAATATCATCCAAACACGTAGGTGCTTAAAAGCAGTCATCAGGCCTTCATCGTGGTAGATGTTATAAAGCAGAAAAGCAAGACAAACCCTGCCTTCAGATATTTAGTTTAATTGTCTCTGGAATCTATATTAGACTCAAGGCAGCTACAGTTTTACAAGGGGACACAGTGAGTTTCTATTCTTTCCCTGCACTGTTCAATGCAATGTGTTGGAGATCTTGTAAGAGCTTTGTGTCTATACTGACTTTTTTTCTGTATGCTTTGGGTCCAACCCCTCCAGTCCAGCTAATTACAACATAAACCTCTACAGTACAGAAAATAGCCTAAATTTCTGTGGAATTGAGTATAGACTTACTGTTAAGAAAATCTTTTTTGTTTGTTTTTTTTTTTTCCCAATGAATAAAAATACAAAGCACAGGAAGAAATACCCTGACTGCTCCTCTTTTCTGGGCATGTTATCCACCTCCAGTAGTTTCAGGGAGGTGTGTGATGGCTAAGATGATAGCTGCCTGAGGTAGGACTATATGAGCACTTTCCACATCAATTGTGTTTTACAGCCTGCTTTTATTTGAGGAAGTGATAGATGTGAATGAATAAGCTCTGCACAGAGAGAACATTGCCAGAATTATTTTGTCATCTCTGAAATTATGGTATTTATACACTCAGACACAGCTCTAGATAACACACATATATTCTACTGGAAAACCTCCATGCGTCTTGCAAAACAAAAAGAAACAGCAAAGATGGATTGAAACACAAAGACATCTCCATTTGCTTGTAGAGACAGTCTCTCATCTTTTCCAAGGAGAGTAAAAACCTATTTCATCCAGACTGCCATGGAGAGGTGCCTTAAAGTATATGTAAAACCAAACGGTCTATAGATCACATCCTAGGTTGCTATTGTTAAAGCTAATAGAGCAGAAATATTTCTGCTTCATGATAAGAAGTAGTTAGCCACAGCAATTTAGTTATATGTGAAAAGGACCACGAACAGAAGAAAAAATACAGATGAAGAATAAAGGCAATTTGATTAAGGAAATATTTAAGCTATTTAACAAATGTAGATTCCCTTTCTCTCAAAATCTTCAGAGCAGGGCATTTCTGGACAATATGCCTTAAACTGAAATTCAGCTTGCTACTGGAATAGAAAAAAACCTTCTACTAAACAAATAAACAAGCAAAACCCAACAACAAGGAAAAAAAACCACAAAACTACCAAATAATCCAAAGCTGTGTGTTTGTGTGAGAGGAAGACATAAAAAACTGAACAATAATGAAGCTATTTAAAAACTTTTCTATAAACTGAACTACCCAAGTGTATTCTTTAAAATTTCAGAAAGCTGGAAAGAGACGAAGTCAAAACACTTGGAAAACCTGTATAGAAACAGGTGTACATACACAGCAGGTATGGTAATACAAAGCTGAATTACTTGATCATGATGCAAATACATGCTCCTCCCTCAAGGCTCTCACATTTCCCCAATTTCAAGAGCAATAATGGTGACTTTTGTTCTCTGGTTCAGAGATACTTGTGTGTCAGCAAGCTGGTGTGCTGAATTGCACCTCAAGAACAGAACTGGAAAGGTGTTGAGGTGCCCTGCCTTTCACAGGAATTTTTTAGTCATAATCTCCCAGCTTGGATGAATGCTGCATCTCTGAGACAAACTTTTTGACAAAGGAGAGACAACTACCCAGCAAGATCAACTGTACTGCTTTCCTCTAGGCAACATTCTTGTCACAAACAAATCATAATATAATAAACCAATTTTACTCAGTAACTACTGAGCTCTATTTAGTTTTTTTTTCCATTTCAGGTCCAAAAAGCTTTGAAAAATTAAGTTTATAATTCAGCTATATTTAATGATGTCAGAAACTTTAGTTGTCCTGATAAATCAAAAAAAAAACATCCACCCCCAAAAAAACTGACCAGCAAACCAGGAAGAGGCTGTAGAAGTCTGAAGTTTAGAGAAACACATACTATGCGAATTGGGATTGTTTAGTACTTAGTTCCAGTTTCTTGCCTACTCCTAATGAAAAGTAAAGTAGATTGCTGACATTGCCTATGATGTCAGTTTTCATACCATAACCATTCTTAAAACTGGATGATTCTTTCTAGATCAATCAGACCGGTCATTATTATCAACAGTATTATTGCTGCCAATTAAAAAGCAATACTTTGAAGGGGGAAAAAAAAAAAACAAACCACAACAAGCTTTTTCTGTATCCTAACAAATTTCATTTTTCTCATGAATAGAACATTATTCAGTTTCACTAGATTTTGATGCACAGACTTCCCCATGTTTCTTTACAAATGAATGCTTTTCAAGTAAGTCATTAACTATATGAGCTTCTCATCTCACAAGTTACACTTTGAGGCTACCTACAAATTAATCCTGTGTACTGAGATACTCTGGACTTCCTTTTTTTCCTTGAATTATCTGCACTTGATGAGACAGCAAGGCTAAGTGGGAGTGCTGCCTTCCAATGAAGTCTCTGAAAAATAACTAAGGATAATTTTTTTCATGGTTTTCAATCCTGGAAGTGGCATACTAAGAACTGCAGCTGCTATTGTTTTGACATAAATAGGATTCAAATAAATTTAAATACATCATCTGGGCTAACTCATGGCTTTTCAAAACACCACTCCCTAGCACCAAAGTACCAAAACACTGACCCAGAACCCTTTGGTGTTGATGGAAACATCCAAAGTAATGTCATCCAGTGGAAGACCTGTACCATTGATTCACTGTAAAATATTTCAAAGTGTTCTAGAGAGATTCAACAGAGAACAGCTTTAAAAGCTTACTTCTGCTAATTTATACTTCCAATTCATCACGAAAAAACCCTACTATTTGAGGAAGAAACACCCCAACAAGAACTAAATGAAAAAAAGTAAGAGTGTTCTTAGGAGGCTCTTTATCATTTCATGAAAATGAAGTACTTTGCTGAATTCTTTGTATGACGGATACAAATTGTGGAACAGAAGTTTGCAATGCAAACATTTCTCACTTAAATTGAATGAGAAATAAACTAGTTAGCTGAGATCACAAGAGGTTCAACAAAATTAATACTACTAGATTTTCCAGATGAAGAGTTTTTCATGTATATGTTGATCAATCACTGTGAACTCATTTCAAGCTCAGAGGACCAAAAAAAAAAAAAAGAAAGATCTTGTTCAGCATCATGCAGTTGGTAACCATGCAGATCAATCAAACCAGTACCTCATTACTCATGAGGCAACGACAGGAACTGATGTTGCAATGTTGCACTCGACAGGTTCACAGGCATTACATCTAATAGGAGCATAGTTCAGTGTAAGAGCATTAACCAACAAGCTACACTGCTGTTTGTTTGTAGTTCCTGGAGACATAAAACATACGTGCCACAGGGCAGATGGGTTCTGGGATGTTACAGGTTATACATAGTGGAACTGACATGCTTCAACTCTCAAGTAATTTTTCCTTTGGTAAATGTGTTTGAAGAAGAACAAAAATGTAACGAAATATATTGAACCACCGGGGGATGGGGAAAGCAGCAAGTATGTGGCTGAAGAATTGTTCCAAATAGACGAAAAATTATCTGGGCAAGACTTCTATCTCATGAAAAACATACAAATGCAGGGTAATATATGACCTATATAATTGTCATGATTTCAAGAGACCAGTGTTTCAGCACAGGAATTGGTTTAGATACTGTCAAAATTCATAGGCTGCATGAAGAAAAAGTTTCTAATTTACAAGGTGAATATCCTCAGAGGGGCTTAAATAGCTTTTAATTTGTGTCATTATTATTATTCATTATTTATTATTCATATAGCATCTCACCATCTACCAGCAGGATTGTAGGCATATAATAAACCAAAAAAAAAATGAGGCTAACTTGTACCTTTGTTGACAATAACACAATAGGATGAAGGAATGAAGATATTGAACTACAATTCTATTCTTTTAATTAGTGGAATACTAAAAGCACATCTTCATCATGAGTGATAACATTTTAAAGAAATTAATCCCATAGAAAAGTTTTTCTCTTACAAAACAAAAGAAATGAAAAAAAAAAAGTGTTATTCCATCATGCGTATGTAAGAGTGCAGCAAGAAACACTCACTAATACATAGAAATTACTTAATCCAAAGGAATATTATTCTTATTGTCAACCCTGCATTTTTAAGATCTTTTAAACATTATACAATTACGTAGGCTGTGTTAAAAGCTGAACAGGAAAGAACTGGAAAATACTCTCAGCTTGCAAAGATTAGAGGTGCAGAAGAAAACTGAAGTTGAAGTAGCAGAGCAAGGAAAGAGAGAGGCTTTTAACAAGGAATTTTTGCTAAGACTTCTAGTGAAACATGCAACCTCTCTGAGACAGTTTTCTGCAATCAGAAGTCTTATTTTCCCTGAAAGGAAGTTTGCTTTTCATTCAAATTATTTTGATGGACTGTTAATCTGTTTTTTCCTACATGTATGTTGCCAAAATTACTTTCTGTTGGTGTTATATTTTTTCTTACACTACTGACTTATCTTGATATAAACTCAGAATTATGCATTATTGAACACTACTTGGTACACAATTGAAGGATAATTTCCAAAGTGACACTGAAATTCAAAAAACTTGATCTCAGTGCTACAAACACAGACATGAGTTGTTCCACTAAATTAATTGATCCCTTTATTAAATAGTTAAAACATGTAAAATACTTTCCAATGGAAAATGATTTTGTTAAAATCTTACTTTCACGTATTCTAACAAAATGCTTGCCTGTAATGTACTTTTGCTAGAATGCAGGCATTGCTTTCATAGACTGTGTTGTCAATAAGCATCCTTCACAGGATTTTGGACATAGAGATGCCAGTATCATTAGTATTGGGAGACCCCTGAGTTTACACTCTCTCTAGGATTTTGAAGGGTGTAGCAGCTGATATAGAAAACTGAAAGTCCTGGCCAGATAGCTGCATGATGTCATTCCTGAGAATTAGAACTGATTGTACAAGAAATATCAGATAATTTGTAGATTTCAAAAGTGTGAAAACACACTTTGTGAACATTATCAAAAGTACATGCACATGTAAAAAAATTTACATGTTTTGAACTAGCAGATAAGTTAAAATCAAAGTTAAAAAAAGCCATCGTAAATAATGAAACTGTGTTCTTTTCATAGTTATTACTTAGTTGTAATGTTTTAAATTGTTTTACTCCAGTAAGTGTACTTTGCTTTGCTTCATAAAAAGTAATGAAGCCTAGGAATATAAAACCTCATTGTAGATCTTGTCCATTAAAAGTTTGCTGAGATGCTAGAAGAAAACAGCCGTTACTGAGTGTGGATTGTGTTGTCAATGGATCAGAGAGGTTTCATTGGATACACCTAAAAAACACTCTACTGTTGCATCATTTACGCTGAGGAAAAAGAAGCTGAAACTTCTAGTGAAAAAAAAGTTAAAACAAGCAAGGGAATATTTTGGTTTTATACTTTTTTCTTGAAATTCACCATTATCTTTCATTTCTGTGGAGCTGTTTTCCTTCCTCCTCCTTTTTCTTTTGATGTTTAGGCTGCTTCTCCAGAAGCTTTTATTCTTAATGATTATTTTAAGTATATGCTTTGCTTTAGAAAACATATTTATTCATCAGGCAACTTCTACATGCTGACAGGCTTAATCCTAACTTCTTTTTCCTACAAACTTTGTTTGGTTTCTTGAAATAAAAATCCTTCAATAAATTGCTATATTTGCCCATATCAAAGTCTTATAGATACAGACACTTTGCATTTTTTAATCTTAAATAATCTTTTAACTCTAACATCTCTCGTGCCCCTTTTATCATTGAACATCCCTATTATGGAAATTTAATTTTGAATATGACACTATACAATGTAAAAAAAGCATCACATATTTCCTACTAGTCATTATTACTCAGGATATACAGACACGATTTGAACAAACATCAATTTGGACTGAACCATACCTAATTAAACAAGAGATAAGATAATACAACCCTGTTTCTAAGAAACAAGGGAAAAAAATCAGAAGCAATTCTCACTGAAGCTCAATTTACTTCCCTATGATTAATTTTAATTATTCATATTTAGAGTAGAATATAAACTTTACTCCTACAAAAGAAGATGCATTACAAGTGCAACTTCATTATAGGGTGACATTTTGGCATTAGCATACTCACACCTCGCTATGCCTGAAGAGTTTAATTTCTAAGTTAACCCACAAAGGTTGAGCTTCTTATTTTAGAATTGGGAAATGGAAATGCTCTATTACTCCTGCAGCACTATTTCCAAATCCTTCACACTGTAGTGAAGGCTTTTCACACAAAAATCTACTACAGTGTCTTCAAGTGACTGCCAATCAGGTGTTTGGGGATTTTGTTTCATTGAAGGGTATTTTCTGCTCAGAAAGTCCAGAAACATCCTTTCAACATATAATTCTAAAATTTTTTCAGTGTTTATTTTCTTGATCCTTCTCTCTTTCTTTTTGATTTATAAGTTCTTATTTTTTAAAATTCAGATGTGGTTGATCTAATATATCTGAATAAGCCAGAAAATCACTTCATTAGAGGTATGAAATATGTAATCCTTTGCCCTACTCATGCTTTTGAATAAAATCACAATTTCTACTTAGCCTTTGGATTTCTCTTTTGCTGTAGACCAGGGTAACTAAAGCAGAAGTAAAAAGTATTGCATATCATAACAAAATGAGCCAGGATAGAAAACCTCGCCTACAGATGTAAGCTGTAGAACATTTGCTATTATTTGAGAATGATACTTATGAAATATAATTACAATTTAAAATCATAGTATTTCATTGTAACACGGGGAAGTTCCATATTTTGTGTTCTTATGCTCTTTCCAGTTAGGTTTAAGTATTTGTGGTTGTTAGTCTGAAGCTCTGGAGAGTTAAGGCTCTCCTTATCTACAAAAATGGCTTAACAGATGTAGCACAAATAATGGCAGGATCACTTTTTCTTTCTCAGTACTGGAATAGTCTTATGACTATTTTTCAGAAAATACTGATTAAGGGACCATCCACACTCTAGTACCTCTTTTCTAGTATGGACTGTGCACCAAATTATATGATGCCATGCTGATCCTGGGCTGACATCCAGTCAGATAAACAACAGCCATTAAGAAACAAACCAACCAACTCTATTTCAAATGGTAATAACTAAGATGTTAACTTTTGACTATTGAATTCAGATACCTCTAAAAAAACCCAAAACCTGATGTACTAGCTGGCAGATAGTGCTCATTCTCCTGAAATGCCTTTTTGGCTAGCAGTATTTTTTCTCCAGCATTTCCTCATTTACCTGCACCAGCTGCTGCATAAGTTGCCTACTGCTTCAAGTCAGTCAGTCAACTACTTTTAGAACTGAAAAAACAGATCTCTCTTCTTCTCTCTTATGAAACAGCACTCTGGGAAATCCGAGTAGAAACAACTGAAAATGAAATACTAAGAATCTAATATATATATATATATACATAAAAATATAATTCAGAAGTCAGTATTTTTAAGGAGATACACACGTTTCATGGGCACAAAGATAAAACATTCTGCTTGAACACAGACCATCAGCCATGACTGTTTTGTCATCTTTTCTTTTGTTTTATTTATAATTAATCTGATTTAACACATAACCATAAAATGCACTGAATTACTACTTAATCCTGGTTTTATGTCATCATATGAACTGTTGCTGAATCATTTTACCACCTTCTAAATCAGATATGTGACAATTTTTTCATTAACAAAGCTTTGAATTTAAATTACCCTTCCCTACTCAACTTTAACTTTGTTCCCTTAGTAATGCAGCTTATAACGAACATTAATAGGAATACACACCTCTGTGGGAAATAAGGCTGCTTACAACCTTATAGGTCTCCATTTTTCCTGACCATAAGTGGACATCATTTAATTTTTCTGAACTATTTGTAAGATTTTGTCTTTTTATGTAAAGGGTGGGAAAAAAAAGAAATAAACCTGCTAGACTTAGTGATAACAAAATTTGTGAAGTGCTAGGTTATCAAAGCAAGAGTGTCTAATGTGTCAGGAACTAGATGGACGTGACTTGATTTTACTTTGTAAGCTTCTGCAAAGGTGGTTCTGAATGACAGATCAATCTGTATCTCTTGTACTTAATACTTCAAATGTATATACAAGACAAAAGCTTTCCAAAAGGATACAAAACATGAAGGTATACGAGAAAAAAGCAAAGGAAACATTTGACATTTCTGCTGATAATTAATTGCATTTTAAAAGCAGCTGCAAGCACAAAAACATCTGTCTGCTTTCCATAAATAATTAAAATTCAGACTTTGTAGCAATCACTTAAAATTTGAGATTTAAAGAAGCAACAAAATTAGAGATGTTATTGAAAAGACTCTTTCAAAACTGTCACTTACGATATAATTATTGTGATATTAAAGCCAACAAGTATTTATCACTATGTACTTAGAAAAACATCATTTGTATTACCCATGATAATAGATGATGTTGTATGCTTAGCAAATTAAAGAGCAGTAAATATGACTGGAATGAGAAAGTATTTAACCTCCTGATCATTCTGAAGGTGCTGCCTGCAAGTCCTGTCCTGAATAAGCCACTACTAATCAGCCTTTGCCTAAAACCCAACATACACCCTATGGCTAATTATTGCCTATCCTTTTACTATACTTGACTGTCATGAGCAGCATTTTACTCACTTGTACCTGGACTTCTCAAGGATTTATAAAAAGAAAAAACACCTATCAAATTTGTGACAAGGGTTCATAGTACAGACCTTAGAAATATGGCTTTTTTTTCTTTTTTTTTTTTTTTTTCTCCCCAAAATGTAACTTATTTCTAATCCTTCCCCTGTCTCTGTTTGTGTCACCCTGTCTTCTCCCATCTGCTCACTTGTTTTCTGGCATTCCAGGAAAATTTTTCCTCAAAGGCTACTGTCTAACAGAAGACTTCTCAGTTGTCAGTGTAGAGTTACAAATATAGCACAGAAATAGGGTATTTTGCCAGGAAAAGGATTTGGGTTCCTTTTCTTTTCCCTGAAGAAATCAGTGTGATTTCTCCTCTGGCAGAAGCAGTTGAGAATTAACAACTAGATTATTTTTTCCTTGTGAGCTCGGTTTTTGCCAAGATGATGACAAATAGCAAAGGCTAGCTTTACGTGTTATTTGGAAAACACATGGCCAAAACAAACAAAAGCAAGCAACAAATGCTGTAAACAATATAAAAATGAATAGAAAGTACCAGCAGCAGAGTCACAAAATTCACCACATGTCTGGTAGTTATAATCCTTATTTGCATATTTCACATCACTACAGTCTAGTTTTTCTTCTCATCTATGGCAACTTTAACTATCTTCCCCAGCAAGTTCTCTACAACGCTTTTCTCAAAATAGTAATCAAAACAACAGTAACCCTCAGGCTGAATCCTTACATTGCCTTTTTGTAATCTAGTTTCAACTGACTGAGGGTTTTCAGTTCTGTATATATATATGGAAACATACATTTAAATGTAAATACATTGACATACATTGAAACTGCAGCTCAGGACTGGAAAGTTTCATGATCTACAATAAAAAAGCATTCATGACCTGGGCTGGTATGGCCTAAGCTGTGATCTATCAAAGATTTTTCCTATTATTAACAGCAAGAACTTTTCGCCTTTTTACAATATCATAAAAATTGTAGGGTTTTTTTAGTGACATGCAGTCTAAGTTTGCCAAGATATCACAAAATCGGCTTGGTTGAAAAAGACCTCTAAGATCATCAAGTCCAACGATTAACCCAGCACTGCCAAGTCACCACTACACCATGTCCCTCAGCACCACATCTACAAGTCTGTTAAATACCTCCAGGGGTGGGGACTCCAGCACTGCCATGGGCAGCCTGCTTGATAACCCTTTCAGTGAAAAAATTTTTCCTAACATCCAATCTAAACCTCCCCTATTTAAAAAGGGAGACAGCTGTAAAGTGCTGGATACCCTGTAGTTACGGGGCTTTGAATAGCTCCCTGTCAGATTAGAAAACCAGTTCATCCAACTGTCAAGGAGAGAACTTGGGACAAATTTTCCCATATGAGCCATTGAGCTTCATGTCCTAAGACATCTATAGAAAGTGTTCTGCTGTTGTAGGAATAAATGAAGATGTCTATTCCCCAATAGGTTCTATTACATAGCACATCACAACTCTAACATATAAAGAGGTAAAGTTTCACCTATATAAACACACAATATATTCATTGAACAGTATCTTCTGAAAAGAAACTATGGAAAACTTCAATCTTCATTTAGACATGTATTTAAGACAGAGGAAAGACACCAAGTATAAACCTACTCTGAAACATTCTGTTCTATTCTACTTGAGTAAAGAAATCAAAATAGTACTGAGGCCATAGTGCCAGGTTATTTTACAGAGTAATTAATTTTTTAGTTATATTTATAAAATACACAAAAGGAAACAAGTACTGCTAAAACCAGTATTAGCATTGCAATTTAGAACTCCTAAGACATAGCTAGACACAAAGGAAGCACTATCATGGGAAGAACATGTTAATTTCTTCCACTTCATCATCACTTGGAACTGAAAAAGAAAAATAGAGATTTAAACATTATCGTTGGCTGCCTGGACAGTTGACAATGCTGGAAGTGTCCCCATTACACGGATCCAAGATAAGAGGAGCTCTTTCTCTCCTTGTAATGTAAAAATATGAGTGCCTCAGCTGGTTTATAACTATAAACTCCTCACATATCATGGAACACATGCCTACAAATGCCTGCCTACAAAAGCCATGTTAATACAGTATAGAACTAGTGAAAAAGGGGTCTACAGAATGTGTAACGTGCATATTTTTGTATAGATACGCACATATGTGAGCATGTAAATCTCATTTGTATATGTGTGCTGCACTAATACATCCAGAAAATAATTTCTACCTTAAAACATAAAAGGGCTGTACTTGAGTCACCACCATAAAATCAAAGGCTGAACCTCTGACTTTGTCCCATTAGACTTCTAACCCAAGTGAAGTCATGCATCATGTTTCAGTGACTGAAATGGAAATAAGTCTAATATGGGAACACTTGGTCCTACAGCCATTAAATAAAAATGCCCATATACAGATTTTATGATCTTTTAAGTGAGAGACAACAGTCTATTTTATCTCTAAGCTATGGACTTTAGACAGATAATGATTGCTCTTAACCATTAAGCTATTCATTTCTGAATTCGATTCTCTCTAGTATGGTGTATGACTTTCCCACTGGACTCTCACAAAAAGTTACCTAGCTTTCTCTCAAAATGAAAAGTCATTATGTCAAAGAAAATGGAAAATTAATGTCACTTTCTTGAAAACCTTTAGTTAAGCCATGTAACTGACATTTTCCTCAAATATTTTTTTCCCTTTAAATCAATCTAACATTAAATTTCTAGGACTCCATGCAGCTATTCACATAAAGTTCTATAGGTAAAGTAAAAAGTCTTCAAAAAATTAGACTCACCTGTTCTAATTACTACTGGCAATGGCAAAGCAGCAAGCAAGACAACATGAAGTTTCATGCAGAAATAGCTTCAGACAGATAAAAAACCCATGCACTTCAACAGTTAATACAAAACTTCAACACATTTCTCTATTCTTTTACAAGCTCAGTGGATAACTCAGAGTCTTATTCATTTATCATTATGCCTGTTGAGGATTGGTAAATTCATCAACAGTCAAAATAAATTTCAAGTATTTTGTATTAAGTTAAACAAGGTATAAAAAATAAATAAATAAATAAATAATCAAACATTCCCTTACATATATCCTGACATTCAGTATTTTTTTGAAAGTATATTTGACCAACATTTTCAGTTCTATGAAAAAAAAAACAGTGGAAAATAGCTATTTTTTACTTATTCTTTTAACAAGATTTGATTAGAATTTAAAATTCTAATGTAAGGAAGACAGAAAGCTGTAACAGCACTACTCAGTAATACCAGAAAAGTAAGAGGTACATATTCATGCACAGATTTGTCAGTTTTCCTTACCTCACTTCAGTGTTTGGATAAGCCAGTGTTTTGACTGCTTGAGGATGAATTTACCATTCTTGAATACATTTAGGATTTTTCAAGACCTTCAAATATTTTATGTTCTCTTTTTAGAATTAAATGAAGTAAAATTAAATTATCTGGTATTTAATTAGTAGCAATTTATAATGTAAAATAGTATTCCTGTTTCCTTTAGAAGAAATACTGTTACAAATTATCAATAGAACAGATAAATTGGTGTACCAGGGAATCAAAGCTATTAAAGTACTTCAGGCTTGCTACATCCAGACAACTAATCAATTGAAAGTAGAAGCTAATCTGTTATGGTCATATAATAGTAACTTTTTCATTTCAGTTTTGTCTTACAAGGAGCATGAATCTTCTTTTGTTTTCCTATGGTCCATTTCCTTGGTGCTACAAATAGCATGATCATGATTACTTAATGCCAAGTCTATACAACAATAGAGAGCATATATTGACATATTTAGTAGAGGGACATTGGCAAGATGTATAATGAATTTCTAAAGATCAATAGCATTTTATTCCATCATTCAGTTATTTACTTTGTATAATTCTCTCATAATTTATCACTACCACAATAACATTTATGTTTGTTGCACGACACCGTACCATAAAATTCTGTTGCCATGTACAGGCAGACGGTAAATGCATAGCAGACAAATTACTGGGCTGATATTCCTAATGTGATTGGAAATGATCATAACTAGTTTTCATTAGTCTAATCAAAATCACTTCAGGTTGGAATTCAATCACATACACTATCATTTTAAATGAAGAATAAGTTACAGACAGAACAATTAAATTTTATTTTTTAAGATCCTGTACTCCATATTGGTTAAGAGTAAATTAATTCATTTTATAAACATACACTATTTTCCTATAATTTGTAAAATAATGTCCTTTAAAGATATACAAGGAGCATACTCCATTAATCTGTACTGTACATGTTGATGCAGATACTAGCATGGATCATATGTGAATTACAAACGAAATATAAAATATACCACTGGTATCCCCATTAGGTTACACATTAGTTGATGTTGGCTAAAGTATGATTGTACAACATATTTCTGAAGCAAATGTGCTCAGAAATCATTACTCTATGGGATAAAGTCTTGATAAAACAATTGTCCTTTCCATTTTAACATGGCATGACAACTTAAGCTTATTAAAAGAAAATAAATCTGTTATTTATTATTATTTTTCTATTTTCAAATGTCATTTTTCACTGGAATTTAAGTATATAGAAATAGAAAGGAGAGTGAAAACACAAGAAAATAAACAACCACGTTAGCTAGATTGATACTCCATTTTCTGTATCATTTTTTGAACAATTTTAGTTACCGTAGGGTTATCTTTACCAGCTATGATTTACCAAGCATTTTTTATAATGAAAAGTGACAAGATTTTATGTTCTTGCTTTCAGCATTTCTTGGAAGCATTCCTGGAAGACCTTTCCAACTGTATTCATTCAGAAACTGAGTGGATTCCATATTGCATGATCACTAAAGCTAAATTACAAACTTCCTTTTTTTTTTTTTTAATACCTCTTTTCCTGGCTTTGTGAGAACCACATACCTTATAGGATTCACTGAAAGTAAGTAAATAACCACAAAGACATTGGAATGACTGTGTAATGAAAAGCACTTTGGACAACATTAAGATAATTCCCCAGTGATGCAGTTAAAAGTTTCTTAACTCTCTTAGAATATACAAAGTAGTTAATAAGAGGAAAAATAAATCTCCCTTCTGAATAAGAAAATGTCCAAATGAAAGAGTAGATTTTGTTTTAAAAAAAAAAAGAAAAAAAAAAAAGGAAAAAAAAAAAAAAAAAGAATAAAAAAAAGGATAAGCACAGTGTCATTTTTCTTTGCCCAAGTCAAAGTGATTTTGAACAGCAGGTTGTATCATGATGGCTGGGTGCAACCACCACTCTCTGGTGTAGTTCTGCCTGAAGAGGTCTGCACTTCCAGAAAGGTTAGATATACAATTCTTCCTCCAGAGCTCTCTACTCATCAAATACTGACTGATAGTGTCACTGTCTAGTTCCTCCATGGGCCTAATAGCCTCCCACATCTAAGTCTCAGGTGCACATCTTTACAAATGTAAGACACATGGAGAACAGAGTACTCCCTGTTCTGTGGTAGACAAAAAACTTGTCTCAGTCTGTAGCAACAAAATGCTTCTCAGTGGAGCTTGATGATTTCAAAGTGTCTGTTTCACTGCATTCAGAAACTTCCTTAAGGCATATTAAACATTCATTATACAGAGATATACACTATATAAGAATATCACAGTGAAACAAATTCTTCTCTGTTTATGCTAAGACATGTAAGGAAAGGATTACCAAATAACAGCTGCTCTAGACCTCAAAGAAATATGCAACCTTGGCAACATCCTATTTCTGTATTTCAGGTGTGCAAGAATAGTTACTAATATTGGAATGACACAACCTTAACTCGTAAGGTATTAAGGTGTTTTTAATGTATTAATGTATTTTTTCTTTTTAGAAAACAGATAACTATCTCAAAGAGTGTACAAGATTGTAATGAAAAGGAATAAATTCTAAAAAATTCAGATCCACGCTTCATTCACCAGGTCCGTCAGCTTATCCAATATGTCTGGAAACAGTTTTCTGTACAAATGAACCAAAATAGATACACAAAGCTGAACTTCAAAGTGGAACACTAAAAAAGAAAAAAAAAAATCTTCTGTTCTATACTATGTACAGAAAACTGAAAATAACTATTCACAATATTTTGGTTTTCAGTCCACAAATTATTCCTAAACCTTCCATTTTTCTATAGTAACTTTCACTTCAACAAAGCTCCTTATAAGCAGGATCAGCTGTGTTTCTACTGAGTCTTCATTCTGACAGAAGCTGATCTTCAATAACAGGATTTGTACTCGGTCAAAATACATTTGTAGGAACGCTGGCTGTAGGCCAAATGGACTATTTTTAGATGCTCATATTTTTAAAATTCTTCTGTATTATAAATTAATTTTGTTCAGTCTACAAGAAAATGCATTATTCTTCATTATATGGGTATAGAATTGTCTCAGCCAATAAGCCAATTTATCTGCAACTATTCAGAATGCAAATCCATCTACTCTAGCTGAAGGCTTTTATTAACCAGAATGCATGAATTTATATAAGCATTATACAACCATTATAAACATTGATTATGCCATTTGTAAAGTTCTGATTGGCCATTGCTCTCAGAACTCCCCACCCATAAGCCCCAAAGGTGTCTCTGTTTTAGTTCCTGTTACTGTCCTATAATCACACTAGAGCTATGAAGCTAAACAGAATCTACCCATGCATCTTAAGGTTTCCCAACAACTTTTATTAGAATATCCTGATTTTGGTTGCTAACAACAGGGCCAAACTTAAACTATTAACAGTTTTATATGACAAATATTCAACTGGGATTGAAATTATTTTACTATTTTTAAAAGAAATAATAATTTTTAAAATCTGTTTTACATTTGTAGAGGCAGTCAGTGCAAAACTTCACCATTAATTTTTCAAACAAGGTATCTACACTGGCTATGCATCAGCTGAAATTGAGAGGAAGTACCACACTCCATAGTCAGTTCTTTTGTTTGGCTTGCATGGCAAGGTTTTGGTAGCTGGGGGGGCTACAGGGGTGACTTCTGTGAGAAGCTGTTACAAATGTCCCCTAAGTACAACAGAGCCAGTACCAGATGGCTCCAAGACAGACCTGCCACTGGCCAGGATTGAGCCCATCAGTGACAGTGGTATTGCTTCTATCATAACATACTGTCTATGTTTAGCCAGTACTCAGGGCTAAACTGTAGCAGTTAATCTACCATGTCATTCTCCTACCCCAGTTGAGAGGAAGAATAGGGGAAAAAGGCAGAAGGCCCATGAGCTGAAGTAGAAACAGATTTAATAGAAAAACAAAACTGATACAAAAATGAACATAAAGTATGGAAGGTTCTACTCAGCCCAGTCCTTGATGACAGTGATGTCAGCAGGAACAGAAGACCACAAGGAAGGAGCCCCAGGGAGAGGAGGAACCCCACCTTCACTGAGCTCCCTCCTTTTATAATGAGCATGATGAGGTGCTATGGGATACACCCGTGAGTCAGTGCCTTGATTGGATCTCCCAGCTGACTCAGGGTTACTCATGGCTGCCTGCATGGCATTCAGCTGAGGAGAGGGAGTGGCAGAGCATCTTTGGTGGGTACCTGGAGTCCAGCCAGGGTCAACCTACCACATCTGTTTTAAGTGAAGCCACTTAAACCACTAGGTATGTCTCAGACATGCATAGAAGCAGCAACTCAAATAGAGACAAAAAACTAGCATCACAGAGAGTAGGCTGAGATGAAAGATCTCTGTGATAGTTTCAAAACCTGCTGAAAAATAAAGGCTAAGACCAGGACCTGGAAAGCAGCAGAGAGTAAGACAGCATAAGAAACCACAGATGAATGAAAGAGATGGTAAAACTATCACACATGGAAATAAAAGACACTGAAGTATGGAAGAGAGACAAGCAGAAGTGACTTCAAGAGTCATCAAGAACAGAAACAGATTATGAAATGAAGGAGGAAACAGGCATATTCAGAAATTATGACAAGAAGATGCTGGATTGAGACAGCTGGTAGTGGGGAAGGGCTGGGCCTAGTCAAATGGGAATGGCAAAGAGCATGTAAAGACTAGGAGAAATAGGAAGACTCTGCATTTGCTGGAGTGCACACCCTCAGGAACCAAGCCTGGGGCCAGATCCTGCACCCTCAGCAAGCCACATCCAGCTAGTGGGGCAGTCTTGTATTGGAGCACCCTACAGTCGCTGGGTGATGACCGACTACGGAGTTACCTTATTGAATCATATTCCCTTCTGGGAATCTTTAAAAAACTAAGACGAATTTCCAGTTTTTCAATTTGACTTCTACTTTACGCTTTATTACCTAGCAGGGAACTGCATTCATAACCTAATTAATGATTTTATTAGGACTGCCCAATTCTACTCTTACCTTTCAGATATGATTGCAATGTATGCCCATTGCTTCGTTCTGTTGATGGTTTGTTGTTTTCTTTTTCTCATGTTGCAGTGATACTGTGCAGAGGCTCTTCATTATTGTTTGCCTACTCCTAACACAGTGCTGCACATTGGTCCTTATGCACGTGTAATAAACGTGATTTATAATCATGTTTAGCATTGAAAAGAAATCTCTACATCTTACCATTGTTTAGGCTTCTAAGTCTCCATTTATTCCTTCCTATGTACCATAGTTCTTAATATATCTTGTAATTTAAAACAGTAACTCATAACAAAAAAATGTGGGAAAAAAATTAAAAGTTCCCAATAGTGCAGTTACAATATTTCACAGACTTTCACCAAATCAGCAATTTTCCAAGTTGCCTGTACATTCACTGCTGAAGAAAAGTTATTTTTCTTTTCACTCTAGAAGAAATTAGACAGGTTTGTTTAACCAAGACTCAACCATTTTGCTTTTAGAAAGTAAGTGATCAGAAAACTAAGTACAAAAGTTGACAAGCTGGATTTTCACTCACAAAACAATGGTCTTCTTCATGACTGACCTGTATTACACATTATTTGCTTTTTAAAAGTAATAATATTCACAAAGCATTTCTACAGGAATAGGAACATCTTTCTACATCTCGTAGTGGTTTGCACAAGGTACCTCTTATGTTGGTACAACAAAAACATCATTTTTGTGTGTTAGTATTGCATTATAGCACCTCTAAGGTTCTTACAGGATCCTTATTATATTAATTGCTATCTAAACATAAAATGGTAATCTTACTTATCTGATAGACACTTTCCAGACACAGACGACTTCTATCTCTGATGCAAGGACCACATTCAGTAAGCGTAGAAAACTAGTGAAGAGACAGCAAAAAAAAAAAAGCCAAACAGAAGCAGATGATAAGCCTCATGTGAGTGTAGACAGTGATCTGGGAAATTAAAAGGCTTTTAAAAAGGACAGCGTAGGGTCTGTTCATACAGCTCACAGAAATCAAGAAAATGAAATTAAAAAAAAAAAAAGTAGTAGTAAAACAGCATTAACATCTAAGGATGGATTCAAAGGGTGGGACCAACAGTCCTTGCAAGAAAGACATGCTTGTATTTGGAAGGTATAGAAAATCAGGATTTGTCAGTAATCAAAATGGAATAAAGGCAAATATCCAAAAAGCTTTTTGCTATCATGAAGAAAGAAAAAAAAAAAAAGAAATAATGGATTTTGGAGAGGTACTGAAGCTTGAAGATACTGTGAAAAGTATAAATAACATTCAGTTCAACAAAATCTGAACTTTATTCAGTATACTGAACTAGTTTGCTAGGTTGGAGAAATGGTAACCATAAGTAGAGGAAGCTAGCAGAAAACAGAAGAATAAGGAAAAAGACAAAAAATAAAAACCAAATCAACCAGAAAACATTAACTATTTTCATTTTGATGAATCACGTTATGTTCCTGGAAATATAAGCCTTTCCAAGTAGATTGGATATTTCTAGCACTACCAGATACAGTATGCAAATGAAACACCATAAACAAAAGCAGACCTGAACTACCATTATAGTTAGAATGAATCTCTTCAGAATAAATAGACTCAGAAGTGAATTTAAGAGGGACAGAGCTTTTCATAATTCCAGATGGGGCATGTGGAGGGGTGGGAGGCAGAGGACACAGAACTTGACCACCCAAGTATTAAATACTTGCAGGTTTAGACAAGAGTGATTTAGTTTCGTCTTCTGAAAATACAGACCCTATAGTACAGAATGACAATAAATTTGATTGTGAGTTATTTCTTGGATATGCTATTTCTACACCATGATGTAACTGATGTTATAAAAAAATGTAATAAATAGTTCCTATTTCACTTTTTGTAAAATTCAGGAATTTTGCAAGATATTAATACTCATCTTAATTTTTGAGTGAATTAATGCTTAAAGGCATTTCTCATCTTTTCAAATCTCAGTTTCCAGTCTGAGGAAAAGTACAGTACTAAGCTTCCACTTAGACAGTGCAAAATGCATTGAAGGGTAATAATACCCAAAGGTAGCAAGTGTATGCCTATGCAGAAATCCACTAAAGATTACGCCCAATCATTATGCCACAAACACTGCATACATTGAGAAATTTGCTTGTCAAATAAGTCTGAAAACCACATTTCACTGTCTTCCTACAGTCCACAGGTGTATATAATTATTTAATATACATTACTTTCAGTAAAACAAACAAACAAAAAACCTTCAGAAGCAGTTGCGAAAAAAATCAAAACACAAAAGATACCGATATTTTCAGGTAGAACACTTCAGATTTTTTTTTTAAAATTCAGACTTATAAATGATTATTTTTCTTAGTTTGTTTTAGGTTTTTTTTTTTTTAAAAGAACTTTTTCATTTGGATAATGATAATTTAGAAACTTCTTTCTGTCTCCAAAACTGTGAAAATTTGCTGAAATTGACTCTTCCCCATTAAGAGCTTCAATGAATCAAAAAATTCCACTAAGAACTATGAATTCCTTATCAGGTCTCCTGCAAGACTTTAACAGTAATCTTTGCACTTCATATTCATTATTGATTCCCTTGCATTGAAAGCTTTGTAACGACCACTGTAAATATGAAGGAAAAACATCCTAGTTTATTGCCAGAAGGAAATATGAGAATGGGCTTTCAGAGAAGAAACTGGCTTCTGTACAAATAATCACTATGTTTGTATGTATTCAGAATAATGAATATCTGAAAGGATAACCAGTGAGGCTTAAATTGCAAGAACAGACCAACTTTGAATTAAACATTACAAACTGTATCTATTATTTTTGTTATCTTGCTCATTTGAAGATAATTGTGTATTCACATACCACACCTGGGAACTTAAAGGAAATATCTTAAATTCGTTCAGTTGGTATGACTGAAGTATATTTTCTGGGAATTTTAAATTTCTTTGGGATAGCAGGATACAATGCACTAGACAATGGATACAAAAAGTCAAAGGAAACCTCAGCAGCTCAAGTTGGATGACCTTCCTGCTCTGAATTAGTAATATAGACACTGGTGCCATTAACAGTTATGGCCATGGCCCAGTTCTGAGTGGTAATGAGTGGAAAACCAATGGACATTGATTTTGGCCTAGAACTAGACTAGATATGTTTCTGGAATAGAAAGCTTTAAGACTTCAACAACAACAACAACAAGTCTTACAAATTAAGATTAATGTGGTCTCCCTCCAATTAATCCAATAGGACAATAGGCTTCTTCACTATAGCAAAGGGACTTAGGTCATACAAGTTCTAAATTGCAGCACAGGATACAGATCATTTCTGGGGAAAAAAGAAAGAAAACAAAACACAGCTTCATCAAAAGCATATCTCACCATTCAAATTCAGTCCTTTCACTGATTGCCAAAGTCAAATCTTGTTTGTGCATTTTTCCCTTTAATAAAACATATACTTAAATCAGAAGGTACTGAAATCAAAAGAATGGTGTCCATCAGCTTCAATACCTTTCAATAAGGCCTATACACAACACATTCTCCTTTTGTTATTTCCCAACATTTCCAATGGAACACAGGGTTGGTTTGGGTTTTTTTTTTTCAGGGAAAAAAAAAAAGAATATTATTGTGAAGAGAAGATACACGAGAGAGACAAATTCAATCATGACAATACACCACCGAAGGTTTTTTTACTGTCACTGAACAAAAAGCTTAAAATTGTGGGACTTAATAAACAGAATCTCAGGTACTAAGAGGTATTTTTGTGTTTTTTTTTCGTGGAGATATTTTATGCATTTTGATACTCTGGATATTTTTGTGCATTTTTTTTCTCTCTGATAATGTGTTTTATAAGCTTATGTTCATAAATATTGTTTCAATATCATTTGGCTTCATGGAAAGCATGAAAGATTAAAATGTTTACAAAACATTAACTTGTTTTATGCTTTAAAAAGGGTAAGACCAGAAGGTCATTTGCAAAAACCACTCAGGTTCTTTAGAGAAACCTTATACAAGTTGTGCATTTCAAGAGCAAAATATTTATTCAGCATTTTAACAAACAAAAATCATTATGCAAATTTTCTGCTAGAACTAATTCAGAATCTTACAATTATTTAAAACTCACTATTGCTTTTACAAGAAAAATAGCAGTCAGCATTAGACAGACTGCCAAAGAAGGAAAGGTACATAGAAACATACTGAGTGTGCATCAAACAGATCAGAAGGGTACTAATTAAATTTAGAAGTACTTGCAAACCACTTCTATTTTTGGTTTATTTTATTTTATTTTGAAAAAAAAATGACAGAATTAAGCAGCAGTAGGTTCTGAATTTCTGGTGAAGAACAGAAAAGGACAGGAAAATCAGCACGATAAGGTGAAAAAACAGTTTGAAGGAGCTAGAACACCGACATTGCTCTCAGAATATTTTTGTCAAGCTGATGTTTCCCTTTGTTCGTAGCAAAACTATCAGCATTTGAAATAATCAAGGATATTCGAATATTAGTAAGATGTCAGAAATGCCTATTGTGAGTTGGAAAATAGTATGGATTTCATTACTGGTCATTCAGCAGTGGCTATTGAGGAGGCTGACCTGTTTTGTGACTTTTTTATAAGCAAGAGATTTACAAAACAGAAGATCTTAACAATTACAACAATGAAATTAAAACAATTTAAAAAAATTAGGAAATTTGACCAAACAAGGACCAGCTTTAAATAAATCTCTGAGTTGCTTAGGATGTTGTTGTTCTTATTTCACAAAAAAATATTTCCGTGGCTAATTTCACTCAAATGTTTTGGCGTATAATTTGATCTTCTGTCCTTGAAATATAAAAACTCTTATTCACAGTCAGCAAATGAAAGCTTATGGAAAAAATGAACTAAATTAAAAAAAAAAAAAACCCAGCAAATAAACAAATCAACCCAATCCCCAAACAAATCAGCGTATAAGGAGAAGCATTTTAAGCATATCTGCAAAATTAGAATGTTGTTTGGTCACCAATGGGCAGCCACAAATGTTGTCAATGTGTAAGAAACCACAGAAACATCAGAGAACAGTCACATAGGAATTAGGATTTCTCCCTGAAAAAAGGTCCCAGGATCAATAGTCCAACTGAAGTGCATCTATACCAATGCACACAGCACGGGAAACAAAAAGAAGTTGGAAGCCATTGTGCAGCTGGAAAACTACGATATAGTTGCAATCAAGGAAACATGATGGGATGACTCACAAAACTGGAGTGCTGCAATGGATAGCAGAATGGGATAGGCAAGGAAGGAGAGGCACTGAGGTGGCCCTGTATGCTAGGGAGTGTTTTGACTGTCTAGAGCTTGACAATGGTGATGGAAGGGTTAAATGTTTATGGGCACGAATCGGGGAAAAGCCAAGACAGACACCATGGTGGGAGTCTGTTATAGACCACCCAACCAGCATCAAGAGTCAAATCAAATATTCTATAAGCAGCTGGGAGTAGTCTCACAATTGCTAGACTTTTTACTCATGGGGGACTTCAAGTGACCAGGTGTCTGCTGGAATTAAAACACAGCAGAGAGGAAACAGTCTAGGAGATTCCTGGAGTGTGTGGTATATCTTCCTGACACAGCTAGTGAGTGAGCCAACTGGGAAGGTGCCCCACTGGACCTGTTGTTTGCAAACACAGGAGGACTTGTGGGTGATGTGAAGGTTGAAGGCTGTCTTGGGCACACCAATCATGAGATGATAGTTTTTAATTCTCGGAGAAATAAGAAGGAGGGTTAGCAGAACTGCAGAACCTTTCCCAGAAGGAAATCGTAAAGGTGCAGGAGCAGGCCATCCTCATGTGCTGAAAGACGAGCCAGCAAGGAAGAAGAACAGCCTGGCTAAACAGAGAGCTTTGGCTGGAACTCAGGAAGAAAAGGAGAGTTTAAGGCCTTTAGAAGAAGGGGCAAGCCACTCCAGAAGACCAAAAGGTGTCGTGAGGCTAGGCAGGGAGAAAATTAGAAAGGCAAAAGCCCAACCAGAACTTAACCTGGCTACTGCCATAAAAGGCAATAAAAAATAAACTCTTTCAGACACAGCTTGTTAGTGTTAAAATATGATTACCTTGAACAAAAATGCACAATGTATTATATACTTTCCATTATAATTGTTAGCTGCCCTGAAATCTTGAAATAAATCTAATAAATAAATCCAGTTATAAACAGCTGCAATTAAAATATGGATGCTTCATGTTGTTTGCAGTTTCACATGCAACATTGATAGCGTAAAAGATATTTTTATTTCACTTGTTATCAAGCAAAAGTAATAGAATCTGCAGTCAAGAAAACTGATCATAAATTATAGTTCTTTACATTAATGTTTGTTCAGCTACATACTATTCAACACAGTGTGTATAAAACACTTGAAGTCTTTTTGAAAGTTTTAACTAATGAATCCTTCAAAATTTATGCACATTTTTTAGAAGTGAAGGAAAAGTAGTACAGTTTGTAACAGACTGGAACTGACTTATGTGAATCCAGATTTTGTTTTGGAACTCACAGCAGGTCATCTCAACATTTAATTGATTCTATTAGTTAAATGGATGCATGGACTGCAGTCATTATGATTGTATCCATACTTTTCAAATTAGTTTTGAGTATATACATTTGGGATAAACATTTCCTGCAGACTTCTTTATTTTTCACAGTGGACTTCACCTAGATAACAATTAACTCCATACAATAACAATGACAAAAAATACTTACTTTGGACAATAATTTAAAAAAACAAAAAATGTTAATTTGAAGGAGTAAAAGACACCATCTTTTAGTGTTTTTTCCCCCTATCATTCTCATTCTGAATCTGTCAGTTATTGTGTCCCAGATCTAGCTTTTGGTAGCTTGAGAGGAATCCCTAATGTTCTTGGACAAAGGTCAAGGAGGAAATAAATGTTCTGTAAATAGCATATTCACACTGATCTCTGTCAGCCAAATTTCTATAAATTGCTCTCTATTACAACCAAAATTGCGTATATCTGCTTTACACTTGGTATCTGGATGAGTCTATCACCAGAAAATATGGAGAGAAAAAAAACACCCTATACAAATCTTGACAAGAGAATGAAAAACTTGTTTAAAATATCCCCCACATTAAAATCAACTCCATAATTCTAAGAATACTAGGAAATCTTTAGTCATTCAAGGAGCTATTGTATTAACATTTCGAAAATTAATATCCTGGCCACATTAAATAATTTATTTCGAGTTCTACTTGTCACTGCACTAATTATTTCTTTTAAATCATGGGGAGCAAAAAGAACACAGCTATAAGAGTATCCACATTAAAAAAAAAAAATCAATGAATTTAATAGAAATCATATAAACTTTAAAAAGAAAGAAGAAAGTATCTGACCTTCCATCTTATATTTTTTGATAATGTAATCCAATTTATTATCATTACAGCACTTTTGGCTTCAGTTACAGCTAGGAGTTGAAGACCATGTGACAACTTCAAGTTAAGTAAAGGACAGGCAAGAAACAATTTTTGCACATCCTTTCTTTTTGAGCAAGTTGCTTAAAAAGTGGCAACATTACAAGACAGAGAAAAAAGAAGTTAAAGTATCATACCTTTCAACCCTGTTTAAAAATCCTTACAAACGTGGTAGTCAAAGGAAAAGCCATTACTGTGCAATGAATTTAATTATATTTGAATGTCTTAATTAGCAAGAAATCAAACATTTGAAAACAAAAGTATGGTATTTCAAAAATGTCTGAAGAAAAACAGACTAATGTATTAATCCATAATAGATTTATCTTCTCTGTTAAAAAATAAGCAAACAAACACCCCCCAACCTATTCCTGGAAAGCTATGATTTCTCTTTCTCTTGAAAACATGACAGAAAATTCACCCTGAAATCTTATTCTAAAGCTATTTTTTTATGGACATAACATCCTGCCAGAGATTGACTTCAAAAACACGTGAGGAAGGCAGTAAAAAATAGTACACTGAAGGTAATTTATGGCTCATTAAAACACCCATCTTCAACATCCCATAGGACTGAGGTGATGTACTTTTAATTTTCTATTAAAACTACAGCCAGTTCAAGACCTTTCTCATGTGCTTATGAAAAGGAGAAGTCAGTACTATGATATATAAGCATACCTTATGTCATAGGCAAAAATAAAATATGAAAATAGAAGTATTTATCTGAGTACTGGAAAAACTTTTAATACTTCAGCCACAGCAAAGAAGTCTTAACATTTGTGTGGTTCTTTAGTTAACAATCTAGCTTTATTGTCTGTGATTAAACTGCATTTTAGGCTTTACAAGGGGTGTCTGCTGCAGACACCTGCAGGAATAGCATATCTCATTTGTACTTCATCTTGTATATCTTCAGCATAGGGACATATCAAATGCCAGTGCTCTAGAATTTTATTCCAAAGAGGATTAATTATATTTTAAAATGTTTCACATTATCTTCTTTCCTGACTTCTTTAATGAATACTACAGTAACTAAGAATGTTAACAGGATAATCAAAAAACTTGAAGCAATTTGCATCTCTCAGAAAATACATTTTAGGATACGTAAGCTGAAGGAAAAAGCTTTTTGCTGTGCAGTCTTACTAAGAGTCATTTCACACCTATGAACATCTAAAATGTAACAGCAGTTGCAACAGAAGATATTTGACCATTTAAAGAACAGAGGCCAATCTCTGTCTTCACTGCCTTTGCCCAGCTGCTGCCATGGCACTGACACCCACGCCAGGCTTTATAAAAGGCTTGTTCAGGCAATTGTCAATAAGATGTGGAGTTTCTCACTTCAGCTCATTGCTTCCCAATGCATTCACGTTATTGCTACATAAAATTCATGTCCTACTAAACGTGAGGACTTTTCTGGTAGCTCACATGAACAGGCTTGATAGACTGTCTCCTGTTTCAAGTGACCCACAGCTTACACTTGGTATTTCTGTGAGAGGAAGGAAAAGCTGAAGACTACAGAAGGATTGTTTTCTGCAGCTGGAGCAGACTGACAGACTGTTGTGCCACACTCAGGATATAAAAATATGTCAATCACATAGGCCCAGACTTAGCAAACATCCCTGTCTGTTTAATTTCCTTATTCCCTTCATGAACTGAGATGGTATTTTTTCAGTTTGCCTACTCTGTAAAGGATGACACTACAGCAGCATGGACAACTGCTGAAGCATAAGACTACCAGTGCTGATTCATATACTCAATTCCTGCAAAGCTATTTTATTGATACTAACTTGCTTAATACATTCCATAAAGCAGTAGCATTAGAACTAATTTTTAAAGTTTTACCATTTTTAATCTAAGATGCTGCTTCATAGATTTAGTCTTCGAACATTACACAAGAATCAATCACCTGTGTAACATGTTAAAGGTTACATGTTGTTCCTTGAGTCAGTACAAGTCAGTGCTGACAATTAAGTAACCATAATGTCTACTTTTTTATTGCCTGTTATTTTTACTAAGTAGTATATTCAGAGGGCATTTATTACATTTAAATTCATTGGTTCAAAATACTCTCAAGAGACTGATCTTTAAAATAATATGCATATTTTCCAAGCACAATTGTAAAGAAACACTGCCCTCTTCTGTCAAAACAGGATGAACCTCTGTAGAAGCAAGCTTTATTTTGGAAAACCAAACTGGATTAGAACAGATTTTGAAATATTATTTTATACAGAAAAAAAAGACTATGTTATATGTAAAACCAGCATATTTGAAAATATTAATTTGCTTTATTTTTATTCTTTCTACTTCAAAGAGACATTTCGGAGCACTCACAAACATGGAGATATATCGCAATAGTTTTGTTTAATAAACAAACACATCAAATTCTTCAGTTACTTTCCTGTGTGAGTAGCTTTACATATGGAAGCAATTTCACAAATCCAAGTTCTAATATTTTCTTCTTTAGAAATGTATGCATTGTGATCTCCAACTAATACAGGCATGTTGATTAAATTTTGGCACTTCTCCATTTCCCTACATTTTGTAGTATTTTGTTTCCTCAGGGCAGAGGAAGAGAAGCACTTAGTCTTGTGAACACCTGATAGCTTCACCGTTGTTCAAAAATGGAGTAATATCAACTTTTCAATAAAAAGCAGTATTTCATTTTCAAAACCTGCATCGTTATCTTTCATCCGTCTTGCCTTGAATATTCACTGTTTGAACTGTGCTACTAGTATCATTAGGTGCTTATATTTAAAGCTAAATGAACTATTAAGATAGTGATTCCTTTTTTAAAAACAAAACAACAAAAAAAGACCAAATTCCACGGCAACACATGCAAATGCCACATGCCATGAGGAAGGTGTATACAGCTAATGCAATTGGACAGTCTTCCTCTTTAAAATCTACCATTCTAGTCTTTTATTACTGGTGGAATTGCTATACACTCACAGAAAAGCCAATAGCTCTGCACTATTCTGCTGTACTCTCTGAAAGACAAAGCAATACACTCCCCTTCAAAAAAAAAAGAAAAGAAAAGAAAAACCCTAACCCTGTGGGCCTATTACTGCATTAGTAACAGAGTTTGAGTCACAGTGGTCAACACAAGTAGAAAACACATCCTTACTGTTTTTGCTGAGGAAAATAAACAGCAAAAATTATCTTTACATGTACAAAACATGAACCTAAAATGTCTCTTAAAAATTATGGGAAAGCCAAGACAATAAGAAAAAATCTAATGAGGTTTCACATGTATTTATAAACTAAAAGCTAAATCCATTCCAGGGTATTTAGACATATAACTTTATAATGTTTCATAAAGAAATTCTCTACATTATTGCATTAATATATTTTTGATGCAGTTTATATCCCATTCCTTCAAAGACCTTGAATTTAACATTGCTTAGTAAAATATTTGAGGTATATCTATTTGATTCAAGATATTCTAAGAGAGCATTTCACAGTAAAAATAAGCATGTTCAATCAAATTTTCAGTAAACGTCAATATTCATGCTGCAATCATGAATCTGAACACTTTTTCATACAAAGGTGAGCAAATGAGTTTAGCTGAGCATCCATTTAAGTGGGTAGGTTCAGGCTGGTCTAACATTAACCCAGGGAAAAGCCATTTCAGGTGTGTTTGGCTTTTAGTATGAGGTTTCTTTTCAGAAGATTTCAACCTACTTAAAGCACATGCATAAAGCAACAGAATTTTCCTCCTACTTTTTTTTCCTCCATATAGTTGTACAAAGCACTACTTTCTGGTTGCTCACAAGCCCCATGTGAATTGCAGATTACACAGATTTCAGAGAACTCTACAGAGAATAAATATAGGACAAAGGATGTCTTCTTTTTCTAGTCTTCCTCTTGCTGTTCTCAGTAGGTAATGGGACTGTATTTTACCTCTTATAGTTTCATGCTAGCATTCATTGCTGGTTCTAAACACCCCTTCCCTCCCACTGCATCATAGGACTATAATGTTACAGGGCTATATGAGGCCATGGAAACTAATTCTGGGCAGGATATCGTATTAGCTCTTCTAAAATTTGTCTTCCATCAATGATGTCCATTAACATAAAAGCTTCATTAACCTGACACTCTAGCAGGACATTTCCTGTTAGCTGCAAGTGAACAAATTATGACTGACACCTGGATAAGGGTAAAAGCAACACAGTTATCATCCACACCTATACCTTCCACACTGAGCAGAATAGCAGCTGCTTATTAAAAGTTATGTCTGAAAGGTGCAAGTAAAACAAAAGCAAAACCACAGCCTTATGCTTCACCTTGAACACACTGATCAATCACCCAAATAGGATAAAATGCTGGGTACCATTTCCAAGACACTGGCTTTCAGTTTTAACCCCAGTGCTCCTCCCTCCATTATCCCCTCACCAGAGGTACAGTGTAAAGCAAAACAGCAAGGTGGTACAGTAATCTCGACAACAGACCTGCAACTCTTCTACAAAATAGTCTAATGCTTTTAAAGACAAGAGGTTAGTGTGAATCCAATTTTAATGTTGAAAATAATTGCACATTACATTTTAAGGTGCTTGAAGTAGAAAACTGTATTTCAATCACAGTTCCTGGGGAACTAGTGCCATCTTTCACATAGTGCACCTCAGCATTTACAAATTATAGAACATTTCAGAATATTAATTTTATTAAAAGCTATTCTTTACAATGCATTCCTTGAAGAATATATTTTTACCCAGAAGAACCAAAGGAGAAAAACAAAAAATAAAAACTGGGAAAGAGTGTTAGGGAATAAAAAAATATACATAGCTTGCTAGTGGAAACGGTTTTAGACAAACTTTTATGGATACAGATCCTAAAATTGTAATACATGCTAATACTAAGTAATAAAAGAAATGGATTTGAAACAGCCAGAAGAAATGTTTATGGTCAGAGAAACAGGGAAAACTAATACTGACATAGTGAGAGAAGAGGCAGCTGCATTTAAATTCAGAAAAGCCTCAGCCTCCAAGCTGAGAAATTATTTAGATATCTGAGGGGCTAGAGAGCACAAAGGCTCTCTAGAGATCCTTTTTTTTAAAAAAAAAAACACAAAACAACTGTGTAATGCTTTCAGGTTAAGAAAACAAGCAAAGGAGGATATGTCCAACTCTGATCACTTAACCAAATCCTGTCCATTGTAGGAAAGGCCAATAGAAGAGAAAGTGCACAAAAGGTAGGTAACAATAAAAATAACAGTACAAGAGATCATGCCCTTGTCAGATTTACTATAATGCCTGCTACAACTTTCAGTGAAGTCAGTCTCTAGTGTGATAAGGTTTAAGACAAAACTGAGGTAATTGTCGTTTCCTTAAATGTCAGACTAAGGCAACAGGGAGACCCACTTCTAAGAAAAAAAAGGAGACTGTAAAGTAGACAATTAACTAGCCAGTGTAACAAGGAAGAATTTGCAATTGCAGCCCTTTCTCATGCATGGCATGCCTTTACCCAGCATGCCATACAGCACAGTGGCAACACAGAAATGCAAAGTCACTGGTTTTAATAGGTCTCATAGGTTATCATAAAGATCAGCCTTTTGGTGCCTATTAAATGCTAACTAACAAAGTTAAAAACTATTCATGTAAGATTTCTCACCAATCTGATTGAAGGTATTGATACTGATCATCTTTTAAAATTATGGATGTTATTAAACTACATTTTTTCTAGATTGCTGTAGGATTGCATATCGTTTTCTGCCATTAGAATTTCTATTCCAGAACTACGTTTTGGCAAATGTATATGGTATTTTACTCAGGAAGGCTCCTGACCATTGAGAGTAACAAGAATACAAAGAGTGAGGCATTTCTTAATCAAAAATGTGTTGAATAATTTGTTAAAACAGTTCTTGCTCTGAAGGTGGTACAAAATATTTAATAATTTTAAAATGTCCATTTGTCTTGATTTGATCAATGTCTATTGATCAAATGGTTAAAGATGTTCCTTCTAAATTGTCCAGTTATAGCTCTTCAAAGTGAGCCAGCAATGTGCCCTTGTGGCCAAGAAGGCCAATGGCATCCTGGGGCGTATTAGAAAGGGAGTGGTTAGTAGGTCAAGAGAGGTTCTCCTTCCCCTCTATTCTGCCTTGGTGAGGCCACATCTGGAGTATTGTGTCCAGTTCTGGGCCCCCCAGTTCAAGAAGGACAGGGAACTACTGGAGAGAGTCCAGCACAGAGCCACAAAGATGATGAAGGGAGTGGAACATCTCCCTTAGGAAAGGCTGAGGGAGCTGGGTCTCTTTATCTTGGAGAAGAGAAGACTGAGGGGTGACCTCATTAATGTTTATAAATATGTCAAGGGTGAGTGTCATGAGGATGGAGCCAGGCTCTTCTCAGTGACATCCAATGATAGGACAAGGGGCAATGGGTGTAAGCTGGAACATAGGAGGTTCCACATAAATGTGAGGAAGAATTTCTTCACAGTGAGGGTGACAGAGCACTGGCACAGGCTGCCCAGAGAGGTTGTGGAGTCTCCTTCTCTGGAGACATTCAAAACCCGCCTGGACATGTTCCTGTGTGACCTGACCTAGGTGTTCCTGCTCTGGCAGGGGGATTGGACTAGATGATCTTTTGAGGTCCCTTCCAATCCCTAACATTCTGGGATTCTGTGATTCTGTGATTCAAAGTGTAAATTATCAATACTTTCTTAGAAAAAAAATCAGGTAATGGAAAGCCTCTCTACAGAATACCTCAAATGTGATCAAAATATTTATCATTAAATAGCTTGCATATTCTATTCAAACTAGTTATACAGTACTGGACATATAATACTGAATCTTTTTAAAGAGTGTGGTTTTATTTTAGAGCATTTCTTTTGGTTTTGCTGTCTTTTTTCACTATCCTCTTCCCCTCACTGTCTTTCAAAATCAATTTTGTGGTAACAGCATAGCTAAAGAGAATGCAACATGTATCTTCTTTGATTCTGTGCTCAGAGGCAGAGAAAATCCGAGTATGAGGTCTTACAATGCACATAGTCAAGCAGTAGCAAACCACAACCTGTACAATTCAGACAGTGTTTGCTCACTTACATTGTGTTCTTATAATAGTACCACAGAGAAAAACAAAAATGAGTTCCACAGAGATAAATATAGGTTTTTGGATCTACTTTGTTTATTACTCAGGTATCTTAGAAAAACGTACATCTAGTGCTCTATGAGGTTAGAATATTGCCTAAATTTTAATTTTAAATGTTCCTGGCCAAGAGCTTAGCTGAACAATCATGGTCAATCAGACTCAACATTTATGAAATAATTTCTGTTGGATAACTTCTTCATAAGACTGCTCCTGTCTTTGGCAGTTAGGTCTTCCCTCCTCAGAAAACTTGCACACCTCCCCACAAGGTATAGGACCACATCAGCAGGGCACAATGTCCTTGATGCTCCCATCTGGAAGTGGGTTTTTCCTGGTGACCTAGTGAAACTGTGTAACTCAAGCAGCAAGAAAACTTCCTGGACTACAGTTTCATAACTAAACAAGCAGCTTGGGAATAGGAAGAGCCTCTTTCCTCCTCTTGTGACATGAAGGGTTGGCTGTAAAGGCTGTCTACGGTATTCAAAACATCTTCTTGTCAAAGGATGATAAATAATGATAAAAAGAAAAAAATAAGCCTTGCCTTAGGTATAACTATGTGCCTTCTATTTCCCTTGTCAAGGGAGTTTTATTCTCACCAAGCTGCCTTTTAGACTATCACAATTAAGTTTGAAAGCAATTTGTATGCATAAGTTGAAAAATATTACTTCAAATTAACTTCCAAAGGCACTGTGGTGCAATCAACAGGGTGCTAGATTGGGACACAGAGACTAGTTTAATTCTGGTTTTGCTATTGGCCTGATGGGTAACCTTGAGCAAGACACTTCACATCTGCGTGCTCTGTGCTCCTATTAATCTTTTAATCTATTTAAATTGTAAGGTCTTGGGGAGAGCATTGCCCCTTGCTTTCTGTTTGTATGGTATTTAGCACAGTAGGACCTGCTGTAATATGCTGATGTTGTAATTCATAAAACTAAACAGCTAATACAAAAAAGCAAATAGGTCTAAGAGACCATACAGCGCTTCACAATTACTGAGGACAGAACTGGACCCAAAGGATTATTAGGTTTTATTATGTAATGAGAGTCAGACCAGGATTTTATAGGGAAAGTTAAACCCATCTGCAAACTAATTTACAAACATGCAGTTTTCTTATTACCATATTATTTAAAAAAAAAAAGTCTAGAAAGCAGTGTGATGTCTGTCCCCTCCTCTTTTAAGTTTATTTTCTAAGCTAACAAACCAAAAGATTCCCTCTTCCTGCTAGCTCAACCATCAGCCTTGAAAAGTCAAACTGGGACCTGAAAAATCAAAATTAGACTCTTTGTCTAAAACATGATCAATAAAAGTAATGACTGCACTTTCAGCACACTTGACATGCAGTCTACCACTGCTAATCATACATGAGTTAGAAATAAATTGGAGATCCTACCATAACAGCCCTGTACTGCTCATAGCAAAAAATGATACCAGAACTGACAGAGAGGACCCAATTATTCTTTTGCACGCACACACTGCTATCTCTGCAAGGGTATCCAAGGAGAGCTCTTGGCCCACGTGACAGAAATATACTGAGAGTGAGAGGCTGCCAATTTTTATATATAGGCAAGTCACTTTTCTCACATATCCACAGTTAAAATTAGTATGCACAACACCATATAACATCGGTTGAATGTAAATGTTTGCAGAAGTCCCTCAGGTTAGGCTTGCTTTAAGCAGAAATCATGCAAATCATTCTCAACATACTTTCAAGTCTAACTGCGTAACACCAAGTATGAAATCACATTGTGAAATAGAATAGCCAAGAGAACCTGTGAAGCTGTGTGAATATATAAATGCATTTATAAACAGCAGATTTTCTATTTTGAAATTATTTCATTAGTGTACTGAAAATTGCCGATTCATTCAGTGCTGAAGTCATCTAGAATATCTGTTCTTACTGAAGACAATGAGTATTTCCTCTCAGTTTGTAAAAAAACAAAGATGAGCTTATCTGAATAAACTGAATGGCAATGTTAAATTAAAAAGTACTTACTGAAAACAAAGCACAGAAAAGATAAAATTTAACACATTCCAGGAATATAAAACCCAGTTCTAGCAATCTCAGTTTTAAAGTGCTAACAAAACAGATTTACATATATTTTCTTTCTGAAGTGATACCATAAATCATTAACTACAAGTCAAATTGGTCCCTGACACTCTACCTTAAATATATAATTATTTGTTTTAATAAATGCAGAGGAAGTTGGAGGCCTTTTTAAATGCTAAAGAATATGTTTCTCATACTCTTCTGAATCTCTTCTTAGGAATAGAGTTTTTTAAACTTTCTAGAAAGGGTCATACAGCACTCAAACAGTTTTGCTCTGTACTAGTGTGATGTCCTGAATCCTTACTTGGATAGACCAAGGTCTGTGAAGAAGGAAGAAACAGGGAATTAAAAGTGACCAACAATATAACATAGAGAAACACTTTGGTGGACAAGCACTGAGTATGGAAGCAAGCTGCAATTCTTCTGAGAAACTGTAGGATGATCCTGTTGTCCTCAGATCTTCTGACAGAATTTGTCCCTTATTTCACACTTAGAGTTTGAATATAATATTCCTAAAGTTTAAAGATTTCATTTTATCTTCAGAGGTCACTTTGATTTCCATGAAGGAAGAGTAAAACTCAATAGAAGACTACCTTGTCTCATATGATGCCATTGGAAATCCTTTTTCCATATTTGAGTATTTAGATGCAATTTTTTGCTCAATTTCTCTCCTTTTACTATTCTCGTTTCCAAATGCTACCATGGTACCAACCCTAAAGGTACGGCAGAAATAAATTAACTTTAATAAAGCTCCATGTACATTATTACACACCACTCTGACCTTTTAAAGGTTTTTAGACAGCTCAGCATAAAAACTGCTGCTATGTCATATTTTCTTTCTAGTTAGACATAGAATAGACATAGAATGGTTGAGGTTTGAATGGACCTCTGGAGGTCCTCTGGTACAAGCTCCCTGCTCAAGCAGGGCTATCTAATGCCTAGAGTTGCCCAAGACAACATCCAGATGGCTTTTGAATATCTCCAAGAATGGAGATGCCACAACCTCCCTGGGCAACTTGTGCCAGTGCTCAGTCACCCTCATAGTAAAAAAGTGTTTCCTGATGTTCAGAGGGAACTTCCTCTGTTCTTGTTTGTGCCCATTGCCTCTCGTCCTGTCACTGATCGTCACTGAAAAGAGCCTGCCTCCCTCCTCTTTGCACATTCCCTTCAAGTATTTATACCCATTGATAAGACATCCTCCCCCCAAGCATTCCCTTCTCCAAGCTGGTTCCAGCTAACTCAGTCATTCCTCATAGATGAGATGCTCCGGTCCCTTAATCATCGCAGTGGCCTGTCACTGGACTCTCTACAACACACTCATGTCTGTCGTGTACTGGGGAGCCCAGAACTGGACACAGTACTCCATGTGTGACCTCACCAATGCATAGCAGAGAAGGATCATGTCCCTTCACCTGCTGGCAACGCCCCTTTTAATTCTGTCCAGGATACCATTAGCAGCCTTTGCAGCAAGTGCACATTTCTGGCTCATTTTCAACCTGCTGCTCACCAGGAATCCCAGCTTCTTTTCTGCAAAGTGGCTTTGCAGTCAGTCAGCCCCCAGCATATACTGGTGCATGGGGTAGTTCTTTGCTGTAAAATAAGTGTTTCAAGACTTTTGTCGTACATAAAAGTAGTGCTCTGAATTTCTTAAAGATCTGATCTTAAACCAAGTAAATTCTCTCTTTTAAATGTAACAGAATTTTCCTGAATAGCATAAAAATCATTGCTGATATCCATCTGATGACAAAGATGAGCAAGCTTTGTCTGCCAGAAGTGGAAAGCCTCATAACAATCACACCTTTATGAGATATGAAGTGTAACTTTCTCTGGGAATGATAACTTACTAGCTTCAGTATGCTGGACATTTTGGGGGTTGGTGTGTATTACGAGTTTTCAAATCCCCTTAGAGTTTCTCAAACTAGTACCTACTATTCCATTATTGCCACTAGACAGACTCTATGTGTTGTTTTTACATAGCTTTACTTGTTTGAAACTGTTTCTTTCTTTCCTCTGGAATTCCACATTTATCCACATTCAGCTTCCTCCAGCTTTCCTGTTGCCAAGACCTTCTGGAACATACACAGTTGCTTAATGAAAACAAGATTTGTTTTTTAGCCAAACAAACTCTAAAAAACAATTTGGTTTTGTTACTGGTGGGGGATGTTCCCCAAGGGAACAAAAAAAGAAGCATAGCTTTAGCTTGCTTATATGACTACTTTTGTGATTTTATCAACTCTTGAATGGTAACTGTTCCAAGTTATTAATGCTAGACTGCTAAACTGTTCTCAAGTAATCCTACTTTCTCACTGTACGTACCTTTCAAGTTAAAATAGGTGTATTTTTTGTAAATATTTTTGTAATAGTTTAGCCCCAAATACTCTACTTCCTGTAAGTTCTATAAGTATAAATAATGTATATTTGCTAAAAACACCACCATATAGGAAGATTTTTAAAATACATTTTTCAGAAAGGAAACAACAAGAGCACCTCCATGCAGAAGCATTTCAGAAAATCTGATATTTCTATACTGTGAATTCATTAAGTATAAGTAAACTAAGATATTGTAAATAATCCTTTTGGATGAAATTCCGATCTTATTAAAGTTAACCAACTTTTTTCTTCAGTGAAGCTCAGATTTCATACACTGACTGCATGGACTTTATTTATTACAATGGATTTATGCATGTACAAAATAGTTCTGAAGATCAGGCCATTAAGCAAGGATATACTATAACCTATTCAATTATTCAAGCTAGAAATTGATTCTGGTGCAATACTGTCAGCTTGTCTCTATTTTACATCAGGTAATTCAACTGATGCAGGATAAGTATGAAATTCAAAGGAAACAAACTCTGTTTAAACTTCCATGATTTCAGATATTCTAAGAAGAGTAAGCGCAAACATTTTGTGGGTATTAGAAGTGCTATTATCCTGCAATGTATGAGCAGAATCCTAAGAAAAATCCCACAAAAACATATTAGTGGTAAAAAAAGAATTGTTTTCTACTAAATGTGTATTTCTGAACTGAGGCTGAAATTTGAATCGCAAATATTACAATAGCACTAAATACTATACTTTTGACAGGTAAATAATGGGGACATCTTCAAACAAAAATCTCAAAAAAAAAAAAAAAAGGAAAGCAGAAGATGAAAGCTACTGTTTATGATAGCAAACCCCAAAGGATTCCAAAAAACCTTGGGTAAACTTCAGACCAACATCTGAGCAGTTGGGTGCCTATGCACTCTGAAGCATTTGACCTTTTGACTGTCATTAGTTTACACCATCTTCCCCCGCCGTGGGAAACAGCAAGGTGCCTATAAAAATTTCCATCAGCAGCACTGAAGTCATTCCCTCCCCATGTGATTTCTCTGATTTAATGGCCATGGAAAGTTCCATAAGGTCATTAAACCCCTGTAGTTCCTAGCATCCTTCAAATGCCACAGAAACCAAAGTTCTATGGACCAGTAAAATCCTTAGCCATTATCCTCAACTTCTCTGCTTCTCCTGTCTTGCTTTTGACATTGCTAGGATGACAGAAAATACTCTTCCTGCCCAAAATCACCTTTTTGTACCCATCCCTGAAAGTTTTATGAAGCCATCCATTACCAACAGCTCATACTAGGGAAAAAGAACTGACTCAGTTAATGTGATTAGGGTCATGAAACATCTGCAAAATGGTCACATTATTCCCACTTCATGTTCAGAATTACAGCTGCTTAATTTTCTAACAAGAAATGGCAGGGAGTGTTATTTGGTTGTTTTTACTACTATTGCCTACTCTGTGAAGACTATATACACTTCAAAATGAGCAACTATGCAATAAAATAGCAAGTCCAGTTCTTTTTATAGGAAGACCTATATAGGAAAACTTTGTTCTGGCTAAAAACACAAACACTTACAACTCCTGTAGATGGAGCATAACTCCATTTGCTATATAGGAACAGCATGTAGCAAACAAGTAAAACTGTACAACTTCTTCCCATCGCCTTGTATGATTGCTTCCCATCACTCCTTCCACAAGGACAATCTCACACAGATAATGTGAAATATTTTACAAGGCATTTATAACTGAAAATTCTCTAGTACTAATAGAATCACTTCCCTTACCTACATGATATTTATTTTATTTCAGGTGAGACTGTAGAAATCTAGGAATCATAAGATGTAGCTTTATATGAACTTTCAGGAATATATATTCACATAGATGGAAAATATGTAAATGATACATATGCACACATGTAAATTTTCCTTTTCGTAGGCATTAAAAATACATGTGTTGTGTGCAGTTGCTTGTAACAGTGCTATTGACATAAGAGTAGTGACCAAATTCAGTATCTGCTAGCAGACATACTCTTGTAGGAGACCCTGCAGTAACAGGAAGCTCCAAGCATTGTAGTGCTGAACATAATTTATAAGAACACGTGCAGCAAAAACACCACAACTTTCAAATATAGACTATGATCCTTCCTTTTTAAAGTGATCTTGAGCCGCAAAACTTGGATGTAAATCATTTAATAAATTTCAAAATGTTATGTATACTAATAACTGAAAAGGCAAAGATGTAACTTAATTCATATAAACCATATTGCAGGAAGGAAGATGAGACAGGCCTTGTAAAATAGTACTCTGTCAGTTCTCCCTCTGATAACGTTACTACAGGAAGCATGTGAGTTTGCTTTAATAAAAAACACAGCCATAAAATAATGTCCTGGACACTTTTTTACTCTCTATCACAAGACCCCCACACTTGCCTCATCTTTCAGAACAATCAAACACACGCAACTGAAAATGGTTATGCAAACTAGACAAGCCAATTGCTTCGTAACATGGTTATTTCAGAGGTATTTCCATCAGGAAAGGAGGCTAAGGCCGAGCAGCACTACACTCTTATGTTATGTGCTTGGACAAACAGCTCCTTGGGGAGTCCCCCTATCAACTGAAAAGGGTGTTGAAGGCAAAGCAGTAATTCTCATGCTTTTCCCATCTCCCCATGGCCTCCTCCACTGCCTCAAGGAAATGCAAAGACTCAAAGTCATTGTTTAAAAACCTTCACTACAGCACAGATTTGAAAATTTGCATTCATGGCAGAAGTTTCCCTACCTAGGAAGAAAAACCCTAGAATAATTATTGGAGAAAGACAAATGAAACAGAACACAGGTTTATATGCTCTGCAAATATTCTAACAAGCCAATCATTTGGTATTTCACTGCCAAAATGGGAAGTGGAAATCTGTATCTTTTCGGGGTTGTTTCTAATAGGCCCCAAGACATATTCAAATGTTTTATTGACTTAATGCAAGTGTCTTTAACGTGGTAGAAAAAGCGTGAGAAAATATTGTCTCTTCATTACAACCTGTCAGAGTCCAATTCTCTCTGACCAGGTTCTTCGAGAAATTCCATGTGTAGAGGGTGTAACATTTAGTATCAAATTTACTTTTTTGAAGATATTTGATGTTACATGGGATTTCTGATTTTGCAGAGAGATATAAAATCTACTGAAAACACAATACAAATGTAAGTTACACACAGCAAAATATAGGAATTCCAGTACAGAATTCAATCACAATACCAATGTGATTCCCAATGATATGCTCACTGTCATGATGCTGGGTGTCTCCAATATCCAGAAAGGAAAACAGAGGTTGAAGCAAGCTCAGACCCATTGCACCCTTCAAAATTTTTTACTAGTTATGTAGTTTTTATGATCTATGTCGGGTTGAGCCATATATTCACTCCTATCCCATGCTGGTCTGGCTAACTCAGGGAGATGTTCACACTCTTTTAATGAACTCAAGAAGAAACATCTACACAACCAACTGATCAACACTGGTCCCCTTTCTAGTAACATAAAGTCAGCTTCTTTGCAACTGCTGTGGTCAGTAACATCCTGCCTTATTCTCTCAGCTTCGTGGGTACTGTGCCCTTGTCCATCTCCTCTGAGCCTTCTTCCATCATAGGGGGTTTATTCAGTGAGTCATGTTCCACCCCTAAAGGTTTAGTCGGTCACATACCTCTGTTTGCATGAGCTCAGAATGCACCAACTTCACAAAATAATACTGTTTATCATCATACACTGCAGGATTTTCCTACGTATTTTGTTTATCATCTGCTACACTTACTACTATTTGTCTTGTTTTACATTAGTAGGCTTTCACAACATGTCAATAGAGTATCATAACCTTCACAGTGAAAATGTGCTTATGCTGCTCTGGAGCAAAAGAGCACTGCTATCTAATTTCAGCATTGTTTCCACTCATTCCATTAGAAACTGAGTGTGTTTTTCTATATTCCACATATTCTTCCATATCTGTGGAAGAAGATACATTATTCTAATCCTTTTTTTTCTTTTTTCCTTAGCAATGAAAATCATCCTGAGAGTGGTTAGATTGGCTTAAAATACAAAAGATAATTATCATAATATATTGGGACTTTCAATCATGCTTTTAAAAATACATATCTTTATATCTCTCTCTTTGCTTCTTCTTGCTGCATTTCAAGTCATGATTACTGGCAAAATTCCATAAAGGACATTGCAATGTCATAATATCAATCACATTAGTAACATTCTAATTATTAGTAGCATTTTTGTTTCAGCCTGTGGAAAAAAACCCCAAAACCTTATTTTAAGCATAGAGATGCCTCCTAATAGCACATGTACAGAGAGTTAGTTGCCTCAGAACCTAATCCAAAAAAACCCTCACAAGCTGCATGAAGATGTTAAGGATAGTAATGGGAAAGGCTAATCTCAAGTCTACATCTGAAAACTTACGTTCCCCTACACAGCCTATGAAGGGCTGAAGGAGCATAATTCCACGTACTAAGAGAAGGAATAGCTGCACAGAGGAGAGACAGAGTCTCATCAATGAAAACCTTAAAATAAATTGGGTTTTGATGTCGACACATATTAAGAACACATCTTCTTCCACAGGGTACTAAGAGTTTTTCCTAACATTTCACTTTTCAAAGACAAGCTTCACCTCCCTTTATTTTTCCTGCATTTAGTTTCTGACTAAAGTAAATTAAAACATATTAAAATATCTCCCTTAGTACCTGTTTGTTCCCATCAGATTGTCAGGACATTGCCAGAGTTTTTTGGGCATCTGTGAAACCATCAAAATTTTTCTGATAATAGATTACAAGCACTATGTTAAAGAGAAAAAAAAACAGCTCAGGGCTGGCTGGCTGTTAATAGCACCTTCTGAGATCCTGACAAGTCTTCAGAAGACAAAGTGCAGAGCTAAGTGTTAACATCACTACAAAAAAAACCCCAAACAAACAAACAACTCCACAAGCTGTAATAATCTTAGTGTAACAGCTGTTAGTAAAAATAGGTAATACTCTAAAACCAGCTGCCAAACTGGAAACAAAAATTTATTCAAAAAAACTGTAAACTTTTTAATGAATTCCTGACAGTAAGAGAGAATATTTAACGCCCTCAGAAGTAACATGCAGACAGAAAACTTTCATGTCATAGAGAAGTGTCTTTTCTGTGCAAATGACCTAGTGAAAGGCAAGAGACACTATCCTGAGCTCTCTTTCATTTCCATAAAGGTCTTGACATGCAGACAAACAGATTTGCAAGACTGGGATTGTGACACAACAATAGATTTCTCATTAGAGCACTTGTTCACCACTTGGCTTTCTTAAGTCTCCCAAGATGTTTTGCACAGTACATGAATGAAGAGCTTTAAAGTGCTCATAATATCCTGTCATCTGTATTTTACATACCGTGATGGTAGTAGAACATTGTTGTCATGCATATTAGAGATCGATACCATACTTAATGGCTTTAATGCTAAAAGAAATTAAGGCAAAGAATACCTTGTTGCACCCTGGATAACAACCCTTTATTTCACGTACTTAAACTTGTCATCCTTATTCAAACACACACTCACGCCAGTCTTTCTCCAAGTGATGTAAACCTTAGTTACAGTAAACCCAACCTACAACTCAGATTATTTTTTGACATTTGAGAAACTAAAACTCTGGCAGAGAGTGAGGGTAAAAGACTTAAAGGTCACTTTACAAAGAAAAAAAAAAAAAATCACTGCCAAAAACATTATCAGAAATTATTTTTTTAAATGTGAATTTGATGACGAGGTTCACTCTATTACTATGTGAAAAGGACATGTAACAGTTGGGATGTGTTGGGAGTGATTTACCCAGGGATCAGGGGCAGTGATGTATAGAGGGACCACGGAAAAGAATGAGGAGGCCCTCCCTTTGAGTCAGGAGGTGTAGAGTGTACACACCCACACACCCACCCACCCACATCCCCTGTCCTTGCTTTCTAAACTCCCCTCTGGATGCAGCTGAATCCACTCCTGGTCCCAGACTTGGTCAGAGGTTTATATCTAATGAAGGGGTAAGAAAAGGTTCACATACATTGCTGTATAATGATTCAACATGTCATTAAAAGAAAATAAATAATAATAACAATACTCAATTAAAAGAGCCGATAAAATTTCCTAATTCAACTACACAAACACATACGTGTACAGGTATAGAGGTTATCTTATAATTCCTTAAAAGATGAAACCAAATATACTCACCAATCTAGGCAGCTGTGCTATAAATGGGTATTTTTTCCCCCCCATTGCCCCCGGCAGACAGCAGTTTTCCTCCCTTCGCCAGTCCATGATGGTAAATTACCCTTCCTCCGCTCCCCCAGTGGATGGTTGCCCTGAGAGGATGTCCCTTCTCAGGGGGAGATGCTGGGATACAACACACTGCGAGGAGAGCCTCACTTTAGGATCCATATTTAGGGGGTCAGAGATTGATCGCTTGATAATCATCTTCCCCCAGAGCAAGCCATTGACACCTGATACACCCGAGCCATTTTGGTGGAGGACATGCCCTCATGCCCATCTTGGCTACAGAACTGGGGGATTCTTATGCAAGAGAGGAAGCAGTACAGCAGTGTGTCTCATGGCTGTATTCCAGGTATTTTCCTCACACCTGTTAGCTGTGCTAATTGATGGCCGTGTTTATAAGTGCGTATTTTGCTTCATATTCTATGAACAATAGCCACAGTCTTATTAGCACAGCTAGTGCTTGTATGACCATCCTCTGGACATCCACAAGTCTTTGTCATAACGCTACTGCCAGCCCTTTTATCACTGGCATCCTGCTGACTGCTTCCCTGCACAAGATAATAATCACAGTCTTTCAGCTCCGTAGTGCCCCATTGTTCTTACAAATGTTCTTGCTCTTTCTGCAGTAGCTGTGATCTCTAAGAGCGTGGGCCTCATGCAGTCTGTGCTCCAAAGTCTGGATCTTGTTGCTGTTTAGTCATCAGGACAGTCTAACAGGACGATCTTGATTGTGTAATCTGCATCTTATTTTCCACATGGACTTAAGGACAAGGATACACATAGGGCCTGCACCCCACAATGGTCTTACAGGTAGCTGTAAGATCCCTCAGAAACATAGGGAAAGGGAGCTACCAACCCTGAGCTCCCATTGAGAAAAAGAAGAATATTAATTCCAATGAGAAGCTGTAAGGGGCTCTGTACCCAGCTCTCTACAGCAATTCACATCACCTCCTGTAGGCAGATGTCTTTCATCAGATATTTATACCAGTAGTTTTCACGAGAGTATGGATATACTCATCAAATCCCAAACCTGAGCAGGGCTCAGCTGCTCTAGAGGACTACAGCAGTAGTTCTTATTATTCCAATAAGCAGTAAACCCCCCATAGATCTTCAAACAAACCAAAACCTCCAAATATTCAGATGTTCTAGGTATTTTTAACTCTCCTGATGCTTTAGTGTCGCATTTCAAAACCTTTGCCTGCTATACAAAAGGCAATATGTAAAATAGGCCTAAAGAAATAAAAGGCAAAACTGAAGTCCTTGTGCAGCTAGAAAAGCAGGGATAACTTTCCCAGAGGAATAGAGGAATAATTATGAAACTACAGGACCCTGGAGCAGTTTCTTGCTACAGATGCATGAACAGACAAACTGAGTCACGCAAGGGCTCGCTCTCTTTGGTACAGGGATAGATGGTACAGGTACAGGGATAGATGACAACAGCAGATGCCTCAAGGGTACTGAGGAAAACTGGGAAAGCTTAGACAAACACCAGACACATTCCCAGACTCCTGTTTAGTAGACCTGTTGGAATTTTCTTCCATAAATTTGACCACCAGATCTTTCAGTCCACACCCACTATACTCTGGATCCGAGTTGCTCATCTTTACTACAAAGACAGCAAAGTAAATCAATGTCTGCTTGGGTTGTTGGCCTCACCCTCTCAGGCATCACTTTGACAGCCTAAGAAGTCCTAATCTAGTTAGTTTTTCCCCACAGAGAATTAATACAGTAACACAGTAAGTTTTTTCTTCCCTATCTTTGCCTCATAAATCTAAATTTTTGACTTTTTTTGTTGTGACTTATTGTTCAGCTGGATTTTTCATGGAACTGTTAAATGACTTTCCTGACTAGCAGTAACCAGTTCAAAACTGACTACCAAATATTACAATTTTTACTTGTGTGAAACACTCATACGTGAAAGAGCTGCTCAAAAATCAGTAGGTTTTTGAGAAGGAAAATAAATTATTTTTTCTTTTTCCTTATCTAATTATTTGTATATCTAGATATTAGAGGGAATAATTAAATGTAGTGTAATGCAAGGTTTTAGATGTAAAGTCTAGAAAATTGAAGTTTCCTATGTTCTTTTTTGCAGTTTTTTGGACATACTTTAATACTCTTTTCTCTCTCTCTGTTTCTCCTGACAGAAAAACATAGAAAAACCCATCATGATTTTATATGTCACTTCTACTCTGAAAAAAAGTGAGAAGAAAAAAATAGACTGAAGGCCCATAAACTTGTAGAAATACAGTGTAATCAGCTTGTCAGTTCTTTCCTCAAAAAACTGTCTCACATTTCCAAAATAGCTGCAATCAGATGTAAGCTCTGGCATGTAGGAAAAACTTTTGAAGCCAGCAGACTTGTTGGATGATCCTTGTGAACCTAGAAAGAACTCCCTCCTCCCACAAACATCCCTTATATTTTGTAGAGAAAAAAGCATAATGTAAGAAAAGAGACAAGATATTTAAAAAGGACCTGATTTAGTAAACTGTGGTCTCAAAAAACAATACATAAGTCTTTCCTGTTCATGACTTGATAAAATCTTAAATGCCTTTTGATCCTATTTGAGTGTGTTCCTTTCACTGCTTTTTAGAATCCCACAAGAAACATGAGATTTTTTTCCCCCCACTTTTTTTTTTTTTAAGTTAGTTATTTCTAGGCCTCTACTTCTGTGAACTTTTGTCAGGATTTTTCAAAGCATCCGATGCAAACAGAGGTAGTAATACCATAGTCCTTAGAGATACTACACCCATGTTCCAGGTCAAAGTGGCAATCAAATGAAGTCAATATGAAATTGTTGAATTTAACTTCTGATTTCTTTGTATTTTTTGAACTTTGCAATTTTCAGGTAACTTTGGATTTTTTGAGATTTCCAGTTGCTAAAATGAAGAACTTTTCATATTACCTTTTCAAGACTGTTCTGTATGACTGCAGCAATTTTACAGTGACATTCATGATGAAAGCAGTAGCTTCACAAGAGTCACTTTCTAATCACTCATCTTACTCTTCGGTTTATCAGAATACTTCTAAAGAACAGTAGGACAGAACTAGCAGCTCTTTAATTAAATATCTATTTAAAACCAAAAAAGAGACTTGGGTCCAGACTTTGTGAATGAGAAGGGGGTTGGAGAGAGGGGGAAATAAGAATTGCATTCTTATAAAGGCAGACCAAAACTGGGAATTAATTTCCTTTATCATTAAGTTTCGAAACATAACTTCTCTGCAGAATTCATCAAAATAAAAGCAGATTTGTTACAACTAAATGCAGCAAATTTTTTTTCCAAACAGTTATTTGAGTTCTTTCTTGAACACCTTGTAGCAAAGAGAAGTAATAGCTTAACCAAAAATGTTTTCACTTTAGTCCCATTTGAGTCCAAAATATTAAATAATTATTTCATTTCCACATAGATATGAAATTATTAATTTTAAAATATTTTCCCCCAAAGCCATATTTTTCTGAGAATTTAAATACAGCTAGGTTAGCATTTGAAAAAGTAAATTTTTTTTCTAGAATTTTTCACTATGTACCTTCAAATCTTATATGGGGAATTTTTGGATATGACTTTTATTGACGATAACACAGTAATGTGTTTCTAATGAAGACATGTCTTTCTAGTCTCCAGTGAATCAGAAAGATCACAGAGGTCACATCAAACATTTCAGTGCTAACATCCTTGCTTATGTTCATTTCTTTGTATGGGGGTCCTAGGCTACCAGTGTTTATGTATTCTTTAATTGCAAGGATTGTTGGGTTGTACAGGTTACACCACTTGGCCAAAAGCCTCTATATTTTATGAGGCCAAAAGTGATAGTCATAATGCCATACTGTTTCATAATCTATTCATAAATATACTTGAATTTTTTTCTCATAGGAAACCTCAGAGAGACCACCATCCAACCTGAGACAACGAGCCTCTGTGGAGAGCCGACGTTGACTGGCTGGCCCCCATCCGGTTGCTCTCTCACTCCCCCTCCTCAAACAAGACAGTGGGAGAAAATAAGATGAAACATCTTGTGGGTTGGGATAAAGACTGGGAAATCACTTTATTACCATGACAGGCAAAACAGGCTTGACCTAGGGAAATTTAATTTATTGCCAATTAAAAATAGAGTTGGATGGTGAGAAAAAGGCCTGCACTCTTTGTCTTCCCAGGCTCAACTTCACTTATTCATTCCTGACTATTCTACCTGCTCCCCTCTAAGTCCTGGAGGGCAATGAGGAATGTGGTCAGCCCATGACAGTTCCTCTCTGCCACTCCTTCCTTCTTATACTATAGAAATGTTACACTGAGAAACAGAAGCTGCAATAACATAATTGGATTATGTGTCGATTGCATTGCTGAAAATAGAGTGTTCCTGTGTACAGGGATTGTCTGCTTTATTTTTTAAAATTAAAAACTGAATATAATTGGACAATTTTTTCTTGAAGTAGCTTATTTTTCATAAAATTTGTAGCTGTGGTTGCAATGGACTATCTAATTAATTGTGTCAAAATGGTGAATTATGACTAAACTGAAAGAAATGAAAACATTTAAAATTGACACCATCCCCTCACCCCAATTACCACATCTCTCTAAAAGAAACAGTTATCCTAATATTTGTTTGCTTTAAAGAAGTTTGATACCTCCTGCGCAACTTTTATAAAAGGGATGGCAGAGCAAATAGAGTGGCACCCACCTACTCCAAGTCCCCTGTGGGGTTCTGTGACTTTGAGAAGTTACCCGAGACATGTACTGGGATCCATTCCTGTCTCTTCCCCATTCTTAGTATTAGAAGCTGTGTCTTTCATGCCCAAAACTATATAGCTCAAGGTCCCTTACTAATCTTTATTAATTTCACAACTGCTTTTGTCTGATCCTGATGAATCACCTTTTTAATCAGAAAGTCTAGAAAAAAAAAAATATTTAACTCCCACTTCCTTCCCCCTAACCCCAAGATTCCAGTTTTTGGCAAACACAAAATGAATCCTTATTCTCACATGACTCCATATTCTTCCTTCTTTTTTTTTGGTTGAGGGGCCAAATCACTTGCATGCCTGATCCTCAGAACAACAATTTGCAGTTTTATATTAGATTGTGAGGGTATAACAAATATAAACTTCAGATTTGTTTCAGGAAATGTGTGCACCTGACTTCAATTTAATTGCAATTCCAATCCACAAACACCTCCTCCACCAAATACAGTTGAAATCCTTGTGAGCATTATCTTTTTCCATTCAAATTTATACTGAAATTAACTTCTGTCAAATAGATGAAAATTTTACTTACTGTTAAAATGGACATAGATGAAGACCTGTAGTCTGTTTTTTGTTCCCCATAGCACATAGTGCAACAGTTTACTTCTCATACGCTGTGCACTGGAGTTGCTTCCCTATAATACCATATTCCAGCAAGCTTCCACCATCATCAAGACAATTTTTCAAACACATTTTAGTCTTTGTTGCTGTTGATGGGGGGTGGGTTTGAATGAGTCTTCTTCAGAAACCCTGGCAACTTTGTTACTATGGAGATGTCCGCGACTAGGTCAGTTTTGCTTTCCTCATCATTCACTACTCTCACATCAGTTTCACTGGTGAGTTACAGACAGCTTAGCATTTGCATACAAATCCTCTGAAGAGTAGCAACAAAACCTGCAAGTCAGTTTTCACCTCGCCTCAAGCCCTCAGACTCAAAACCTCAGCAAAAATAGTGGACCTAGTATATGCAGAAGGTAAAAACATTGCAATAATTGCTATCATCTCAAGTTTGCAATCTCATATCCAGAATACGAGACAAAAATATTCATATACAAAAATATGCAGTCTGTACCAGCCAGAGTGGTTGACACTGGGAGCTTCTTTATTTAGCATTAACAAGAAAAGCTTTAAAAAACTGCATTAAAAATCAGAAATGGGTTTACCAGGCTGCCACACTTAGTTTTACTCATGAACGTCTTCTGCTTGCTGTTTTACCAATCACTAGGCCTAGCACAAAGGACACAGCCAGCAGAAAAACAATCCAGTAACCAGATTCTATTGCACATAAAGTCAGTACATGGGTGATCCCTGGGGGTACAAACAAGTCAAACAGATCACACATAACAGACATCAACCCCAGCGACCCCAGGAACGACACAGCATGACCAGTAATAGGTGGAATAAACAAAGAAACAAAGTTTCCCATAGAAGAGATAGGAGACAACCAAGTCAACAGACTGATCATATAGGATAGAAGTAGCCACATATTGTTCCCCCACAAAGCCTCCATTTGCAAATGACAAACCTGACTGGGACCCAGTTGCATGGAGAGTCAGGAGGTCCTTCCCCAACAGGAAACTCTGCAACTCACAGACAGACACCCCACCCCTCCTGCAAGTGGTCCCAGCTTTTATCCCCAAACAGGACACCTGGCACTCATTGACCCAATGCAGGGCACCTGGGGCTTGTTCACCCAAGGGCTCTCCTTACAAGGTCAGCAGCACCTTGGAGGAAAGCCAAAAGGCAAACTCATCCCCTCCTCTTAAAGGGCCATGGGGACCACCCATATGTCAACCTTAATTCAGGGCTTGGGGTTCAGACCCCAGCACTTCACTTGCATATTCAGAACAGCCTTCAAAGTCATAAATATATTCTCCATATAAAAATTTTGTTTATCCCTACTTCTAGAGTTGTGGGACTATTCTGGTATTCCTGTGCACAAACAAATCTCTAGAACTGAAATTAATATTAGTGCTTAGCAATTTCTGCCACAGAAGGATAAGATAGTCCCAAGGTCTGAGACTGTGAACTTCCATGTTACCATTTTCTCACTCAGGGCTGAAATTTCTTCAGTGTTCAATGGACATTAAAACAATCAAGAAAGAGTTGTATTCTACAAAATCAGTATAATTGCACTATAATATGAACAATATGAGATCTACTTAAAAGTAACATTCTCATTCAAATTCTCTTTAGGGTTCTATATTCTCCTAAGCTTTGTATTGGGTCTGGCTGAGATAGAGTTAATTTTCCCCACAGCAACCCTCATATTGCTGTGCTTTGTATTGATAGCTAGAAAGGTGTTGATAACTCATCGGTGTTTTTGGCTACTGCTGAGCAGTCCTCACACATCATCAAGGCTGTCTCTCCAACTGTCCCCCCCCTCACCCAGTAGGCTGGGGGTGGGCAAGATTCTGGGAGGGGTCACAGCCAGGACAGCTGATCCAAGCTGATCACAGGGATATTCTGTACCATGTGATGTCTGCTCAGCAGTAAAAGTTAAGAGAAAGGAGGAGGAAGGGAGGCATTAGTTATTAAGGCATTTGTCTTCTGCAACAACCACTAAGCATACTGAAGCCCTACTTCCGGAGAAGTGGTTGGACGTCACCTGCTGATGAACAGTAGGGTATATATCTTTTGTTTTCCTTTGCTTATGTATGTGGCCTTTGTTTTTTCACAGAATCACAGAATGTTAGGGATTGGAAGGGACCTCAAAAGATCAATCTAGTCCAATCCTCCTGCCAGAGCAGGAATACCTAAATAAGGTCACACAGGAACATGTCCAGGCGGGTTTTGAATGTCTCCAGAGAAGGAGACTCCACAACCTCTCTGGGCAGCCTGTGCCAGTGTTCTGTTACCCTCACTGGGAAGAAGTTCTTCCTCATATTTATGGGGAACCTCCTATGTTCCAGCTTGTACCCGTTGCCCCTTGTCCTGTCATTGGATGTCACTGAGAAGAGCCTGGCTCCATCCTCATGACACTCACCCTTTACACATTTATAGACATTAATAAGGTCAACCCTCAGTCTCCTCTTCTCCAAGCTAAAGAGACCCAGCTCCCTCAGCCTTTCCTCAGAAGGGAGGTGTTCCACTCCCTTCATCATCTTTGTGGCTCTGCGCTGGACTCTCTCCAGTAGTTCCCTGTCCTTCTTGAACTGGGGGGCCCAGAACTGGACACAATACTCCAGATGTGGCCTCACCAAGGCAGAATAGAGGGGAAGGAGAACCTCTCTTGACCTACTAACCACTCCCTTTCTAATACACCCCAGGATGCCATTGGTCTTGTTTACTAAACTGCTTTTATCTTGACCCACAAAGTATTTTCCATCTTATTTTCTCCACCTGCTGAGAAGGGGAGAGAAAGAGGGGCTTGGTGGGAAGCTGGCATCCAGCCAAGGTCAACCCACCACACTCTTCCTAACAACCTTCTCTTTTCCTTTTACCTTTCTTCCCTTTTCTCACTACCTGGGCTTGATTAAAAAGGCAGAGTTGGAAATAACTATTTTGTCAGAGAAGAACTAATTCAGTAACTTAGGGTTTACATTTTGAGTGGAAGATCAGGTGGATCAGTGAACATTTGAATGCATAGTTCAATATGAACAAAATAAAGTGTACACAAATAAGCTATACTTTAGCATATCTGTGCTAAGACATGACTAATAGGTAAAAATATAGTCTAAAGTTTGTTATTCATCCAACAATCACTACTTTTTGAATACCATACCATAATCCAAAGTTTGTTTGTAAGAAATATTGAGTCAAATAATGAGAAATTTGCTTAAGGCAGTGTAGAAGTATCTCAGTACAACTCTATTAATACACACAGCCCAAATAAAAAACAAACCCAGAAACCCTCAAACTCCAAAGTCACACAAATCAAACCACCACAAAAAACCCCTCCAATTCTTCCCTCACCCTGCTCTCCCCTCATCCCCACTCCCCAGATACCCAAACCCTTAAAACAACCATGAGACATGAACGTACTAGTAAGTATTTGCAGAATTTGTCTTGACAACAGTGCAAACTAAACAAATTTCTGCCGATACTTTGTCATCATCAAATAAGGCTTAATTTCACACCCAGAGGCTGGGATTTATTTTCTAAACAGAAACTTTGACACTAAAATCTTTCATAGATAATCCCCAAAAGACGTTTAATTAATGATTCTGTTAACTGATGAGGCAACCGATGAGCTCTGAAGTTAACTATCTTCTTCAGAATTTATGTAAGTGATTCGAAAAACCCCTATGGGCAGAGATGTTGCCAGTCTAACTAGTGATAGGCTATTTATCACAAGACTGAACACATGCAGACTGTAACAAGTGAGCTTTTAAAAAAATGTATTGTGCAGAGACAAAGCTGCTACAGTTCAAGCTTGAATTCAAAGAATGAAAAATTTCCAAAATGGAAAAAACCAATTAGATACTTGGTAGCACTTAAGTTGGAAAAAACATAAGAAACATGTCAATGCATTAAAAATAAGATCTTTCATGAGAATTTGCTATATAAATACATATATTACTGAATTGCTATGATCCAAAGGATAATGTGAAATATAATAAGCCAGAAAGAGAAAGGTAAAAAATTGTTAGAAAGGAAGGTTGGTCAGACTATGGGAAGTCATCTTTTAGATGTATGGCTGGAATTTCCAGTACAGATCAGCTTATTTTTTTAGCAATAAAAGCAGATATTTCTTGAGAGTACTTGAAATAAGCTAGTCACAAATTAATGTTTTTTCAGGTACAATTAATTTAAATCTATAAACATAACTGAAATTGCAGAGAATCACCCTATAAAAACACCATGTACAAGCTCCTTGATGCTGGAAAAGATTGGATTTTTTTAATAGAGCATGTCAAATCAAATAACTAGATGTACATACAAACTATACTTTTTTATATTTCTTTAAAGAAGAATTTATTTCCCCAACTGAAAATGATAATCATTGACATACACAAGTGAGCATGTACATACGAAGAGAAATCAATCTAACTCATTACACTGTTTGCTTACCACATACTCTCTGCAGTAAATGTGAAAGGGTTCCCTGGAGGCATTCAAGGCACATTATTACTCTCAGTACTGCCAAGAAGAATTTGAAGGAAAAGGAAAATCGTAGTTTTAACTTACTTATTACTTATTACAAAATATTAGCAAACACATGATTTGTTACATAGTACATCAGCTTTAGCTTGCATAACATACCTAACAAAGCTATGAGAGTGAATAAGAAGAGTGAAAGTAAATATTTTTTTTAATTTTCATGCAGATTCAGTTCACCATACTTTGTTAGATAGATTGTTCCAAAATGATTAAAATATTCTTCTCTTTAAAAAGTGTGTACTGCCTGAAGTACAGTAATTCTGGACTAAGAGAATATAACCTCTTTAAAATATTAATGATAAACAGACAAATTGCATCAGTTTTTAACACTAAGCAAAACAACCAGAAGCCTAATCACAGTGAATATGTTCAAAGCTAGTGAATATATGCAGAGTCTACAATGAAGAAAAAGTCAAGTAACACATTTGAAAAAGTCTGGAAGAGTCAAATTATTAAAGAACTTAAAAATGCTTACATTGTAATGAGTTTCATTTGAGAATGGAACCTGGTGTGGAGGTGGGATGTGATTTTATGCGCAGTTTTGCTGCTAGGCATAAGTTTTAAAGATTCAGAAGGTTTGAATAAAAAGGGAAAAATTCCAATTTTGGAGGCAGAGAAGAAATATTTGTAGTAAGCATTGTGAAGTATGTTTTGTCTGATAAAAGAAAAACAGCTTTTTTTTTTTTTTAATAGCCTTTTGACCAATAAAAGTCTTATGAGGAGTGGCTGAGGGCACTGGGGTTGTTTAGTCTGGAGAAAAGGAGGCTCAGGGGAGACCTCATTGCTCTCTACAACTACCTGAAAGAAGGTTGTAACAAGGTGGGTGTTAGTCTCTTCTCTCAAGTAGAAAGTGATAGAACATGAAGAAATGGCTTCAAGTTGTGCCAGGGGATATTTAGTTTGGATATTAGGAAAAATATCTTCACTAAAAGGGTTATCAGGCATTGGAACAGGCAGTCCAGGGCAGTGGCTGAGTCACCATCCCTGGAGGTATTAGAAGACTTGTAGACATGATGCTAAGGGACATGATTTAGCAGTGGACTTGGCAGTATTCGGTTCACAGTCGGACTCGATATTCTTAAGGGTCTTTTCCAATATAAACGATTCTGTGATTCTAAGAAGAAAAGAATAAGAATTCTGTGAAGCACCACTGTCCTTAAGTTATAAGAGAGTCAGTTTATCATTAAATACCCAGTAGCTTATTCCTGTATTGGTGGACAAAGCTGATACTGAAAGTACTGACCAAAAGCTTGCAGATGTCATTTTTCTACAGCTAACAGCAATGATTCCTTTCACACAGACCTTAAACTGTTACTAAAGAACGAGATTTCAAGTTAAATTTAAGGAATACTCATTTAGTTTTATAGGAATTAGGCATTTATAATGAACAAACATAGGTTTATAACTTGTTAGGACTATAAGAACATTGAAGTGTTTCATGGTTTCGTAGATGTGTGTTGAAAGTGTGTTGCAAAACTGCCTTCCATACTCTATTTGAATACAAAATTTTAGCTGGAGAATACTGTAGCAAGGATCATTTATGATGATGTTTCTGAAGAGGTAAGCTGGTACAACCGGTACATGTTGAAACCAAGGTAATGTGAAAGAGGGAGATTGTAATCACTGACATACAAAACCAGATCTTAATAGCTCATCTATGATTTTCTTTAAATTTTTCATTTTCTAGTAATCATAATTTATAACTGTAGTGACACTACAAAAGGTAGTGATGATTCAGTGTTAAAAATCCAGTTAGGGAATTAATTATATGGCTTTGACTTCCATGTATAGTTTTCTAAAACGTGTCACTAAATCAACTGCCGATTCCACAATGCTACACTGAGAGAATATTCATGCACCAAACACTGGCATTAGTACAACCATATTACTTACTGCTGGAGATACATATCTACATTATAGATCAATTACACTGATATTTATACCCATAAGTTTCCTTCTCCAAAATCAATTGACATTTCACAAGCACGCTGGTGGGTGGTTTTATATTCACAGATCGAAACACATTTCCACAGACAAAAACCACATGAATAAAGATATTGATCACAATTACACTGATAAAAACACACACGGTGCATTCATTTTTCCCAGCTGAAGGAGATTTATTGATTTATTGTAAATATGGTTGGCTTGGAATTGTTAAAAATAATGGAATTTCCAAAGGATTAAAAAAATATTAAATGTGCATATTTATTAAAAAATATTCTAAACTATTAAACACAATTTTTACAGTGATTGAATGCTTCATGTGAAGCAAACAAAGTGTTAGTTCTGGCTTCTGATATTAACAAATGGGAAAATGATCATAGTATAAAGTAAAATTACAATTTAACACTTCACCTCGGTTAGTTAAGGTTACGCATCCTCTGCCTGACTCCTATTCACAGTCATCGTACACTTATTTTGACACGAACACAGAATCTAATCTAAGTGCAGACTGAAAGAGCCATGCTGTGTGCAGATTTACCTAATTAAAATTTTAAACATAGCTACCCTATGATCTGTAAAGCAATTCCCAATCAATGAAGTGTTCTAATTACCTCAAATGCTTTTATAAAAGAGGACTTAATTGCACTGTACTTTAGCTCTCCATTGGTTAATACATTCCCATGAAAACAGAATAAAACACATGGTTAGGATATTTGTATTATATGTCTAAAAAAGACAAGTTCTGAAGTGTATGGAAAATTAGACTATATGTCATGTTCTGAGCCTTTTCAGTTTCTTACATAGGATACAACTGGATGTTTCTATTCTCAGAGAACATTTTAGACTTTCATCCTTTTGCAAGCCCAAATAAAACAAATTGATTGTTTCCTTTACACAGACTCCCACCCCCATATCCCAAACATCCAAAAGAAACAAGTTCCTTTCTCCCAATATTTTGAATTATTCTTACTGACATTGTGCTTTCAGCTCAGGATGTAGTGAATAATTGTCAGTACAGGCACCAGCTTTGACTTGAGAAGGAATAAAGCCTCATCCTCCCTGATAGCTTTGTCAATGGCCACAGAGTTCTGCTTGTAGCCATAACACAGTACAATACTTATCAAAACTGACAACAAAATGCTTCAGGTAGAGGTGTACCATGTTTAAGGGTGGAATATAATAAAACAGACTCTAACACTAATCAATCATTATATATGACTTAGAGGAATATTAATTCCATATGTCCTAAAATTTTTAAACACAGAATCAAAATGACAGATCCTTTAATATTCTAAGATACAGTATGCTTATCTTTAATTTAAGGACCACTGTATTTATTTGCACGTAGAGGGAGGATTTGCAGAGTTCTGCAATGCACCATCATTTTGGCTCAACATTTTAATCAGTCACTGATCACGACCCATAGAGACCCAAATAAGCTTAGTATCCATTTCCAGGTGTTCTGCCAGCAGGCAGAGTAGACTTGAAAGTTTAATTTGACAGATGTCTACAGGATTTTCAAGAACAAACAAGGAACAAGAGGGTAATCCAACGAAATGTTCATGAAGCATACTTGAAAGCAAGTTTTAACTTCTGAATATGGCTTTGGCTGCACAAAGAAAAGCAGATACTGTATACTTCTGACTTGACAAAAAGCTTTGAGACTTGTTGACACTTTTCTCAGCCCCAGACAGAGATATAATTTCCTACAAGTGCTGCAGCTCATACAATTTTTGCTTCCCTTGTTTATATAGCTTTGCTGTTTGGAAAGCCACCTAGAATGCTTCTGAGGTAGTGAACTGTAGGTTTAGCCAAATGTAGTATTCACTTGCTGAACTGGTATTTCAACCACTACTGATACAGAAAGCATAGAGTAGGTCTACCTACTCTCTCATATAAAGACTAACTCCTTTTTTTGTTCATAAAAAAATAATGAAGTCTAAATATTTAAAGCATTTTCATTTTTATAAGGCTAGAGCAACATTATACAGCCTTAAATGAAAAAGTCACACATTTTCAGTATCTTGGGTAAGATTGTTTTGTTTTACCAGAAATAACATTAAAACATGCAAGGCTTGAGAGCAGTCAGTCCTCTGTATCTCTTGCCCATATGAAGAACTAATTAGTACGTAACTTGCTCTGACAATCTCGTAGAAGAAAGTCAAGTTGGGCTTTGAGTCATTTTGAATCTATGTTCAATTCACTGATTGGAAGACTATATTACAGGAGTTATTTGTAATGGCATATTTACATAATTTGATGTCATTCAAGATTTTTATGCTTAGATGTAATTAAAAAAAAAAAAAAAAAGAAGAAGAGTCCTTGCCTTCTCTGTTGTTATTCCTATATTGAAGGGAACTAGGAAGCAGCAATGGACAAAAATGAGATGATGTTGTGAAAGACAGTCTACAATGTGAAGGCCCTGAATATTACTATGTCTTCACTAAAGCATTAAACATAATGTGATTCAAGATTGATTGAGCTTGAATTTTTGGCTTTTAATAAAAACTTATTTTTGATTGATTACACTATCTCAAAGATAAAAAAGTTGACTCATATATGAGTCATAATTCAGAGAAAATTGGTATTCCAGGTTTCTAGAAATTAGTAAATCAGGCATTACTGCAAAGAAATTACAAAAATTGTGATTATAGATGAATTTTTATCTGAAGGAGATTCACAAGCACAAAATGCTTTGCTACTCTTACCACTATCTAATTGCATGCCTAGGCTTCAATGTTCCATTTCAATGGTTCAAAGAACAACATGAAATAAATAATTGATAAATCTCTTATCAGTGTATCTCTTCACCCACATTTTAACATAAGATATTATATATTGCTTAAAATAGTGTATCATAATATTGTTTAAGTAATTTCTGTCAAATTATAGAAAAAAGAATACAGAGTAGATTAACAAATTGCTTGACCTTTTCAGCAACTACTGTATTTGCTCCTGGTATACAATTACTCCTCCAAAGCTTCCAGATTATTTTCATATTTCAAAATATAAAAAAGACATAAGACTTGCAGTACTTGGAGTAATTTACTGATATTTACAGCATAGTGTACAATTATAGTCTTCAAGCATCATTTACCTTAAAATTCTAAAAATACAGAAGTTTTCGTTTCACTGTGATAAAATAGATATGTTATTGTTTTGATAGAAGGGTTCTTAGAGAAAAAGACTGTTTTTTTCAGATTTTTCTCCTCCATAGTTTCAATATCAGTTCACAGTCTACATAAGAATCCCAAAAGTTAGAAGTACACTGGAAAAAGCTGTAAAGGCAGAAACTTACTAGAATGAATGATGAAGAGTGTTAAGGTGAGCTGTGGAAAAAATGAGTTATGTAGAAACAACAGACATTGCCTACAAGCTAAGAAGAGATGAACTCAATGGATTTACCCTCCTAGATACCTAGGCTGATACCATTGAATTAATCTTTCCCACAGGGTCCACACTTGGATTTGTAGAGATAGTTATACATAAGAAGAACCAGACTGAAACTGTCAATATACCACTTGGTACCTTTATTAACTTCCCAGACTGAAACTGGAAGGGTTGTGGAGAATGAGCTATCACTGCATTGTGTGTCCTCAGAGATATAATCCCAACAACACTGTTAATATTTTCGGAGAATGTGACTCCATACCAAAAAAGAGCACCTTTACAAGATTTTGTTTGCCAGTAACCTCTGTGGTTGAAGATGTTTGGACAGATTGGGTCTTCATATTAGGCATTTAAAAAACAAAACATCCTTTTAAAAACAGGAAGAAGATAATCCCTCAGACAGCTAGTCTTTTATTACATAATTTATTCCACATAATTGAATGGTTCTACTCAGTTGCTGTTGAGTCTTATCGACTTTGGTTGAAGATAAAGGCAAGTACTCACCTGAAAAATGTACACAGTGACAACTGTCTGAATACAAATGGAAAGTGATGAAAAAGTAATCTATAGAATTTATTTGAGTTGCAGTTTGAATATTAAAGAGAACAATAATTATGTTTGAGAAGCTATGTTCATTTATCTCCACAATTACAGAAGGCACATATAAAAAGTGAGGTAGATTGGTTCGTTTTTATATAGCTTATAATGCACAAAACCTTCTCTATAAGGACTAGATTTATATGATCAGCATGACTAACACTGAAAAAAAAAAGAGGAATGTGTCATACTCCAGATAGCAAAGCTTTACATGTCTGATGCAGTAGTGAGTGTTCCAACCACAAATACTTGATTATTTTTCCTCAGAAAATTAAGAAATACAGGAATAATTTAATTCATTTACCATGAAAGTGAATTCTTTATAACATGTAGTTAATCAAATGTAAGATGCCAAGAAATTTTTCAAGTCTGTTTTTTGATGGGGTAACATTATTTCTTTTATTAGTAGGAGAAAAAGCCTCATGAGACACATATTTTAGCACTGATAAAATATTAATTTCTAACAGTCTATCACATGCAGGATGAAATCCCCCAATCTAGTGATGGACATCATCATCATCACATCACTGTCATGTCAGTTTAAGCTTTAAGCTGATCTCAACCCTGAGTTACCTCATCATCCATGCTACTACTGTTTGCTTTTTTCTCTCTTTGCTGCTAGTCAAAGACACAGGTCTGCAGGTTGGGACACTGAGGCACCTAGCAGGAACCTGCCCTGTACTTCAGTTCTATTTTCAGGGCCCATATCAGCCATGCAGGGGCAATCTGGTTTGGTTGTGCCTTTGGCTCAAGCACAGCTGCAAGAAACGGCCATCCAGGACAATAGACAAGTAACCTTAAGGTCCTGAGCTGCTTGACTTCTCTTTTTGCTTTGGTAAGAAGTTACATCCTAAAGCTGAGGCAAAAGCAGAAGATTCTGTTGCAGAAGTGCACTTGCCTGATGTGGAATATGAACTATAGTGATCTCCGCACCCAAAGCAAGTTCTCAAAGGACACCACCAGCACTCATAGGAAGTCATCCTCATATTGTGGGCTACTTTGCTCTCTGGAAGAACCAAACATTAAATTCTTACATAAAGCAAACCCCAAAGTTTTTACATCTTCCCCACCACCACCCTCCCAGGTTATTTACATCTTTGTAACAGATCTTTGTCACATAATCAAAAATTCAAAATGCACAAAGGTCTTTGTTTTAAATACACTCAGGTATTTAAAAGCTATATTTTCAATTTGTGTTTAAAGGAAGTAAATGTGCTGGCACTGAGTATATCAAGGAATAAAAAAAACATGCTTTCAGATGTTCAATAAGACTGAAAGATGATTTGAAGTGTTCACCACCAGCTGTCTTTACTCAACTGATTTCAATACCAGTCTTAAACATGTATGTCTGTCTTTACAGTAAACACATATGCATTGTAGTTTTCAAGCTGAATGCACATCTGGTATGCCATAAACGGATTCTGACAGGACATGCAAGAACTTGTATGGATCAGGGCCTCAAGAGAAACAGACAATGTGAGAAAGGAAGACAGAGTAATAATTAAAAAAAAAATAATCAAATGTAATCTTTTGCTGAAACTGCAGCCCTCTTCTATGAGCGCACTGAAATCAGTTTCCTTAAAGCTGCAGTACATAAAAGTGTTCCGTGCTGAATGCTGCAGAAGAACCTTGTCAAGGTTTTCAATATTTTCAGCTCATTTACTAATAGGATTATGATCTCAACCCACTTCCCTGAATCCCCTTCGAGAAGGAAAAAAAAAAAAGCTATATTAAAATATCAAAACAGTGACATACATACATAGAAGAAAGAGTAAATAGTAAAACCTAAATGTGTCAACCTGACTAGTTCAATAAACAGATATTAAATTGACAGCTGGCTATATTGTGATTTGAGAGGATTCAGTGCAGGCAGGCTATATTACTTAACATTCACTTTTCTTAAAATTGTCACGCTCTGTCCGCTTGTGAGTCCATTTCAAATTGTTATATGTAATTTACACCAAGAATTACTATGCTGTATTTCTGAAACAAGAGGACCCAAGACACACTGAATAATAAAAACCTGAAAGCAGTATTAAAAGTAACTTCCCTTACTGATTATTGCCGAAAGTCAAAGGTCAGAATTAAACTGGCTGGCCTATCTCAAAGCTGTTCAGCATGAATGCCTAGATAAGCTGTTATAAACTGATAATGTGAGCAGCTCCTGTTAATTTTGCTATAATCCTTTGTCATTTGTGTTATAATTATTTTTTATGTAGCTGCAGGTATTAATTTCATAAAATTGAAAATGCAAGAATTACCATATTAATTATTGTCTACATGCTCTCATTTTTCCGTACCTTATTAATTTTTTTCTGATCCTCTCTGGAAGTAATTTTTCATTACATTTCTGTCTTTGCATTATAAATAATTTTGGATTGTTCTGCTCTGTTCCTGAAAAATAAATCTTACATGGTTATTAGAAGGTTTAACACACACACATCAGACAAAGGAGGTACTCAGAAAAGATAGATCAGAATTACTTGTTTGTGACAAATTGTCTGGATAGAAAACCCTTGACTTTTATCCCTGAATCAGTGTTGAAAAGAGAAAATCCAGTGTCCTACATATATCTGTAGGTATAATACTTATGTATCACTTCCACAACTTATGTAATTATTAATGTCGTATAAGCATCCTCATAAAGTAGTTTAATTTTGATTTGATACATTATTCTTTTCCTTTTATTTTAGCATAAGAAAACATGCAAATCAATTTTTTTCCTCCCTAAAAAGGGAATGTTTTACAGAGACAGTAAATTTGATGTGTAAAGGATCAGTAAAGTTGATAGAAAACAGTGAGTGGTCTTGGATTTGGTTGTGAAAGGTTTTGGGTAGATTTTTAAAATTAAGTTACTACGAAACAACGTGATTTAAAGTGTCTTTCTGGACAGCTCTCTCTTGGGGCAATATTAATCCCAGTTTTGCTATCAACTTGCTTTGTAGCCTCAGGAAAATAGAACTAGGCTATTTCTTTCTTTCTCCCTCTTATCTCCTTCCAGACAACAAATGTGGGTTTAATTTCTAGTTGTGTCTCCAAAAGCTCGTCAGACTATGTGTGAGCTAGTGAATATGAAACACCACATAAAATATTCCAAAAATAGTATGCTAATGCCAATTTAAATACATGAAAAGGAAATACAGAAGACAATATACTAATGTGCAAGTAAGTGAAGTCTCTGTGCATCAAAACCCCCACAAATACTACTATTTAGAGATCTGTTCTCAAAATATTTCTGCTTTAGTGAAATAAACAAAACAAAAAATGGAAACACTCTAACGAAGTTATACTACAATAAAAGAAACATCCTAAAAATTAGAGCTAACAAACTAATTTACTTTTTAGTAATAAAGGGAAAGTTATTTTGTCATCCATATAATGCTTTTTCAGGTGTTTTTATTAACATTCAGCAAAAATATATACCACAAGAGAGGTCAGCTGAGCTTTTTTTTATCGATTTTTTTGAAAGGCAGAAATATCAGGTTATAAAAGTTGCCATTTTTTTTCCTCCTCATACATCATGCTTAGTTTTAAATGAAACAAATCCTTAATAAGTTATACACAGAAGAACTGCCTCCATTTCTCCCCTACATGCATCCAAAGTTAGGTACATCTCTTTATTTTATAATTTCAGGCTTTTCAGGGTAGTTTTGAATGTTTTGCAAGAATGTGAAGTGAAACCATTTCAAAATATCCATTTCATTTAAAAAGCATTAAAACATTGTTCAAATTTTTATTTCTCTTGAAGAATGCAGATATTTTGTTGTTCATGTCTCTGTCCCCTGACAAATCTAGTCTAATTTTCCCTTCCTTCAGTCAGATCCAGTGAACAATAAGAACTAAGTAGTGGACAATTCAGTTGTGTTCGATGACAAAACTAGTATGACCACTTCCCCATTCAACAGTTTCTTCTGTTTTGATGTCATCAGGATGTAGAGATTTAGGGACTCCAGCTACACAAAATTCAGCCTGTTGCTAAGCCTTTGGAAAAGTATGATATGATCTTGCCTCACCCAGTTGCAGGTACTGGGAAGCTCAGCAGAATGCACTCCCAAGACACTGCTGTCCATGGTGGCTCAGAGGGATCTTTGCAGTCAACGAGGGTGATTCCTGGTAACACCCCTATCTAAATTCTCAGACTAACAAAATAACCATAAGGTCAGATGCCAGCCAGAGCCATGCAGAGCAGGACCCTCACTGTCACGGCAGTGCTTCAACTAGTTATCCAGAGGGAGAGAAAAGCCACTGTCCTGTTTATGCCTACTACCAATTTAAATTTACATTCACTTTTGATGTTTATCCATAGTCAATGAGGCATGCTCTCAGAACACATCTGCTCATGCATAATTTCGTATTTCTTACAGAAGAAGACCTCACCACAAAGGAAAAGGGAATTTTCTAGAGCTTCTTTCTATCTGGCCCATTGGCTACAGTCAGACTCAGGAGTGAAGAAGCATTGCTAACATTCTTCATCTCTTTTGCAAACTAACCGGAGTTCCTTATTCTGTTAGTTACATATTCATACCACATATATTCCACATATAGAGATAGATACATAGATAGACACATAGATAGATAGATAGATAGACAGATAGATAGATAGATAGACTTGCAATCTGAAATTTAATAATACTCACAAGATCCACAAGTTCCAGTGGGGTTAAAGCTATATACCACAATATATTAACTGTTTTAACAATATTTAACAAATAATTTACAGTTGGCTTAAACACACACAAAAATTAAACAGTGTATTTATGAATTATATGAAGTATAATTCAACCAAGTGCTGCCATTTCACATACAAATGTAAAACTGCTTGCTAGAGCAAATAGTCTGGCAACCAGTATAATTTTAAGAATCCAGAAATAAGACTGCCAATACCTCCCACTGGAAGTTTGTTCCCAAGTCTACCTTTTTTTAAAAAAAAATAAATTCTCCAAAATTGTTTTCATCTCCTCTTAATTTTCCTTCCTATATTAAACACCTCTCCCACTCTGCCATATGGAAATCTGAATCCTTCCTGCAGTTCAGTGGGTAGAGTATGGTCTCATTTGTCTTGTGACAAGCTTTCCCTGTCTAAATTCTATTTGACATCGTTGACAAGTTTTTCTTGTCCCCCTTCCTCTTTAGCCCAAAAGCCCAAGTAATTCTATCCTCCAGCATCTTACTGAGGTCGTACATTCCAGAGACTTCCATCTTACTGCCAAGTCAAACATTTCAGGTAATTTAAAGAAATATGAATTATATTTTATTTTTTACTCTTCTAGCCATTAGATATCCATTTACAAATCTCAGTATTCAGAATGAAAATTTAAAATCTGGATTTCAAATTGTGTTTAAGTGACTAATTTCAATTTGACCATCAACATACACTTGGATTTCACATTTTTATTAAATCATTCTCTTAAGGCTGCAACTACTTTAACTGTGTCATCTCTGTTTTTCTTTTCATTTGTTCTGAGTGAATTCTATTGTTGACAGGTACCAGTGAATTACTGTGTGATTAAAGGCTGTCCAGGGGCAATTCATATTGAGTGCTGTCACACATCCACGTGCATTCTTTTTTTTGAAATTATGTGTATTTTTCCATTCTCATTGAACTGAATTTCTACCTTGATCATGTCTACTCCTGGCTTAACTCTCCTTAGTCTGCTCTTTAATTTCCCTGAAAGTAGTCTTTCCAAAATGTTCAGAGTTTTGTAGGCAGGTGCTGAAATCTTCAGCTATTGGGAACAAACTAGCTCTGGCCTTTTACCTTGCAGATACATTAATGCATCACATTAACACAGCCTGCTTTTCTGGAAGCTCCATTGGCTCAGCATTATACAACATCTAAGCAGCTGAAAAGGTGGGGGAGAGGACTATGCATGAATTTTCTTTGCCTATATTTGAAGGGACCATATAGTACTACTTACATCCCCCTTTGCTTAAGCCATCCTGCTTGGAAGAATGTCCAAAATATTTGTCTTTCAAATTATTAAACATTTCCTGAAGTTTTTGCTTTGCTATATTGGTGACTAGCCATAAAGGTGACTTCACTTTGGTGACTGAATGACTTTGGCATTAATAACTTTCAATATTCAATTATATTTCATCTTTTAATCTGAATAAGTTAAATTATTGTCAAAGTAAACTTCTACTCTATCAGTGGACTGCTTAGTGTCTTCTAGAATTCTTCAAATTTCTGTTGTTTCCTGTTTAGTAGATAACTCCTCCTTTTGGAAGACCTCCATGGACCATGCACAAGACTTAATCTCAATTTCTAGAAAGTACAAGATTTTGCATCTTCATAGCCCTCAGTAAGTACTGCGGCTCTTGATAAGGTTTGAAAACAAATGGTATTGTAAACATCAGAGTTTATTTCATGCTTATATGAATGCAAATTAAATTAAACATTTTACAGGAAGTGTTCAGTAGGAGCAGCAGGAAAGGATTAAGGAAAGCCAGTTTATCAGGACTTTGGCTAATGTAATGGAAGATCTCTAAAAGGTCAGAAGGGTGAGGGGTCTTTGCCATCTGAGTAAAATCATTATCATGAAATTTAGTGATCATTAACAGCTTAACTCCTCAGACAGAACTTGTATACAACTTTAGTAAACAGAAGATTGCAGAAATAATGGTAGTTATATTTATAGTGAAGAATCTGATGAAAAATAGCTTAGTTTATCAGTGTCACTCCCACAGGTCTCTGATTTTATTTATTTAGATAACAAAGTGTGCTGGTTCCATTAAAAACAGAAATACATGTCATTTAGTTACTCCACAGAATTCAAAGCAAGAAAGAATTCTCTATTACGGGAATGTAATTTATCTTCCATTAGGAAACTGTGTAAAGCAAGAGATGGCTGAGCAAATATTGTTTGAAGAAAGTAGAATCAAAATTAATCGCAACAACCGAAAGTGTAACACTAATTGTAAACAGAGCTGTCAGCAGTTTAGGACATTCAGATTTTGAGAGAGCTTTTTTCTTCCTTTAAACCAAAGAGACAGACAGTGAATATGCAAGGGTGTAAAAAAAAAATAATTCCATACCAGAAATACATTTTTTTGATTTTTACTTAATTTAATTTCTATTTTCATTCATTATTATGTCATTATTACCTGAAGTTTGCTTGCTCATTTTCTTGTAAGCAAATGACAGTTTTCACTGACACAGTACTCCAAAAGATACCATGCCTCCACATGAAAGAAAACGAAATCTTTAGGAGTAAGTTCTTCAGTAAATAGATGAGATTAAGATCCATATGGACTATAAAGTACTGTAGGCGAGAGCAGGAAGATTCATAGATCAGAGAGTATGTAGATCCATATGGGGCTTAACAGCAAGCATGTACAAGCTCTGCTTATGATGCAAAGGAGAATGGAACTGGGATGGCAAAGACTATTATGTTCATGACTACACAGAGCATTTTAGCCATTCATCATTCATCAGTCAGTTTTGAAAGAGATATCTTGAAGACTCGGTTGCTCAAATAATGAAATGACTGTTTATAGCCAATAGGTCCATTCTATGTGTTTGTAGCTTGTATATATATATATATATGCATAAATGTGTATAAATATGTATGTGTACATACAGAGAGAGGGAAAATATGTTTGCACTTCAAGAATTACTTGCACATCTTAAAAATGCAAGCACAAGCCATCAGATTCACATAGACAAGTGCAGTCAAAATAAGTAGAGCTTTGGTTATTCACAGTACTAAACCAGCATAACTTCAGAAAACATATGGCAAAAAAACATTAGGCCAAATTTTTAACTGGTTTACATAATGGAGAAACACTTCAACTATCACAGTTGCAAAGAGGTGTGGAATTTAGCCTGTTTGGTGTCTAATTTTAAGATAGAAATATAGAATAGGGGCAAGTGCATTTCTGAGATAACATGCAAGTATAGCTGTTGAGTGCATGCTCATGATAATTCCAATTACTTTTAAAATAATGCTTGTGGGTTTTAAGATGAACATTGTATTCCATCGTGCCATTCATTTTATCTCCTCACATTCTCCAAGTCTCTTTCTGTTATCCGTGCCCTAATTAGAGGCAGTGTGCATTGGAGTGTGAACAAGTACAGATGGTAAATCAAGCACAACAGAAACTTGAAAAACTGCCCATGCAAAGCAAGCCATATTAGCTCATATTTACCGTTTGTACAAACAGATACATATAAATAGTACTTTTTTTCCCTGCTTATGTTTGCATAACTAATACAGTAAAATGAAGTTTTGTATAAATTCTAGATTGTAAGTGAAAAAAGCTGAAGCTTGTAAAAGAGGATGGCTACAAGACATATAGGGCAAGTTTCTGCAACAGAATTCTTGAAGAAGTCGTGGACAATACTGAGAAGTAATAGAGAGTAAAATTATTTAGAGGGTATGACAGAAAGCAGTGAAAAGGACACTTCTGGCTAAAAGGCCAACTTTCCAAAAATCTCTTTCTTGTCCAAAAATCTAGAGATAAGTAGATCTGTATTTTTCAGTTTCATCTAATTTTAGTTTCAAGGTCAGAGATGCTGCAAGTAGAGGACAGGTGTTATTGCAACAGCCACACTAGATTCCATGGGTGACTTTTCTGCTAGGTGATGTATTAGTTGTGAATGATCCCTAGACCTGAAACATTTGAGATTCCTCTCATACTTAAAAAAGAGTAGGCAAGCCCTCAGGTCTCTTTGATAAAATAGAAAGCTAAATCAGCGTATCTAAGTCTGAGATGGTGATGAAGTAGAAGTTTTAATTAAATAACCTGGTGCCAACTCAGTTTTTTATTCAGACTGCTGTACTTGAACTGAGTTTGCAAAGGTTAAAACTGGCAAAATTATAGAGGAAAACCTAGTTCCTTGTAAGTTCTTCCACAGTAGTCTCTATATACTCTAGACTACAGATTATGACATAGACTTCAGAAGTTTGTGAAATGTAAGACTGGAAAGAAATCTTGGAAAAGCTGGAAAGAGAGCATATCTATGTTGTTTTCTGTTCCCACCTTTAATCCATTTGTCTATTTACGACCAATGCTCTGTGGAAGCAAAGCTAACCTGTTGTTACACAGCCACATAATGTGGCTAAGAAACAAAATGACAATGATGAAACTAACAAATAAAGCTATGACTTCCAGGACCTACGGAAAATAAACAAAAAATAAGACACCCCACAAAAACAATGTTATTATGGCTTTTTTCCCCTTAGAAACACCCTATAGTATTTGGTGACATGGGCTAGGAACACATATTAACAGGATGATAACTGCCTACATAATTAATATTTTTTATTTTTAACAATTATAAGATTAAAAAGCCTCTTAGGCAAATTCTTGCATAACCAATTCCCAGGGCAGAGGGCGAGTTCAATAACCTCTCATGGATTTTTAATGACAACAAATGATGAACTTCATGAGTGGAGCAGTAGAAACTTTTGTAACTGTCTATTTTATGTTTACTAAGCCCTTGAAGCATCACATTCTTTTCATAATTTTTATTTTCTTACCTTCTGTATGTAAAGAGAATACTGAAGATAAATGTAGTACACACAATCAGACAATTTCATCCTCTCAGAAATTTTCTTCTAGTCTTGATCACTATCCAAAGATCCATGACTAGTTTCTGAAACTAGGAAACAACCAAACTAGAAGAAATGTGTGAAGTAAAACTATCATAAGTAACCCTGAAGGTCTAGACAGAAAGAAAAATATTCCCTTATTTTAAGAATACCGAACAAATAAGGTGGCTACTAAGATTTCAGTGGCACAAGAACAGATATCACATTTAATTTTCTATGAAATGATGGTAGAATTTTATTCCCATGAGAGAAATGACATTCAATAATTATAAAAAACACATTTTGACAAACAAGCTTGACTTAATGCGAGAGGTCATAAAGCACTGGTGTGCTGTCTGCTACGCCAGCCCTATAAAGGCTCCAGCTCATTCACCAGTGCAGAAGGGCAATTCAGTGTCTTGGGCACTCTTGGGGAGCAATGGGCAATCCCTCACAGTAGATCCTCAAGCCCCAGGAGCAATGACACACATGGCAGCCTTGAAGAACAAACAGTACAGTCATACCAGGACCTGTCAAGTGTCTGTTATATTCAGTGTATTTGATGTCCCTTCATTCTACAGTACTAAGTATCCCCAGGACATACAGCTGTAGCAAATTTATGCAGAATTTTTTTTACTTCAAGATCTTACTCAAAATAATACTCAACTCAGAAAATTAAAGAAATATTGCAACTAAGTTGGTACAAGAATGAGTATGTTAATATTAGAGTATTTGTGAATACTTGAAAGAGAAGTACTTAAAGTTCATGTGTATGAAAATTAACCGAATGAAAGACAAGTACCTGATTTGAAATGCAGACTGAAAACTAAAAGGAGAACATCAGTTTTTTAGACCAGAAAGGAGCCTCAGGAATCAGAGTAGATGGAAGCCACAATTTAGAAAACATTGAATAGAGTAGACTTAAAGTGTTCTATATTTATGATAGCAAATTTTATCAAAACATACTTAAAGAAAGAAAAAGATTGAACAGAAGAAAAGCTGTTTAATATTACTTTGGTATGTGGACATAGCCACCAATAACTCTGAAAGGAAAAGAACTTCAGGAATTATTTGAAATCAGCTTAGAATATTAGAACAGAAAACCTGTTTGTTTCTCAATATAATAAAATATTTTATCAAAGGAGTAGCTGACATTGATCCATATATATTTATCGATATTTCCCAGGTTGCATTTTCAACCTAACATGTGCGTGAGCATCTGGTCTATAAGGTAGAAATGTTCCCTAAAGGCTGGGGAATAAAAAAAGCTGTTCCCAACATCAAGTGCAAACCAAAAAATAAATCCCGGGACAATTAAAACCACTTTTTAATAAGCTACATAAGTCAACCAGAGTGAATTTTCTGCCAGAAAGTTTTGATCTTTCCAGAAACAAATCACTAATTGGGTCCTAATTCATTGTGTTCTTCCTATTAGGCAAAAGGAGAGGGAAAAAAAAAAAAAAAAAAAAAGAGGGGGGAGATGCTGCATTAGTTTTGTTTTTATTATTTCCTTCTTCTTTCCTCTTCCCCCCACCCCCACCTCCATAATGAATATTTTACTTTTGCTCAACAGCTCAGGATTAGGGAACTGAGGAAGAAAGACAGGGATTCACAACATCCAGATGCTCTAGTTTTAATCATCTAATTTTCAGGATACATTATGATATATTTTCAGACAGATTGGGAATATTGTTTACTGAATCTTTTCCACCTGTCTAAAAGGGTCTGCAACAGATAATTCCTCAGTAACAGGAACTGAGTCAGCTTTTCAACTTCCCATACATGATTCAGCCTATATTTCTTTAGGTCTACATTATACCCTAAATAGAATGGTGACCAGCAAATTCTAGATGACTTCTACTGGGCTCACTAAATATAACTAGGAAAGAAAAGTCTGTACATGCCATAACAGCAATTTTCCTACATAAAGCTTATCAAGCTATTTGCATACCTAATCTACAGTGTTTAAGGACACATAATCTGAACTGGAACCTTTTATGAACTTTATGACAACATTCAAAATTATCATCTAGTTCTCAAATAAAAGAAATGCTTGAAAATCTGAGGAAATTAGAAGAAAATCTTGAAGTGAAACAATTAGATATTTTTCTAATACAACTCCTAAGCTTCAGAATATTTAAATAACTGTAGGGGAAGAGAGGGTTGTTTAAAAATTCATTTCCTGAAGTTAAATACTTACAAGAACACCCACATGCAGCTTAAAAGTAGGCTGATAAAAGTAGAAAACATTTTCATGGTAGCTTAAGAAAGAGAAAAGTTTTCCATAATTCTCCCTCAAATTAAGGCAGACGAAAGACCTTTTTAATTTTTAAAACCCTTCAAAACCAGTAGAATTTTCCAAGGCCTTTGTGATACTGTTTCTGTCTCTCAATACAAGCCTGTAATGCCTTTTAAGACTTTCATTCTTGTTCTAAAAATAAAAGAATTTTCTTGCTACATTTCTCCTGACATTTTCTTCTTTGAAGCAGCTAAATTCCATAACGCTTAAGACAACAACCATGATTTATGAATGAAATTTTAAGCTTATTTATTACTTATTTATCACTTACTCCTTATACCTCTTAGCGACTAGGAGATCCCAGCTGCTGTCTGGGTTGGATGATGGGGTTGGTTTAAGAGTGAACAAGTGGCAAAAGCACCCTATTGTGACCAGCCTGGAGGCACTGTGTATCCTTGACTACCTTGGAAAAGATACTTTAAGGAACCAAGGAGATAGGGGCAGGCCTCTGGTGTAGCCACTGGGCATACAGTGAAAATTAAATAGCTTTCTACCTTGCCCAGCCTCTCAAATGATCCTTCTGTTGTGGGGTTGCTGCTTGTGAACAGCAAGTGCTGATTACTACCATGGTGGTGTGCTGGCAGCAATATCTCAGCAACTGCAAATCCCTGGTTCCCACTCATGATCTTATTTGTCAACTTGAGAGCCAAGGAATGGTCAGGCAGACTCAATCACTCTTTAATAGTCCCATTCGGGGTGAAAAAAAGGATTGTAGTGGTCTGACTATAGCCAGCAGCTAAGCAGCATGCAGCAGCTTGCTTACCCTCCTCTGCTGTGGGATGGGAAGGAAAAGAAGAAGCCTTTGGGACTGAGATAAAGACAGTCTATCGAGTGAAGAAAAAGCTGCAAAAGCCAGCAAAACAATAAGAGGAATTCTTTCACTGCTTCTCACTGGCAGGCAGTTGTCCAGCTGCTTCTGGGAAAGCAGGGCCTCAGCACACGTTAACGCTTACTTGGGAAGACAAATGCTGTAAACACTGACATCCCTCTTTCATCCTTCTATCCCTGGGTTTTTATTTCTGAGTGTGACATCACGGGGTTTGAAGTATCCCTTTGGCCAGTTCTGGCTGTGTTCCCTCTGGGCTTCCTGCCCACCCCCAGCCTACTCACTGCAGGGTCAGAATGGGAAAAAGAAAAATCCTTGACACTGTGCAATCACTGCTCAGCAACAGCAAAAAAACGGATGTGTTACCAACACTATTTCATTCACAAGTGCAGAACACCGCACCTTACAGCTTGCTGTGAAGAAAGTTAACTCCATCCCAGCCAGATGCAGTACAGCTGCATAGAGTTTTGATGTTCCTAGAAATCTGCAGAACAGCTTGTCATACCTACAAGATCTCAATTATCAATGAATTCTGATATTCAGCACAACTTTTAAAGGAAAAAAAAATAATTAAAAACTTACTTGAACAAATATGTGCAGTAAAACGCTGGAGGGATTAACTCTAGCTCCCAGCTCACGTGTATGATGGAAATATTGAAGGATTCCTCAAGAAAACAAAATATACATAATGGGTGGGGTTTTTTCCCTACTTCAGAAAGAGTTTCCCATTAACTCCAATAAACTTCAAATTTTAGTTTCTCCATTATTATAAAATCAATTTACGAATTCAATATCAGTGAAGACAAACATCCTTATCAAATACTCGGCAGACAGTTTGACTAAGAGTAGTTTGAAATTAAAATTTTTGCTAGAAAAAAATGTTTCTTTGGAAAAAAACAACCAACCAACCAACCAAAGCTGCTCTATGAAAAAAAAACCCAAACATTAGAAATCTTATATTAACTGAGGTAATTTAGCCTTCTTGCACAGAAACATGTTTTTTCCTCATCTGTAAAAAAAAAAAATGTACATATCAACACAGCCCTTTGAGTTGCTTTTTGAGGTGACTCACTTACACGTTGTTTTTTTTTTCTGCTACAGAACAGCTTTTAAATACTGCTAGGCAACTATATATTTGACTTAGTGTTTTGGTCCTTTACTATTCCCATAAACCAGATTAATTGCTAAAGCCTGGAAAAGAAGGGGAGGAAGATGAGACCAGAGGATTTAACAGTCTTTAAATACACAAAAAGTTACAAGGAATCACCTCCATTTCTTCAGTGGACAAATGTAAGAGCAACCAAGCGTATTCAAACTTTAGGAAAAACTCCCAAACTAGACAGACAGTGAGGACTACGTGAGAAGAGACTGCATGCAAAAAGGCTTAACTAGACATTGAAGAGGTGGGGCTGGTTCTTTTCCAGATGTTACAGTGCAAGAAATTTTCAAGAGACTATATAAGAGAATATCCAGTTATGTGCTGAAGCCTACAAAATAAACTGACCAAATTATGCCTCTCCTCCATCAGTCTTTGGTCGTACACTGTGCCAAACCAATAGAAATTCCTAGTTCAGGGGTAGAATATATCTAGACACCTTTGTCGTCGAAGTCAAACTCGTCATCCATAAACAAGCACTGATAAAAATTCTGTCAGGAAGCCACAAGTCCAAGATCAAGAGTAGCATTTCAACGCTTGCTTCTGGTTTGAAAGGCACTTCTTGACAGCTCCTTCACTCAAGCCATTAAGTCATTTCAAGTTTTTCTTTTTCTTTAAACCTTCCAGATTTGGAAGAGAAACTGTAAAGTGAAGTCAAGAAAGATGTTTCAGCAATAATAAAAGGATGGACTGGAAGACAGCATTAAGATTTTGTTGTGTATCTGATCTCTTTCTCATCCCTTGCTTGTTCCCATCTTGCATTTCCCTTTACTCCTGGCACTTTTGAATTTTGCTATGCCTTTTTAAAAAACACTATATTCCTTTCACGATAGTAAAAATAAGAACACTTCATGTCTTTTGTCCAAGTTTTTTGACAAAACACAGTTCTGATGTAAGTTGATAACACAAAAGTAAAGGTATTTTACTGTTCTTTACTCACAGAGTACTTGGATTCAAAGAACTGTTGGCTTGATCTGGAGATTACTCTTAGCACTATTACTCTTTTTTTTTCAGTGGTTTTCAACCCAACAGAGTTGATCAAGCTCTGCTTTCATTGTAGATTCTCAAGTTGTCTTCAAACACTGAAGAATAAGTTGTTAAAAACAGTATATTGAAGACTGAACTCCATATGTATATAACTTTTTGAAATGGTAGGGGTGTTTTAAGTAAGTTTTTATGAAATTAAAATGAAGTTCAGTACCTCATGAAGTCTACATATCCAGAAATACTAAACTTTTTAAAACTAGATAGTTTCTAAGTAATCCAAGGAAAACCACTGAAAGAACTGAAGCCTCTGAGATGCTAAATCTTTCCCCCATGTCATATTCATTTAAACAGTTGTCATCAGATTTTTGGAAAGTATTTCTTTATGACAAACATTTTAAAATCTCAGACAATACATAGGCAGTCAGAATTAACTGATAATAACCTTAACTGATTGAATACTGTTTAATGACTAAATTGTATTTCAGTACTAGAAGAAGTTTTCTGGACAAAAAGCACTTGAGATATGACAAAAGAAGCCATTATGACTGCTTAACACAGAACTCTCAAAAGATTAATACTTCCCTGCTTATCAAAACCTTTAGTACTCATATTCAGAGACAACAGTCAACCTTGCAGGAAAGACATTTCTATTTTAAGTAGCAGTTCCATTTTTGTTTTATTTTTGTGCGAAAATGAGAAGTACTTACCTTAGCTACTTCTCTGTATATTTTACAACAGAACAAAAGTAAAATAGAAATAATAAGTTGAGGCCTAAGATAGAAGACCATTTTGGGTTATTTTTTCAGTAAGAACACTGAATCTGTTGACTATGTGACCTTACATTAAGATTATTCAATTTTCTTCCCAAAACTTACTCATGGCATAAAAAAAAATTTAAAAATCCCAAACGAAACAATTAGACACTCTTTACTTCTATGTACTCGCTTTTCATATGAATTATCTAATGAATAACCAAATCTGTTACACTTGTACAATATTTTAAGGGGAATGCATAGAAAAGCTTGATTATCTCTTTTTTTTTAAAAAAGCACTAAAAAGAGAAAAAAGAAAAAAAAAGCACTAAAAAGAAAAAAAGAAAAAAAAAGAACTTTTTCGTATCTCTAAAAAAAGTCAAGTTTTAAATCTTAACTTGTAATTAAAATTCGTATTACTAGGGAATATAACAGTTCACATGATTTTTTTGAGATTTTAGTGTTCAGACAGTTGTGGAAATACTGAAATGTGCATTACTTGAATACAGAGCAATGAATGTGTCCCTCTGCCTTAAGAGTAAATTGTACTAAAGAATTTTTGCCTCCTTCCATCACGTGTGCATAAACATGATGAAATGGTGATTATGATGTGAACAAAACAGTGCTATAGCTGTGCCTGTGGCAGTGAAGATGTATTATGAATTGCTGTGATTTGCAGAGAGATCGATACATCTTAACTTCTCTTTCCAGAGAGCTTTTTCGTTCACAAGCTTAGAATGACTAAACTTAAACCTGTTCCCATAGTTCCACAGAACAGTAGTCAGCAGTTTGTCTTCTCTCTGTTTAGCTTTGCATTTTGAACAGCATAGGCTTTATTTGCAACAGAAGCCACTGTTTCCTTATTTATGCTTTGCATGCAAACAAAAATTAGCATCAGCTCTAAGAGCTGTTCAGATTTATTTTATTTTATTTTTTCAAGCTGAAAATAGCTCTCAAGCCAGACCAATCAGAGAGTATTTAACTATATAGAGAAATGTGTTCTGTAGTGTACCAGTGGTACTTCCAGGTTTTTCAGCCACAAGCACAGGGGCAGAATTGTGGGTGAAGGGGCAGTTTCTTTACTTCCAGCAGTTCTTTTGAGGCCAGTGACAGACAGTATTAGAAAGGTTTGGAAGTTTATTGAAGGGTGAAAATTTATTTCCTCCTACTGTGGGAGGAAAATAAAAAAAGCTACTGTAGGAAATAAGACTGCATATTGAATAACATCAGTCAACACATACATACATACTCTTGCATACTCTTTGCTGTATTGGGGTTGTTTTCCCCTTTGCTGATATTTATCAATGCTCAAGTTATTGTCTGAACTTCAGTTGCTGCCCATAAACCTCTGCTGAATGGATAAAGTAGTTGACACCTGGAGTTAATGGAATTGTGTTTTACTGGGAGAAGTAAATATGCAGAATCTTTACTGTCATGCAAAAGGAAAACATACTGAGTCTTTCCATAAATACAGCTGCAAGTACCTTTAGATGTCATACTGTAATTGCATGCTTCATGAGAGCAGAGGAAGCAAAAATATTTTGGTTTACACTCATGTCTGTTCAGATTCATCGGCAACATACTCAGTCTCTAGGAACATTAAAAAAACCAAAACCTCTTTCCTCCCCTAGAGAAGCCATTAACATTTTAGTGAGAAGCTGGTCTTATATTGCTAATGTTGATATTAACCTTATGAAAGTTACAGCCTTTTGTATATTGAGAATAGCCATCTCTAATGACTGTTTAAGGTTGTATGCATTTTTTCTCATGCTGGTATTTTATCACAACAATAAAAAGATAGATGTGTATATGCGTTCTCAGTGAGCTACTGAAAGCCAGCCAAAGGTTTTATTACTGGAAACAACTGCTTACCAAACTCATCAGAAGGACTTGGAGATGTATGTGTAACTGTAATTTTTGTCCAGAACAAAGTGATCTTTCCATTATTTACTATTCCATTAGGATAACAGTGTGTGTAGAAGCACATTAAATGCTAGCATTGAGAATTTTTTATTTTCCCAGTCAACATTTTTGTGATTCTAGCAAGCTTATTAGACCATTTTCAAGATGAACTCTGCTTAATCTGCATTTTATTGTACTTGTCTTCTCATCTAAGTCTGTTATCAAAGTGCACGAAAGAGCTGCAGTTGCATATCGTCATCCATACACTATCTAGCGTGTGGGTGCTCTAACAGATGGAATAATCCTATGTGAAATCTGAGAAAAAAATGCTGATTTAAAATATTTGTGCAGTAGACAGGGCACACAATTCCAGAACAACTTAGATTCTCTGCCACAACGGTCATGTTGAACATAAGAGACATAAGAATGTAAGAAAGACACCACAAACAAAACATTAGAACATAATCTCAAATGCTAGTGTGAGGCAGTCCATGGAGAAGGTAGGAAGAGTTCGGATTGGTTTTGTGACTGTTTGGTAGGTTAGATGAGAAATCTGGAATCAACTGCAATGCAGTTGAAATACAGACTAAACAATATTGATAGATCAAAACAGAAACACTAAATCAATCACAGCCCTCTACTTCTGAGTGCAAAGTGACTCATGTTTAACAAGCCACCAAGAGAAAGTCAAAGTTAACACAGAGGAGTAAAGCGCTCCATCAGTGGTTTAAACTATACTGTCTCTGCACCTACAGGCAATTATTCATGCCACATGAAAAGGTTCACTGTTCTTCTTTTAACTAACTGTTGCTTTTCATGCATTTGAGGTCAGTTGGTTGTCATTTAATTAAAAACAAAAAATCTGTGCTTGTAACACATGAAAATAAATAAATGTAGACTTACCTATTTGAGCTTTATGTGGAATGTAAGTGACAGGTTTTTAAACAAAAAGAGGTTGAAAGAAACATTCAAAGTTTAGAAACTTGAAATTAACCATGCAGTTTGCCAGACTGAGAGTCTGATACTAGATTAGATTACAATTAGGTGCTAGAACAAAATTAGATCTGGGCAGGTGGTGGTAGAAACATCCTGCCAAAACAATAAAAACTCAATGAAGTCACAGATGTGGTATATAAAGACCAGTTCTAGTAGTATGGGCATGAAAGAATCCAATTGAAGTATTGAACATGAACTTCATGGAAAAGGGGATCACAGGGGCAACGCATGATGATCCCATGCTGTGATAAATGCTATGAGTGCAGCACCACATACAAAAAGAGACAGAGTGGAGAGAAGAGAGGAAACAATTCTCTACACAATTTGCATCAATTTGCAAAGAAGTGGCAGTTGCAGAACTATTATTTTAGAGAAAGTCTTCACCTTTTCTTAGGGTTTGTTTTTTTTTTTTTCATACGACCTGTGAAAATAACTGTTAACTTGAAAGCAAGTGGAACATTTCTGAATTCTTCTCTATCCATCTGACAATCTTGTGCCAGCAGCAGTCTCAGAAGGTTAAAGGAAGTAGAAAAAGATAAGTAAACAACAATGGCTTTCCCACTGGTGAACACTTGAATTAAACAAGTAAATAGTTAGGAATCATATTTTCACTTCAGTAGTATCCTTTGACACCACTGAAAGAAGTGCCAGGATGACGTGCTGCTTTCAGAATGAGTTAGCTCATGCCTAGAAAGCAAACTAGCACCTCAGACTGCTGTGTAAGTTGGCAATGGCACCTTACAACTTTCATTAAAAATATTAAAAGATGCAAAAATCTGAGAGAGAACATGTACGTTAAACAGAGGCTCAATACTAATGAATTATAGTCAACATTCTTAAGGGCACAGCTATCCTTCAAAAACACCTAGACTGGAAAAAACAGGCCATGAAATTCAACAAGGACGAATACAAAGTCTTGTACCTGGAATGGATTAATCCTCTGCAATGCTACAAAGCTGGGACTGACTGGCTAGAGAGCAGGAGTGAAAAATATATAGGGGCCCTGGTGGACAGGAAGTTAAACAGGAACCAGCAGTGGGGAAGACTAGCTCTTAGATTTGACAGTGTCAACAGAGGTGTAGCCAGTAGATTAACAGAAGAAGTATTTCACTTTACTCAACACACCTTTGATCTCATCTAGAATATTCTAGAACTCTGTCTCCAGTACAAGAAAAGAAAATTTAACTGAAACATGTTGATTGGGATTTGGAGTACTTCTTGTGTAAAGAAAGGCTAAGGGATCTGGGCTGATTCAGCCTGGAGAAGAGAAGGCTTTGGGACATCTGTTTGTACCTATAGGGAGATCATCAGGAAGACAGAAATGGGTTTTGCACAATTGTGCATGGCAAGGGGATGAGACACAATAGGCATAAGTTGATACAAGAAAGGTTCGGGCTGGATATAAGGAAAAAAATCCCACAAGGACAGGCAAGCAGTGCAACAGGTTGCCCAGACAGGTCCTGCAGACCTCTGCAAGTTTTCCAGGACATCACTGGACAATGCCCTGAGCAGCCTGGTTTAAACCTGGATCAAACCCTATTTGACTAGTGACCTCCCTAGGTCACTTCCAGCATGATTCTGCCTTTGAAGTGATGAGTTAAGAAAGTTAGACCTTTAAACCCAGAAGAATTAAAAGGTATCTTCTCCTTGCATTCCTAAAAAACATGTATTCAAAGTTTGCCAGACCTAGAGGACTCAAGGGAAGAGCAAGAACAATCACAGGGTGGAGCATACTGAGAACTTCAAAGTGAAGAAGTAAATACATTTTAGTATAGGAGGATGGCCAAATGGCTTTTACCCAGCACTAAAAACATTGTGAAAAGTAAATTTGCAACAACATTCATCTAGTGGAATAGATGTATTGATCAGTCTTCTTACATGCAGAATTTTTCTAAACCACAGGCATAAAATTATGCCTTTAAGTGTAGGTGTGAACTTGTTGGTATAGCTGTGAAAACATCTGCCTCTAGAACACAAGTTCCAGGAAGCTCCAGTATTCCTAGCCAAGGAGATTCCTGTGTTAGTTTTTCAGGCAACGCTCTTCTTGCATCATGAAATGAAATACTAGTAATTCCAGGCTGCCTATGCCTACTAAATGCACATGACACCATCCATCTTGATATTTCCTGAACCTGAAGAAGCTAAGCTCACAGTTCTTCAAATCAGTCTTTTATCTGTTCTCCATCTATTGATGTTTCTGGCAAGCTTGTCTTTCCCAACGAAGAATGGCACTGACAAATTAAATTAGAATCATGGAATTAATTTCTTTGCTACAAGTGTTGGAATTGATTCATTTGCTATGAACCAGCTGCAGCCATTAGCCCTATGCTTTACAATTGTTTCTACTCTTAAGTTACCTTAATAAACTGTTGATTGAACACATTTTACCTGTCACATTTGTTTTGATAGTTCAGTGTTCAGACTTTGTGCAGATCCTATGCTTTAATATAATGAAGTGAAGGATTTGAAATAGAACATTTTTATTAGATGCAAAATATTTTTTCTGTGAAACTAAGCTTTTTCCTATCTAATTTATAAAAAAATCATATAATTAACAATTTCTATTCCTATTTGCACCCTTTTCTTCACTCCTACAAAATGATGAAAATCATTAAGATGATAACTTCTAAAAAGCTCTTCCCACCGATAAAATCTCTGTGCACTTACAGCTCTGAGTTTGTAATTATGGTATTACTCCAAAATGCTAAAGGCACTTAAGCTAATAAACTCATTAACATGAAACAACTATGAAGAGACAAGGTTCATAAAGGTACATTTTATCTAATTCTTTTTATTGTGATAATATGAAGTTGAATTGATTCCCTGTACTCTTGATAACAGCTGATAACAGCTTTGCAGTCTGGTCATGTGAAAAATACATAATTCTTAATTTCTCTTGCAATAATTCTTGCTATTTCTTACCTACAGTATTAACAATAGCATTCAGTAATATAATTAGGGAATAAAGGCACTTTTATTCTTAATCTAATTTTACTGACACTGGCGCTCTTGCCCATGAATAAACTGGAAAAATCCTATATCTAAACCAATTTTTAAAATACTGTAAGTAGTGATTTCAGTATTTTCCTAGAGGATTATTGGTGAAGTCATTCAGGTGAGTTGTATGTTTGATATCATACATTCCATGACCTGCTCCTGATATATTTTCCATACACTCCATTTGAATCATAGGACTGCACTTCAGAATCTCTGTTGTCACATCAAGAAGGCAGGGAAGAAACATTAGTTTATAGCAATGTACAACTTCTTGCACATGGATAGATAAAAATAAAGATGGAAAAAAGTAAAGAAAGTGACTTTGTCCTGAAAAAACTGTAACAGCCTTCTGCAGATATTTGCTAGTATTTGGGTACACAGGTAATATGCAATGCATACATGGATAGATGCATACAGGTAAATTTATTCAGGGGCACTAGCTAAAGAGGCGGTCAAGTTGAGCTTAGGCAACATCTCAGAGACAGTCATTCTTAAAATCCCTGACTCCTGTAAATGCACAGGTATTGAAACGTTAACCAATTATTGATCCAAGGACCCAAAATTCCACTTCTGCAAATGACCAAAATTGCTGTCAGTTTGTCAGAGTTTAACAGCTTGATGCACACGCAAGAGGAGCTGAGATCTTAATATTAAATATTCCACTGACTACTATAGCCCTGTAATCCACTTCATATAGCAATAACATTGCTGGTGACAGGCCACAGGTCTTGTACTGATATTACAGATACTCAGGACTGAGTTCAATGAGTATTGAATTCATCCACAACACAGGAAATCTGATTTTCATGTCCTCCTTAATCTACTGGTGATGACATTAGTCTCTCTTACCTCCTGTTTTGGACTGAAAGACCAAAATTGAACATTCATTGGCCTGGACCAGAAAAGATAGATCTCTAGACATTATATGCAAATAAAATAAGGAGTTTGTGGATTCCAGCCTGTACTTCAGGAGCTACTTATATGTTTTGCACAAATATTACTTGGATAAAAATATGCAAATATTAAAAGGCTGGAAATCCTGCAACAGCTTCAGTTAATAGCTGAAAAGACCATTCTGCACAGCAAGCATCCTCACAAGTAACATGCCATGCAAGCCCACAGTATGTGATACAATGGCTATTTTAGAATGTAGATTTTATTATTTTTAGGTAGGGAGAAACATAAAACTTATATTGCCATGATTTCTGACTGCAGCTGAAGGACAATAAAAGATAACATGGTGGGTTAAACTTGACCAGCAGCCATATGGCCATGCAGTCACTCACTTCTTCCCCTTCCTGAACAGGACAGGAGAAGAAACTAAGACAGAAAAGCCTGTGGGTTGACATGAAGACAGGGAGATCATTTGCCAGTTACTGTCATGGGCAAAACAGACTAAACTTTGGGAAAATTATTACCAATTAAAATATATTTGAATGGTGAGTAAAAAAAACCAAACACCAAAACATCACCTTTCCCTATGCCTCTTCTTCCTAGGCTCAGCTTCACTCCTTAATTCCTCCATCTTCTAATTCCTTCTGCGTGGTGCAGGGAGGAAGGAGAACAGGCAGGTGCAGTCAGTCAATAACAGGTCCTCTTTGCTGCTTCTTCTCCACACACCTTTCCACTGGTCCAGTGTAGGTCCCTACCATAGGCTTCAGTCCTTCACGATAAGCCTGCTCTAGCATGGCATCTTCATGGGCCACAGTTTCTTCAGGATATATCCTGCTTCTGCTCCAGTATGGGATCCTCCATGGTCTGCAGTGTGGATGTCTGCTCCGCTGTGGTCTCTCCGTGGGCTGAAAAGAAATACCTGCTCCACTATGGTCTTCTCCATGGGCTGCAGGGGAATCTCTGCTCTGGCATCTGTAGCACCTCCTTGCTGTTCACAGGGCTGTTTCTCACATTTTTCCTCTCACCACTGAGCAGCATTTTGCCCTTTCTCACACAGGCTTTCCCTGAGTCACTGCCATTGTGGCTACAGAGCTCAGCCTTGCCCTGTGGTGGGTCCCTTGGAGACAGATAAAACTGGCTGTGTCCAGCATGGGGGACCCCCAGCCTCTCTGCATAGAGACAACTGCTGCAGTCCCCCCACTACCAAAATATGCATTTCCTCTATACTAAAATAAAGTGAGAGAAAAGAATTGGTTCTTACTATGAATAGCTTTAGTAAATGACTAGAAATTAATTTTCTTCCTCTTTTTAATCATGCTTCCTTTTAAGGGAGATGTATGTTTATTATTACCGTCACCAGCTCTTTCATGTTGTTTCCTAAATTGTGTGATGCTACCATTTTCAGATTGATCAAGTCTTCTTAAGGGCAGCTTTATCTCATCAGCAACATGAAAAGACAGCTTAAGTAAGTAATTTTAAAGAGGACATTAAATAATTCTTTATACTTATATTGTAAATAAATGAATAAAATTATTCTGTAGTTTAGATATTAATAAACTCTGAATCTTCAAAATGAGCCATAGGTGAAAAAAAACACAATTATAAAAGCCTTGGGAAAATGCTTCTAGCACTAGCTGAGAAAGCCCTGAGTGCCAGCATGTCATCCTAAATTAAGTGAAACTTATATATTCAGCAGCAGCAAAAGAACAAAAAAAGACTGTTATTAAAACAGGACCCCACAACATAAATGGATTCAGATGGACACAACTGTAACAAAGATCCTCATCTGTACACTGAAGTGCCTTCATATGAAGCAAGGCTGTACAACTGTATTTGAATTATAAGTTTCCATTTTGTTTTTTTTATTGGTTTCCATTATTGTTATCTGTGCTAGCTTATTCTGAGGAAGAGTTTTCTTAAGTTCTTTTTTATCTTTTACTTATAACTCTAGAAGTTACTTAGACTATTAGTACATGTATAGATTTACTATTTGAATGTGTAATGGAATTTCTAGGTGTATATGTTTATCCCAAATCCAGGGCTAAACTGTAGTAGTTGCTTTATCACCTGATGACACACACCCACCCCTGTTATCAAGAAGGGGAATCAGGAAAAAGCGAGAAGCCCCAGGGGTTGAAATATATATGGATAATGAAATAACAAAACTAATACCAACATAAAATCTATAAGCTTACATTTAGCCTAGTCCACAGGAACAGGAGGTAGTCAAGAAGCAGGAGACCCAGAAAAAGGAACTCCCAATCCTCAGGAAGCTTCCTCCTTTTATAATGAGCAGATGTCAGAGGTGTGGGATACACCTGTGAGTCACCTTGGGGCAGTGCCCTGACTGAAACTCCCAGCTGACTGGGGGCTACTCATGGCCTGCTGCCATGGCTGGCCCATGGGGCTGTTTCTAGGAAACCAGGATACCAGGGATATTATTTTTTTTTCATTTACATTAAGTCAATGCGTTTTTTTTATTTAAATGGATTAAAAATGAGGAAACATTAAATATTTCATAGTGGGCTTTATGGCATTGAAACTGAATTGTTTCCTTGGTGTGGTGAATTTTTATGGCCTCCCTGAAATAATTTTGTTCTAATTGGCTATAACTGACATTTATTTTTCAAGATCATAAATAAACAGATAACATAATGTTTGCTTTTTCTGCTTTCCATGAACCAAAGAAATTCTAATTTAGTTTACAATTTACACATCTAAGAAAACACAAAACTTCTTCCAGGGACTCTGAGCCTGTTTAAAGTATATTTATTTAGTGAGTCTTCTGGTCATTTCTAATCTCATACTTCCAAAGAGTCCTCTTCATTTCAGATGACTCTGGACATTTATCTGAGGAACTGGATAGACTAAGGTCTTCAGTTTCTAAATTCATGCTATTTTGTGAACAAACTCACATTAGTGAAGACAGTTAAAAGCTATTTGAAAGTCTATTCTACCTGGAAGTACAACACAGTGACAGAAAAACATATTGGTCATCTGAAAGGCCTGATCCATGGAGCAAAGAAGGAAGAGGGTGACTCATCTATCATTCAGATAATGAAGGCACTGACTGAATTTTTCATCAAAGAAGTTTAAGGACTGCTGTGTTACTTCACCCTGTAATATCATGATGAAGGATTTAATCCTTCTATCCTCTTCATATACTCATAATCTGTGATCCCACACAAAAGATTAATTTGCTCAAAGTTTTCAAAAGATGGTTATTATCACAGATGAGCCTAACCTGGATGCAAGGATTACAGTTTCTTGCAGTCTTCTGTCCAGATTCAGAACTCTAGATCCAAGTTTCCTTACCTATTACAAGATACAAATTCAGGTCCAGTCTTTGTTTTTTACTGTCACAAATGATTGTTTTATTTTGCTCTTTTTGTCTCAGGGAATAATTAAATAGTAGAGAAATGACATGTTTGTGAATCCTGCAAATAAAGTTATTTAAATTGTAAATGAAAAAGAACTAACACATTTCTTTCAATTTTAAGATCAAATATTATTAGCCCTTGTTCCCAAATTGATTACTAATATTTTATAGATAAGTTAATGAATCATAATGGGTATTTCTAACCTATTTTAGCCAATGCAGTCATTCTAGTGACTGTTAAAAACCTTTAGACCTAATTAATTACAAGTTATGCACAGGTAGGTAGAAGGTAATAAAGCAGATGAAAAAGAGAAGACTGGTAAAAATGGTGACATTTAAATAGTTTTATCACGTAAGCAGCATTTTCCCAGAGCTGTTGTGATGTACTGTGATCCATGTTCAGACTGGAACATTGATTTACCTTCAACAGCTGTAATAAACTTACAAAATGGTAATTTGTAAAATGTGTTTGTCATTGTCTGCTGAATATGTCCCTCTTCGATTTCAAACTTTCAGACTCACATATGCATTCTCAGGCATCACCTTGTTTGCACATCAACAAAGTGACTGTTGTCATTATATAGCATTAACCACATTTACAAGTATACAACAAGAACAGAACTCTTAAAATAAGGTGTTGTGATTGCATTACACTAAGGTGAAAAATAAGCCTTTTTCTTTTTTTAATTAAACAGAACAGAACCCAAAACTTCTCTGCAAATGCCATCAAAATAACTGCCACTAGTATTCATCATCTCTCTTAACACACATTGTTTCTGATCCATTACATTTTTAGATATTGCCTGTTATGATTATTCCTGCCCAGATGCAATATCTTGCACTTAAGAAGTATCTTATTTTCTCTGGTTATACATCAGGTATATTTTGCAGTTTTTGCAGCTATGATACCATTTTCTGCTGTATTACAGTCTACTTTTGGTTGCTGGTGTCACCAGTAATTCCTCATGCCAAATATGTGACTTTGTTTTCTCTCTCTGAGTAATTAGTTTTCCAAAGAAATAAGCATGACTTTTCTTTTCAGAATCTACCCATTGTTACATATCTTTCTGCTAAACTTTTAAAAGTTTTATGGAATATTTCTATAATGTTATATTAATTTGTTAGAGTATTCATTATTTTTTATCATGTCATAGTTTTATCATATGTTTATAAAAAATATTTAATTTAAAAGTAACTGAAAACTAAATCTATCCATAGAGCCAAAACCTCAAAAATGATGACAAAACTGAAATTCAGTCAATAGCTTAAAAGCAACATTTTTACAGCTTTCTTTTTTGGGGGGTTGGGGATGTAGTGCAAATAGCTAGCACATCACAGAAGTTATTCTTCACCTTCTCTTTGCACTCAGGAGGCTACACTTATAAAAACATCCAGTTCTTAATCTATCAGTAAAAGAAAGACATTGACAAACTGGAGAGAACTCAGTGGGAGATCACCAAGATAACTAGTGTGTGGCAGGAGCACAAGATGTGAGTGTAAATAAATTAAAATAATTGACTTGTTTAGCTTTGATAAAAGAAGGGAAGAAATCTAATTACTATCTCCCAGTGTGTAAAGGGGAGTTATGTAGAAGGTGAAGGCATACCTCTCTCAGTGGTGCCCAACAGAAGTGCAAGAAGCACTCTCACAAATTGCAGCAAGAGAAATACCTTGGAAATTAAAAGTAAAATACACTTTAAAAAATCACACTGAGAGAGGTTAAGCATGGGTGCAAATTGCTTAGAAAGGTCATAGGATCTCCATCTTTGGCAGTTTTCAGAACTAGATCAGGCAAGACCCTGAGCAAATAAGTCTGACTGAAATAAGCCCTGTTTTGAGCAAGAGGCTGGACTAGATGATTTCCTGAGGTCTCTTCCAACCTCAGTTATTTAATGTTTCTACAGTACTCAATGTAATCTAATTCAAATGGTATCATACTACTGATGGAAATGCCAGATCAAAGTAATAGAAAAAAACAGGACTAGAAGTATTCTTTTATTTCACTGAGCTCAGTGTCTGCTCATAAATATCAGCATCTGTCTTTAAACTATTCAATTTTTTGTCCTTGATATGCTTATTAAAAAAATCTTGCCTTCTAATTTTGAGTATAATTTTTTTAACAGTAAAATTGATCCATTTCCTCTTATGCCAGTAATGTAATGTCATTCTTATCTGTTAGACGCCCTGCAATCCTATATGTAAGCTGCAATCACATTCCTCTACAGCTAAAGTTATTTTGTGTTGGAGAATGACATTAAGATGTCCAAACCAGCTCTGAGTGATCTGGAACAATTATACAAATATACACAGAAAGATAGAGCCAATATGTCTGCACAGGCACCATCTAATAATCAGTATAATTAGACTTGTTTGTCATCTATTAATTAGACAAGGTGCAGATGATTTCCATACTCTGGGATTTATGTAAGCACATTTCTTTCCTCCCGTCACTTCTAGCTAAAATGCACACTGCTGTATGTGAAAAATTTTCATTATTGTTCTCTATGACTTCTACTTGATGAATTTTATTCTCTTCTTCCTGAACTACTTTAATAATTTTTTGTCACTTGCTAAGTTCTCCTTTTAGCTTGTGTGCCAAATTTGTTAATGAATATATTAAATACAGTTGAAGAGCAGCCTGTGGTACTCCACTTATAAAACCCTACCTTTGTTCATCTTTCAGTACAACTAATGTCCTCTGTCTTGCACTGAAACCACTTTAGCCAGATTATAAATCTGCTTTATTCATCTCACCCTTCTTAAACTGTATCATATTCTCCTCCGTTTTGATTTAATATTTTCATCTGAGGCCTCACATGGAATTAAGATTGAATAAATTTAAGCTACTGTGTGTCTTTTCATTCAGAAAATTAATCATATTTTTTAGGCAGTAAGTTTATTTGAAATGATCTACCTTTTCTAAAATCAAGTTGTATTTTTTTCCCAACTTTCAGGTGTAAAAATTGAAAGATCAGTGTAAGGCACTGCCATAGATGTTCAGTGAAACATTATTAAAACAGAAGTTAAACTCTTTTAAGGATGTTTGTAGAAACGTTGCTTTAAATATTTAGCACTGTTGTGTCAAAATCAACAGGGTTTTGGGAAAAATGATCAAAAATATGAAGATAATGGGAATAGAAATGTTAATCTATTATCTCAAGTGTTTCACAACATTGTTACAGACTTCCACGGGATGGTGGAATCATGGAATCACGGAATTGTCAGAGTTGGAAGGGACCTCCAGGGATCATCCAGTCCAACTCCCCTGCTTAAAAGCAGGATCCCCTAGAGCACAGCACTCAGGACTGCATCCAGGCGAGTCTTGAAAATCTCCAGAGGAGGAGACTCCACCCCCTCTCTGCCCAGCCTGTGCCAGTGCTCTGGCACCCTCACTTGCGGGAAGTCATGGCAAGCAATCACATAGAGACTTAATAAATCTCGTGAAAGGCAGTTTAATGGCGTTACAACCCGGTTTATATAGACAGAGCACTAAGTCACAAGACTCTTCACGAGACTCTTCTAGCTACTAATTGGTTAACAGCACTATCGTGGCATAAATTGATTTGTGACTTTAAAGCATGCATTCACACCGTCACACCTTTCCCAGCTTCCCATCCTGCTTCAGCATCCGGGTCAGGCTCGAAGGTTGGATTGCTCACATGACCATTGCTTGCTAAAAACCCCCCAACAAATCCCCCTTCTTAATTTTGAGCAATCCAAACCCAATGATGGGAACAACGAGGAAAATGATGATGGTGAGGTTCTTCATAATCTTTCTTAACTGCTATAGTTGCTTATGAATAGAGAAAGAGTGATTAAACAAATTCATACAACTTATTTCATCTAAATCTTATAACCTTAACCTAGGCTAATAACAGAGAAATTTTTAACAGCAATTCTTATTTTACCACACAGCATGCATAACATTATCTAAATATTCAGTTAATTCTAACTATCCCTTTTTAAACAGGTTTTCTATCCCTACGCGCGGCCACGCATTATCTAATTTGATAAAAGTCTCTAGCACGAGGCAAACATGCAAGTCAGTTCAGCTCTCGCTGTTTCTTGAGTTCTTCTCACGCAGCGTCCAATTGGTCATTCTTATCTGCTCGCTCCTGCAAGCTGTCACTGTTCTTTCTCATTTTTTCTTCCTCTGAAGTAACTTCTAGAATGCGGCTACGTGCCTAGGCCAACTTCTCGTATGGCTGGTTCACTATATGGTTATTCTCTTTTAAAATACATTCCTACAATTCCCCCTTTTTCTTCTTGAGCCAGCCATACGGTCTTCATGGTGTATGTAATCATGCTTGTTACCTTTTCGAAAACATAAAGTACAATCATTAATACAATAGCGAACCAATAATAGGTGGAATTCAATGATAGGTGGAATTAACAAAGAAACAAAGTCTCTCACAGAAGGAATGGGAGACAACCAAGTCAATAGGCTGATTATATAGAAGTAGTCGCATATGGTTTTCCCATGAAGCCCCCATTTGCAAATGCCAAACCTGAGCGGGGCCCAGTTGCATGGAGGGTCAGGAGGTCCTTCCCCAACAGGAAATTTCTGCAAGGTGCGTCCACCTCACAGACAGACACTCCACCCTTCCGCAAGTGGCCCCAGCCCCTGTCCCCAAAACAGGACACCTGGCACTCATTTATCCAATGTGGGGCACCTGGGGCTTGTTTACCCAAGGGCTCCCCCCCACAAGGCCGGCCGCACCTTGAAGGAAAGCCAAAAGGCAAACTTGTCCCCTCGTCCTTAAAGGACCATGGGAACCACCCATATGTCAATCTAGGACATCTGCGGATCTGGTTCTGACATCAATGGTGTTAAAATAGCCTCTTATTATTACTTGACTTCTTATCTGGGGTGGGATCATTACCTAATAACTATCATTCAGTAACAAATTCAATATAAACTTATTTTATCTAAACCTCTTAGCCTATTTTAACAGATTCTAAGACTCTAATTAAACATGTTCAAAAGGAAAGTCGCCAGACGCGGCCATTGATAAACAAAAAGATTATTTCCCAATTCGATTTGCCCACGTCACCTACGTGTTCTGTCTGAGATTAATAGTGTGGGGCTTCTAACAATTTATTTTGATGATACAGCCTTTACAGATGAGTCTTGGCACTGCGACTCCTTCCATGGTTTTACCCATCTAGAAGGAATCCAACGGAGACCTTCACCTGTGAGCAAACACATATATCCTCTTCCAGTTAGTTTCACTTCAGCTGGTCCTTCCCAAAGTCCTGTGCTGAGATTTTTATACTGCACCAGAATTTTCTGTTGTTCATCTAACCCGGTTTTTAAAACTGCACTATGAATTACCATAGGTGGATCTTTTCTTTCTCCTGTGAGACGCAGGTAATTTAGCACATACACAGCTTTAGCTAATCTTTCTGCTGGGGTACTGGGCTCTCCCCCTTTTTGTTTTTGAAGCAAATCTTTCAGAGTTTGATGGGCTCGTTCAACCATCGCTTGACCTGTGGGGGAGTGAGGAATACCAGTGGTGTGCTGAATACCCCAAGCGAGACAAAATTGTTGAAATCTACGAGAGGTATATGCAGGGCCATTGTCAGTTTTGAGGGATAATGGGACTCCTAAAACTGCAAAACTGGAATATAGATGTTTTTCAACATGCTTAGCAGTCTCTCCAGTTTGAGCTGTCGCCCATACAGCCATAGAAAATGTATCAATTACAACATGGACATATTTCAATCTGCCAAACTCTACAATGTGTGTCACATCCATTTGCCACAATTGCAAGGGCCGTAGTCCTTTAGGGTTGACCCCGAGGCCAACTCCAAACCCTATTTTTGACAAGCTGGACAGGACTTCACGATCCCTTGTGCATCCGTCAAGGGCAAATGAAATTGTCGTGCTAACATTTTTGCTGATTGGTGGAAAAATGCATGGGAATTTTTTGCTTGCTCAAAAATATTTACAGGTGGACCAGTCCAAGCTGGAGCTACCAATTGATCAGCCTTGTTGTTTCCAATGGCCAATCCTTCAGTCATTAAGTGACTGCGAATATGGGTGATGAAATATGATTGACGTCTGTCATTTAAGGTCAATAATAATTCTCGCAACAGCTCAGCAAGCAGCTTATTCGAGACCTCACGAAGCATAGCCCTTTCGATGCACCACACTACTCCAACCACATAGAGAGAGTCTGATACAATATTCAGTGGTTGATCATTCCAATGTTGAAATGCCCATATTACAGCTCGGAGCTCTAATGTCTACAAGGAGTCTATAATCCCTCCCTGGATGATGTGACTATCCCATTGACCAGGCTCCTTTTCCCAGGTGACTCCTGCCTTTTTAGTTTTCTTTCCTGCATCAGTGAAAACAGTGATACCGTTTACCGGTGTTTCAGACCAATACGGCTGTTCCTCAAAGGTCTGGTTTTGCAGCATAGGGATCATGCGGTGAGCAGGATAAACATTTGTGAGGAGACCCGTGAAATCTGCACAGGCAATTTGCAAAGGAAAAGAATTTCTAATGAGCCATTCTAAATATTCCTGAACCAACGGCACAATAATTGATTGTGGATCCGCTCCTGCTATTTCCTGAATTCTAGATCGTCCTTTCATAATTAATTGAGCAAGTAGTTCAATTCGGGTCACAACGGTTTTTCTCTGCCTCTTTGGAGAAAATATCCACTCTAAAATGCATAAAGGATTTGGCCCTTCCTGCACCCATTGGATGATGAGGGCAAGTGGCCAATCTCTACCTTGTTGTGAATTGACAATCATAAGGACAATAGGATACTGAGGATTAAACCGAGCTGCATGACATTGGGATATTTTTTCACTGATTGTGCTCAATGCACACTGTTGTTCAGGACCAAGCTCACGTTTCTTGTTAGCTTGAGTAGAGGTGCCTAACAACTGAATTAAAGGTTTTAAATCATCATTTGTTATGCCACAGATACCTCTTACCCATTGAATATCGCCAACCAGCTTCTGGATATCATTGAGCGTTTTGATGTCTGATTTGATTTCTAGTTTTTGTGGTCTGACACTACTTCCTGTGATGATCCAGCCCAAATATTTCCAAGGTGATTGCTGTTGAATTTTTTCAGGGGCAATTTTTAACCCCCTTTTCTCCAATTCTCTGGTCATCGCTATTAAAATGGTTTCTTTTTGCAAATGTTTCCCAGCAATTAATATATCATCCATGTAGTGATAAATGATCAATTGTGGATATTTCTTTCGAATTGGTCCTAAGGCCCAGGCAACAAATGCCTGGCACATGATAGGTGAATTTTTCATGCCTTGAGGCAAGACCAGCCAATGATATCTTTCTGCCGGTTCGGCCTTGTTAACCGAGGGAACCGAAAAGGCAAACTTTTCTACATCATCTTTACACAGTGGAATTGTGAAGAAACAATCTTTCAAGTCAATAATCAGTAAATCCCAATCCTCGGGTAGCATAACAGGTGATGGCAAACCCGGCTGCAAGGATCCCATATTCTCCATAACTGCATTAACTGCCCGTAAATCATGCAACAATCTCCATTTCCCACCTTTTTTGGGAATAGTAAAAATCGGTGTGTTCCAGGGGCTGTTTGAAGGAACAATATGTCCTGCTTTTAATTGCTCCTCTACTAGTTCTCTGACTTTTAGCAGCCTTTCGTGTGTAAGCGGCCACTGATCTATCCATACTGGTTCTTCTGTTTTCCATTTCAATTTCAGGATTGGCTGCTCAGCAGCGGCCGCCACTAAAAAGGCTGAGTTACAATTTGAGCTCCCATTTGACTTAGTAAGTCTCTGCCAATTAGTGTAATAGGCACATTCATGATGTAGGGTCTGGTAGTAACTATTACACCGTCAGGAAACTGAAATGCAATCACCTCTTTGCTAATTTGGGTTGACTGTGTTCCGCCAATTCCATAAATACTGGATGGAGCAAAAACTGTAGGCCATGTATCAGGCCACTGTAATGTTGAGATGATTGTCACATCAGCCCCTGTGTCGATGAGCATTTTTGCCTGTTTTTTCTGGCCATTTTTTGCTATCATGATTATCACACATTCAGGTTTTGCTTTTGCTATGTCTAAAGACAAGTATACTTGCGGCGATCCTGTTGAGCCGAATCCCCCATCTCCTCGTTCTGCTATACCCGGTCGAGGAACACAAGATTTAAAAGGAAACAGTTGAGCTATGCGGCTACCTTTTGGAATGAAAACAGGTGGTGTTAATGAGTAAACCATTATTTTTACAGTCCCTACAAAGTCAGCATCAATTACTCCAGGCAAAACAAAAATACCCCGTCTAGAGGTTGAAGATCTTCCTAACAATAAGGCACTAAGACCACGACCTAATGGCCCTTGAATATTGCTATCTATTAGATGCACTCCAGTGTCTTGTAGAGTGACGTCTACAGCTGATTCCACGTCCATTCCGGCACTTCCTGCCGTGGCGGAGGGAATCGTGTCGAGGCATCCTTCTGCTGTTGGGATGCTGCCCAAGCCCCCTGAATTTGTGTCGTCGCGCAAGAGGGCGAGGCGCTCTTGTTCCAGTTTCCCTTACGTTTAGTATTGCATTTTGATGTGTCATGAGTATTCTTTTGACAATGAACACACCATTTTGATTGTTTTGAAGCTTTACATTGACTTTTCCAGTGACCTAGTTTGCCGCAATTAAAACACCTCTTTTCTTTATTTTCTTTGCCCCTTTTTTGTTTTAACAAGGGTGCAATGGCTCCTTTCATGGCAGCAGCAACATAGGTCGCATTGTTCATCTGTGTGGTGCGTTCAGCCAATTCAATCATATCAGCTACCTCTGAATTTTTAGGTAGTGTCCCTAAGACTCGTTTGGTTTTTTCATTGGCATTATCAAAGGCCAGCATTTTGAACATTTGCTCTTTCATGGCCTCATTCAGATCAGGGTGACTCTCAATGGCAGAATATAATTTGTCTACAAACTGTGTATAGCTCTCATTTGGCCCTTGCTTGACATGCGTGAACCCATAGGGCTTCCCTGGCTCATGCACTGAAAAAATGGCCTGCAGTGCTAGTTGTTGAGATAACTGCAGAACTACTGTTGAAAATTGAGATTGCATTTGTACAGAGGCAAAAGGGCCCATACCCAATAGCATTTGGGCCTGAATTCCATATAATGGGTCAGTTTGTTGGCGTGGTTTAGCTTGCTCCGCATCACACAATCTCTGCCAAGTTCTTTGGAACATGAGCTGTTGTGATGGAGTAAGCAAAACATTTGCAACCTGTGTACTATCAGCTGGAATCAACAAATCAGAAGTGAAAATATAGCGAATTATTTGTTGAGTGAGTTGTGACTGCAACCCATACTGCGCAATGGCAGACCGAGCTTTCTCTAGCATTTTCCAATCAAAAGACTCCCACTTTTGACCTGTTGGGGATAAAATAACAGGAAAAGCCTGTGGAAGAAAAGACCCCTCAACAATTGCATCTTTGATGATTCCTCTCCAGCGCTCAGTGGATTCCTGAGGATCTTTGGCTCCGTCGAAAAGATGCTCTGGAGGCGGCAGCGGCGGGGCAAGCGGTTGCAGAGCTGAGGCTTGTGGAGAAGCGCCTCCTGGCGTGAAGGGGTTAAAAGTTTTAGATCTGTCCAGTGAAGCAGCAACCGCTGTTTTTCCAGCTAGGGTGTGATGCTGTAATTCCAGCTCGCTGAGGCCTGCCATCACATCTCTCATGCATTCGTCCACTGATGGGGAGGGCCGGTCGGGGCTGTCCTCGGGGCTGGTGTCGTCACCCGAGGGCGGGGATGGCAGGGCCGGCGAAAAAGGGAGCGGTGGATAAGTACCCGCCCCTGATCTGCATAATGGACCACCCACTGCTGTTTTTCCCTCTGTTGTTACTTGCGCATTCGCCTCAGTCTGTTTCAGGCTCAGAGGCGAGGCGCTGCCTGGCAGAGCTCCGCCAGGTGAAGCAGGGGGCGGCGCAAGCGGCGCAGGCGGCAGCGGCGCAGGCCGGGGGGGGGGCGGCGGCGGGGCAGAGGTGGAACGCCCAACTCGGGAGGTGAAGTCCCGAGGACCTGGAATCGCAAAATTCTGCGCGAAGGGATTAAAAGGAGACGAAACCGCCATGGGTGCAGGGTCAGCCCCCCCCTTTTTCTCCTCCCCGGGAGTCAAAGCCGCACGTGCAGCAGCAGCAGCAGCCCGTTCCCCTTTCATTGTACTCAAAGTCTCTCTTATTTGTTTCCACAGCGCTGAACGTTTATAGGCTTCTTTGCCACTCTTTCCTCCGTTACTAACTTCATCCCACAGACTCGTGCCTATGGCTTCCCAGGCAGACAGCTCAAACGCTGTGCTCACCCCGGATATCAGGCTTCTGTCCCGTGCCCACTGCAGCAGAGCCTTCAGGGCTTGTGCGTCATAAGAAATTCCTCTCGCAGAGAGCATATCTTGGAGGAGCTTAATTACGGCTTCCTTCACTTTGGTAAGCGTAAACCCCATCTCCTCCCCGACCGCTCACTAACCTTTTTTAGTGAGATTCAGAACAGGACCAGTTGTCCTTCGGTGCGCACCGTCTCCGTCCGCTGGGCACTGCGGAATGACTGTCGCCGGGGCAGCGACAACTTTCGGTCGGCTTTTCCACCCTCTCCGTCTGCTTTTCTTCACGCTGACAGCATCAGCTTCTAACAGCAGTTCTGAGGGTCCCTGTTCGGGCGCCACTTGCGGGAAGTCATGGCAAGCAATCACATAGAGACTTAATAAATCTCGTGAAAGGCAGTTTAATGGCGTTACAACCCGGTTTATACAGACAGAGCACTAAGTCACAAGACTCTTCACGAGACTCTTCTAGCTACTAATTGGTTAACAGCACTATCGTGGCATAAATTGATTTGTGACTTTAAAGCATGCATTCACACCGTCACACCTTTCCCAGCTTCCCATCCTGCTTCAGCATCCGGGTCAGGCTCGAAGGTTGGATTGCTCACATGACCATTGCTTGCTAAAAACCCCCCAACACTCACTGAAAAAAGTTCTTCCTCATATTTAAATGGAACCTCCTGTGTTCCAGCTTGTGCCCGTTACCCCTCGGCCTGTCACCAGGAACCACTGAAAAGAGCCTGGCTCCATCCTCCCTCATCACCCTTTAGGTATTTATAAGCATTAATTAAATCACTCCTCAGTCTTCTCTTCTCCAGGCTGAAGAATCAAATGAAGCAAAAAGACTGCCCTGATGAAGAATAAAAAACATTTCTGTAAAGTATATCTTGAGTTTTCATATTCAGGTTTTCTAAGATGTTTTGTTTTCTGGTTCAAGAATTTAGATTAGTTCTTTTTCTACCAATTTATAAAACAGTATATGCTCTTTATGTTTCTAAGAGTCTAGAATGTATTTTGTCTTCAAGATTAATTTAAATTAAATAAACCCACTAAATTAAAAGATGTTTTTTAAACTCTAAAAATTTATTTTCTGAAAAGAAAAAACTACTGGAAATGTAGTTCAGTATTCTAAAAGCCACTTTTTCAGCGTGTTTTGTTTTGCATTATTTCAAATTGGTGCTGCCTAATAAGTGTTAAGAGTACAAGTAGATTTATCTTCATAATCAATTCTTTTGTTCCAGAGGACCAAAAATAGTAATGGATAATCAATCCCTCCAGCATGTCTTTGTTTTTTCTTTTTTGATTTGAACATATTATGTCCATAATTATTTATATTGGTTCTTACATGTTGACATATAAGAAGTAAAAAGATAACTAAAATTCAGCAGTTTTTCCTGGAAACAGAAAATGGACAGCACGTACACAGCAAGCAGTATCTACCTGATCTTCATAAGCTTCATGTAAGACCCGTGTTCTGGTATCTGGTTATACTGTTCCAGAGCTCAAATTCTCTGGAGAGTTAAGTAGGTCAGTCACTGTCTTACTGGCAGAACTTACTGGTATCACAGAATCAAAGGCTGCTCTGCCTTGTACTACCACAGCCATAATTGAAACACAGGTGATTAAGTTTTTAGAACATCTCAGCTACTGTTCTGGGCATATACCAGAAACCAAGACTCATAAATCAAAAGGACTTGAAAAGGAATTTTCTTTACTATCCATACATTTCAAAACTTATCCATGCTATTTTACTATTGTTCTACATGTATAGCACACGTTTCAAAATAAAAATTCAACAACATGTTTCTTTTATGCCCTTTGTGTTCCTACCAAAAGCTATTTCAAATGGTTCAGCATACTTTGAACATATAATAAAGAAAAGCAGCTCAGCATACATGCTGAGAGGTCTTGAAAAGATACAAGGAAAAGTAATTTCTTTTTCAAATGATTGACAGTGAAATGTATTGCTTGCTTGTTTTGCTAGCAATCCACAGAACTCAGAGGGAAAAAAGAATGAGAAATATGTCTTATTTTTGCCCTACTTGGTTTTTGCTGCCTGATCAGAATATTATTTCCATTTTGAAAGCTAGTAAAAATGTATCCAAGAAATCAGTACCTTGCATTTTAGGGGCAGAGCAACAGCTATAATACTAAGGAAAAGTCCAAGACTTCTGTCTTGCAGAACTGAATGCTACTTAGTTCCCTGCTGAAACTTCATGCACAGCTACTGAATTTTGTGTGTCTTTACCTGGGTACAGGAGTCCGTCTATGCTTACGTATCTTAGTTCTAGATTCATCTATTAAATAAATGCCAAAGATAAGAATTTAATAACATAGATTGATAAAATACCTCACAAGGTCTGGAGCACCTTCTCTCTCCATTAAATAGAAAAACAAGTAAGGGCATTTAGGTCCTGACTTATGTATATCAGTCAGGTAACTACAGTTAAGGCAGATTTGTCCATATATAGCTTATAGCATCTAAAAATGCATTTCCACAACTTTCAGCACTGTTATTGCTAGTATATTGCAGCATTATACTCTTTACTGTAAGCAAAGAAGAGATGAAGGGCCAAAGAGGAACTAGTAGCTTCAAATACCTCATAAGGTACTGGAAAAACAACCTTGAGAAGCAACCATTAAAAAACATATTGAGAAAATGCTCAAAATTATGCTATCAGTGTTGGCTCTCATTGTTGAAAATCTACTTCAAGTAGCATATTGATATATCCAGCTTTCTGAAACTAGGAGTATTATTGTGCATTTTTCCCCTTATCCAAACAACAACACCACTTTGGCTCAGATCAAGCCAACAAAGTTGTACATACTTCCAGACAAAATGGAAAGACAAAATCAGTAGTTTCCTGTCAACCAGAACGTGTTTGGGGAATGTATCTGTGTGAAAATAACAGGAAATGAAAAATCAGTTCAATAGAAAAAGACTGCTGTTTCCTTTTATCTGAAAGATTTGAAGTGAATACTTCTATCTTGGGAGCTATTTAATTTCCTGGGAGATGTGAATTCACATTCTTCACTGCAAAGAATAATGGCTTAAAGGCCATGATTAAGGGTATGCTTAAGGGTAACACTACCTGTCAATACTTTTGATACTGCAGTAACTGACATGAATTATTAATCAAACTCTGAAATACTGGATGAAATTCAGCATCCCACATCATCATCAGAGACAGAAAGGTTTTTTCTCTCTGCAGGAAGGAATACATGTAGAATAAAAAAAACTAAAATAAATGAGGCAGACAGACTAGCAGTTAATGGTTGTTTAGATATTCTCCTAGGTGGAGAAAAAAAAACATCTCAATGTGACTTCAGACAAGATTAGGTCCTAAAGAATTTATTTCCAGATTAAATTGACTGATTTGGTTTGCATTGACAAGCAAACTCAGAGCAACTGCCATCACATTTTTGGGTAGTAAACGACTAATATAAGAAGTATCTAATAATTAAAGTACAAGTTCTTACTGTAATTATACTGCTGTGCTTTGTGGTTTTTTATATAATGCTTGTCAGTGTCAACACACAGAGCCAAATGAGACTCTTTTTTGCATTTTCCTTTTTCATTTTTTTTTCTTTTCTTTTTTTTTTTTTTTTTCCTGATGAATTTTATCTCTGTTGGGTGAAAAGTTAGATGGAGATTCTTGTCCTCTAAATCATTCTTATTACAATAATCAGTTGCCCACGTACTCTGGATACCATAGTGTTCCAGCTGCCTCAGTGGTTTCCAGGTTTTTAGTAATCACTGACCTATTTTCCCCAGTTCATTGTCTGTTCCTTCATTCCCTCTCTGGCCACTGTCCCATCCACCCTTCAAGGTTCCCACCAGCTGCACTCACTTCCCCCACTCGCTGCAGCAATGCTGTGCTGCAGCCCAAGCTAGTAAGCAGAGGCACAGGTCTTATCTGTTCACTTCATGCAGCTGCATGAAGTAAGGTAAGGGCAGAGACTTGCAGTTGTGGGATACAGGAACACACTGCTGCTGCTTTCTGCAGAGGTAACAGTAAAGAATAAGGAGTAAGGAGTGCACTTTCTGATCTTCTATTTGAACTGTGTTGTGCTTGCTGAGATGATTTCTCAAGAACATATTTCTTAGGAAGCATCACTCACACCCTTCCTATCACACAGTCAAGAGTTCAGGTTTAGTGCTATATTCTTCAGTCTTGAAAGAATAATTTTTTCATCTTCCATGATAGAAATCCACTTTTCTGTTTACATTTTAACAGCTTGGTATTTTCAGTATGGAAGAAAATAATTCAACCTGCTTACTGTTATTTTTTATGTTCCTCTAGACTTGGTGGAAGGAAGAGAATATGAAAATGCATTCAAAGTGGTGTATGTTCTGAAAGGCACCAATCTTGTAAACGGAGATGCAATATATGGCTTTCTTATTTGGCAGTATAAAAATTTACGCTTGGAGATCAACAGACTTTACACTTTGCACTTGTAACCTTTCATAAACATCCAGAGAAGTCTTCAGATGCAGATCAATACTGATTTCAAGCATCTCTCTCTTGCTGTAGCTATGCTGCTTTTCCTCTTAAGAATTATTTGGAGTTTGAAGTGTTGTGACGAGAATTATCAAACTGAAAAAAAACCCAAAACTCTTTTGTTAAAAGTCTTTCCTCAAGTAAAAGAGCACTTATTTGTAAAGGTGACCTTTAAGTGACGACACTTCAAAGTGTTCAACAGTAGTGGAAACTTTATTTCTACAATGAATTATGAAACATGAATTATGAATTGGGATAAGTTCATGAACTTTCTGAGATAAATCTATCTCACATGAAAACTTGAGAGATAGGAGGCTGTTCAGGCACAGCAGGAGGAAGGTACTATGCAAGGCAGTTTAGAAGTCTGTCTACTTATCTAGGACCCAAGTCTGTACCATTGAATCTACTAGGTGGGATCACACTGCTGTGGACATGTACAGAAAAATCTATAACAGTCTCTCCGTGTCTGCAATCTGAATCAAAGTGGAGTCCTTCTCCTATGGAGACATTAATAGGTAATTACAGAGGATGTCATTCTCAAGATTAAAAATCTCTACATATTTTTATGTTTAAAAAAAAAAGACAAAACCCATCAAAGTATTCCTACCATTAACTAGTAACCCCTGGTATATTTTAGCCCACTAGATGGGCCAAAAATGGCTAATCATGGTATAAATGGTGGTATTAGAACTTTGCAGTGCACTGTCATATATTTAACCTTTCCACAGATTCCTTGGAAATAACTTCTTGTTAGGGTTAGGCCTTCATGTCCCTTGTTTCACAGGTCGAGCAGTATTACTGCACTAACATGAGACAAAGTTTCTGGATGTATCACTGCTGCTCATGAAAACCAATTTTTTGATTTTAAGATGCTGAAAGCTACTGTTAATTTTGTTTTGTTGAAATATAATTCTTCATTATTTCTCTTTTGTGTTTAATATTGGTATATTCAAATATATGGCAATGAAAAGCCACAGAAACAATTAGAGTTGAAAACAAGCACAATAAAAAACTATAGGCATCTCATTTGGCAACTGCAAAGCTTCTTAAGAGCTATTCACTTTTAATCACTCCCAGATAATAGCAAAACATTGCTGTTAGACTTATGCATTATTCATCCAGAATAATAACCCTCTATGATTATGTACTGCTTACACATTAGTACTTTGCACTTACGAGTCACAGCAGAAATCAGGTAGGGGAGTAAGACAGAGCAGTACAGAGAGGTGAACTAAGAGAAAACATTCACTTTTTATTAACTAGACACAAATATTCATCACAGTAAACAAGTGTTGAGGAAATCCTTTACACCCCTTGTCAGAAGGAAGAGTGAAAGAGAGGTGATTAATAAAAAAAAACTATGGTACAAAATGCTTTAACATTAGAATCTGTTTAACTGAAAGGAAGTGTGGAGTGATGATTGTTATATATGTTGTCCATGTGTTGAATTGTCACTGTAATTTCTTGCACAAGCCACTAGATCTTGTTTCCTGCAAGTTTTTCACAGGTGCTGGGCCTCACTCTACTCTCATTTACATAAATAGACATAGAGCATGCTCATTTAGTGTTATCATATTGTAACCCCTCCCCCCAAAAATAAATGCAGCACATACCACACTGTATGCACCCCATTTGTGCATTTGGAAGTGGGTGCTTTCTGCTGTACTTTAACTAAGACTACATTTTATTGTGTTAAAAACATTCAGTAACACTCCTAATATTATCATTACTGTAGTCCTTCACGAGAGACTGCATGCAGCTGCCTTGGTTTACTCTAATTATAATCTGATAAGAGATACATGCAGGTCAACAAAAAGTGTTTCTATAGGTTTACCAGTAACAAAACAAAGAGTTGGGAAAGTGTGGGACTGCTGCTCAATGGGGCAGGGGAGCTGGTGACAAAGGATGCAGAAAAGGTACTTGATGCTTTATTTGTCTCAGTCTTTGCTAGTAAGAATGGCATTCAGGAATCCTAGGCATCTTAGACCCAAGGGAAAGTCTGGAGCAAAGAACGCTTCCCCTAAGTGAAGGATCCACTTTTAATGTTAAAATTCTACAGAGTTTGATGTAATTTAATTTACAGGGAAAAACATTTTCAAAACATTAGGGTTTTTATTACTTTTAACTGTGATGCTTAATGTTTCAATGAGCTGTTATTAGTCCTTTCTACAAAATTATCAAATAAAACCAAAACAAGTAGAATATACTAAAATGCTCAAATCAGTTTTCATCCATCAGTTTTCCTTTATAAGAAATATGTAATATCTCATTGCAATTAATGATAGAAAACTATCTGTTGAAATCACAAATATTGCAGCACAGAAATACCTTATCTAATCAGTTATGATATTGTTGCCATTACAGATATATAAGAAAATAAAACCAGAAAGACTGATTGCAGAGGAATACAATGACAGAGAATGGGTTCCTAATTCTCAGAATAGAATCCCAGAATTTGGATTATCTCTTATTGCGAGGAGGTTGATGATTCCTCAGTGATTATTTCACCACATTTTCTTAATAGATGTCCTTAAAGACCATCTAAGAGAGTCTTTTCTGTAGTATAAGAACAGTGAATCTGTCTCTCTGCTGAAAAATTTCCCAACAGCACATGCTCTGCTGACTGACATTTTGAGACATTTTATTCAATATTTAATTCTCATTAGGTACAAAAAGGTGGTATTTAAATCTTTGCACCCACTGAGTATATCAAAGTGCTGTTTCCATATAATTCCTTCTCAGTACCAGTTGACAACTTAGTTAACAATTCTTGTTCCAACTTAATGAACTAGCAGTGCCATGGTATTTAAAAGGGATCTTTACCTTTTGCTGTCCTTCAGAACTCACCTTAGTCTTGACATTTTTATTTCAATGAGATATACCACGTTTTTCATTCCTGCTTTGAAGCTGAAGAGAGGTCTGATAAACAATGAGAGGTTTATTTTATTCTTCCCCCTAGTCTAGACCATCATCCCAGGAAGACAAAGATACTTTTTTTTTCTTATGACCACTGATTATGGAAAACATTTTTTTCTTATTTTTAAAAATAATTAAGATATTGTTATAAGAAAAAGTCTTAATGAGCATCATAGATGTAATGGAAAAACTTGAGGCAGTTAATGTAGTCCATTTCTTGGATCACTCCACTTCTTGTCACTATATAGGGATCACTTCTTCCTTTATATGGTCACAATAGGCATCACTTCTTTCTTTGTGTGAAAGGTCAAGTAAATATAAGGGTGTGTGGGAAGAAAAGAGCCTGTTGAAATTTTCTTCTTAAGCTCATATCTTAGCTGTGCTTCCCCTTGAAGGCCACTCCTGGCCTTAACCTCTGCAGCAACACCCATAAACTTTTTAACCCAAGTTTAAGAAAAATTTGAAAACTCTTTGTAAACCTGTTTTATAAAAGGGAAATACCCAACAACTCCCTATGGTTCCTATGACAATGAAATAACTGTTGACCATTCACAATACTTAATATCAGTCCTCCATAAAAGAGCAATGTCCCTTATGTCCTGCAATTTCAAAGCTTCTGAAACAATCTAGGGCCATATATTTCATTGTCATTTGATAAAATATGCTCCCAGCCACATTTCCCAGTTCACTTTAAAGAAAGATTGGGCATATAATTTTATAAATTGCTTGAAAATTGCCAGTTTTGACCTTTAGTGCCATC